>OZ029924.1:13253845-13916345 GCA_964023275.1 Norana najaformis | reverse complement strand
TTTCGCACATTTCTCTTGCCTAAATAAGAGTCAGGTTCACTGACCTTGTGAGCGTAATAGATGCCAAAAAGTAAAAACTATTTCTCACTTTGAGATACATCTTGACGTATTTCGAGAAAGCGAAGGCATTGATGTCGTGTGGCAGTTGGAGGCGAAGGTCCAGTAGAGAAACGTTTCCAGGGATGCTCACCAGGTGCCGTTCGCTGTGCGGCTCGTGCCAGTCTAAAACAATTGCACGCTTCAGTGGCAGCGAAGCACAAAATCGATAGAAGATTATTGTCCTCCACTGCATATGCGCATCTGTTTTACTTGAACCTTTTTAACATATGTTTTCAAGTTTTCAACCGATCTTGAAAAGTACTTACTTGCATGCTTACTTACTTATGTGTAGATCAGTTATGTAGGTCAGCCAGTTGATTGATAGTTAACCAGTGGGCTACTGCGTACATAGACTTGTACATCGCTCGTGTAGAGCATGCATCCATTAATATGAGTGCCCAGATGGTATTAAGATTTTAAAAAACTTTTGGCTGAAGCGCATACATAACGGAAATCCAACGACAGTTTTTACTTACAAAGCACGTAGAACAAGAGGAAGGCAACAGGGATCTAACCCCGGTATGGGCAGCGATCAGCAATCATCGCACCGAAAAGCACATAGACGACTGATTCATATGAAGACTCACCATCAAGGTTTCGCAGTAAGTAGAGTAGTTCCTTTGGTGCTTGAGCCATCTCAGTCCCGAAGAAGTGACTGGATTGTGATTTAATACAACTGGATCAAAGATTCAATCAAAATTTATCCAAGTGTCAATCAGCTGGATCCGAGTTTTACCATATGCTATCATCAGCTGAAAGAAAGCATTTAGTTATTTTCAGCGAATTTTACACAGCCTGTGAGATGTAAATCTAATGGGTTGTGGGTCACGGTACCCGTTTGGTTAGAGCGTTCGCCTAATAACGCGGGCAGTACGGATTCGAACCTCCTCCCCTGAGACGGTTCCTGTGGATGGACCTTGAGCAAGTCCTTAACTCATAACTGCTCAGCGCCTTTGATTGATGCTTAGCCATTAGACAGTGGCGCTTAATAAATGCAGAAAATAAATGAATAACGTTTGATTTATATAGCGCTTCTGTAGCATCTCTAGGCGCTGTGTAGGCCTACATAGTTCTAGGATAGCATAGCAGAGCATTAAAGATGAGTAAAGAAATCATGTCGGAATTCATCAGGGAGAGAGAGCTGGACGGAGAGAGAGAGAGAGAGAGAGAGACCAAGACAAAGACAGAGATACAGAGATAGCACAGATTGTTTCAGAATGCCACGGTGATGGCCTTATGTCGTACATAGAGCAGTTTGCGTAGATAATATACCGCTGGATTATCGGTGGATGTCCAATAGGGTGATCTTATTACCAGCTAGGATGATTCCTAAAAATAATGTCCACCGATTTTTCTTGAGAGAAAGGTTCAAAAGTTCAGAGGTGGTAGATCCTCAGATTTTTGCAAGTGTGGGACCTAAACCTTTCTAGCGAATCTATAACCGCTACTCGCTATTCGAATAAAATAAATCAGATGAGATTCGACTGAATTGACCCATCAGTTACATGAAATACGCAGCTGCGATCCTCACAAGGAACAGCCATTGTATTAAAACCTTAAGCCTTTAGACAGTTCTTTCTTAGCAACCTACAGTTGCGCTATGTAAATGCAAGGGAAATAAATGGAGCCTAAATGAACACATCTTGAAAGTTTACCATGAATGAATTGCCGGACAGAAAACCTTTTGGGGGCTGAGTGCATCCCCACCGCTGCGAATTGGAAAGCCCTGATACGTGTGCCGATGACCGCTTTTGTCTGTCTTTTTAAAGGAAAATTTGGTTACATGGGTCGTTAAAGACGATAATGTCTGCATAATGAATGGCTAGATCGACCACCGTGAGTCATGGTGTCAGTCAATGTGAGATAATTATTAACGTGGCTCAGTATTTTTCAATCTGGATGTTGCAGAGCTCACACATGCGAGCGCTGTTATTATGGTTCTGCTGAGGAACGCATCAATCACTCGTTATTTCTCAAGGTGGCAATTTCGCAAATTACCCAGCAGAAGATTGTCACTCCTCTCCTTACAGTCTCTGTGTTTGTATCGCGCTGGCTGCCTCTGTCTCTGCGTCCACTTCCTAGGCTTGTCATTAGTCAGTGTCCTATATCTTCAGTTCCGTGTCACTCCAGGATGGTCATCTATCTATTCTTTGCTCATCTGCATTAATTCATTTCGCTCATTTGTTCGTTCGTCGTTCATTCATTAATTCGTTCGTTGGTTGGTTCATTCGTTCAATTGTTAGTTCATTTATTCATTTATTTCATTCAGAGCATTTATGTAAAGCATTTTCAATAGATCTACTCAGAAGTGTTTCCTGCAGCCCATTCCTGGCAAAAGATAATAACTTTAAAATGTTAATAAAATGTCTTATTGTCGCATCACTGACCTAAATAGGCCTCACCATGAATTACATTCATGGTTTTCTATACCATTACTGTATCGCTTACTCTATTAATTATTCACGTAAAAAATATTAATATATTCTATCGCATTTGAGTCGGGGTTCTCTTGTCTTCTCCCTCTTTTTCTCTCGCTCTATACCTCTCTTTCTTTAACCTTTCTTTTTCTTTTTCTGACTCTCTTACTACTTAGTTAAACGTTTATATAACACCTTTACCCCCTAAAATGTGCAAAATAAACCTCTATATCTGAGTTTCCGTCTCTCTCGTTATCTGTAGCTCTGTTTTCTGCCCGCCTGTATCAACGATAACGTGATAAATGCCAACCGAATTAATACCATATGGTGTCCGAATTTATCTAAAGTCATTACGTCAACTTCAATGTCTGATCGCTGCTTATCCGTTTTTATCAAATCAGGTCATTTTTCTAAGAAGTCGTCATTGCAGCAAACTATCTTTGCTTTACACGTACTACCACTTTCTTTCAAAGGAACCATGGAAAATTACATGCAAATGCATATATAACTAATCTAATCTTTGCTTCACCTAAGACTATGTGAATGACTTCAAATGAATTATTACATCGTAAAAATTACATGAAGCCAGTACTGTACACACGGCTACCCAAGAGCTTGCCAATAAATTCCTGACTTTACTTGCAGATAAAATTTCCGGTATTAGGTCGAAGTTGGCTGGTTCCTCCGTATCTGATAAATTTCTTCATCGTAATTCTACAACTTCTTCTTAGACTATTTTCAGCCATCAACTCTTGTAGAGGTTCGCACATTCATCTTTCCCTCACCGAACAAAAGCTCTCTTCTGGATACTATTCTTTCACCTCTTCTGAAGGAGGGCTTGGATGTCCCAGATTCGACCTGTTATTAACTTCTCAGGGAATGAAAGATCCTTTTCGTCCGCCTTTGCTCATACCGTAGGTCATCCCCAACTAAAGAAACCGCCTCTCAATTCGGGCAACCTGTCTAAATACAGACCCAACTCAACTTTGAATTTTGTAGATAAATTCTTGAATGGTTAGTTATGAGTCATATGCAAAGTCACCTATCTTTCAACTCATTACTCTCCCCACTTCAGTCTGTATACCATAAGTCTCATCCAAAAGAATCCGCCCTTCTTGTTGTTCATAATGACATCATGTGCTCCACTGATAAGGGTAGGTTTACAGCACTTGCCCTTCTTGACTTGTCTTCTGCTTTTGATACTGTGAACTATTCTCTTCTTTGCGTCGCCTTCAGCATTAATTTGGGGTTTCTGGTTCTACAGTGAATTGGTTTCTCAGTCAACTCTCTCGACCTCTCTATTATTAAGTGTCGTTTTCGTTTGGAAAATCGACTAAACAGTGGGTATCCGATATTCATAAAAATCTGGAGAACATCTGCTTGGTAGCTTTTTTCTACAAGTTGCACGGCATATACTGTATGCAGACTATGTATGAAACTGAGCGTTTACGTAGCGCCTTTTAAAACTTAGCAAAGTCGAATATACAACCTCGAACCAGCGTCACAGCAGCTATGCCTGTCCATAGATTAGTATTAATTCTGCATTCATTAAGCGCCCTTGTCTAATGACTAAGGGAAATGTGAGCCTGCCCAAGTTGTTCCTTCATTGTCTGAATCGCCGACACAGCTGAGAGATCCTTCAGTGTCTTCACTGGCGCGGTAACCGATTGGATGGAGTACTCAGCTTCTAACGCGAAGGGTACGGGTTCGAGAGCATCCCCTGAGACGTTCACTGAGTAGGGACCTTGAGCAAGTTCTTCCCTCACAATTGCTCAGCGCCATCGATTAGTGCTTAGTCATTAGATAGTGGCGCTTGATAAATGCAGGTATAATATTAATCTGTGGAAAATGCTGTTTCGCTGATTTTGAGAAACATCTGCTAAGCTGTAAGCCTCGTTTCATAATCCTTTTATGGCGCATTCGCGCGATAAGATGATCTATTCGACAGCGCGTTGGGTCGGTAATCTAACGATTACCGATTCGAGCATGCTGAGCGAACTCCATGTAGAGATCTTGGACAAGTTGTTTGAGCGCACCTGTCTCGAGCACAAGATTCAGGTTTATCGACCTTGTACTCGTAATATATTTAGGAAATAACAGATAAATAAATCAATCTATCAATCAGTCAGTTAGGCAATCAATCAAACAATCAATCGATACATGTCGATACATATACAAACCTATATACATACATGTCATACATGAAAAACATGTTACTATGTCACTGTATCCAAGAGTATGTCATCAAACAACTTCGCGTAAAACAACTAACGTTGGAAAGGACGATGAATGTTGACAGTCAAACCCGTTGTTGCGCAAAGCTCTTTCTACATAACTTGGACTTCATACATGGACTTCATACATGGACTTCTACTAACTGCAATGGCGCACAGAAACTACAGGTGAACGAACGGGAATGCAGCGCAGTGGGTGTAGCCTGTTGTCGAGTGGGTCAAAGTCCCACGACTCAACGATAGTCGAGAATGAAGAGAGGGAGGACGTGAGCACAACTTGAAGGTCCTGCGAACGAACAGCCCTGCATAATCGCTAAGATATGAACCCATTAAAACATCGATATCGGTCGGCTGTGGTCATCGCACCTAGAATTCAGATCTATTGAAATCAGACACACTTGTGGCGGCTGTACATTCATTTAGATTCAAATTGTCCCGCAATGATTATCCAAATTTTGGAATGCAGTTTCATTTCAGAACAGAGGTGAGCCTACTTCGACACACTATATCATTGATACAGTCGTAATACTATTACTGAAACTGCTATTGAAATATTCTAATTTGATGGAGTAGATTAGATTAGAGTAGAGTAGATTAGAGTAGAGTAGAGTAGAGTAGAGTAGAGTAGAGTAGAGTAGAGTAGAGTAGAGTAGAGTAGAGTAGAGTAGAGTAGAGTAGAGAAGACTATATATAACAGAGTAGCTTTCTGTGGGTTATAATACACTAAAGCAGTGCAAGTAAAACTAGCCGATATGTGAACTGAACTCACAGAATACACCATATACATTCAGTGCTCAGAGACTGTATATGACTCTTCTCTGTGAGCCACATTCCTACTCTGGCTTTCTCAGCTTGAAGTCTTTAACGGCTGACAAACGTCACCAAGTACCTGCCCGAAGTTTGCGGCTTCGAGAGAAGTCGACATTTGTTGGTCATTTGTAAAAGAGTTGCGTTCGTAGGCTCCGCCTCTGATGTGCGATCTGCCCAAAGTCCAAACCAAACCACGGTCGAAACTATTTATTGCAGAGTTTCGCAACCGATTCTGCTGCTCCTTTTATACTTTGTTTTGTTTTGGATGGACCCCGTCGTTTAGATTTATGTGTTTGCCTTAGGCGTTTGGTATTCTATACCTGTGCATTAAGTGAATTGGCGGCTCACTCTTGGACCATGTTACCCTTAGTAAGGATCCCGTCTTTGGATCACTGAGCATTGTTCATGCTTCAACCACAAGAGCCCTCCACCAAATGATCACACGCAATTGGTCTATGACAAAGCTATGTCCAAGCACGTTAGTATAGGTGACATCTACATTTATATCACGTTCACCTTTGCTGTACAGAAAACTGCCTTAACTAAGTTTACATTGTATTTTACATATGTACATTGGTCATTTGTTATTGTGGCCGATTACATGTGTTCAAAAAATCAGTTTATAACATTTGAAAGCGACTTAGCTTTCGTTGGGCGCTGTAGAAACCTAGAGTTTAAGATAAAGATGACGATTGCAATACTGCTGCAAGTTGTCCAGCAGTAGACTAATAACTTGCTTGGTTTTTGATCAAAATCTTTAGTTTAAGAGTTCACAACCATACATAACAGTACCTGATATACCCATCCCCTACATACCAAAAGGGCACATTGACGGCTGATTAAAAGCACAAAGTCGAAACAAGATATAAGAATTCTTAACTGGTTCCTCAAACACAACGAGGACCTTACAAGTTTTAATTAACGGAGCCTAGGCACAACTAACATCACAACAGAGTCAGGTCTGACTCATCCTAAACGTAACTAGCCAAGCTCCCAGAACTAACGAATCCTTCCCTTTTATAGGACTAACCGCTTCACTCCTACCAAGATACGGTTCCTTCTACCAACACTCCCTGCATCAGGCTCCTACATAGGCAGGCTCTAACAATATATATTTGCAAATAGTTATGGGCCTGCGTCATTTGATACGTATATGAATACTAACTCCGCCACTGCCGTATTCGGGCGGTGCCAGTTCTAAGACTGGATGAAGGAGGACGACGTCAACGGTCTTTGATGCCATAAGATGTCGTTTCACCTTGGAACTACTACTATGAATACTAATACATATGTAATTATATTAATTATAATTATATTAATAATATAATAAGTGTAGGTCTGTACGTGTACATGCTTTCAGCACTGGTTTGGTTTATCAGGTCTGGCCCAAAACTGATTCCAATTATATCTTATCTCCCTTACTTAATCTGTTTATATAAGGGAGTAATGTCGGTCGGATATCATACATCTGCATGCGTAGTCCTCTCTTCAAAAGCTCTCTTCTCAGCCCCCTATTTTTCTCTTTATGTAGTATTCCGCTAGGCGTTTTAGCACCATAGTTACTCTGATGATACTCAACTCTACATCTCCTTCTATCTATAGCTGTCTGACATCTTTAACCAATTCGGTCTTGGATGGCAGATGGACTGATCGTAAACCCATCCAAAGCTGAGTTTCTTGTTTTACACTTCACAGCAACTGGATACATCTAACTCTTTGAATTCAGTCCATTCAGACATCTCTGTCATACAATGCAGCTGTTCAGCCCGCAATTTAGGTGTGTTTCACTTCAACCTATCACTGAAAACACTTAGTTCTATATGTAGATGTGCCCACTACTTCAATCGTGATATCCTTAGGATTAGGCGCCATGTTCTCCAGCCGTCTTCACTACTTCAACTAGCTTTTATTGGCACTTCAAAAGCTAATTTTATGAAGCTTCAAAGAGTTCAAAATACACGGGCAAGAGCTATCACTAAAACCCCGAACTATGAACATATATCAACGATACCAAATTCACTGTATTGGCTGCCCATAGAAAAGCGAATATTTTCAAAACTAGTCTAATTGTATAGGCCCTACGAGACTTTACATTTCAGCCAACCTCACCACCTACATTAAGGACTGACTCCCAAGACTTGCCTTTACTCGACCAGGTTTTCTGACTGTCTTAATCTTGCTCTATCTTGGATATGGACAGCCCTCGGCAGGCATGCCTTTTCTGTCGCTGCCCTAGACTCTGGAAGTCTCTTCCGGCAAGCATTCGCTCTGCAAAGTCTGTTTTAGCCTTCAGATCTCGACTAAAACTTCATCTCTTCCTCGATTCATTTTGTCTTGTGTGTTTTGGCTTTTGACTAGACTTAGAGTGGATTTTGGCTTGCACAACGATTTTCTCAGTAGCGACCATCCACTTCAACATTATCACAGTGGCGGTATAGAAGTTCTCAGATTATTACATAGATTATTTATTTATGTGTACATAATAAAAGCATACACATACATATACTATACATAGGTCTGTAGGCTACACAGTGCATATACAAAATCCAACATATTTACATACATAATGTTGTATATTTACAAATACCTACATAGGATGTACAATACAACGGCTTGATAATCAGCGGCGCACGTAGGAAAATTGGTTAGTGGCATTGGACAGTCACCAGTTCAATGAATCTACGATCGTATGAGGCTATTACCTATGCACCTCTTATGAATCGCATGCAGTCACCCGTGAAAGAAAAGATCGAATGGAAAGCGTCCTTCACCTTCTGTTATCCCTTTCCCGCTTGCATAGTTCCTGCCTAGATTTTCTTCCTGTGAATTCTATCCTCCATTACCGCATGCTTATTCCTAGTCCCTTCATCCTTCCATACACACGGAGCAGTCCACTTTCGTTACATGTCGTCTGTCAATCGGTCGATTGCTGGCTTACATCATCATCGTCTTAAGGTAGGTCGACTACCCAGATGCCGCCAGTGCAGATAAAACTAAGTGCAAAGGCGTTTGTATAGTTTAGATCGAACAGCACAGCAAATCACAGCACACATACACACACCTACATACACACACATCCACACACACACACATCCACACACACACCACTACATCAGAAAGAAAATTAATCGGCACACATACTTACATACGTACATACATACATATGTACGTACGTATATGCATACATATCATACATTCATACATACATACATACATACATACATACATGCATACATACACATATACATATATACATAGTGCGGTACCACATAGGATATATGTACGTAATATATCGGGGCCTACGTTACGTACATTGTATATTTAATTGTAATCAGAGATTTGCATAGCGCCTATTTCAAAACGAGTTTCTCAAAGGAGCTCCTTATACTGACGCCCACTCTGTCTTCCGGCAATATTTTGACAACGGCGCCACCTGGGGAATAGTTTTCCACTTGCTGCAGGCATCCAAACAAATCGCGAAAGGCTGAACAATACGGCGGTTGTTACAGTTAAGATCCCTCAGTTTCTCGGAATATCACAAACCATATCACTACCCACTTTCGTTTGAATTATCTCATATGTAGTTTAACTAATGCTGTTGTTCATGCTCTTGTGCTACTACTACTACTACTACTACTACTACTACTACTACTACTACCACTACCACCATCACCACCACCAACACCAACACCACCACCACCAACACCACCAACACCACCACCACCACCACCACCAACACCACCAACACCACCACCACCACCACCAACACCACCACCACCACTATGCAAATAGATATAAGGACCTGTGTAATTCGTTCCCTTTAAGTGTTGCTTTGGTTGTCCAATGAGTAACGGTTCAACTGCCTTACATACAATTTCATTGCATCTTCATCGCCACTTATCTTCAGTCGTCAGTCGGTTAATATGAATTGTATTATTATTAACACTAGTGTTACTGCATTTTGTAATTCTAATTTTATAATTGCAATCTATTTTATATAACCTAGGCAGTCGTATAATTTTTGTTCTAATTAGTCTGAATAATAAAATTATAATTATTGATTGTGGGTACAATTATAATTAATAATAATAACAGTTATTTATATTTATTATTAATACATGCATATATTGCATGCATGCATACAATACGTGCATACATACACACATACATACATACACACATACATACATACATACATACATGCATGCATGCAGACAGACATATATACATACATACACATAAATCAATGCGTGCACAAATAGATTTGTGTTAAGCTTCCAAATTTGCGCCGAAGTAGGTCCGGGAGATATGACGCCACAGTATTAGGACGAAATCAAGTCTTGGAATGAGTCGCTTTTATATCGAGGCCTATTTGACACAGACCAGACATAGGAGTTTAGATTATGGAGCGCCATCTGATTTACTCTTATCACAACACTATATATTCTCATATTAAGCTATGATCTTATTGATCCAATATGACCTCATTAAAATTCCAGCTTCAACAGACATAAGACGCGGATATACTCATTCATCGTACCTGGTAAGAGACAGGCTCATCTTCAGACTGACAAAAAGACAGACAACAAGACAGACAACTCGAAGGAAAGCCAGCCAAACACGAAGGCATTCAGTGTGACAGACAAAAAGACGCCAAGACAGAGAAAACAGACAAGACAGAGAGAAACGTACAGATACATTCAAAGGTATACACATGCGCACGCATTTATAGTGCCGGTAAAAGAACAGATGGACGGACGGACGGACGAACAGAAGGACGGACGGACATATGTTAGCTACATCGACCATCAAGCTGCATAGTCGTGCATGAGAAGATTTAAATATGGTCAGTGTTCCATATCGTTCGGCTGTTCCTTCGTAATCGAAGTCATTTACCAAATTCCATGATCAGAAATATTGCAATCTGTACGTGATTGTATCGGGACAGAACCGATATCGGGTTTATGTATGTATGTATGTATGTTTGTATGTATGCATGCAAGTGTGTATGTATGTATAAGCGTATGCAACTATGCATGTATATATGTATTTATGTACGTATGAATGTATATCAATATATATCTGTACAACTATGTATGCAATAATATGTTGTTTATGTGTAACTATGTATAATTCAACTTATGGGTATATGTTTATGAAGATGAATACACGATTCGCTGCTATGCATGCAGAAACCTGATCGATTGCATTTAGCTCTGGCCATGTGACGCCGAGGTTTGAGATGGTCGCTATGAAAGGACCTTGACATTTTTCTAACCATTGTCCAAAGCTACTTCTAAGGCGCCCGACAGAAAGGTCAAAAGAAGGTCATTATTGCTTATCTCAGCAGGGAATAGATTGATAGTACCTTTTGGTTAATCCCGAGAGGTATCTATGAGTGTTAAGTGTTAGCGACTTGATTTTCTTCGCCTCGGCATATGTTCTTTCCCTCACACTCCGATCTTCCAAACGAGAATGGGCAGTGGATGTACTCATTCTATTGCTAGAGGAGTTTCCTGGCAGAGAAATATATTAAAATAGCAATTATCTTTGCCATGGATGTAATGGATACCAGTGAATAGGGCCTAATTTATTACGCCTAAAGGCAGGGAAGAGAAACTCGAGTTTTACAACAATGGTACAGATATAGCGTCAAGCGCGCTGAGAAATTTCGAAGATTTACATTTGCATCACATCGATAGAATCTTTGTCCATGCGTGAATCGATTAGGTTAGCCTTCAAAGCTTCATTCTTCTACGGATATCGATTCTAAACACGCAAACATAAGCATTAGTTCAACGACATATGAGATCTTTGTAAAACAAAAGCCGATTTCAACTGTGCTCGCAGGGCGCAGTCGAGCAGTTGGTTCTCCCCGACGAGGCGAAAAGTGATTACAATGCGAAAATGTCAGTAAGCATTGCCAATGAAAATCGTGTCATAATTGTAGAAAACGCAGAGATCAGAGTCACAAGTACAATGTTCAGCGAAATAATATCCCAATAATTCTTAAGAAATTTGAGAATAAGCAAATAATAGGGAAGTAGGCCTGTACGCTGAGTAATACTTTAGCACGACTCATCAGACGACAGGCTGCTAGACATTTTCCTATTGGTTTGCTACCAGAAGACGAGACAGTCAAGGCCTGTTAATATATTTATATATTACTTGACCAGTGAATGGATGGGCCAGAGAGTACGCGAAACAGCTGAAACTGAACAGCGAACAATACAATGCAATGCAATACAATACAACTGCAATAATGCACTCCTTACAAAGTTCAGAAATGCACATTGTGGACGGGGAACAGGAAACGTCAACAAAACACATACTGGAAGAGATAATTTTTCAATTAAGAGTGCAAATGAACTCGTCAAGAGAGTTGCAAATGTAAAGAGGTAGAGAGTTTCAGATGAAGGGACCAGCAACTGTGAATGAAAGCCATCCAGACATAAGATGTGTGCCATGAACAGCATAAGAAAGACAACTTAATGATGGGAAAACTTTTTCCCAGACTTCAAATATAATTCCGAGCACCAGACGTGTGCGCCAACACGAGAGAGAACAGCATTGCCAACTATAAGAACGTCCTACGGTTATCAGATACCACTTAAAAGAACCTCATCGTCGTTTTCCTAAAGCGTACGCGGGTCGCTTCACCGTCACCACACGTTCGAGGAATTAATTCCACTGGATTCCAAATGAAACTGCGAATCAGCGTTTTTTTGCGCAGCGCGACGCTGCCTCTGACCCAAGGAGCAAAAGGTCCTGTCTCACAAATCTCTCGTCTGCGCAGTAGTCGGCATTGAGAGTAGTCGACCATGGGCTGGAGGGCGAGGCAGCGGTGGCAAACTGTGTTTTCCTACTGGAAGGGTGGGGTTAAGATGGGCAGCAGCGAGATATAAGTCAATTTTGCTTTTTCATGCGCTGTGTCCGTTTGCATTGTGGCGATGTCGACGATGTAGAAATTCCTATAGAAAGGGCTGACTATTCAGTGTACGCATGGGTGGCCAAGCAGATCAAGGAAAGAAAGCGACCAGCCGGACACGTTGCCAGTTTATTCGTTTCTGTAGCGCCTCAATATTAATTCATATCAACCAACCATGGGTGGAAGAGTGCGGTAAAATATGTGTATTTGGGTAGAAAAACTGTTATGGTTAGGGGAAGGTTGGGTACTAGTCCTGTGATTTCACGCCCTCATTAGATGTAGTCATCCAAAGACAGTTTGACAAAATATAAATCTAAGAACTAGCTGGAACATTGGTGATAACAGGAAAGCGTGCTTTTATTATCAAGAGCATAAACAGGCGTTATTTAAAAAAAGACGCAAATTAGCATAGCATTCAAGCAGAACTTATTGAACAGGTGAATTAATTCAGCTATCACGAAGATATAATAAGCGCAGATGGTAATACCGAAAAAGACGTACAAAGGAAAACTGGACGCACTATAAAAGCATTTTTGGAAGATAATAAGAAGCAGGAAAGTAAGAAAGAAAACAAGATCAATAATATATGAGACGATGTTACAACCCATTTTTCAACCTGAATCAGAATACTTGACAATGAGAAAGCAAGATAAAAAAAGAATCCTCACAAGAAAAGTTATCTTGCTACGGAAAGCTGCAGGAATCTCACGCCTACAAAAATCAAACATGATAAAATACGACAATTCTTGAATATGCAGCCACCTCCATTGGATTAAGTTGTCGAGCGAATACTTCGATGATTTGGTCATGTGGAAAGAATTCCAACTGATCGAATCCCACACAATGCATTACATGCAAGATGTGCAGGAAAGAGAAGTAAATCAATTTCGCTGATAGACAGAATAAAAGAGGACAGAATAAGACTTGGACTAAACATGAGAACAGCACTTAATTTAACAAATGACCGAAAAGAGTGGCGATCATTTATTCGAACCCATCACCGCCAAACAATTGGCATCAGGAACTGATGATAATGATGATGATAATGATGATGATGATGATGAAGACGATGAAGATGATGAACATACATACATACAAAATTACCTATATTCATATATGATATGCTAAGTTATATCCATAATAGATATCTTATAGATAGCTATATGATATCCTAAGCAAATATCGTAGCACAGTTGCAATATAGGCGATTCCTTATCCAAAATGGCTCCATTTAAACGTCAAAATCTTGGACGACAGCAGAAAAATTTGATCCTTTGCCCCAAGCCCGGGTTTTGCTCTGGGATTTTAGGGGACTACTAAGTACTATTTCTAGATCGAAAATTTATATTCTCAATTTCCTATTCCAATTTCTAATCAAACCTAGGGAAACCTGAAACCAATTATGGAACGTCTTTGGGTTTAGAACCTCATCTTGCTGTATGTGCATTTTTCCTGGTGCATCCTTTTACAGCTGACAATAACAAGCGCCTATAGAAGAAGCCCGCTACTTTTGGCGCTATAAAAATCGTTACTTTTACACTAAACCACGCTACACTTCACCATGTATGTATATATTTGAATATTTGTATACCGCCTTTTAAGAACTTTCCAAAGGCGCTGAAACAAGGCTATTGTAGAGATCTAAGGAATAGACTTAGTAAGTAAGTAATGCAATGGTTAACACGCCATATGTCTGTCGACTGAGCGAGGAATCGTAGGCTAGAACAATGATGATGATGATGAATTCTCTGCCCAAAGTCAGGTGCATTGGCTTTATGCCACCTGGGGATGAGATGAGTGAGGCGGCTTCTCGTTGCCTTCCTCACAGACAGTTGTGGGTGAGAAACTTGTCCAAGGTCGCTACGCAGTGGCTTGAGGCAGATTCGAACCCGGGAACCTCCGGTTACGAGGCAACGACTATACCACTACACCGTCACGTAGAACAATAATAAACTAATAAATAATAGACTAAAACATACTTAAGAATAAATATTACACTTCGTTTAAATTATAACTTTAGCTAAGAAAACAATATATGGCGTCTTTAAAAGCTTAACAAAAGGCAAGAGAACTTAATATTATACAGAACCATTGTGGCGTTCTTCCTGCAGTATGTTTACGCTAAGCACATTGCAATAGAAGGTCATATTTACTTTATAGATGACCTTTAGCCTCGGCGAACAGAGGGCGCTCGTGAGGCACGAACTCATCTCTATGCTGTCGTTTCGCCGAATGATCCATCGACTTCAATCTCATTCTAAACATCCCCCACACCAATCGAAGAGCTGCGCCACCATATGGCACTGCTCTTTAGTCGCATTTCAGGAGACTGTTTTGGCTTTCTCTTGGATCGAAGAAGAAACCTTATGACTGACCTTTTCGGTCTCGACTGACTTTGTCCAATGGAGCGTCTTCACTGAATAAGGCTTCGCTGTAGAGCGAACTACCATCGACTGTTGACTGACTTGTGTTTTATCATAACTGCACTATAGAGGCCTTCAGCTCAGATTAGATTAGATTAGACTAGACTAGACTGGTTAAATGATACATAAATTCTTCTACAAACTTATAATGTAGGCTACTTGCCTGTTTAGTTCCATATGTGCTTACTTACTTATTTACTTGCTTAATTTCCTTCTTACTTACTTCCTTACTTGGACTCATTCATTTTCTTAACAACTCCGATAGTACTACAGTAAGGATATCGTTGCAAACTATCTTGATGCATACGTACATGTAATAAATCTGCATACACGTTACCCTATAATTTGCATACAAGTCACCCTAAAATTAGCCTATCTTTAGGTTTGAATTACAAGTGCAGCCTAAAATGATAGCTAAACTTGGTGCCATGTGAGTTGAGTGTATGAAGTGAGACATATTCATATATTGGAATAAATGCATACGCATGTAACATATATTTGTTGTCCATGCGCTCGTGTTTTTATTTTTGCCAGAAAGTGGGCTCTGTTGATTGACCCAGAGGTTAAAGAAATATCGGCTTTGCTCGTGGAGTTGTTTGTTCACCAACAGATAAACGGTCCCCTCGGGTCCCTAAGCCTTTCGACGCTCGTCATGTATTTACCCCGAAGCAGACAAACGGTCCCTGTGAACCCTGGCGGGTCACCTTGCTGGTCAAATACGATTTGTAGATAGAGCATGTGATCATGAGGATTCCAGATAAGGGAGGGACATAGTCTACAGGTAGACTTAAGAGAGCCGACGACGAGACTAAAGTGGTTGCAAGGAACTGAAGGGCAGAGGAGATCTCAAGGGAAGTTCAATCGAATCTTCTGAAAATGTTTACACAGTGGTCGACATCTGCCATATCCGGTTGCACGCGTTCAACGATTTGGAGGATTACATTCGGACAACTTCTTAATAAATAGTATGAGTATTTTCGAAAAGGAATTCCAGAGTTTATGCCAAAATGTTTGCTACTGTTACCGTTGGTTTGAAAATGATTGTATTACTGTAGAGGTCGACATTTTGCAATAAACTATTCGTTGATTTCGCGCAATATTTGTGGAACTACAGATTGAAATCTGGTAAGATCTTATATGAGCATTTCATGTTCATTTATTATATCATTACTTTATTTCTGCCACTGTTGCCTCATTAGATCTGTATGGGTTAATAAGTTTTTCATTCTTCAAAGGAAAGGAAACAAAGGAAACTAATTAATGCTTTACTTAAGGCAATTGCTTCTGGTTCAACTTTTTTGTATATCGCTAACATTATTTTGTAAGTGTCGGCTACATGATATCAAGTATATTTGTGCAACTATACAAAATTATTTCTAGTATAATGATTCCTAGACAAAACTCGTAAGATAGTAAAGCGTTATCCAAGTAACTGCATCGTATTTGCTTTTAATTGCCACGCTCTTGGAACTCTCTAATATTCGTAGGAAGACATTTAGACTTCAACGATTATATAAGTGATATTACTGTTTTGAAGTAGCAACGTCAATTAAAATTACAATACTATAAGAAAATTCTACTTCATATTATCCGCCCTACTGCTTGGTCGGATACATACATACATGCATACATACATACATATATACACACATACATACATACATACATACATACATACAAATATATATATATATGGATGCAAGCATACATGCATACACATTCATCATACATATATATATATACACACATAAGTATTGAATTCATTTGTAACTACAAGTTGAGTAATCGTGTCGAAAGGGTCATATGAGCCATTAAGTTAGCACCACGCGCTTCCAATTTATTGTTTTTCTGGCAGGATATGACCAAGTGATGTCTTCGAGTCGACAGATTATGACTCAACATTGCTCAGGAAAACTATTTGCAATGAACTGGACATTTTATCTTTATGCCAAGCGAGTTTTCCGCGTTTATTATGGAATTATTACGATTTTATGAACTCATATGGCTCCCATACATGATCCGCTGTCGGATAAGCACGTGCTTTTTCGGGCCATATAATAGTCTGCTGGCAGCCACCTGTTGTTCAGCTTACAATGGCTCGGGCCAATTCCATGTTGCTGACAGAGAACCTGTTGTCAATATTGACAAATTGTACTTGAAAACATTTCAGATTGTTAGGTCAAGCAACTTTAGATTCTGCAACACCAGATGTGGTAGTTCTACTATCAAAGAACGTCTTTTTATTCTTTCATTCCTTCCTTTTGTACGCCTAATCCAAATTACTTCCGGATTTCACAACGAACTAAAGTATTAACTCAATTCACACTAAAGTACTTACTTATTTCACCCAAAGTACTTTATTTGGCATCAAAATTAAAGCAAGTATATGTAAACAACTGTTACCTAGTTCACCTTTTATGACAAGTATTACTGCTTTCTGGTTCACCTATTGCCATAAGTATTATTAGTTCGCGGTTCAACTCTTATTCTGCCATTCACTTCGTCTTTCTTTTCTTTTCTGTGTCTTGTCCTCTATCCTATATCCTTCGTACAGTTCTTATCATCGCCCTAATTTTATCTCCCAATTCTTTCTCGTTATCCTTTCCCACCATCACCCTAATTTCATCTCCCAGTTCTTTCTCGTTATTTTTTTCCACCATTCTTTATATTTACTTTTTCCCCTATTCTTTATTACTCCCAACCATCTTCCTCTTCAGTATCTTCCATAGATTTCCTATAATGGTCCTCTTTCAGTTTTCCTGTATCTTTCACTCATTTTATCCCTCATTTTGCATTTAATAACTTTGCTTTCCTTCTTTCGATACTGCATCCTCCCATCCACGTCATCCACCTAACAACTTTCTCCATCATCTGCTAAGCTATTCCTCTCGTTTTCCCTCTCTTCCACTTCAATCCCTCACAAACATTCTTGCTAATTTCTCCATTTCTCATTCGTTCCTTTCAAATTCTTCCATTTGCGAATCCTTTTGTCCTCCTTCATCGTATTTTCCGCTCAGTATTTCTTCCAATCAGCACCGTCTCTCATCCCACTCCACCACCTGTCAACATTCTCGAGCATTCGCCGCCAGGGACTCGCTCTGTCTCCCCAGACGGACGGACGGACGGACGGACGGACGGACGGACGGACGGACGGACGGACGGACGGACGGACGGACGGACGGAAGGAAGACAACGGACAGATAAACAAACGAGAGGACAGACGGACTGAAGGACATGGAAGGACCGAAGGACAGACGGACTGAAGGACATGGAAGGACCGAAGGACAGACGGACTGAAGGACATGGAAGGACCGAAGGACAGACGGATGGAAGGACGGACGGGCGCCGGTTTGTGTTGGGAACGAGTGGGTTAGTGTCGGAGGTGCAGAGCAGGCGACTGAAGCGATGCGGACGCTGTTCCCTAGGCGACACGAAGGTCTCGGATGAGCCGCAGCGATGAGCGCTGAGCGTGAAACGCTGGCGGCACAGTGCAGGTGTACGCAGTGACAGGCCAGTGGTACGGAAGGAACAACGACAGACGCACCGACACTCCAACAGACCGACCGACCGACCGACTGACCTACCGACGTCATTCGCCTACTTAGACCAGCACTGATTTATCTAGCGCCCGTATAGGCTTACGACGGATTGCTCGCACGCTGATATAGAAAGACGCACAGGACCATCGCACCGGGTGGGGTAAGATTTGAGGAGAGATATTAAAGGGGCGAATGTATTAATGGTATATGAAGACCAACAACCAGGGTGCAGACGAGTAGAATTAAAATAACGATGACTGCTGCTGATGACAATTACTGATGATATGATGATTGTTATTACTGATGATAATTTGTGATACGATAGTTGTGATATGATACCAAGATAATGATGAGGTAGCGATGACGTGAGGATTGCTGCCCTTGATGATAACTTATAATGATATGACGAATAATGATACCTGCTGCTGGTGACGATAATAACATACGCTGGCGAATCCAAATTTTCTTTTAGAAAGGGGCACATTTCACCACGGTTGAGGTCTTGTATGTTGAAAAATGTCGTGAACTAGAGCCAAATTTCTTAGTATCTTTCCAGTCCTCGCCACTTCTTACTAGCTCCAAAATATTATCTTTGGGTTAACAAACACTTTAACTATAAGATAACGTAGATGGAAACAAAGTCTACTTTAAAGACTTGTGCACTGCATAGAAGACTCAAACAATTAGTCCGATTAAGAAAGAGACAAAATGGCGACAGCTGGAAAAACAAACGCCAAAATTTCTTAGCATCTTTCCAGTCCTCGCCACTGTTGCGGCCGACTTCATACAGTGCACTACATTACAACTGGAATTTGGTAATGCTACTTACAAGTCCAGAAGATCTATTTGTTCCTTGTGTTAAGTCCTCGCTTGCGCAGCAGAGGGCTTTTGCTGTTGTTGGCCCATCTCTATGGAATGAGCTTACGCTATCGCTTCGTGCAAGGGTCACCGTTGGTGATAGAACTGAGTCAGCTCGCTGTTTAAAGACGATATTATTTCCCCGGGGTTCTCATGCTGGAAGCGCCTCTGAGTAGTTTGTTCTGTAAGAAGCGCTGTATAACTTATCAAATACAATACAATACAGAAGTGCTAATTGAAGCAGGCAACAGAAAACATTATCAACCATAAACAGACTAGAAGAGGTGAGTTTCAGTCGAGAGCAAAAAATAGTCTTGGTAAGAGAGTGGCGACCATAAGGAGATAGAGTTCCAAATGGAGGGACAAGCAACTCTGAATGAGCGCCGGCCAAAGACATGACGTGTACTTTAAGGCCTCAAATCGCCGAAATAAATGATGACATCTTTAATTTTTAATCATCGGTCTGGTTTTCCAATTTGTATGACCTCTCTTTCTCTGTCTCGGCTTTCTTTGTCTCACTTTTGCAAATTTGTCTACGATGTTTCACTTTCTTTTTCCTGGCATTTTGGATTTAGGTCATCTTAGAAGCCAGGTTAATGTTAAGTATTAGTGTTATATTTAGAGTGAATGTCAGTGCTGTGATAAGTTCATGAAAAACGTTATGACCTTTTGCTGTAGTAAGCCTTGTGTTTGTAATTTTTTTATTCATATTTAAGAGATTGCTTAAAACCTTAATAAATCCTGTTTGGTAATCGTGATTTCTGGGAAGCTCATATAGGACAGTTTTTAACGTTTATTTTGTTTATTTTGATTGAGCTGAATTTATGCTTACTGTCTATGCTCTGTCGATGTGGCTTAGTTTTAGGCTTTTCGGCAAGATCATATCACATACATTCCAGTACTAGTGACCATCGCCGAAACCAAAATAATACCACACTCGATGTTATTATCCGTGCGCGCCAGACTAGCCGCCTTTTCGCACCACCACCACCGTTGCCATATTTGGGCCGATAGAAGAAGAGCCGTGATTATATGGAATGGGCCGTCTTTCCAGCATGTCTTATATTTATTAGATGGGACCAAGTTCAGGAAAAGAGGCCGACGGTTTAATGGGAGACCCCCGGGGATGGATTGATGGACGGAGGGATGGATGGAAGGATGGATGGGTAGATGAATGGAAGGCATAAGGACGAATCGACAGATGAATTTGTGAGTGGGTGGAAAGGTGAATGCATGGATGGATGGGTGAATTGGATGGATGGATAGATGAATGTAAGGATAGAGTGGATAGACAGATAACTGGATTAATAACGGGATAGACGTATGAAGTAAGGGAGGAATGGATTGAGGGAGGAAGGTTTCCATGGAACGAAGGAAGGAAGAATTATTGAGGGATGAATGAATGGAGTAAGGAATCGATAGATCAATGGATAAGCTTATGAATGGACGGATGGGAGGCTGGCTAGTTGTATGTTTGGGCGGAAGAATACATAGATGGATGTTTAGTTGAACTGACTGGACTCGTTAGTGTCCGTATATGTTTTTGGAGACAGAGAGAGAGAGAGAGAGAGAGAGAGAGAGAGAGAGAGAGAGAGAGAGAGAGAGAGAGAGAGAGAGAGACAGAGACAGAGACAGAGACAGAGACAGAGACAGAGACAGAGACAGAGACAGAGACACAGAGACAGAGAGAGACAGAGACAGAGACAGAGAGAAAGAGAGAGAGCAAGAGACAGAGAGACAGTGAGAGAAAGAGATAGAGCGAGAGACAGAGAGACAGAGACAAAGACAGAGAGACAAAGAGACAGAGACAGAGAGAGAGCAGTGCACGGTTAAGTCGGACACCAAATGTCCGACGACGCAGTGGATTTCACTGGATGTTGCGGTCGATTGAAGCAGAGGATGAGGGAGGATGAGGCGGAGTACGGGCTAAGAGATGGACGCAAGATTTGCTACAAGAACTGAACGATTTACGGCGATGATCGATGTTTTGGAAGATGACGAATTGGCGACAATTATGATAAGACTGGCTGGCTGCTTTGGTGACACTGATGCAGATTGTAATGATTCATGAAGACAATGGCGGCGAGGACGAAGAAGAAATAGCACGATCATGATAATGATGATGACGATGATGATGATGATTATGACGATAATGAGGATGTTGATTCTTATCCTGAAGATGATGTGGTGGTTATGATAATGATGATGACTATAACGATGACGACGACGACGATGATGATAGTGATAACGATAATGATTATAACTATGATGAGTGTGATGATGATGATAAAGATTATGATTGTTACGACGATGATAATGATGATTTTAACGCTGATGATGTAGTATTATGATGTGATGGTGATTATGAGGACTATGAACTCTTGAAGTTTTTTTGGCAAAGTTTGCTGGATTATTCTCGTACGTGCAAAGTATCTTTGTGTCTCCGAGTGAAATTTTCTTACGAACCCTTCTAAGACTGAATTCCTTATCTTGAGCACAAGTCATAAGCTACGCAATTGAACGGGCTTACGTCTGGTCAGTTGGGTGGACTGATTGTTGACGTTGATCGTACAAAATCTCACATTTCATTTAAATCAGCCGATCTATCTCTGGTCCTCTCCTGATTCTTATTCTTCTCATTATTATCTGTCCTGCAGATCCAACTCCAGACACCACCCACCGTAGCCGTCTGCCTGCCTGCCTGCCTGCCTGCCTGCCTGCCTGCCTGCCTGCCTGCCTGCCTGCCTGCCTGCCTGCCTGCCTGCCTGCCTGCCTGCCTGCCTGCCTGCCTGCCTGCCTGCCTGCCTCTTGGATTTCGACCTGGAACCGAACCCTTCTTGCCTATCGATTTTGCTTTGACTGAGCGCCTGTGAATAAGCTGGTTGGCCGCTGCAGAAATCTAAAGTTTACGATTACGATTATGATGTTGGGCTGTAGGGTGCTTTGGTGCCTGGTCCAAAGCTTTGGAATTTACCGTCCAGTTATGTGCGCTCTGGGGTGAACAATAGTTTAGTGATTAGCGTGCTGGATTGTCTACCGAAAAGGTCAAGAGTTCAGATTCCCGCCAAGGCAAATATTGTTTCGCGATTTCTGCTTCACTTGCGCCCCTAGCCAACTCAGCTATGAGTACACCGACCGTACACTGTCAGTGAACAGATCAGGCAGCGAGGGATAGGACTACCCACCCGCCCTCATTTGCTTTGCGAACTAAGAAAAATGAAGACGCTAACATTTCATAGCTATGGCTGCCTATAGGGACTATCTTAAGAAACTGCTCTCCTTCTACTTCTTCTTCTTGACTTCTTCTTCTTGACTTCTTCTTCTTGACTTCTTCTTCTTGACTTCTTCTTCTTGACTTCTTCTTCTTGACTTCTTCTTCTTGACTTCTTCTTCTTGACTTCTTCTTCTTGACTTCTTCTTCTTCTTCTTTTCTTCTTCTTCTTCTTCTTCTTCTTCTTCTTCTTCTTCTTCTTCTTCTTCTTCACTGCTTCACTTCTTCTTCTTCTTCTTTTCTTTTTCTTCTTCTTTTTCTTCTTCTTTTACTTTTTCTTCTTCATTTTCTTCTTCTTCTTCTTCTTCTTCTTCTTCTTCTACTACTACTACTACTACTCCCACCACTACCACTACTACCACTACTACTTCTTCTTCTTCTACTTCCACGTGTTCCATGTTCAGTCTGTTAATGCTATTCAGGTTTAAACTTAAGACTGAACCTGCTTACCCATCCTAGCCTCCCTTCTGATGTATCTTGTCTCTAACATAATGGATTTCGATGAGGCTTTCCGACGGATTTAGATTTTGCCGGAGGATTTACTTGTAGCGACATTGATTGAAGCCTTTTGCATTATGAGAACGGAGCTGTAGAAGTCACTCGATTAGATCAGATAAATGTGCCCGCAGTTTCGGCATAATCTCGACTCGATCATGTCGTTTTGTGACAATGGTCATATCAGTTCACTTCACATAAGGGGCATTCATAGAATCACATCTTGCATGTTTGATGATGATGATGATGATGATGATGATGATGATGATGATGATTGTGGGGGGTGGTGATGGTGGTAGTGATGGTGATAATGATAATGAAAATGATTACGAAGATTTCGGGATTTTCATTTAAATCGTGCACGCATTCTGTCCGGATTTCCAGCAAATGTATTCCACTCAAATGGAAAGACGGAAAACTGGGGGGCTTCCATATCGATCGGTGGATCGGGATAAAGACTTGGTTCTTGAGCCACGATGGCACTGGTGAGACGGGGACTGAAAGGGAGGGGGTTTGAATGGATCAAAGGATGCGATGCATAACCTCGGCTGACATTTTGTTGATCTAGGATTTACTAGCAGTCCAGTGTCTTGTCCCGGGCTGATTACTTGTGATTTGGCGCCGGGAAGAGACCATCGTTCTGACCACGTCCGAATGACGGGTCCGCCCAATAACTTCATCAGACGGCCTGGACTATTGAACTGACTGCTCGGCGTCTGGAGAGGTCTCGGCCGAACGATCGGCAGATCTCGATCGGTGCAAATGACGCATCCTGTAGAGAAGGATTGCGAGCAGTTAAAGCTAAATCCGCGTAACGACTTTCGGTCGACGTTCTTCTGTAAGGCGGCCTCTAAAAGGCTGTGCAATTTGAAAGAGATTTATAGTAATCGAATCCGATGTGACTACTTATGTAGCGCGGTTTTCAGATACGATAACAGTTTGTTAAAACCATGCAGATTATCAGCAGCAGCATAAATGCAATCAGAATCAATAATGTAGCAAATAACATAATAATCAACATCGAACTCATCATCAGCATCGTAATCGTCAACGGGTATGTCACCGTCGACGTCATCATTATCTGCAACATCATTACGTCACAATTTCAACATTAATAACCTCACAAAAGACATATTAATCAAGCATCAACTGCGTCACCCACGCTGTCTGTCGGCTTGATTATTGGACCTTAACCTGGAACCGAACCCTTTTTGCCTATCGATTTTGTTTTGATTGAGCGCCTGTGAGTAAGCTGGTCCCCGCGGCGCGGCTTTCGTTGGGCGCTGTATAAATCTCGGAATTACGATTACGATTACGTCAACATCTTCACCACGATTGTAATAAACATCTCCTACGTCATCATCATTATTGTCGTCGTCATCATCGTCATCACTTTCGATTGTTGTCAGTGACGACCTCTGTTGCTCTGCGAAGACCGTTTCTCAGCAGCGTCGATGATTAGACGCCGATTAGCACAATGCATGTCTATCACTTCATTAGAACGATCGACCGTCGCACACAGTAACGTAATATTTCCCTCTAAACGAAGCCCCTAAGCCGCTAGAAATCCCCCGACATGGAATCGCGTCAACGTCGTTAAGCGCCGGTCGGAACGTTTAAGCGCGACGCCGTTTAATCGCATGTGTCAGAATGATTTGCAATTTCATCGTCGCATCTGGTCAGGCAGTCTGGCCGTGGCACTGCCAATGCGCCGCAGTGTCAGTGGCTCAGTGACGGTGTCAGACGCGCCCGCAATCGACAGGTAATCTCGTCAACGCGTAGCGGATAAAGTTTATTAGATTTTCAGCGAAGGCGAGACTCAAGAGCGCACGCATCGAATCAATCGCTTTCGGTCGTAGATATATCTTAAATAGATCTGTCTAATAGCGGATTCTGTGTTCTCTGCAGGGACTCTGCGCCGAACGCTGCCAGTGTGTGCATCGCGTGTGCGTCTCAGCGATCGATACATCGGCTGAGCTGGTCAGAAGAGTCTGCGTGCTCATCGTGTTCGAGACGTATAGGTGAGTCTGCGAAGCAAATCTGCGGCGTTAGTCATGCGTGACGGTGAGCGATGCGTGTCACCGACGCGTCTACCGTTCGTCGTGATCGCACTCGTCGGCTGCGTCGTTGCAGCTGGAGCTATCTCTAGGCAGGACGAAGAACCGATTGTCTTGCTCTATCGCGTCGACGAGGAGGTTCCTTCAGGGTCCTTCATCGCTGACCTCATACACGACTCTGGGCTTCGTTCTCGATACAACGACACAGTCATGCAGCTACTCGAGTTCCACGTGCTCGCCCGCCCGATTCCCTTCCTGACGGTTGGACCAGAAGACGGCGTCATCAGGACGAAGGGTCGACTGGACCGCGAGTCGATGCCCCTCTGCAGGACGAAGCCTTTCTGCGAGGTCAGCCTCGATGTGGCCGTTAAACCAGTCCAGTTTTTCCAGATCCTTCGCGTTGCCGTCGAAATTGGAGACATCAACGACAACGTTCCTTACTTCCGCGATCCGAGCGTCTACATCTCGATCCTCGAGTCTGCTCCCATTGGCAGCGCCTATGCCCTTCCGGCCGCCATCGACCCAGACAGTCCGGCCTTAGCTGTCCAGAAGTACTCCCTCTATCCAGAACTGCTGCGCACTTTCCGTCTCCAGGTGGACGTGAAGGTCGATGGGACGTCGGAGGCGATGCTGACGGTAGCCAGAACCCTCGACCGGGAGACCGTGTCGCACTATCGGCTGAGGCTGGCTGCTTGCGACGGCGGGGCCCAGTCGCAGTGCGGACACCTCGATGTGGTCGTCGTCGTCATGGACTCGAACGACAACCAACCTGTCTTCGAGTACCGGAACTACACGGCTGTCGTACGTGAGGACGTTCCGGTTGGAACGCTGATTCTCCAGATGAAGGCCACTGACGCCGACAGTGGACTCAACGGGGAGGTCGTCTACGGTATCTCAGAGCAGACTCGGAAGCTCTACGGAAGCACCTTCGACATCGACAACAGGACCGGGGAACTGCGGAACGCAATCAACCTTGACCGTGAAACCACTTCCGTCTACCACCTGGTCGTCACGGCCAACGATCGCGGTGCCGACAGCGTCACGTCAGAAGTGACGGTCGTCATACGCGTCGAAGACGTCAATGACAACGCTCCCGTCATCGCCGTCAACACCCTGACTTACGGCACTTCTGACAAGGCGACAGCGGAAGTGAGCGAAGACTCACCGGCGGGGACCTTTGTCGCACATCTGTTGGCCAGCGACGCTGACGTCGGCGGAAATGCAAGAGTCACGTGTCAGGTAATGAACGACAGCTTCCGGTTGGTGTGGATCGAGAGAACGACGGAGTTTCAGCTGCAGACGAACCGCGCTTTTGATCGAGAGATTGAAGGAAAGGAGATCGAAGTGACCATCCGCTGTCGAGATAATCCGCTCGAAGGAGAAGCAAAGACGACATCGGCCAAGGTCACCGTCCTCATCACGGATGTCAACGATAATGCTCCGAGGTTCGTCAATCCGAAGTCCTACCTGGAGTGGAGGGTGGCTGAGAACTCACGCACCGGAACGGAAGTGGGAAGAGTTGTTGCAACGGACGACGACACGGAGTCCAGCACCCTCATGCGGTACCAGATTCTGTCCAACGAAACGATTCCGTTCCGGATCACTGGAGAGACTGGAGTCGTGACCGCGGACGGCGCACTGGATCGTGAGGAGCGGGACCTGTATGAATTTCAAGTCGTAGCAACGGATGGGGGCACGTCTCCACTTTCGACCAGCACCCAAGTCCGAGTCATCGTAGAGGACGTCAACGACCAAGTGCCTGTGTTCCAGTCACAGGAGTACACGTTCTTCGTCGACGAGAACCAACCGAAGGGAGTGGCAGTTGGCTCAGTCTTCGCCATAGACAGAGACCTTCATTCTGTTGTCCGCTACTCGCTCCAATCATCCGGGTCTCTTCCGTTCCACATCGATGCCGCTTCCGGGGAAGTCATGACCGACCGGGCACTCGATCGAGAGCAACAGTCCATCTACCACCTGACGGTAGCCGCGGCAGACGAGAACCTCGTGACCTCGACGGTCCAGGTCACGATCCACATCCGTGACCTCAACGACAACGCACCGCAGTTTGGCTTCCCATCGATCTCGAACGCCACCGTCTACATCTCGAGCCGCGTCGGCCCTGGCCATCAGCTGACCCAGGTCACGGCCTCTGACCTCGACGCCGGCAAAAATGCCGAGATCCGATACGCGATCGAAGACAGCGACGTGTTTCTGATCGATGCGCTGGATGGCCGGATATTCCTGAAGCATCGTCTGCCCAACGTCGACCTGCAGAGCTTCTTTCTCGCCCTAGAAGCCACGGACCGAGGCCAACCGGAACTGACGTCACTCGCCAGACTAACCATCGTTGCCAACAGCTCCATCTCATGGCCTTTCGACGAAGCAGCGCCGTCTGTCGGCGAGTTCCTGGCGACGCCTGGCGGCATTGCAGCGGTCATTTCCGGTTCAGTGTTCGTGTTGTTCGTCTGTTTGTTCGTGATCGTGGCTGTCGTCGTGGTCAAGTGTCGCCAGAAGAAGCGCGGACAGAACAAGGTCCAGGCGAGCTCAACGGTCGAATGGTTCAAGGCAACGAAGACCATGAAGGGCAAGATGACCTCTAAAAGCAAGACCCTTCTCGACACAATTCAACGAGACCAGGACGAATCACTCACCATCTTCAAGCAGGTCAGTCAATCCACCGCATCAACCTCATCGTTTACGTGCACTTCGTAAGTAAAGTAAAGCTTCCTCTCTTGTGAGTGAGTGAGTGAGTGAGGGAGGGAGTGAATAAGGCTTCATTGTCCCATAAGTGGATAGTAGTGATTGTGAAGGATTTGGTTAATCAGTCACTGATACATGGACCCTAATCCAAAAGCAGACAGCTGTGTCTATGCCACCCTGCTTTGCAATGGTATTGGTTCAATAATAGTCTTTTAGAAGAAGTTTCTTAACTTCTACGGCTTTTTACTGCACACAGAGAATCTAGGAAACGAGTCAAAGTTAAGAGTATATCGACATTGTTGTCTTGTCTATATAAGGAGCAGGAAAACGCAATGCTTTTCGAGACGTTCAGAACAATCGGACGAAGTTAGTGCCGTTCTACGCAGTCGCCTTTCAGAGGAAAAATGGAGCCAAGAGACTTCCATTTCAGTCTGTAGACAGTTGCTGACGCTATATAAATGACTGATTCTAAAAGATTTAATTGATAAATAAGAAGCCTCGTCTTAGAGATTTGCCAGTTTAAAATGTTTCATTTTTATGGAAAAAAACAAAGCCTTTCATTAATTTTAACGAGAAAACAAGGCTTTTCTCAAAGCCCTTTTAGTAAAATGAGAAAAGCCTTGTTTTTTTCGAAATTACGTTTAAAAATTAAACT
Organism: Norana najaformis; assembly: GCA_964023275.1. NCBI lineage: Eukaryota > Metazoa > Annelida > Clitellata > Crassiclitellata > Hormogastridae > Norana > Norana najaformis. The sequence continues at coordinate 13,887,859 of OZ029924.1, read as the reverse complement.
TTTTTCTTTACTTTTGTTTAACAAATTGTAAAAATTGGCAAAAGAGTTAATGTGAGTTAAGCGATAGTCATACGGAAATTTTTTTATGTTGTGCTCATTTTTGCCATTTGACAAGTGGGCTTACTTGGATTTTCTGCATTTCTTAGTTTCTTATTCCTGTTAAGTATTTACGCCTTGGGAACACATAACTAAAACATCAAATTGGCAACGCGATTAAAGATTACAAGTCGCCTGGATAAAAACAATTCCTTTAATTACCATAAGAAGATCTATTGTCTGTACTGAGGCCTGAAATCCAGGGCATCTGAGCTTTTAGTGCTAAAGCAACGAAGCGTATGACCGACTTTATCTCTCATTACTATAAATAAATCCGATTGTTTGGCCAGTTAGCAGGGAACCCACATACCTTGCAGCCTTCTACCTGTATGACTTTGGATTTTGACTCGGAGCAGAACTTGACATAACCTTCTTCACTGATTGTGTTTTGTTTGAGCGCCAGTGAACAAGCTGAGCTGTTTGGGCTCTAAAGAAACGAATAGTTTACAATTACGAATGAAAAGTGAAACAGTGACAGTGAGCCCAGATTTTGTTAGATTCATAAACCGACCAATAAGTGCCAAAAGTTCACTATACAAAAACATTATGAAATCAATTGATAAATCTGTGACGATAACTGATCAAGGCACGCCTTTTCCCATCTGTCTGAAAGCCACGCATGTTGGAAGGGCTATAAATGCACCATATATAATCGACCAGTTACATAAACTTATATCACAATATTAGCAGCATTGAAAGGCAAGCAATAAAACCTTCTTCTGTTCAAAGATATCCGATTAGTGAAGCCTGAGAAGAGACGTTTACGGCTGACGGGCTAACGCTTAGCGATACAGAGCAAGGCTATTTGTTTAATAACGGGCAACTAGACGGACCGGAGCTGCACCGGCCTTAAATCAAGCGTGACCGCTGCGGTTGTTGACGTGATGGGCTGGGATCGTAAATGCCGTTTTTCAGAGCATGATATCATCGCTAATGCATACTAGATCATCAATTTTCTGGCTCAGCACGCCTCTCTGTCATATATTTATGATAGCTCGTCGGAACCCGAGCGAACACCGTAGAGGTTCAAAAAAATACATGCAAATGCGCCGAAAGCAATATATCACGATTTCTTCAGATAGTAAGAAAGGTGTTTCAGAATGTAATGGCAAGGTAATAGAATTGCTTCTGGCTGTTTTGAGTACAGTCGACGCTTAGATTTCCACGTTTTCGCAGCAATGGGATTTAATGCGATAAGAAAATAAGTAAGTGAATAAGTACATAAGTAATTAAGTGATTGATTGAGTAAGCATTTTTCACACGCCAATTGTCTATCTACTTAATTAACGACGAATCGTGGGCGTTGGTTGAGCACGCGATGAGCTAGTAATGACATGTTGGTACAAGTAGGCCACTTAGCAAAATGTCTCGCGAGATGTTGCGACATGTTGCAAGAACTAATTTGTATAGCGCCATACCAAGAGGTGCTGCATTGTGCTGCGGCTTACAAGAACGAAGGCTTGTGAGATGGTTGGTGATTGGTCGAGTGCTTGGCTTGCAACGTAGAGAATGCGGGTTCGAAACTCTTAAAGATAGTCACTCGGAAGCAACCTTAAGAAACTCTTTCACGCTTATTTTTTTAGATGATGCCTTCTATAGTAACTGATCAAGTGTTTTGCGCTTGTCGTATCCACGGAAGGATTCTGGTGGGGCAACTCGGCAATGCCCCTCTATCTGAGATTTACCTTGAGAGTGGCCTCAACCCAAGCCATATACTTCTGGATAATTAATCTAGACGTCTGTGCCCCAACCTAGCGCTACTCGCCATGACCTCATTATCATTTGTCTTCTGCATATTTCATGATCCGCAATTTGCCTTGTCATTCAGCTATACTTGCATAATTAAAATATGTCTAGCTAGGCGTTCAGTCATTTGGAATACGGATTTGATTCTATTTGCAGACTGCTGATCCTGTTGCTAAGAAATTGACTGTATGTGAGGATTGCTGATTCTGTGTGCGAAAGAAATGATTATGTCTGCATAGCACTAATTATACTCTGTTGAAATTGCAGTTCTTGAAGAGTTCATCACCGCGGATTTTAGTTTATCCTCTCTTGACAAATCTAATTCCAGTTTGCTCTAAAACCCAGATAAATGAATATGCATTAGCCATGGGTTCTGCGCTAATTAATTCCCCAAACTTATGATTTTCGCAGCTAGTAATTGATTTATGTTCGGCAGAGAGTTTAAGTAGGGACCTGTTACCAACGCATCTAACCTGCTTTCATCGCTGGTAATAGATTACTGATGCTGTAAAAACTCAATCAAATGATAGTAATAATGAACAGTACTATGTATTCAAAACTACGAAAATGAAAGCAGTAATAATGACCAGTATATTACCAGTACATTACTACACGCTGAGCTATGTTTATAGAAGAGATCGAAAGTCGAATAATATCAAGGGATGGGTGGCCTATGTAACAGCCAATAGGAAGCCATAGTTTAACCATTCTGTAGCTACTGACCTCTACGGTGCGATGTGAATTGTTAACTGTTCGTTAATGACTGAGCGAATGTTCTTTATATTCAGCCAAAACAATAATTGCCATTCATAGGCGTTTCTTTGAAATCTCATCAACTCCGTGCGGATGTTATTACCAAAAGCCAACGTCTAAACTCAGTCGCTCTAAATAGACGGCTCCGGAAAATAACACCCTTCCGGCTGCAATGGAATCCGATGGACTTCGCTGATTTGCCGATGGACAAACTTGTTTTGGATTGCAACAAATAACGTACACATAACTCGAAATCTTTCTCGCCTCAAATAAACAAGCCCTGAATGATATTAAACGTGGCGCTATAAAATTGCCTCTGGACATTTAGGGTGTATTACTAGTTGTAAAATGAGGGCAAGATGACGATGATGTTAGTTTACAACGCAAGTGTAGATTTTATTATTTAGCTTGTTTGAACTTTTTCAATTGTTTCAACTCATCAGAACTGTTTTATTAATATGTAAAGCTGGACTATCATTAATGGTGGCATGACTAATTCCATCGTGCCTGTCATAAAATGAGGCTGAGATAGGGAGACAGGAAGGAGGGACAGAGGTCCGCTGATTGGAATGTGGATGGGGCAGAGATGGTTGATTGACAGTTGGGGTTGAAAGATGACAGAGGATGATTGAAAGAAGATAATCGTGGGGCGAAGTTGGAGAGAGAAAATTTTCCTAAACTGACGGAGAACCTGAGATTAAATATCAAACGTATCTCGTAAACGGGTTGACCACACCTAGTGAATGATCGAAGCGAATCGCACTCTTAAAGTCGTTGAAATTGCAAAGGTCGCTATGAACACATTGTATAAATATTGTTAATATAAGAAAAACAAAGACCACATCTCGTTATATTCTGACGAATCTGGACCCTTCAGGTATAAAGGAGGTCTAAGTCTCCAGAAGATTAAGCCGTTGAGCAATAGCCCCTCTCGCCGTCAAGTTTCTGATCGCCTTCGGAGTCTTGCCAACGACAGAAGTGCATAACAACATAACTCTTTCTTTCAGTACATTACGGCTTTTAGACTTCATGCTTTGTGATGGTGTGACATGGTTCCAAATCTGTCAGCTGCTCAATGACACGCAAAAGACGTGTCTGGAAACCAGCCTAGCTTTGTATTTACCGGCGTAAAATAAAACCTTGTGCGCAGGATCAACGTTTGATCTGTGTGAACGCTAGTCCAATGATCATAAAAGTGCGATCAAGAACACAAAGACCTTCATATGTTATTATTACAGGTTATTTAATATTTATTGCATTTATTATTAGTATTATTTTTATTATTATTGTTGTTGTTGTTGCTATTGTTATTATTATTATTAGTTAAGCAGTTGTGTGTGATGGTCTTTATATATTTGCTAAGCTAAGTTATATGTATTTGAAGAAACACAAATATAGGTCCAACCTTCCTCCATTAAAATTAAGCGAATATTTTTAAATTCAGCATATCAAAATAATCAACCGCAGCTAAAATGGGATAGCCTAATAGCTTTACATCGATTAAAAAATATAAAGCGTGTTTTGATAAGCATTCATTGAAATGTAAAGCAGATTTCAGGTGCATCGGTTATCATACCTTCCTTTCCAAGTGCAACGTAATTCAATGAAGTGCGGTGAAGCATATTGTCGCGCAACACAAATAACGAATTTGCGTGGCACAAAACGCACCCAAAACAGATTGTAAGAAGGAAAGCGACAATATACATGCCTTGACAGACGCGATATGCTTTGAAATCCAAACACTTCCATGTGTTCGATATCGAATTACGGCCGTGTTGTTGAGTCCCACTATTTGCAAAGCCTCTTATAACGCGAGATTGATAATAAAATTTGAGATAAAAAGCTATCATAGAGATGACTACGAAGCACTATAACTCATTGCGACCGTCTGCCGTCGACAGAGGGCCACGGATCGTCAAGACTGTGGCACAAGATAATCAATTGTCATTTCGAAAGCAAGATGGCGTCTTTCGCCGACGATTGCCCCAGAATAGCAGCTGCTACCAGTGCTACACCTTATGTTTATGGACTACGATGCCGAGACTACAAAAATGCCGATGTAGGTTCACTTACATGGCTCGCCTCAACACCGAACAATTTTGACTGATCGCAAATGAAGCCGGTTTAAGTAAAATGAAGGAGACTTCAGAAGGGCTTGACACATTGCTATGACGTCAATTTTTGCTGATAAATGCTCAGAGAGCGTGATATTGTAAAGATTGCTTAGCAATATCATGCTCATTAATCTTTCTGTAATCGCTAATGTTTCAACCATGCATTTACTTCGTACCACAGCTTCAGAATTTGCTCACATCACGCTTTCAGGTTGTGGCAGAGCAAATTCAAAGACTTAAATCTTCTGGTAACCTGCTGTTGCCTTGTCTCCTGGACGTTGCTATGTTGGATCAGTTAGAAAATTTTTTGTTTAGTGCGGTTTTAGCTCGTTAGTAACTGCTTGTTAGACTAACTATCAGTTACTTCAGAGGGTGAAAGTGATTGCGAACGAATTAAATCTGCTCAATCCTAAACATTGCATTTAATTAAGAGGTAGTGTAGTGTAATGTAAATAGACCTATTTTTATCGTCTCTTTGAACAATCACCGGCGCCCTCTGCCTCACAGCATAAAGGAAAAAGTTTTAAAGTTAAGAAAACAGTTGTCTAGCCCATAAATTTACGTTAAATGAAATTGGATCCTGGCAGAGTGAACTGTGCAAAGAGGCGAGCGCCACAGATAAAAACTTCGGGAGTCAGTTGTAGAAACAAAAGCTAGAGTATACTAGAGCGATTTTCAGGCTTGTTTTTCACGAGCTCATAGTTACATTTGAAATGTTCATTGAAGAAAAATAGCCTTTTAAACTAATGACTGAGTTGGTTCCATTTCACTTTAAATAACAGTTAATTGTGTCAAATTTCGTCATATTAACTCACAGCGGATCATACAACATCACAACAAATTTGTGTATACACGATGCAACGTCAATTTCTGTTGTTTGGTTGAAAAAGCCATGTATTTGATGACAAATAAAGTTAAACAGAGCCTTAGAAACTGGCATTACCTTCACTTTTTACACTTATGACATCATCACAACATTTACATTTGCATTTATGACATCATCATGACATCATCCAACGTCATCATACATCAAAACACCTTCATATTACATTATATTTGCAATATTCTGCCACAGAGAGCTCAAGAAACATTGTAAAGCTATCTCAAATCGCACCTATTTAGATCTGTTAGATTGCCATGTTTAGCGCCATTGTTAGGTTTACAAAAGGCGCTATATAAATAGCCAGATGCATACATATACAACACATTATAATATACTGCAATACAATACGATACAATACAATACATTATACCGCATCTCATTACATTTGCGCTACAAGAAAGCAACGTACGAGTGACGCAGCGTTGATTCTGTTATCTCTGGATAGCGTTAACTGAAAATATTCCTTCGTCGTCGATCTGTCATTGCTGATCTTTTCCACGGATCGTCAGAGCAGAAGGATGTTGTGATTTGACGACAGACATGTGGGAAATAGATAGCCAACTACAATTCATGGTTAGCAGATAACTGTCCCTTGAAGTGTTATAGATTGGCCCTGACTATGGCCGATTTACGAAACACGTAAAGTGATCGTCTATTTTAGTTCAAGTCTGTGCAGATTTACGGCCGGTCTCTTTTCGTCCGGTTATTCATATCGCATTTTCTGTCTTCTCCGACTCGGATCGAGATTTTAAGTTGTCATCAAAACCCGAAAAACCCGATGAAACGCGGAAACAATTACACCGATGCACCTTTGTTACACTATCAACAGTAATGTCTGCTATTAGTAGATACCAGTGTGGCTAGAGCGCTTATGTATGCGCATTCAGAAGCAATATCTGTTAATAGCACACACATTAAATGGTATGGAAACAACAATAATAGGCATAAACTGTTTAATGTCAAGTCTCGTTCAGTGATACTTAATGCTAGACATTTTGGACCAGAGTTTAGCTTGTTGCAAAAGGCCCCAATAATATCTAGGTACAGACCACAATAAATGTTCTATAGCATCGAATAACTATGTCTGTTAGCATTTTGCGCGAGAAAACTGCCCACACTTCACAAGCAACTATGCATTCAGACGAAAGTAAAAAAGGTACAACGATATATCAAGGAACAATCCATTGATACAATACCGTATAACGGCTTAAAAACCAAACGACGCATTTCAAAATAAGAGCTCGAAATTTAAAAAGAAACTAGCATCACTTATAGTGCAGCAAGATTACAATCCAAACTTAAAGCCAAGCGACAGCACTGGCCACACTCTTTCTAAGAGTGCGGCTCTTGTCGGCTTCCAACACTCAGTGCCGCAGGGGAAACCACAGACCGCTCGCCGCTTGAATTGTGGTCAGTCCGACGTTGCGTACAGTCATAAAGTTAATTGATTTACGTCAGTGCTGAGGGCGTGAAGCGCTCCCAGCGGATTCTCGCTCTCCTGAATAATATCAATTTCGGATTTTGCCAATTTTTCTTTCAACGATGCTATCGGAGACGCCACACGCATAAGCATCTCGGCGGACTTATAGATACCTCGAAAGCACGAACTCTCTATACTCAGTTTATGATAATACCGACGAATAACTATGCATGGGCATTTTATACCCATAAATATACGTGTTCTTATATAAAGCCATTTGATATCAGTGTTTATAATTGAAAATACGTCCGTATTTATTGTATATATATACATAAACATTGATGAATTTTTTTATACAACATTTACATAAAAGAGCGTGATAAGCCTAAGAGCAAGGGAGCTTCAGTTGATGACAGTTTTCTAAGGAGTGGCAATAGGTAAGGCAACGAAAATATGCTGGTCCTTGCCTGCGGGAATGGCATTGTGTTAAAGCAGTGAATGTGGCGACAAGAAAGATGATGCAAAGAAGTTCAAAGCAAATGAAGCGGACAACATCGCAGAAAAACTAAGAAGCCCATCCCATGACGTCATATCCGGTCTCATCCAGACCGGTCCCATCCCATTTCACCACTTCACATCGTTACATTCCATTCCATTATATCACATTACCTTTTATCATATTTCGTAACTTCCCTTGGCATTACAAAGCACTTCATCACATCAAATCACACTGGACTGGTTAGCTGCATTAGTACACGCGTACGTCAAGGCGTCTCTTAGAGTGAGGATGCCGGTTCGGTTCCCGGTCGTAGCTTTTGATTCTCGGGTTAGCACGGTCCGTACACGGGAACCTTAAATGGCGTGGCGCCCATTCAAACGGGCAGCGGTATTGAAGGATATCAACCGATTAATTCACAGAAAAATGAGCAGGGTAGAGGCGATACTGTCGGTATAGAAAAACGTGTAAATTTACATTTATATATTAACGAGTCGCATCAACGACTCAGTTAAAGCCGTCGTGTCCCTGAACTCCAGCAAAACGGAACGGCTGGATGCTTCTCCATACACGGATATAAACCTTCAGTCCTTGGGGCCTCAGTAACAACACTGTGTCTTCTGCTCAAGTTTGCAAACTCGGGGTTACTTCTGATGATAGGTTGTCCTTCTAGCATCACAACTCGAAAACTATCTGACAATTCTTCCAGATTCTGTACTGACTTTGTGATGTTTAGAAATACATCTTTCCACTGCCTTAATCGCCAGCTTTATCCTATCTCATCATTTTCAGTCTAGCATCAAATGTTTAAAAAATCACTTTAAAGTACGGGCGATCAATAGACCCAGAATGTTCACAAAATATTCGCAATATGTCTGGGCAAAGATTTGAAAGAACTATGTATAAATGCTCTAAATGAATGATTATCCTAAATTCTCTCACGCGCCTGTGAATAAGCTGGTTTCCGCGACTTAGGTTTCGTTGGGCGCTGCAGAAATCTCGAGTTTTCGACTACGACTACATTGCATAATATCTTATGCTTTTATCTAAAAAAGAAGAATATAAACCGTTCGTCCGTCTGTACCCAAATACCGACATTCAGACGATGTCTCCAGCTCCATCAGCTTAATGTAAACGTGAAAATGCATGGAAAAGTGATGCAGAAGATCCTCGCCTATCCACAGGATCGATGTGATGCGCTTGGGCGGACAGACACATGGACATACAGAAGGAATGTTCAGATTCTTCGATGTTACGAGGCCATTAATTAGCCCCACTGTCGGACTCGGCTGTGCGTTTATGGTCCGCTGTCCGGGCTCCTTTTCCATTTCGTCTCAGAGCTCGTATTTTTTCCAGATGCGTTTATGGGGTTTCCGGGGTAGAGTCGAAGTCTGCCGTTACCTCACCTAAATGCAGCTGGCCACAAATTGGTCACCGCAGAGCCTCTGTCACGGGAAGGCCATTTCGCACTAGATCGCGTAAGGTCTAAGGTTTGAGTAACAATGACCACAATGCACGACTTTATATAACACCTTTAGGTAACCGCTTTAGCTCTGCGCCAACGTTTGTTATAAAACATGTGGAAAACACTATACTAGTGTTGCTTCATCTGATGTTGTTTAGTCTTTCTCTTTTATTGGGCGACTTTATCGCTTCGGACTGTCGCTTGTCGTTTTTGTTCCGTTGGACGGGCCCTAGCGTGAAACAGCTGAACTGGAAAATGAATGGGAAACGGTCGTTGACGAATTGATGGCGCCGGAAGGCACGTCAGCGATGCATAGGCAACTGGAAAACATGTTGATGCATAAAGCGAGAAATGATTTGCTACCAAAATACAGGAACGAATGAGCGAATGAATGGACGGGCAATTCACGAGTTATGCCTTATTTCTTTTGAGATTTTTATGTATTTCTAATGTACTACTTCATGAATATGCACAAGCTGCAAGTTATTTTATTATACTGTAACAGTAAAGTGATGCAGCTTAATTCTAACTATGAACCTTACTGAGCATTTCTCTCAGGATTTAAAGTGTTAGGGGTCCAGTTTAATGCAACAGGGTGTCCAATGTTTTGAGGGCATGGAACCTCATGAACTGGGCTGCAACCAGAAGCTAACCAACAAGCAAACCTTAGTTGTTAAACAGTATGTTTTGGGATAATTACTGAACACATTATATAGTTATTATGTATTATGCAAAACAAAAGAATACAATGGAGTACGATACGATGTAATACCATACGATACAATACAACATACGTCTGGTGACCATCTATGGATTATAATCGAATATAAAGTCAAGATGGATGTCGTGTAAATCGATTGTACGTTGGCTGTGTGATGTAGCAGATATCTGTCATTATTGTCCGTATGGTTGATCTCTCTATGCCTACGATTCCTCGCTCAGCCGATGGACATATGGCATGTTAACAAATGTCTTACTTACTTGCTTACTTACTTACTTACTTACTTACTCTTCAGAAAGTGATTATCAATTGTGAGCTGAAAACACATTATTTGGTATGAAGTTCAGTGTTGCGAAATCACTGGTGCTTACGATTGGTATTGCTTATAAACATCTGTAATCGTAATCGTAATCTCGAGATTTCTACAGCGCTCAACAAAAGCTAAATCGCGGGAACCAGCTTATTCACAGGCGCTCAGTCAAAACAAAATCGATAGGCAAAAGGGTCAAGATCCAGGAGTCAGGCACTCAGACAGTCGGACGGCTACGGTGGATGCTGTTTGAAATTGAAGCGAGAAGAGAGATGAGGGGAAGAGGAAGAATCAGGATAAGATTTCTGGAAAAGAAGTGTTTTCAGTCTTGAGTGAAAGACTTGCGCAGAAACTGAAAGAGGTGAAGTGTTGGTGAGTTCGTATGATTGACCAGACAACTGTCGCAATTCTGGCGGGAGTTTATTCCAAAGCGGTGGGGCAGGTGTAGGTGTTTGACTGTTAATGGGTTGAGCTTACCATCTGATGACAAATTCAAATACGTCGGAGTCTTTTGACTGTTGGAAGACGATTTAAACTGAGCCCTAGCGAACCCATTTGCAAATTTTATAAGACTGTCAATAGTATTCTCTCCAGAGCTAAAATGCACATGAATAAAATGGTTCTATTGCAGTTATTTCTATGCAATACGATAAGAAACGATACATTACAATACGTAAATACAATTCAGTGTGATACTATACATACGATGCAATACAATACAAAATAACATCAAAGTCTCGTGATGAATTGTAAGTTTTAAAATATACCTACATTTCTGTGGAGGTAAGCTTATTAAACGAATGTCTCTCTGAAGGTCCTTAAGAAGTACGTACTACAAAATGTTCTGTAACGCTTCATACAACAGACCTACACTTCAGTTTTAATAGGTGCTGCGCTTGTGTTTCTGTTCCGACAGACGCTAACTGGTTCTCCCAAGAAGTGTCTTATCTCCTACCAGGCCAACTCGTGGCTTGTCTCGCAAAAAGAAACCGATCTGGTGAGTCAGAACTATAGCCGTTCATAAGCTAAAGTACTTGTTTACACACCTCTATTGAAACTCCCAAGAAGTATAGGGTCAAGAAGCATATGTACAGTAATCGTGGCGCGCTCTACCAACAGCCAGGAGAGTGCCAGTCGGTGGGCGCACGACCAACTGTGAAGGGTGAGTGCTTCACTCAGCTGTCTTCATTCTCCAGTTCCAGCACAACTACAGGGGCCAAGAACTCTGAGCATAGTGTCAAAAGCCAACCCTAGAAGGGACTCCATTGGTCGGGTTCTATTTGGGCAAGAACTGGCCAGGGATGACTTTTCAGCTCATAAGGTATCGCTTGGCTACAAATGGACTTGTTGCTCTCATTAAATATTAATTATGCATGCATATATGCATGAAAACGATGCCATACATATCATTATCTTCTGATTCATGCTTCTCTATATCCATGGAGCGTTGCCGTTTCCATAACGTGTAGCCAGCCGACTCTATTCTACATACATAGATATCTACATATATAGGTCTACATACATACATGCATACACACATAATTAATTACATACATTCAAACAAAATTACTAACATAAATTCCTGCGTAGTTACATTCATACATCCAACACATTGTGTGTTCAGTCATATTGACTTTCTTTCAAGGGTATACAGATTGATGCCGTCTGTCTGTCTCTTTGTCTGTCCCTTTGTCCGGTCGTGTGTTCCTTCAGCTTGTATTTCATCACGATTTGACCCAATTGGTATAACAGGATCGGCCAAAAACACAGAATATCATCAGCGTCTCTCTCTCTCTCTCTCTCTCTCTCTATATATATATATATATATATATATATATATATATATATATATATATATATATATATATATATATATATATATATATTCGCACTCGCACAAATACAAAAATATGTGTAAATACAAATATACACAAGTATGTACGAATATAGGTCTCTAACTGTGGTTTTGTATATAGTCTATGAGTAAAATATCTGCATATGTTCGTGCGTCTGAAGCGATCGTTTTCTCGTCCGGCACACTGGCGCCACATCAATTTCGATGCTGAAAACAGGCGGAAATAGAAAAGCCTGGCAAAGCAATTTCAATTCGATGCAAACCTCTGAGCAGGACGCCTAAGCACTACCCAACGTCCGCATCATTGGTCTCCACGGAGTCCAAACGAAATCCACACGTGATTGTGTATGCAGTATATACATATATTCATATGATATATGTGTATATATGCATGTATGTAAATACGTATTTATGCATGTATGTATCTTTTCCAGCATGCGTGAATAAATGAATAAAAGAATGAATGAATGTATGCATTTGTACATTGCCCTGAAACACCCAGAAGGCAATTATAGCAGGACTAAACGACGTGAAAGCTCTCAAAGAACCAGAACATCTGCAGTAGGGCGGCAATCTGTATGTATGTATGTATGTAATTATGTATGTATGATCGCCTGTATTTATATTTGCTTATTTAAAACACTTAAATTTAGTAAAGCTGAATCTGAGGCACGGATGTATGTTCTCTGTGGGCCAAGATGGAGTTAAGCGAAGTTCAGAGCAGTACAGTCGGTCTTGACAAGAGATTTATTTGATGATAGCTTGTCATAACTAATCAGCCGTTTTGTAGTTGGATTCTAAATAAGAGGGGCACAGGAACTAAAAGAACATGATCACACAGGTTCCCGAACCCAAGCTTTAGTAAGAAGCCAGTATCAAAAGAACGCCACAGTCTCTAGGAAGGCGATATAGAGGTACCAGTGTATGAAGATAAAATAAAAGACTAGTATTCTGGGCTCTAAAGATCAAGCATGCAGTTTTAAAGCTTATGTGCCATTCAACAGGAAACCGATGAAGCTGAAGAAGGCGATCTAATGCATCTGATGATTAAGAAGAACATGTAACAACCTTAGCAATAGAGTTTTTGAACCAGCTTCACCTGGAGCTTTTTAGATGAAAATGGGTTTTCCATAAAACTATATATTCGCATAGTCTAATTAAGAACCAACAAGTTGAACAAGCCATTGTTTTAGCCTTTCCACCAATCAGAGAATGCTTGATGTGATAAAATAACCTAAAAACCTAATGTTCTGGAAACAAGACCTGCAGACCTCAATTGGGACGACAGGTGTTAGTCATCCAGATGGCTTTCTTGTTCCTATGTTCATTTCTTGTTCCCGAGGATTCATTTGTACCTCGAGTAAAATAGTAGTAGTATTATTATTATTATTATTATTAATAATAATAATAATAATAAAAGGGTGTACAAAATAATAATAATAATAATAATAATAATAATAATAATAATAAAATAAAAATAATATAATAATAATAGTTAGTAGTAGTGGTGGTGGTGGTGGTGGTTGTGGTGGCGGCGGGGTGGTGGTGGTTGCAGTACACTAGACCCTCTTTATAATATTCTTCATTATAACATGATTTCTGATTTAACACGATTGTGCACATGGTTCCAAAATTTAGTTCAGCTTTAAACAGTGACTTCATTATAAGGCGGTCTTTAATATGGCTCCCAAAGACAGTGTTAAAAAGATGCTCCGGTGTAGTATTTATCAAGGTTAGGATATTTGCTTCATTGTTGGAATAATTATACTACTTATTGTGCCTCAGTATAAGACTTTTCTGAAGCTGTGTTTCGTTAATCTGTTCGTCGACCTACCAACCATTGATTTAAAGTTCCTCTTCGTTGCAATATTACCCTAAAAAGAAATTGCAATCGACGGATTGTCTTGTCCTCGTCTGTTCTTTTCCCTCTTCCTCTTAAGCCATCTTGTCTGTTCATTTGAATCAACCCAGTTAGAGTCGCCACTAATCAGGCTCTGTATGCATGGAAGCCCCTTGAGTGCGTGTATGCATATATGTGTTATTTGTGTGTATGTGGCTTTTCAGGATTTAGCGGAGTTATCGAATCGCGAATGTTTATTGGGATCGACTAATAACGTGGACGCTCCGAACGAAGCCGAAGACAATTATTCGAACGATGTCACGGCGGCTCAACGGAAATCTTCAGAGACGCCGCCAAAGCGTCCTCTCTCTGCTGCAGCCGCTGATAGCGGCGACGGCCATTGCAATATGGCGACGGTGTCGTCCGTCGCTTATCGCCGCGGTGTCTCCTCAACGCTTTGCAGTTCGGTGTTGCAGACGTCCTCCGCTACCAACAGTAACTCAGTCGAGGAGACGGCTAGACCATCGGCGGCGGTGACGGGGACTGTATGTCACAGCTACTCCGAACAGTCGCCCGTTCATCTACGAAGTTTTGTGCCGCTGTCGACGACTATGACTCTCAGGCCTTCCATCCGAATAATCGAAGCGGACGTCTAGACTAGAAGAATTACACTGTTGACAGACAAGTTTTTTATCTGTCTTTCTCTGAGTCACTTGATTTAACATCGGATCTAAAACACACTCTACCCAACCGTATTATAATCCACGAAAAATTGCGAACTTACGCAAACGTTTTGGACTTCCATAATATTTTCATACAGTCTCTTCGCCCGAGTGCTGCGGGTGTCTTAAGGTGGCTGAACACTGAACCGATGCGACCCGACTCGGATCAGACTGAATGAAGAAATTTTTGACTGATCGGCTGCCCAAATAGCACACAGAAAAACTGGCAATGTGCACCAAATCAATCCGATTTGCCAGCCTGATCGAGTATGATGAAATAGGTTTGGTGTAAGGCCGGCTTTAATTGCCAAAAATAATTACATAATAATATGACATCAGTTTTAAGAAACCATTCATAAACTATGAAAATTATTACTTGTAAATAAGTAATGAAGAAAAGTCTTAGTTCATTTTAAGTTTCATAAATTTTTGCTCAAGTTATTTGAGTTTGTCTAAGGGTTCTTCTAACTGGACACAGTGTATAGATAAATTCTAATTACTGAAGTCTATGTTCGTCCAGTGTCTCAGTCTTATCACTATTCACCCAGGTCATCTGATGGCCTTTCTTTGGTCATTCCAAAGTCTAGAACTGTTCTTGATGAATGAGCTTTTTCGATTGCTGGACCTAGAATTGGAATTCTCTTCCTGTATCTGTTCGTTCTGCTCAGTCGCTTGTGTCATTTCATTCTCTACTTAAGATTTATCTTATTCACATTGCTTATACACCATCTGTCTCAGCGGACTGATCTTCTGAATATTAACCGCAGTACAGCTTAATTTTGGTGCGCCACGGCTGATATCTTCTGCATTAGATATCGGCGCTACGGAAGTTATTAATTCATAATTATCTTTATTGAACTTTTTATTATATTTGGTATTTCGTTCATATTGGTAAGATATAACAGTGACTTGTGTAAAAAACGGGATATAATGGAAATGAAAATATCAAAAGTGCTATATTCATGCAGCAAACATTGATACATGTATATTTGATAGAGAAAGGAGACAGGGATTGTCATAAACGATCAGATGAGATCGATATTTTTTAAGTTGCACATTATGGAAAGAGGAAGACCATTTCAGAAATTGACAGTCCAACACGCTAACTACTAGACTATCTCGTACTCCCGGTTTATTTTACCTTAAATAATTCTAGGTAAATTGGGCATCATCATCAATCACTCAAAACTGGATGGTTTTTGAACAAGATGACATATTAAACTTTCACTTTTGCGTTGGGTTGAGTATCGGTGTGAAAATGAAAACATCTTTCCTTTTGTTTGTCGATCAGTGCACGCTCGCGGTTAAAGAATTTCATTTCCACGACCACTGCATTCATTGGATCTCATGGGCTAAAAGATGTTTTCAATTTCACACGGATACTTAACCCAATGCAAAAGGTGTCAACGTGTTCATAAACCACCAAATTTAATTTAATATATTCGTCTTCGAAATAAGCCTAAGTCAAATACAAACCTCCGTAGATTTGCAAATAAACTACATTCTTCCAAATTGTCTTTTATTTAGTTTGTAGTGAACTTCATGTAGGCCTATCATCTGTGTGTGATTATTTAAATTAGTTTAATCACATGACAAATTGACAATGGAATTTTATTGTCCTGTGAGTTATTTTTAGGCAATAAAAGATTGCAAGTGGCCTGGCAATTGTAAGAAATTTATGCATCGAAGTTTTCGTGCACATTGTTATGCAACTCAGCTGCGAATGAACTTGCCTCGGGCGATTTTAGGAAACGAGTTCGTAAGCAGGATTCTCTCTATCTTCTTTTCTGCTACACATTATGTCTCACGTTCACGATTGCGCCATCAAAATTGTTTCGATGAGCATGTATATCAAGGTAAGTTTCTACTTATGCGCGACAGTTTGCAGTTTCTCTAGATTCGAAGTTAATTTACTCATTGAAAAGCAGAGGAAAATAACAATGAAAGGCAAAATGTGAAGAGTGGAGCAAGTACATCGCGGACATGGACTGTCAGGAAGGAATTGGAAAACGTGGGTCTGGAGAAAATGAAAGTCATTTGGTCAGAACATTCCACACTGATAGGGCCATAAAGAAAAGAAAAATGAATCGGATAAGACATAAAAACCTTCGTATTCAGAAAATAGCACTAGGAGAATGAAAGAGAGGGACGGAGAACTGAAGGAAGACCAAAAACTAAGCTGCGGAATCGGATATTGTGCAAAGGAGCCGGACTGAGCTCCTAAGATGAGAAATTGTGGCGTAAACAACTAAAACCGGATCTTCCATTCTCTGCTGGCCATGCAGCAAGCGAATATAAGACAATTCATGCAGCAAATTTGCTAAAGACATTAACTTTGTATTGTTAATTATGCCACAGTTTTGCCTTTTTTGTACATTTATGCATGTATACATTAGCTTAATTAAACGGTGTATATGCCTTATAGATGCAGTTTTATATTATGTTTTGCCTTCGTCTAATCTAACCTAATCTAATGACTTCTATGGCGCCATTATCATAAAGCTCAAGACTTCAATCGATGAAGTGAAATCGTAATCAATCATCATAATCCATTGGAAAAGCCATGGCGAATTCCTATAGGTCAGAGAAACCAGAAGTAGGGCCACGGTGGATAAGCAAGTTGAAAAGGTGGTATTCAGAGGCGTAACAGTGGCTTGATATTTTGGCTGAAGTGCAAACATGACCACAGTAATTCTCTCACAGGACAGTTTCTACCTCTCAAGTTTCGCCGGTATCGTTTTACCGACATCGGCGATATAGCGGACTAAACTGGATCTGATGCTGTTGTATCAAAATACTAATCTTTGCTTAACTTCGCTTTGCCTGACATCGATGTGTCTACCTAGAATGTAGCCAACTGTGTGCAATGTTTGGTACTGTGACTAAAGAAGATTTTTACATTCAACCCATGACTGAAGAAAGGCAAAGTCATCCCTTAGGTTAAAGGCGAGACGCTTCTCAACAGTTAAACGCCTAGGAATAAAATGTCTCAATCACGCACCTATTTTGCAATTCACTATACACAATAAACCATCCTCAGTCGTTAAAGTCAAAAACAGAATGATTGATATGAATTAATTAATGCATGAATAATATAATTAATGAACGAATGAATTAATGCCCGACGCGCTTTTCAAAAGTATGCAGTCTAGAGAGACACCGAAAATCACCTGGGACTCGATCAAGATTTTGTAATAAGAACGCATCGCTAATAATTATTTTGTCTTGCTGACGGCTACTGCTCAGATCTGCACTTGGTAAAATTATGAGGTGGATCGTGGCCCATGGTTACTTCTCTGCAGACGACCTACAACTATATCAAAACCGTAACTCAATTTCTGCAACAACAAAGCCGAGTGGAGGCTTGGCGCTGTGGATACAAAATTGCCAGCACAGCGCACATCACCACATTAATCGTAATCGTACTGTATAAATTTGTTCAACGCCCAAGAAGATAAAATTCACAGGCTCTCATTCAAAAACAAAATCAGCAGCCAGGCAAGGTTAATTTCGGTTCCAGGTCAAGATTCAAGGTCAAGGATATTGACGGCTACGATTAGTGGCCTTTAGAATTTGAGCGGCGAGAGAGAAAATAAATATATAAGGAATTTATTTATTTTATTTATTTAAAGCACTTGTAACACGCGCAATGTCAGTAAACCTGAATCTGAGGCGCGGATGTATATTCGCTAGGGGCCAAGATGGAGTCATGCAAAAGCCAGAATGAAGTAGTGAGTCTTAACAAGTGATTTAAAAGATGATAGCGAGTTTGCAAGAAGGGCCTTTTGTGGTAGAATAAGGATAGGATTTGTTGAACAGGAATGTTGTCAGCTTTGAATAAAAGGACTTGCAGGAATTGCGAGAGATGCAGAGTTTGTAATTTGATAGGATGGATAAGACAGCTAAATACATAAATGGGTAATTATAATTGTGTAATTTAAAATTTATAAAGCGCCTCTTAAAGGATAAACTCAACAGGAGCGCTCCCGACCCGAACAAGTAGAATCTCTAGTAAACAGTACAGTCTTCAGGCGCTTGCGGAACCCTGAGAGGGGAGGGAGAGTAGCTCAAGTCGCAGTTCTCAAGAAAGACGGTTCCAGCAGGTAGGACCAACGTAGGCAAAGCTTCCATTTAAGACAACTCATAGAAGAATATGAGTCCAGCTGAGCCAACGAAGCCAGTCATTAATCCTTTTATCGATCATTTAGTTCTGAAAAGATAAATGTATTAGCGAGACTTAAAATGAAGGAATAGGGCTTCGTAGATAAGACCATGATAGACTAAAAAGCCAAATAACAGTTCCCTGTTGAGTATATTTAAAACCTCCGACTTAAACTGTCCGACTGATTGGTCGGCTTAGAGGCGACGCAAGAGATAAGGGTGCGTCTTTAAAAAAAGCATTACAATAAAAATAAACTAGTACGTTTGATCTAACCAAGCAAAAGCAAATTTGCCAGAGGTAAAGTCAATGAAATGATACAGTATGATTTCCAATTCCTGTTCACTTGATTTATTTATGTGTGTACGTACATATCTGCAATTTAAATGCCACCTTTTACAAACCTCTCGTAAGACAAAGCAATGACATAGTTATGGGTGCAACTTTAAAAAACACTACAATGAAAATAAACTAACAAGGAAAAGTACTTAACCTCACTTGCAATTTATTCGTCCGTATACTTCTTAAACTTCTTATACAACTTATACTTCTTCTCTGTTTTAGGCCTATGCTGTCGTTCTGTGCTCAGTCGTCGTAGTATTTTACTTTTACGCTACAGACTTTGGATCAGAAATAGTGCGTTATTTCCCAGAGGTAATCGCCGTGCCTCTGCCGCCATGTCCAGGATCAAACGTGTCGTATAAAAGGCTCGAGAAGTCGGTCTATCAACAAACAGATCCCTGCATCTTGTGCCGTGGAAGACACTCGACGGATGGACGGTGGTATGACTTCAGTCTTAAGTCATTTCGGTTCTTCGCCTATTCAGCCTTCTACGATGATCGTCCGTCTCTTCTGTCTCACACTCCATTCATCAGAATCGTTGCCATAACTGATGATGCCAGCCGGGGCACGCCGTTGGGACTCATCTGTCTGCTTCATCTTCGTTCTGGTAAGACCCGCGTGCCTCTAGAAGACAAGCCATGGGCCTGTGGTCATGGTTGGGGCTTGAAAGAGAAAGGAGCAAATCCTTACGTCTATACTTGCCCCACTGCTGCCGGGATTAAGCCCTACGCGCTGACGATCATTAAGGTCGGCGCTGCCACTCCTAGCGTAACCGTCTGCATGCCAGTGGAGTATCCACCGAAGCCAGATCAACTGCGGGACTTCGCTGTCTGCGTCCCAGTGGCTTTTGGAAATCTTGATCCCTATCGACTGATCGAGTGGACGGAAATGCAACGCATTCTCGGCGTCAGTTTGATCGCCGTCTATGATCTGTCGATCGCCGAAGCCGGGCGCCAAGTGTTAAGTCACTACGCTAACGAACAGTTTATCGATTTTAGGAAAACCGATCACATTTATCGTCGGGATCGAACGCACAACGTCCTGCAAAGCGCAGTCGTCCTGAACGATTGCTTCTATAGACACATGTACGAGTTTCGATGGATTATAGTGAACGATGTTGATGAATTCGTGAAACCTCTGAAGCATGACAGCCTTCGAGGTCTTATTGATTACATCGATAGCTCGATCACATCCAAGAACTCAACCGCCTCCGTCAACTACGTTATCCGCAACAGCTACTTTTTTCTCGAACTTGAACCGGATGTGAATGTCTCGACGTATCTGACCTTTCTGCGGTTCCGGAAGAGAGCGCCGGTGAGTGAACTGTGGCACCGAGTGAAACCGATCATCTCTACCATGTCCTGTACCCACTTGTTCAATCATCTTTGTCTGGGCGCCACAGCCAACTACTCTACCCGAGCCCTTGTCGAGCTGATTGATCCATCTGTTGCTTTAACGCAGCACTATAGGCTTTGTCCGTTGGAGGAATCCGAATGCGCTGAGGCCATGCTCAACGCCACACAAGACGACTGCATGCTGGTCTTTGCAGATATCCTCAAAGACAGAGTCAAGCAGAAGGTTCAAGCAATCATGGGTCACCTGCCAAGCGACTGGACTTGACCCAATCCCCCTACGTTTTTATAGGTTTCTGCCTGATTGTCGTTATCATGCAAAGTATTTTTGCAGAAAAATAAATAATAAAAATAAAAACCATCTGTTTAGTTATCCTGTCTTTAAAAGGTACCTAAGGGCGTCATATCAAATGTATAGATACTTGCATGCACACATACATACATGCATACACACATGCGTTCGTACATTTATACACGCATGGCAGGGATGCCCAAAAGACCCCGGGGGCCGCGACCGAGATGAGACCCAAGACGTAAAGTATACCACACGTGAGACATCGGGGAGGTGCTCATTTCCTTTTCTTTAGGCCTTTATGCCGGTAATGGACGAATCCCAAAGTCCTGGACACGGGGCCAGTGCATCGCAGGACTAGCCGTTTACTTCCCATCTTACACCGGTACCAAATTATACTGCTTGGTGACAGAGGCACGCTGTGCGCAAACAACTTGCCAGGGTCGTTTCACGGAGTCGAACCCGCAACCGCATGATCATTGACCAAAAGCGTTACCGATAGACCACCGAGATGTCCCGCCCGAAAACGGAGACGAGACCAAGACATTTAGTTAGCAGTCCGAGACGAGACCGAGATCAAGAACTTGGGTCTCTGAGACGAGAACGAAACACTGCCAAAGTAATATATCACAGAGCGCTCTTCAAAGGTGATTAAAAGGTGCCATTTAAATATCCAGATACATGCTATATTATTTGCTTCCGGTTGAGGGTTCTTCGAGTACCAGACGTGGCAGTTGACCTCCGGCGACCCTTAAAACGCCGAGGATTCGAATTTGGACCGATGCTTGCGTCGGGTGAGAAGACGGTCATTGTGTAGACCACGATCTCTGTCTGTGTCTTGGTCGACCTGCCAGGGGTCGCTGCGGTAACGAATATCAATCTCTACTTCCTTCCAAGTATTAATTTAATATCATGTAAAACATGAGCAGCTGCTGAGCTTATATATACGTACATATACATACATAGAAGTATACATATACCGGTCGCCCCCACACGGCCATATAAACTTTCAGAGCAAATATTAATGTTTGTTTTACTTAGAAGATTAAATATCGGTTAAATTTCTCTTTTGAAACAGCGGCTGATATCCAAAGATATCCTGGCCACCATGCAGTTATCATAGCCAATCAATGACCTTGCTAGAGCTTGAAGGTCTGCAATTAGTATCGTGGTCTGAACTGTAACTGAAGGAAGTTTGTATTGATGTAAACCATCTCATAACAGCAGCCTCTGTATCAATTGATATCCAAAGACTTGAACCATTACAGGTCATTCGAGTAGTTCTTCTAGCACATGCGGTGCTTGCCCAACCAATTGCAAGCGTCATCACCAGCGAGATGAAGAGACAACAGTCCGCCATCGAAATGTGTTAGCGGACAGACATCGGCCGTATGCACCATTGTCTGCACTGTGCCACAATTGCACGAAGGATTAGTGGCTTGTCCTCATTTCAGAAGGTTGTATGCACAACAACCCTGGCTCGTCTGAAATCGGTTTTGTGCAGACCAGAGTCGTCGAGACAAGTTGAAGCTTCGAAAACAGACGGACAGATCAGCGTTGAGAGAGTGGGTCAATCACATTCGACAGTGCGCATTACCAGCACTGACTTGGACTAATTTCTCCCGCAGTCCGCACACATTTTGTCAGCTAAAGCAATCGCTGCTTCATGAACGTCAGCACAGGCAGTGTCTGAAACCATTATCCTCACTCGGAGACCTACAGCTTTGTAGGTACAGTTTGGGCTAACAATTTTATTTAGATGTGAAATGCTAATGTCGAAGCACAGTTGCATAGCTCTATACATCTTACTTGCTACATCATAGGCTGATCTGTAGGCCTTAAAAACAAACCCATATGCATATACTAGAGGACCAGAACTACGGTCTTTACAAGTTCTTTTGATCTCGAGAATCGCATGACCATAAACAAAAACATAGGTAAATACGTAGAGACAAACATACAGATAGGCATACGTCCATACAGAAATATATACACGCCACAGACGTAGCTATCCAGGCCATCCAGGTAGTTATAAGAGCCAATCAATGACCTTGTTAGAGCTTGAAGATCTGTAATTAGTATCATGGTCTGAACTGTTACTGAAGGAAGTTTGTATTGATGTAGACCATCTCATAACAGCAACTTCTGAATCCAGTTTTTGTCTTTAGCACGTGATAGAGATTCAGCGTATAGTACCACCGTCGAAATCCTTGGTCTTCCAGCTGCTTGAGGATCTTGTAATAATTAAAGAGACTCTTAGTATCAGTTCCACTGATGTGCAATTCAATTCCAAGTTGCTTCACCTTCGACAGAGTTCCATTTGCGAGCATGTGGGTAAGTGAGGCCCATTCACTGCCCTCAACATCCATCTTCAAATAGTCAATGATCACCTACAAATGCGAAGGACACAACGATTTATATTTCAACAATAGCAACAGAACAACGCCTATCTTTTGAGCGTTAGTTCTCTTGTAAGTTACGATACATTCTTCCATTTTGATCGAAATTCGATTCGTAAGTAATCTTGTGATATAACCTACATTAAAACACATTTCAGGTAACCACTTATATGCAAGTAGGTATGTATAAATCAAGCCACTTAGTATAGTGCATTTAAATATAACTCGAAAGGAGCTGTATCAAGTATCGATCTACAAGCGAGTGTCAGAAGCGCTCAAAGTAGGCATGGATGTTAGACATGCAGCATTAGCTTTTCCTGTGTGACTAGCTATTTTGTGCAGAACTGGCCAATGAAGGCATAAAACGCGCATAAAATGCACTGTTTGTACTTTATTGTGCTGTACTGTATTTTAAGCATGTTTTTATGTATCTGTTCATTTATTTAGCGCCTTTACAAACCTGTCAACGGCGCTAGGAACTTATCAAATGTGTTGTCTTGCATTACGTTGTATTCTGCTATGTTGTATTGTACTATCTTTCATTCTAGCTAAACACTAAGGAGTCAGATTCCATTCTTGTTCATCTTGACGTGATCGCAGCTTTCGATACGGTTGACCACATTATTTTACTTTAGTGTCTCATAGTGGCGTTTGATATTATTTATCTTCATTCGTTTCCCTCATTCCTCATTTTCTTATCTTACTGAGTGCATTCAGTTTAGGGTTTTTGTTCTACATGATCTCCATTTGCCTTCAGGCCATCGGGACCCGCTTCTTATCTTCTGTACAACATAGATGTTAGCTGCGTGTTTCTCGAGTCATGGCCTATCAATATTGTAATTGTAATCGTAATATGACATTTATAACGCGCCACTTCAAGAATAGACTCACCAGAGGCGCTCCCGACCCGAACCAGTGAGACCACTGTCAAATAATACAGACTTCAGGCGCTTGCGAAACTGCGGAAGAGACAAACTGAGGAATTCAAGCCGGAGCTCTCGGGAAAGGCATTCCAGCTATTAGGTCCAACATAGGCAAAGCCTCAAGACTGCGCTGCAGCAGTGCGCATACGAGGGACAGTCAGGAATCCAAGGGAGGCCGACCGGAGAGTGCTACGGTCTGGAACCAAGGAGACCCAAATGCAGAAGTCCCTAAGATATGATGGAGCAGAGTCAACGAGACAATTACGCATAAGCGTTAGGATCTTGAACTGGATCCGCTGCTGAATGGGAAGCCAGTGCAGAGTGTCCCGTATAAAGGAAGTTATATGGCCATACCTGGGGACGCCCCAGATGTCCTAATCTAGAGTAGTCTGCGTCAGAGGGCCAGCCACCAATGCCACCAATGCCATACCTATACCGAAAGAAGCATTTTCTGGACATCTGAGGTCTCTGCATTTGGATGTCTTCGTGCCGTCTTCAACTTAACCAATTCAAAACCGATTTTAGTTGGCTTGGACATCTAGTGCGAAGCTTGGAATATTTGAACCAACCTCGCCTTCATTCCTTCATAAGCTGAAAACCATCCGATGGTGAATTTGTGTTGGTGAACTTGGAACGATGCTAAGAAATGTTCTTGCGCTAGAATCTAATGTATACGTCCGTTTACATTACAATACAATAGCCATAGATTATCCTCTTAATGGCCCAAATATAGCAAAGGTCATGCATTACTAAAGATCAGTGTGCAAGATTTTAAGGGTTGCCTATGACGACTAGCCAGTGTTATGTAGGTAGACAACTAGATTAGCCTAGAATTTACATAAAATCCAAGGCCGCAAATGAAGAAGCAATATCGATATAAGAGTTTTGGCTCCGCAAGCGGGCTTAATATAACTGATATCGGCAAAGCTTCAGTTCATGTCATGTGAAAAGGATCTAGAAGGCCTAGACGATAGACATGGGAGAGAATTAAAGTTGAATATTTATAACCTCATATGAATAAAACCTTAGGCCTAAATGATAACAAAGAAGAACGGACAGGAACTTAGGCATACCCAGTCACAGCAAACATATACAACGTGCTTGAGAGCTTGTGCATATTTGCAGATTAACGTTGCGTGAAAAGAATAATGGACATCACATCTTCAAATTCAAGCCCGCACTTGTTTTCCGCACTTAATGCATGCATGCATCGTGCTCAAGATTATTTGACAGAAATAGTAAAGTGATTTACAGACTATACAGTAAGCTATGCTGCACTGCGAAAATATAAGTGAATAATTTTAAAGGGAACTTGCATCTGAGTCGTTCATCGTTTTGATGATCGTTGAAAGAGTTTTCAGTGTCCAGCCGTTGCCACCGACCATGTCATTTCCACCAATTCCAATCTTATAAAACCAGACGTTGGCACTTCGCTGATGATCTTTCGCTGTCATACTGCAATTACAGAATGAGCATTAATCGAAATGCTGTGTAAAAGCAAAGGGAGAAAAGAAGGCGTAGAGAGTGCACTCTAACCGATCGGAAAAGGCTAGAAAGTAAGAAAGGTGTGTTCGGAGACAGAAAGAGATAAAGGGACTGATACAGACGATAGCCTAAAGGGATAGATAGTCAGAGAGCAGGAGTTAGATCGTCAGAGAAGAGAGAGATATAGAGATAGATAGATAGATAGATAGATAGACAGACAGACAGACACAGATCGATCGATCGATAGATAGATAGATAGATAGATGGATAGATAGATAGATAGATAGATAGATAGATAGATAAACAGACAGACAGACAGATAGATAGATAGAGCGAGAAAAGAAGATTGTATATTAAATTAAAACAAAGGTTATGCAGTGCATAATAAAATAATGTAATTAACGGAATAAACGACTGAATTTAAAGAACTCGGTTTGAACAGGACATCTGGCCTATGAAAAACGTTGTTAGACGACTCTGAATTTTCTTGAGCAGTACTAGCGGATTTGATGTATTGACAGTACTCAAGAGTAGCTCAGTGGAATTCACGGCAGTTTTAAAAGCTCTCACGTAGACGTTACGCGAATTTCTGTCAATTCTGAGGAAATTCTATAGCGAGTCAAAGGCCTATATCTTAATTAGGCTTCATGTCCTTCCTCTTAATCTCATGCTATATGAAATGCAGAAAATTAGCCGGTAACAGTAAGCTTGGGGGACAGCAATTCTGAACGCAACGCATTTAAAATCCTCTTTTGCGTTCTGTGAGACAGCTAGAAGTGGCGCTACATGAATGAACAGATACAGCTGCAGCAGCAATAGCAACAGCAGCACCAGCAAGACAACTAGCCAGTAGCCCAAGCTACAGTGGTCAGCGTCTTAACCATAGACAGGTTACACAGGTTGTACTGCATGGAAAGGCTATTATTAGAGCAATGCAGGTTAGCCACTGGACTACAGGAAGAGTGCAGCTTAGTCAAAGCAATACAGGCAGAGGCAAGTAGAGAATCCCGAGACAACAAAGAACATTCCTCTGAGCGCAACTCATATCCAGCTAAGCACGGCCAGTCAGATACAGAAATGGAAGAGGTATCCTAATTTGGGATGAGACGGTCAGGCAAAGGCCACGTAGGAGCTGCTGTCTGGCCAGCAGGTCAGCAGAGAGACCGAGGATAGAAATTAGCTGCGCAGTGAGCAGAAGCAGTCAGAAGGGAACTCGCAGTCGGACAGGAAGGTTGGTCGACCATGACAACCGGAGAAGAGGGGAAGGACGGAACGAACGGACGAAGACAAAAGATAAGGTTACGTATATCCTAGTTAATCATATTCCGATTAAGAGTTAGGTTATATTAAGTGAAACTATGTCGACGCTGTACGACGCTAATCTTGTATGTATGAAATGTAAGTTCATTGTTCATTAAACTATAATTTTATAATAACCTGGAAGTCTCATATATATAAGGCTAGTGTCCCCAAGAGAATCAATCGGTGCCGGCCGATTAACCATCTTACATTATGGTGGAGAACCTAGGGTCCTCTTAATCCTCTGAAAGTGGCTCCATATAAATTTTTATTAACCGCATTTTTAGCTAAGGAGATTATTCTGATTGTTGTGCTGAGACAATGATGTCGGCATTCTGAGACCTTAGTCCAGGCTATTTTAATCTACGGTTTAAGAACCTATCAACGAAGAAGTTTATATTTCGCCTAGAAGCAACGCATTAGAGGCGGCACACCTGACGCGAAGAATAAATTATTGGTACTAGTATCGCGACTTTGACACGCAGAATTCAGGAAGATTAACCGATAATTCTGTTTTAAATTAATGTTTATGGCAAGATCTTGTATGTTTTCAGTAAATATTTCTTAGTCTGCACGCAGAAAATCATAAAAATTCAGTTGCATAGGACACGCACGTATCTATAAAGTGACGTCAGTACGAAAGGATCCCTACCCATTGGTAGTGGAAGTTCTAAAGGGTGCTGGAAGATTGTCGCCACGGTATCCAACGAAATATTTTAATCTTTAAATATGTTAACAGTGAACTTTTATAAGTTATTTTAGAATGTCTGTCAGTCTGTCGAGTTTCGTTTGTCATTTCGTATCGTGTATCAAGAAACGGTCGAGTCTACGGCCCCGATCCTGGAAATCGTGCAAGCCGTCTTTCGGCAAATCAGCAACAGACCCATCGAGAATCGAGGCCCCACAATCGACTTAGTTTCGAAGGAAGAACAAAAAGTGTAAGAGCAAAATTTTTGCATCTTAGAAACTTAAATTAAGAGGCGCTTTCGTTTCACTTATTTCTTGAAAGATACAGTTTTCTAGCTTACGATTAGTTAAGATCGACTCATTTGTTTTCAGAGTAGGAGCACTGCACGTCTATGCTTGTCGGGTTGCAGTGGCAGATTTATTTATATTTGACGCAGTGAATGAGTTTATTTTCCAGCCGTAAGCTACAAAATAGTAGTTTAATTTCTGTAGCACTTTAATCAGTTATTACCTCTAGAGTCTTATATGCGATCTAAGGTCCAGTATGCAAGTTTTTCATGACGTAACTTACATAAGCTTCTATTTCAAAGCCAGAGAATTTGTATTGGAAAGGTAAATGACTTTGGTAAAATTGTAGTCAGCAGAGCAAATTCGTCATCGGTTTAATTTTAATTTGCCACTATGTACAGGAGTTATTATCAAGTTAGCCAGGTTGAATCATCTTTATCAATGTCTGGTTTGTAATCAGGTGTGGAACCCAGTCCGATTTTAGTTTGAATTAGGAAGGTTATTGTTAACCTTAGGCATATGAATTACAATCATTGTCATTCTGGTAAAGGATTTGGTGCAGTCACAAATCCATGCAAGTCACACAACAGCATTCAGAATCCATTAACTGATTTTCTTTGTCCATCATCTTTTACTGGACAAGGGAATCCCCTTGATTTTATTTTCGAATTTAGATTGTGGTCTGATTTTTATGGATTAGATAAGCGGAAGAGTTGTCTAGCTTTTCAATTGCTTTTGAAAGATCAAGCAGCTGTATGGCTTCAATCACTCAAAACTGAATTTCAATCTGTAGATCAGTTAATTGCATTGTTCCTAAAGAGGTATGCAAAAATTGAGAAGTCATGGCAGGAAATTGCACAATTATGGAGTTTGAAGCAAGCAGTCAATCAATCAGTTGACAATTTTGTTGAAACGATAAAGGTCAGAGCACAGCATTTGAACTTAAGTAAAAATATAATTTTCCAAATAGTGGTTCAAGGTTTAAGACCATCGGGCGTAGTTACATTTTGCAACACAGAGTTACAACGCTGGAGGAACTTTTAGAGAAAGCAACAGTTTACGAATCAGCAGCTGAATCTATTCAAAGGCCTAAGGCTGAAATTTTAGAAACTTTAGAAAATGTAAAAAGGTCGTTATCTCAACTTCATGTACGTCATCGTTTACCAGTAAGGTACAATAAAGATCATCAGTTTCAGTCCTCACAATCAGTGTCTGAAGCATTGTCTACATTTCATAAAGCAAAAGGATTTTATTCCAATGGTATTTGTTGTCATAACCACAGGGGTCAGGCTTTACCTTTTAGAAGAGGAAGTCATGAGCATTGGGCTCCAAATCAATCTACTCATTATAGGTCACAACCCACTCCTTTTGTATGCCATAAATATCAAAATTGTCAATCCCAAACAGGTTTTTCTGTGTGCCAACGTTGCGGCAGAGTTCATAGATCAAAATTTTGCCCAGCTTATGGTGCCAATTGCAGAAAATGTTCAGGGCCAAACCATTTTGCACGTGTGTGTAGATCAAACATGTATTCTTCTCACAAAAGATACAGGTCCCTATCAAGACAGTTGCAAAGCAAGCAAGGTCGAAACTTTGTCACAAATAATAGGAAGCCAGGCAAGGTAGAAGTTGCTAACACTTCTCATATGTCTAAGAGATTTGCACTACCGACGATGGAGAATAAAAGACCAAGTGCAGGTGTACAAGCTAAACATCCAATTAATGGTTTAGGAGAAATCTCAGTGTTTGTCTATGGAAAATACCATAAGGCACTAGTGGATACAGGTGCAGTTAAGTCATCTGTTTCCCTCAATTTTCTTAAACAGTTACCTAAGCATAAACAGCTTAATCCTAATGTGTCTTTAAAATTGTGCAGTGCTAACCAACAGCCACTGGAGATTGTAGGTGAAGTAGATTTTCCAGTGAATCTCAATGGTCTAAACATTTCATTTCAGTTTGCAGTGGTACAAAATCTAATATGTGATATCATTTTAGGCCAAGATTTTCTGGCTCATTGTCATGCATCTGTTGATTACAAAGGTCATAACATAACTCTATTTGACAAGTTGGTTACACTAGACTTAATAGTCAAAGGTCAGACTGATGGCTCCATTTTAAAGTTGTCTGCCAGTGTGGAAATTGCACCGCATGCTGTTGTACTGGCTCCCATTAGAATTCCTTATAGATTTATTGACACTGATGTCATCATTCAGCCATTGCAACCTAGTCCTCGACAGAAATTCCTAGTTGCCAACATTTTAGTACATCCGGAGACTACTGTATCTGTGGTACATATTCTGAACCCAACCCGTACTACGTTGACTCTTCCAGCCGCTTTGCCAATTGCACTGATCCAAACAGCTGACGGCAAGTCAATTCCAATATCCAAGTCGAATTCATTCACATCACACGATGAATCTACAGTGCCAGACTCGAACATTCGCATGTCAATGCTGAACAACTTAGGCATTCATATCGATCGCCATAATCTAACCCCAGAACAGTTGGATCGTCTCTCTACTCTCTTGTGCGGCTATCGTAAAGTGTTTGCAGGAGATATTTCAGTGATTCCTGATGCCAACCTAATTGCTCACCCAGTTGACACAGAAGAACCAGCAGTTCATCCTCGACAAAGTGGCACAGAAACCTGTAGGGTCACCTCAAGACAAACTCATCAAAGGCTTGATGACGACATCAGGCAAGAAAGCTTTTCGCTTTGGTCCTTGTCAGTAATCATCGTGTCACCACTCAAAGATAAGTCACCAAGATTTGCTGTAGACCTTCGTGATGTGAACTGGCTGACAGCTCCCATAATTTGTCATATTCCTAAGTCAGCAAGTGTTTTTGACATTATGGCAGACAAATGTCCTTCATATTTCTCTACATTAGACTTAAAATCAGCTTATTACCAAGTCAAATCGGATGACAGTGAAAAAGGCCATTGTAACCATATGCCATCAGGACTTTATG
Organism: Norana najaformis; assembly: GCA_964023275.1. Classification (NCBI taxonomy): domain Eukaryota; kingdom Metazoa; phylum Annelida; class Clitellata; order Crassiclitellata; family Hormogastridae; genus Norana; species Norana najaformis. The sequence goes on along the minus strand of OZ029924.1, from coordinate 13,857,242 downwards.
ATAGCCATCCATCATTCCATCAACTCAGGAAAACAGTTTTTACAGGTCCGCTATTTCAGTTTGGTCTCGTTTACGGACAAGATGTACTGGTCTGTTCACAATCCTTTGATGAACATTTGGAACATCTGCAGACAGTTATCAATAAGCTGTTGGAAGCTAATCTTCGCATTCTTCCAATTAACTGCAAGTTTGCTGTGTCTCACGTGTCACGAAGAGGTCACATTCTGTCTTCTAAAGGAATTTCAGTTGATCATTCCAAAGTGGAGAAGATTAAGTCTGTTTCCAAACCTCAAAATGTTAATCAGTTAAAACAGTTCATGGCACAGTGCAACTACTACAGCCGTTTCATCAAAGACTATGCCAAAATAGCAATGCCACTGAACGAACTACTACGTAAAAGTGTTACATTCTTCTGGTCAGACACATGTGATAAAGCTTTTCAGACTCTTAAAATTGCTCTTATGAAGACACCTTCTTTAGCTTTTCCTAATAGGATTCGTTCATTCTCATTATCCGTGAAACCAACAAGAACAGCTATAAGCTACAATTTGAGCCAGACTGACTCTACAGGTAGAGTCGTTCCAATCGAATACGGAGGAAGAGCCTTACGAGATTCAGAGAAGAAATTCAACCTCACAGACTTGGAGTTTCTAGCATTGGTGGAAGCCATTCGTCATTTCACTCAGTATCTGACTGACCACCATTTTGATGTCTACGCTGCCTTTATCTCTTCTCATAAGTTACACGAGAACCAAGCTACTTCTGGTCGACTAGCTAAATGGTCTCAACTTTTACAAGATTACAACTTTACAATTTATCGTCGACCAAGCAAAGATGACACAGTTGAGGACACCTTATCCAAGAGGGAACATCCAGAGACACAGACAGTAACTCCAAACGATGAATTCTCGAACAACAACAGTTACATAGCCTCTATTGACAATACTGACATTCAAGAGTCACGGGCAGTCTCTTTGGAACATTTCGAATCTCAACAACCAAGGATTCCTATTACAGAAGTCGATGAGACAATTAACAAGGGTAACTCTAATACTACTTCAAGCCAATTTCAAATATTCGGTCAAGCTAATATTGCAGAAGCTCAACGACGCTGTGTAGAATTGAAACCTTTAATCACTTATCTCGAATCCAAGAAGTTGCCAGACGACACGATACAAGCACGAAAAATAATTCTACAGGCAGAACATTACTGTTTACTTGATGATCTACTTTTCCATTTCTATCAACCGAGAATTAAAAACGTAAACAAAGTGAAGTCACTTATTCGTCAGTTAGTTGTGCCAAGTTCCTTGCGAGAACAGGCATTGAAAGCTTGTCATGACAATGTAGCGCATACAGCGCACGAACAATGTTTTCTGACGCTGATCCAACGATTTTTCTGGTCAAATATATATGTAGATTCAGTAAAGTACATTGATTCATGTGAAGTTTGTCGACAGAGCCAAAGACTTTGAGAACGATGAGCACATCAACCCAGCTTCAGACAATTTGAGTCAAGAGTGGTATGAAAGCGGTATGAAGACACGTGATGTTGGTATATAAGGTCAGGAATGGTAAACATTTTTACCAAACGTAGAAGACAGAACATGTCGATAAGACGAATGTAGCAGTATTAATGCTGTAACGCATGCTTTTCATGTAACGCACGCTGGCAGATATGTAATCTACAGGGAAAACACAGTCGCAGACCCAGTAGTAGATTGAAAAAAAATATGCTATTCATGGCAGTATGTAGAGCAACTATGCATAAGGAAAAGAGAAGATTTGAAGTTTTTGAAATTACAAATTTCAACGTATGAGTGCACTCAACTAAATTTTGCCAATTGAGGAATATTACAGAGGACTTATTTTGAGAGAACTGGCCATTCTTTCAGAAGCTTTACAAGTTTCTTTTGTATATTTTTCATATTCCAAAATTTAAACCCGATGACTATGGAAAGAATTTCAAAGGAGGAAGTTGCATTACATGTACTAAGTGTCTAGAGAGAATAATGGGCGATTTAAGTCAGCAGTCTGATAAAGTCAAGTGTAACATGGAGTTTATTTTTTTTTTGACGAGTATTTTACTTTATCGTGACGAGAATGTTTAACTGATCATTGTTGACAGTGAGTTTAGAGTATCATCATTTTGATACTAAGATTGGATTTTTATGTTTCATTAACCTTGGGCAGACCCCTAGTCCAAGAAGAGTTCGTAAGATCAAGTAAAGTAAGGTTCAGGCTGAGATAGCCTCAATTTATTGGTGACACAGGTCATCAGGTAACAAGACTAAGACGATTTATAGAGCACACAGTACGTATGAGACAGAAGAGTGACACTGTACATTTACAGTTAGTATGTGAGGTTCAGGTAAGACGCTATCATAATAGCCAGATACAGGCTTATGTGCAAGTTAAGGCATATATTCTTGTATAGTGTTTTTTTTCAAGAACAATTGTCCGAGAATTTGTGCATCACTGCATGCAAGATTTTGTTTTGTGTACGTAAAGGCAAACGTTTATAGTAATGTAATGTACTTTAGTGTTCTTGAAATTTTGGTAGAGTAGAAACTTTGCTTATCCTTTACCATTTAATTAAGCTTTGTGTTTACCTAACGTTACTTACGATGTTTTATGTGGCATAGTGACATATTGCCATGACAGACGAATGTTAAAGTCAACTATGTGCAGTCAAGTAATGTATTGAAATATATCTGATATCTAAAGATGATCTTATCAGCTTCTCGCTCTCAGTTTACACATGCTTTACATACAGTCATTGCTCACTTTTATTAAGCTAAATTCAAACTTAAATGCTAACGTTTGTGTGTGTTTTCTTATTTTATATGAGAACGACGTGCTCTGATGTATCGCTGGATGTCGAGCAAGCGAGTGGTCTATTCAGGCAGAACAGACAAGTCTCGAAAGCTGTGACGTTACACATGCAGCTGCTACTCGCCTAGTCATTCCACTTAACAATTGGGAATTCCCATCCATGTTCACTTTAGACCATATACACTTCCCAGAAATTCCAGTCCACAATTCCAAATTTGTTCAGTTATTTTAACCGTACATCAAAGCATGTCGTTATGTTTTTCAATTATGAATCATTCTAAGTTTGTGCATGTTATTTTTCCAGTCAACTCTAGTGTCTCTTATTCAGTTGTGACATTCATTGGATAATTTTCTGACATTGCATCATCATTTATGCGTAAGCTTTTTTTGGAACAACATTTAGCAGACATTAATAACAATCGCTTAGACCATTGCAACGCATTTGCACATTTTGGAACATTCATTACTAGGAGTCAAGCAACGCATCTTTACATTTTGAACTATGATGTAACCTCATTTTAACTTAGTTTCTTTGCAATTTAGATTTTGTCGTTTAGAAATGTTGGACTTTGACTGTGACAACGGGGACGTTGTGTGATTGAAAACCGGAGGAACTGTGAGACAGCTAGAAGAGCGCTACATGAATGAACAGATACAGCTGCAGCAGCAATAGCAACAGCAGCACCAGCAAGACAACTAGCCAGTAGCCCAAGCTACAGTGGTCAGCGTCTTAACCATAGACAGGTTACACAGGTTGTACTGCATGGAAAGGCTATTATTAGAGCAATGCAGGTTAGCCACTGGACTACAGGAAGAGTGCAGCTTAGTCAAAGCAATACAGGCAGAGGCAAGTAGAGAATCCCGAGACAACAAAGAACATTCCTCTGAGCGCAACTCATATCCAGCTAAGCACGGCCAGTCAGATACAGAAATGGAAGAGGTATCCTAATTTGGGATGAGACGGTCAGGCAAAGGCCACGTAGGAGCTGCTGTCTGGCCAGCAGGTCAGCAGAGAGACCGAGGATAGAAATTAGCTGCGCAGTGAGCAGAAGCAGTCAGAAGGGAACTCGCAGTCGGACAGGAAGGTTGGTCGACCATGACAACCGGAGAAGAGGGGAAGGACGGAACGAACGGACGAAGACAAAAGATAAGGTTACGTATATCCTAGTTAATCATATTCCGATTAAGAGTTAGGTTATATTAAGTGAAACTATGTCGACGCTGTACGACGCTAATCTTGTATGTATGAAATGTAAGTTCATTGTTCATTAAACTATAATTTTATAATAACCTGGAAGTCTCATATATATAAGGCTAGTGTCCCCAAGAGAATCAATCGGTGCCGGCCGATTAACCATCTTACAGTTCTACTAAAATTACCCAGATACAAAAAGATGCAACCTCGTATGCAAACAACATGAACTTATCATACAGTATCTACCTTGGATCAAAACATCTAACAGTACAGTTGAAGTTAGCGGAAATTGCGTCATCGAAACTGAAATCATTGTTGATACTGAAAACAAAGATAGAAGAACAACAAACACATTTTTCAAAAGAAGCCGAACATGTTCTGATCTATTTCATTTCAGTTAAACATAAGCATAGTGGGACGCGGTGGTGTAGTGGTATGGTCGTTGCCTTGTAACCAGAAGGTCGCGGATTCGAATCTGCCTTAAGCCACTGCGTAGCGACCTTGGACAAGTTGCTAACCCACAATTGTCTGTGAGGAAGGCAACGGGAAACCACCTCACTCATCTCATCCCCAGCCAATGGACCTGCTTTCGGGCAGAAAACATCATCATCATCATCATCATCATCATCATCATTGTCTCGTGTGATTTAGTTCGACACACGTTCTCTGTTCAACATAAGTCGTACTTTATAGATCAGTTATCGAACCTTGTAAGGAGCCACTTTGTGAAGTTTGTAAAGGTGCTACATAAATGCTTTGATAATACATAAATATTTGTCTTCTTTTTATATAGTGTCACAATTTAATGCCCAAATTAGATACTGTTCCACACAGTGAATGCGTCAGAGAACTATCTACAAGACAGAAAGCCTGTTCTTCTCTCGTTGCAAAGCTTGTTCTCTGTCAATATTATGCAGAAAAATTAAATTCATGTAGCTGACTAGAAATATAAATTGCACAAGCCATGTGGTAAATTACTGCGTTGATATCTACATTGACCCTCTGACCCAAAAGCAATGGTGTTTATAATACTCAGCTTCAGACAATTCACGTGCATACCTCAGTTTCACCACAGAATCTCTATTATTATTAATATTATTATATTATTATTACTAATATTTCTACATTTATTAAGCGCCACTATCTAATGACTACGCATCAGTTGATAGCCCTTAGCAATTGTGAGTAAAAGACTTGCTCCAGATCCCTACACAGCAAGCGCCTTAGAGGAAGCTCGAACCCGTGGTCTCTGCGTTACAAGCCCAACGCTCTGGTCAATCGACTAAAACGTCACCATGTAAAGTACTTGCCCGAAAGAGTAGACGAGACAAGGTGGCTTAGGACGATATGGCTCAGCAAAGCAGATGTCCCACCCTCCGTCGAGAACATTTCCAAGCCGCTTGTTACTTTCGCAGGCAAAGTGACGTTTGGAAAGAAATCTGTTTTCAAAACGTGGAAAGTCTCTTAGTTTCAACGAGGGTTGTTCACTGGATTAAGGACTACATGCTAATTAGATCATGATTAAGACTAGCCTGATATTGACTTAGAGCCTTCATCAAGTGAGACTCGTGTTTTGATTATTCTAGCATTAGGTCTATGCCTATTTCTAAACGTAGCAAAAAAATATCAAATACTATTTTATTATAGGTTACAGTGAACTTAATCTTTAAGCGAATGCAGTCAAACGGTATATTTTCTAATGCATATCAATCGGTATATTTTCTAATAGGTAAATTTCTTGGGGAAATCGTAATCGTAATCCAGAGATTTCTACAGCGCCCAACGAAAGCCACGTCACAAGGACCAGCTTATTCACAGGCGCTTAGTCAAAATAAAATCGATAGGCAAAATGTTCGCTTCCAGGTGCGCTGATAGGAAAATGGAAAAGTAGCATTTGTTCACAGCAGTTGAACAGGATCTAAATCATAGTGTGCCATCGAAACTGGCAAACAGTTGAACCTTATCTCTTCTTCCCAAATGATATCTTCAATGATTCGAGTAGAAGGCGGATTGAAGATTTGAAGGCCATATTGATATTAGGGTGGAAAAGACCTACAAGTTAGTCCATCCGGTTGATCTACTAAACACAAACTACAGTGACAAGAGTTGCCTTATAGCACAAGGTTCAATCTTTCCGACGAAATGCAAAATTAACAACAGTAAGCCAATAAGAGGACAATCTATAGCCTTTTGACTTGCTGTTGTAAGCAAATCTCGTTTTTACTTTGCATTACACGATCCATGTGAATTTCACGAAACAATTCAAGCCGGGGACGCAGAGATAAAAGGAGATACATTAGATATCATTCACCAGACCAAACTGAGAATCTAAGGAAGGCGATTTTTTAAAAGTGACAAATGAAGTTACTTGAAGAAATTCGTGTCGGCTTCTTCAGCTTTCATCTGTTCATCTACTTGGAGTTTGGAATCTGCGAGGAAGACAAGATCGGCCGTCGGCTGCGATTGGCGGTTAATGTAATTGGAAGACGGTGAGTTTTGAAAAACTATTTTGACATAAGTTCCCTGCAGAAAAAATAAAGAAATGCCATCTAAATGCGGATCAACAAAATTGTAAATATCATGCCCATACTATTGCACCTTTCAGATAACTAATTAAAGCAGTTGTTTCTAATTAAAACCGAATAACTAGATAAAGAAAAAGTAATATACACTAAACTATCTAAAATTCTGGTTTAGCATATTAAATCGACGGCTCAAAGCTCCTTTTAGCCTTAAACTACTCGGGTTTAAGTTCAAATGAGTATCCGCTGATGCTTAGCGAGTTTTAGTTTCTCAAGGGACGCGAAAGAGTTTTAGTACTTAATAGAAGTATTTGCGACTATTTTGTCGCTGAAAGTAATGATACATTTCATTTTGTTAAAAATTCCTTGACAATTGAAAACTCCAAAAAAAATTATTATTATGTTTCAATAATTTCGTGCTCATTTAGAAAAATAATTAATACAAAATTAATTTTCATGGAGTTGATTAGCGACGTGAATTTAAGTGCTCATCATTAAGTCTATAATACTGTTTGCATACTTCCTTACCTTGTAAAGAAGAATTATAACCAGGAAACACGTTGGACATAAAAGAAGCAGACACCATACTTTAAGACCGGGATTCTGCATTTTGTCTCAGAGGTCGAGACTTTAACATTCCGGTTAATAATGCCTAACACCTGAAATGTTACAGACATCAGTTTATTAACAACAATTATTTAAAGATGAATGCATTCAGACAAAGCAAGTTATTTTTTGTATATGCATGCAGGCAAGTATGTATGTATGCATGTAGGTAGGTAGGTAGTTATGTATACATATATATGGTAGTTAGGTAGATAGACGTATATGACGGCGCATGCCCGCAGACAATTGTTTTTGCCTCTTAATTTATTTTGATTCAATAGTTCGCCATAGTTAAGCTCTCATCACTGCTCAGGTATTCCGTAGGTCGTTTTCACAATGCGTGATATTTTATAGTTATAGTTTTTATAGTAGGCCCCTAATATGTTTCTCTGTCATTTTCCTCAGTTGTTTAGCTTTATTTCTATAAACAGTAAATGTTTTCTTATTGGCTTCTGTTCGGTTCTTAACATATATCAGGTAGATTTTGGCCTTTTTCCTACACGATTTAAACAGCGTCACTGTCACCCTAGGCTGTTTAAATATGCATCTAGGGCGAATGGGCCCACTGCAACATGTAACCAACACCGCTAAAGTTTTATGCTTTCCCACTGAAGCAGAGAAGTCCGAGGTATAAATTAGTCGCAGATGTCAAATGAACAAAGAAGGCCACAAAAGAGGACCCAAACAAATGAGCTTAGGAGATTACACAGGTAACTGGGCTTGCTACTGACAAGAAAACCATGAACGTTCATCAGTAACTAACATGATTTAAAATCCACATAGAAGGAAATTCACTTTGGTGCATGCAACTGCGACTATTGTAGTGCAACATTCTGTTTTGGACAGATCTTAGTTCACCTTAGTTTAGCTCTAAACCTCGTTTCATCATACTTGTATTAATATGCATTCGTGAGGTAATCTATTCAACAGCACGTTGGGTCGGTTCGAGTTGTTTGCTCATACACTTGTCTCGTTTACTGACCCTTACTCGTAATATGCGCAGGAAATAATAAATAAGTAAATAAATAAATCAATCAGGCAATCAATTAAATAATCAATCAATCAATCGATCGATACATATCGATACATATGTAAACGTACATACATACATATCACACATGAAAAACATGTCAACTATGTCGCTGTATCCAAAAGTATGTCATCAAACAACTTCGCGTAAAACAAGGGACGTTGGAAAGATCGATGAACGTTGGCTGTCAAACCCGTTGTTGCGCAAACGACTTCTGCATGAGCATTCAGTAACTGTAATGGGTCACTGAAAGTACAGGTGTAGCCTTAACGACGGGAATGCAGTGCAATGGGTGTAACCTGTTGTCAAATGGGTCAAAGTCCCACCACTCAGCGACCGTCGAGAATGGAGAGAGGGAGGACTTAAGCACACCTTGAAGGTCCTGAGAAAGAACATCCCTGCATAATCGCTACGACGTGAACCCTTTAAAACTTCGACCTGTGTGGTCATCGAGTCTAAAATTCAGGTCTGCTAAAAGCAGAAACACGTTTGACGGCTTTTACACTCTAGACCAAATTGTCCCGCACAGAATATCCAAATTTTGGATTACAGTTTCATTTCAGGATATAGATACATAGATAAATTATACTGTTAATAGTTTCGTAATATTTTTACGATAATTTGAAATATTCTAATTTGTTGGATTAGATTAGATTAGAATACATATCATAGATTATTGTGTGTTACATTACATTACAGCTGTACAAGTAAAACTAACCGATTTGTGAACTGTGCCATACGCATTTAATCCTCAGTTGTTGACTCTTCTCTTGCCTATGCGCCAAATTCCTCCTCTGGCTTTCTCAGCTGGAAGCCTTTCGCTGCTGGCAAACGTCACTAAGTAGGCCTACCTGTCTGAAGCTTACGGCTTCGACTGAAGTCGACGCTTGTGGGTCATTTGTAACGAAGTTGCGTTCATAGGCTCCGCCTCTGATGTGCGATCTGCCCAAAGTCCAAACGAATCCACGGTCGAAACTATTTATTGCAGTTTCGCAACCAATTCTACTTGTCCTCTTATGCTTTGTTTTGTTATGGATGGATCCCGTCGTTTGGATTTATGTGCTCGCTTTAGGCGTTTGGTATTCGGTACGTGTGCATTAAGTATGCATGTATGCATGCATGTAAGTAAGTATGCATGTGTGTATGCATGTATGTAATGTGACGAACTCCTATTGCGATTCTAACTTAACCAGTTCCACACATCAAACAAAAACCCTTTGTTTTCTGAATCTGTTCTTGTACCGTCATTGTTTTCTTGTGGCCCTCTAAAGTTTCGTGTTGACTGAGTATCCGTAAAATTGAAAACAACGTCTTAATGGATATATCTAATCACATTTTAAAAAGGTCATTGTAGTCATTCTTTTATGCTATTATCAAAACGCCCAATTATTTAAAACGTTGCAGAATGTTGACTTACGTGTGAGACGGTACAACTAATTGAACCATAACCTGTGTAAATATTACCTGCAATGGCTAATTCTTGTGGACTTGGGCACTGATAAAATACCACCTTGTCCGACTACTAAGATAAGATGAACGATAGCAAGAGTGATAAGCTGTACAAGTAAGTAAGTAAGTCAGTCAGTAAGTCAGTCAGTAAGTCAATCAGTAAGTAAGTCAGTACGCCAGTCAGTAAGTCAGTAAGTCAGTAAGTAAGTAACGCATTTTTAGCAAGCCAAATGTCCATCGGCTGAGCGAGGTATCCGGGTGGGTCATAGCAGTCAGACAACAAAAGCATGACGGCATAAATAGGTCTTAAGCCGCTTTACGAATATATCTAGAGATAACGTATGAGTTGTTTCGAGGGCAGTTAAGGTCTCCACAGATAGTGAGACGATAGCTGCCAATAACAGTAGTAATTGCTACCAGAAGGTTGCTAAATTCATGGTAGAAGTCATTATGGTTCAAATCTGACAATCGGTAGACGATAAGAGGAACGAGACTTTTCAGGTGATAATTCGATCAGCTGGGAAGTAGAAACTGCTTGCTGTCACCGTTTTATGAAGCGGATGAGTTCTGACGGTAGGTGTCTCACAGTGGATGGTCGCCAGGCCTCTGTTTCTGCCCGTTCGTCCGATGGCTGAACAGTGGACGTGTCTGGTCACATACCCTAGAGGAGCCATATCGAACATGATGGCACTGGAATCTTCAGCAGAGATCCAAGTCTCACAGACGACGAACACGTCTAACTAGTTCGACTCTATCAGGTCGAGAATGAGTGCCCTTTGCGTACGGAGCTTTGCGCGTTGAGAGACCCGAAAGCGAGCTGCTCGGGACACTGATGAGTTGCAGCAGGACCTAGGTTGAGTTCAACTCCTCCTAGCAGCAAGCGGCAGCAGAGCTACGAATACACACGCGGGCAAACGATGACGAGCTGATCGGTAGAAGCCGCGCTGTCCCAACAGAGCCAAACTGGCACCACTGAGTGTGGAGCTGAAGGCCAGCGCAAGGCACGGTTTGATTGCGAGGGAAGGTAACTACCGTAAACAGGAATGTAGGATGTTCGCTATAGTAACGGTCACCAAAGCAGCTGGCTCGATTGAACGAGTAACCCTATAATTATACTAGTAACCGTGCCTGTAGGAACGGCGCAGCACAACATAAGCACAGCCATAGACTCCTAGATATTGAGGCTTAATATCTAGGAGTCTATGGTCAGGTCGTAGAGAGAAATGTTGCTAGGTAACGACATTATATGACGTTCTTACTGTCCTACCGGAGTAGCTGGTGAAGTAAAATTCTGTCCAAAATTGCATAATCCATACGTTAGAAATTTAAATCCTTGAAAAACCCAAGCCTAATCTGTATTACAATAAAGATAGACAAGTCCAGACATTTTAAAAAACCTTTGGCACCAAATTCTCGCTCTAACAGCCCACCAAGACTTTGAAAACAATTAAAACTTACGGAGACGTAAATCAAGCGACAATCTGTTTTAATGACGTCATAGATCCATGTAAAAACAGCGGGCTGACCAGTGACCAATAACTAGTAAATCAGACGCTACTTTTAAACTTAGAAACATTCTCATATTTGTACCATTAATGTTTTGCGCATTATTTCAGGTGGTTCTATACAAATTTTAAAAAGATATCCTGTGACTTTCACTGAGTGTTTATACTACATAAAACAAAAAAGTCGAGTTATTTCTTTTAGATGCAATTTCAAACGCCCTGGTTTTTATTATGTAGCCCAGTTTGGATGTGTGTAATGTAATGTAATGATAATATACGTCGGAAGTAGCGAGCTACTTATAGAGAACCCTACAATGTCAATTGTCAGCACAAGAACAAAGAGTTAAAGAATAGATGGAATTTCAATCTTTAAAAACTGTTAGCACTTTTAGCCTTCTGAAGAGATGCGGAAGGCTGTTCCACTCACGCGGACCAGATACCCAAAAGGCTCATGTTAGTCGGCCGTTGACTGTGTCTGACCATGGGCTAGATCTATTGTTGACTATCGGCTGCCTGTGACATTGTTCAACCAGTGTTCTTCTCTCAAGTGTGCCTCTTCTAATTCTTCTTCGCTGTTAGCGGACCATTCATATCGCTATTATACAATTCACACTGCGACTGTAAACCTCATTGCTTATGCGAGGAATCTGTTGTGGGTTGGGATGGCTATTGATAGTCGTGAATACCTATGGGTACAAACTAGGATTGGTGATACCTTTTAAGGTCTTAAGCGCGAGCCATTCCTAGCCTTTGTGTCTGTCTGACTGTCTGTGTGTTTCTATTTCTTTCTGTCTCATACTGCTTCTTAGCAGGCGGTCTACTTACTATCTTATATATGCATGCAGCATGCATGTATTTATGAGTGTATGTGTGTCTGTATGTATGTACGTATTTACAGTATGTTACAGATAATTACGTGAAGTACATAAATTATTTGGTGACGTCTTGTCTTGTCTGTGGCCATCTTCGATCCGAAGCTGGGCCGCACCTTGAACCGTCCGTCTCCATATGTTTCTATCTTCAGTTGTCCTCAGTAACTGACTCGTAGTAAATCCTGTCCTGATTTGGTGTTTTATTTAATTGAATTATATTTGTATTTAATTGTAATTGTAGTATTTAATGGTATTATATTATAATTTAATTGTAGTAAATTTGGTGTAATTAAAGGTTGAGGGTTGCACGAACGTCATAATCGTCATTCTTATTTTCACATCCATACGTCATGGCGATGCTTACAGCGAAATCAATATTGATGTTAACAAAATGACCCACATAATTCCTATGTTATTTGATTCCACGTGAATGTGAAAAAGGAAAATTGTTTAATGTGCAACTATTATATTTGTAGCAGTTACAAGCGACCCCAGTATTACTCTAAGAAGACGTTTGCATACGTTGGAATGAGGCGGGGCAGAAGAAGACATCAGCATGAAGATGCAAATATGAGATGTTGGTGTTAAATGCAGATGTGATATGTAACTGATCGGATACTTTTCTGAAAAATTGTAAAAGTTGTTAATTGTAGACATTTTTCTATAGCGAAAGTATGGCCTCGACCCTATCGAGTGAGATCCTTCACCACCGCTACACGCCATTCAAGGTCCGGTGCACGGACCGTGCTAGCCCGAGATTCAAATCTCTGAAATAAGCCACGACCGGGACGCGAACCGGGGATCCTCACGCACAGAGGCTTCCTTGGCTAACGCGCTTACCGATGTAGCTAGCTTGGCCAGTTCTTTAGCAGTACTTTCATGCCTGGCAGGCAGCCTGTATAGCGTGCTGGCCACTCGTTGGAAACAGCACCTAATTAGGTTCTATCGGACATTCTAATGGCCTTGGACTATGTTGACTATGCAATCTTGGCCCTCTTGGACATATCGGCGGCCTTTGACACCATTCACAACGCAATTCTTCGGCAAAAACTTGGCTCATTGTTCTCAAAGCACTGCGTTGATTCGAGTTGTACCTTAAGAATTGAAGGCAGACGGTGCGCCATGGGGGTTGCTTATCAGCGTCAAGTGGTCTTCTGATAACTTTCACGCAAATCGTATGTCACATGGCAACGGCTGCTAGTCATTAATAACAGAAAGAGCCCTTGAATGACTCTACTGACTCAGCTCTAAATAAATTACTACCTTTACATTGCATCACATTACGGTAATATACCTATTTTAGCAAGTAAGTTGCTCTGTAAATAAATGTAAAATCTGTGCATATGCATGGTTGAAGGAGATTTTTAAGTTTTGTTCTGTGTCGATATGTTAAGATCGGTCAGAAGCAAGACTCGAGACAACTTCTGACCTTTATAAACTGAGAAAGAGTCTGCAGTAAGCACTTCGTTGAAGGTTGGATAATATAATAATATACAGTAATGTAATATAATATAATATAATAAGATAATATAATGTAACATAGCATAGTGTAAATGGCCGATGATTTTATGTGGATTGCAATTTTTCAACTAAAGTAGGCCTAGCGTCACAAAATGACAACACGCAAAAGTAAATATGTTTGGCACCTTACAAAACAAAATAAATTAAAAGTGAAATTAACAAGTCTTGAATCAATCGTCTTACCTCTTCTTTTAAAAGACAGCTTCTTCTGTCTATATGATCACGTATGCCCTCCTAGTTTCATAACGTGCACACAGCTCATGGCAGAGCTAGCTTGGATCAGCATCCACTAAGAACACATTGCTAAATATTGTCTCTTTTCAAAAAGCTACACAAAGGTCATCTACATATTTATATATATATATATATTAATGGACTTATATTTATATATGTAAGTCCATAAAAAAATGTCGATCAGGGTGGCGCTTTGGCAGTCATTAACATATGCATCATAAAGTGTCAATGACGTTGTTGTTCCGGCTTCTACGTCACCCGCATTCACAGGCCTAATAAAATTGCCACATAGTAAATGGCCTGCTTAATGGCCTGGATGTAATGGCATTTGGCAATTCTAACTTATATCTCTGACAGCAAGTTATCGTTTTGGTCAAACATTCTACAGCGATTCTTTCAGCGAGACTACCTTTTATTGCGAGCAAATGACTGAAGGATATAGAACAACTATTTATGCTCGCAGTGAGTCCAGATTTCAGTCTAATCATTTTTCAGAAGTTTGTCGTTTCTCTTGTCCTTAATATTTCTAAGATTATTACCTAAAATTTCTCTCTATTTGAACTAACTTCAATGGTAAAAAATTAAGCCGACGTGTTCTGTTTTAGTCGCGAATTCTTCAGAGTACTTCGCATCTGTTGGAAATTCACTCACCATAAAAGAAATCTCTCTCTCCTTCTAGCTGGAGCTAATCCCTCCTGAGTAGGGATCAGCCACATCGATCCCTTTCTCTCCACTTGTTTCTGTTTCCAGTGTCCTTCTTCTTTAATTTTCATAAAAGTAATATGCCTAAATATGTTCACATGATATCAACCAAGATTTTTCACGTTGACATCAATACTCGAATGAATCTCGCCAAAAAAGGAAAACCACTAAATAGCAAACGGTTGTTTTAAGCCGGTACTTATATAATGTTGGACTAAAATTCATTAATGCACTGTCTTCAAATCTTCATAAACAGCGAATCGTAATGATCAGCATTAAGAATTCATTAATGAAAGAAATACTGGACCGATAAAACTGGTTATTGATAAAAGCAAAATGTTTCCTATGCCTGTCCTGTGTAAAGACTCCTTTTCGGCTGCTTTATATAGAATATGGGAATCCATTTGTTGTCTTGTTCTGCAAATCTTCTGAAATACCCCAATAAACGTAACTAAACTACATTCTACTCGACAGTGACATTGTATAATTGTATTTTATAGCGTGTTAGGGCATATTATAAGTTAGCTCTATAAAATTGTTTACAATACATTCCATTGAGTTTTTATTCGTTTAAAAATTTCTTATTGATGTAAACCATCTCATAACAGCAGCTTCTGATTCCATGTCTAGTCTGTTTCATGTGATAGATATTCGGAGTATAGTACCACCGTAGAAATCCTTGGTCCTCCAGCTCCTTGAGGATTTGGTACATGTTGAAAAGACTTTTAATATCAGTTCCATCGATGTGAAATTCAATTCCAAGTTGCTTCACATTCGACAGAGTTCCATCTAAGAGCATCTGGGAAAGTGAGGATCATTCACTGCTCTCGACATCCATCTTCAGATAGTCGATTACGACCTACATTTATAAATACATCAAATCAGTTATTTTAATTCATCAGTACTCTTAACCTCATCGGTATCATAGGGATGGTTTCAGGAAACTTAGGCCACACATTCGCGTCTCATTAACGCGCCAACATTGGTATTTAAACCTAATTTTTCACTCTTCCTTAAGTCTGGGTCTGGTTAAATTTTTTAGAGAACAGCGACCCAAACACAGCATATTCTTGCGGGATCAGTGATTTTCAATTTCACACGTCTGTAGTGGCTATATAAACACATTCTTATGTTCGTGGATTCTTTTTAACTTGCTCCGAGCGGCGGCCGTGTGTATGAAGTGTCACAGGGTTCGACATAAGACAGAAGGGGTGACCAGTCGTCTCCTTCGCCGTCTAATCTTCTCACCTACAGTGCATGGTCATTATACTCATTTTATAGTTGAGTTCTCTAGGGAGTGACAGTGGGACAGACATCTTAAAATATGTTTCTGTCCTGGCGGGGATTTGAACTTCGACCTCGGGTCTGACAGTTCAGCAAGCTAACTTTAGACAAGTGCGCACTCTTAAACATAATCTTATGCAACACATCAGATGCATAAATATAACTATTTCTTCGTCTACAGCGGAAGATATTAATTTGGTGATGAAACTTGCATTTGTGTCATTCATAGATCTGATGATGGTTGGAAGAGTTTTCAATATCCAGCCATTGTCGTTGACCATGTTACGTCCACTAATTCCGATTTTATAAAACCAAACGTTGGCACTTCGCTGGTGATCTTGCACTTTCATACTGCAATTCCATAAACACGGTAAATTATCATACATGAAAAAATACTGAAATACCATCGTCTCAGTAACTTACTTTTAAATACCGCAATCAGTCAACATAATAAATTATCACAGTTGCGCTCAAGAAAAAATCAATTCCATCAGCACCACAATTCATCACATTTCACCTCAGTAGCAAAATGTTTCCTGCAATTCCATCATCGTAATAAATTGCTTAAATTTATCTCAGTAGCCAAAGTCTTCGGCTACATACTCAGAAAACGAAATTCCTCTTGTAAAAGCGATATTTGACGGCCGCATCGAGAAACTGTTAATAATGCACACATTTAATATGTGAGCTGTGCCTGGGATAATCTAATCTAATCTAAAGACTTCTATAGCGCCGTTATCAAAATGCCTAGAGCATCAGTTGATGGTCGCTTCAAGTCAAAATTGCCTTCAAAGAATCATAAAACGTTAGAGAACTCGGGTCGAATTCCGATGGGTCAGAGTAACAAGAGGCAGGCAACGGTGGGTAAGCAAGTTGGAAGAGATGTTCGGCCAGCAGTTGCCGAGAAACCTTGGTAGTTCAGAGGAGTAAATGTAGGACCAACAGCTGCCAGAACTTGAGTCTAGATATGCCAGAACCTGATTGATTGTGGAGTGGGATCTATATAAATGAGGTTTGTATGTATACTGGTAGGGCCTAGGGAGTCCATTATTTTGAGTAGATCCATATACTGCGGTATGCGGTGAGGCCTGATAGTGAACTTCGGTCGAAGAGCATTTCATATCAGCCCACAACAAATGTGATGCGTAGACCTACCCGACATAATCTAAGGTAACAAGAAAGAAATTAAAACACAAACACTAAATTACTACAGAATGACAAAACTCGGAAAAGGAACTAAAAATGAAAAGTTTAGATGCAAAACTTTCGTGCATATTTACATATTTGCGATAAAGAGAACACAAAATCTGCTGAATGACCTTGGGTCGAAACTTCGCACAGTGCAGCTGAAGTTACCGGAAACCGCGTCATCAAAACTGAAATCGTAGTTTATACTGAAAGTACATAAAGCAGTTGATGGATCAGTTATGAAGCATTTCAAAATTTTTGAGTTCAGTCTGCAACATATTAAGAGGCCTAGCCACAGATTGTGTAGGTTGTGCAAAGCACAAGGGCCCACGAGGCCAGGGCCGCCTGGGCTCCCAAGGGCCAAGGCCCGGTTGCTCAATTACTTAAAGCAAAATAGCCAAAGTTCAGTTTGCACAAGGGCCTTTGGAAGGCTAGCTACGCCACAGAACATAATGCAGAGTGTTTAAGCATGCACCTCGATATTTATATAACGCTTTTTGAGATCTCTCACATATTCCTTTGGATGACATAAGACATGAACATGAGTTAATCAGAAAGCTAGTTAAGATAGTAGTTGACGAAAAAAGATAGCTTTACCGATGTCTTAAAATTATACATGGTGTTCTAAGGCATGTAAATAAACGTGAAATTCTAAATGCGACAATATATATGTGTATAAATGTGTCTATATAATCACTAAAACGCAATGACCTTAATTAGTGTCTTGACAGCATGTAAACATACATGTATAAATAAATTCTGTTAAGACAATGGTCCCCTATAGGGGGAGGGGTCCTGAACCAACAATCTGTAAATATATTAGGTTCTGCTGTAAGGTATTCTATTATAATTAGCACTTACGCTAAGCATATCTGCCGATCTTTATAGATTATTTGTATTTTGCTTTTGGTGCTTTTGTTGGGTTGTTTAAAAGTGTCATATGTTAAAAGTTATACATATTACATACATTACGCACGAGCATGGCCATGTTAACTTCTACTTTCGGAGCATTACAAGCTTGCTAAACAATTATGCTTCAGTATAGTTTGATTGATTTTTCCAGGATGCTGTCTTAAAATAAAAGTTTTAACCACTCATCAGGCCATGCATAGTTGTCCATACGTACATTTGCATTGACTTACCCAAACGAGTAGACGAGACAAGGTCGTTTAGGACGGTAAGGTTCGACAAGACAGATGTCCCATCCTCCGTCTTGAACATTTCCTAGCCGTTTTCTATTCTTGCAGGCAAAGTGACGTATGGAGATAAATCTGTATTCAAATAAAAGAAACAACATAGCATAAATGAAGATTTATAAAGCACAACTTCAAGAAAAAACTCATCAGTGGCGCTCCGACCGAACAGAAAAGACCTGCGGTCAGACAGAACATTTCAAGCGGAACAAAGAAGGTGATATGCTGATTAGCTCATTTCTAGTCTTTTAAGAAAGGTTGTTCCAGGATGCAGACCAAACGAAAGCAAAGCTTCTATTCTGGGTAGTAGAGGACAGAGCCCGAGGGACAACAAGGGTACCATGAGCAGCCGAACGAAGTAGCTACGACCAGGTATAGATGAGGCGTATATGCCAGGTCGTATGACTGGACGAAATAAAATAGAGCTCAACCTAGGCCACAAAAGTAAATTTGTAAATTGTACACGTTTCTTTATAGCGACCATAATATTATGGCCTACACCCTGGCACGGGTGAGATCCTTCACCACCGCTACACCCCACTTAAGGTCCCCGCGCACGGACCGTACTAGACCGAGATTCAAATCTCTGAAATTAGCCACGACCGGGACGCGAACCTGGGATCCTCACGCACCGAGGCTTCCTTGGGGTACGCGCTTACTGATGTAGCCAACTATGCCAGTAAAGTAGGGGGCGAAGCCTATTCAGATGTAGATAAAGTTGTTATATACACTTAACGACTTTCCTCGATTGACTTCTAATCAAAGTTTGCATGAAATTCACATCTCTCATAGAAATCATCTGCTTACTCCCGAGATCATGAGTATGATGAATGGAAACTTCGGGCACTTAAGCAACTATAGATACACACTTGTTTGTTATCAAGCACATTTGCTGTAAATTCTAGCCAGACAATAATTCGGCCCCACTAAAATCCAGCATAACATTACAAAATAAATCTATATCTTACTTGAAAAACGCTTTGTCCATTTCTTCGCGGTTCATTTGGGGATCAATTCTGATTCCAGGATTTTCGAGAAAGATTAGATCTGTGGCTTGTGATCGGTGGCTGACGTTAGCAGATGGCGTGTATGCGTCTCGAAAGATTTCCATGAACTTCTTCTTCGAAAGGAAGAAATAAAGACCACTGGCAGAGACCGGAGACATGTTACCATTTACACACACGCAAGCACGCGCACACACACACAAGTTTCCAGTCTAATCTAATGGCTTCTTTATCGCCATTATCATAAAGCATGACATCAGTCGATGATCGCTTTCAGTGCACACAATCGCCTTGCGAATAATGCATTAATTTCTCATTAAATGTGTGGGTTACTTATTAGAAAAAATTATTTAGGTTCAAATCCTCGCATTGATCTCACAACCAAAGTATATAATCGAGTCGGTTCTAAATTGTTTACTCGTCATGAGTAAGGCAAGTTGAAGTAAGGTTAGGATAAATAGGTAGCCTCACCTAATACACACTTTTAAAAAAAATAATTATCATCAGCTTCACCAAGTTGTCAATTTCATCGGACAAGCCGGAATTTGAATTTTCTGTTGCAGGGATGAAAGGCGTCATCGCTAGCAAACTGTAACATGCCACTCGCATTTGAAGAAACTCACTTGGTAAAGAAGAGTCATGGCCCAGAAGCACAGTAGACATGTAACAATAGGAAGCAACCTCAAAGCGGTTCTCGTCATTGCGTTCTGAGATAGACTACTTTTTGGAGTGCTGGTGATCCCTGGAAAGCAAATATCAACCATGTGAAATAAGTAAAAATCCCTACTTCTGAGATACTATCACGGTACATGAACTGAGCTAAAAACACTCTATGAACACTATTACTTTAACGATTACTATTATGTAAGCCATATAGCCATCATTAGGAAACTTAGGCCTAGAAGGTAGGTCTAATAACATAGGCCTAATTCTGCTAACAGAATCGCCCAGTTCCAACACTAGGGCATTGTCTGCACTTGTCTTCACTCGACAAGGTCATCTGCCTGTCTTAATCCGACTATTCAAAAACAACTCTCCGTGAGCTTGCCTTTGCTAGACTCTTCCGGCAAACGTACGTTCTGCAGTCTGCGTTGGCCCCCGGGTCTCGACTACCAACTCGTCCTCCTCCTCTGTAGGCTGTTTACGTGTCTTCTCGGATTCTCCCCTTGGTTTTCTACCGGACCTTCCCTGAAATTTGGCTTCAACACTGATTTTGCTTAGTAGCAACCACTGACTGATGCCTTCAGCGTTATTACAATGGCGCTATAGAGGTCTTCGGATCATTTATCATCTTCGTCTTTAGAAATCCAGTTGAAAGGACGAAGAAGAAGTAGTGAATTCGTGATTCCCTAACTGGTATCGAAAACTCGACAGTTCTTAATTGGACGCAGATCACGTGAATTCCGTTTACAGGTACTGCGGCAGCAGCAGGGTATCACACGATGCAACCTGTTGTTTAATGCCGCAGTTACCCTTTTACATTCGTTCAACCTGCGCAATGAGACTACTGCAAATTCCATATTCGAAGTTCAGGAGCTAAGACTAGAATGGGTGATCGGGCCTTTCAGGTCGCTGGTCCGCGTGCCTGGAACAGCCTTCCGGCATCCATTCAGGAGTACAAAAGTGTCAAACTCTTTAAAAATCAGTTGAAACTCTATTTACTTCGTAACTCCTGGTACTTGGGCTGACTTTTGACTTTGTAAAGTACCCTAGAAGTAGCCTGCTACTAACGATGCTATATAAATTGTCGTCATTACAATTACAATTACAATCCGCCAGGCTTCAGCAACAGTCCGTCCTCAACTGCGCCGGCCGACTAATGTCCAATCTGCCAAAATTCTCTCAGCTATCGAATTATGTGAGAGATACATTCCGCTGATTTCCTGTCAAATAAAGAATAAAGTTTATGACCCTTCTCTTGGGATGAGCGTCTTTGTTTGGCTTTGCCGGCGTCAGGGACCTTTGTGTTTCAGTCTCGAGTTAAACTGGTCGGCCGACTAATGTCCAATCTACCAAAATTCTCTCAGTTATAGAATGATATAAGAGATACATTTACTGGTTTCCTGTCAAAGAAAGAACAAAGCTCGTGATCCTTCACTTCCGATGAGCCTCTTTGTTTGGCTTTGCCGACACCAGGGGGCTTTGTGTTTCAGTCTCGAGTTAAACTGGTCTGCGAACCGGAACCATGGAACCACGAAGGTTAGGCGCTTCAACACATCGACTCGAGCCCCACTTCTCTTCTGTTTGACCTTGCTCTTTGAGCAATCTTCCGTTGCACCTAACTCTGCTCAAACTACCTTAGCATTCAACTTTTTAGATCAGTTAGTCATCTGCTCGGCGCTTTTGATACATATCCTAAGGCGCTATACTAAATAGGTTGATGAATATACATATAATATAATATAATATAGTATAACATAATATAACATAACATAACATAGTATAATGTAATATAGTATAATATAATATAATATAATATACATACATATAATCACCCAAAGTGGACTTTTCGTTGGTTTCAAGAAGAAATGTCATTAACAAAAAAATTCAATAAAATTCATCTTATCTATACCTGCCTGAAGTAAGGCGACATATAATTAATTATCGCAGTGTGCGAAGATAGTAGGCCTACTCTGCAGCGTCAAAGTCACGAACACAGCGGTCTTGGAGACATCAGTCAACACTATATACATGTATGTCACAGGCGTTTATCCGTTCGGCTTTTTCTTGCATATACACGTAATATGTAGGCCGTGATCAGATGGTTTCCTCGGTGCCCCTTTGAATTGTTGAACGAAGTTGGCAGATCAGTGAACTGAAGCTAAATGTGAACGGGATTAGGACGAGGATATGTGACTGAAGTACCACTCAACTTGACGCCTATTCATCCGTCCATTCTTGATCAGCAGATGAGTAGGGGATTAAAATTACCATGGCAATTTGAGAGGTTAAGAAGCGTCCTGTCGATGGGTAGTTTGGTCGTATTTGCATCTAAGCCGAATGAGATACTTCGATCTCAGGACCACACACTTCTGTCGAGTTCTATAAAAGCGTGCAGAACGTGTTACCTTTTCCTTTTTACGCGTCGACACACTTTGGGAGCAATGTTCATTCTCAGTTGCACGCATGCGCCTTCCTGCCTATCGATTTTGTTTTGGCTGAGCGACTGTGAATTAGCTGGTTCCCGCGACTTAGCTTTCGTTGGGCGCTATAGAAATCGATCCGATTACAATTAATCAAATAAATACGCTTTTATATATCAAAATTGTGTATATATAGACCTATATATATATCGATAGTTTTGACAGTTCATATATATGTGTGTGTGTGTGTGTGTGTGCGAACTGTAAAAACTATCGAAGTTGCCGATACATTATTATTCGACTTTATTATCATCAGAGTGGCGAAACTTCGTTTCGAGCTTGAACTGAACTATTTGCTTTAGGCTCAACCTTAACGAAACAGGCTGTCAGAGAAACCCTTCTTTCAAACTGGGGCCCATAGTTACGCGATACACAGGGACTGTTGATGACAGGGACTTCATAGGCCAATAGTTTTTGGGACTAATGACCTGCCATATTACCTCAGGACATAACCTTTTTGCAGCCTTTAAACAAAGTTTTTATTAGGCCTCTAACTCTAAGCGGCGTTTTATTATGACAATAATTATTCAAATGGTTTGTGAAGTGTACACTAAGTATCGAGGCGTGGCGAAAGTTACTGTCGCGAGGACGCTAAAAACCCAGGAGGCACATTCTGGTATTTGCATTATATTTATGTCTTATTCCAGGTCGCTTATCTCTAACCACTGGCTTTAATTCAAGCATATCTATTCTTTCGGCAAGAATCAGTTGAAATTGAACTGTAAATTGACAAAATAAAGTTAATTAAATTTTGTGCTAATTGTAGGGCTTAATTGTTTCTAAACGTATCGAATTATTAATTTCAACTATAATAGTAAAAATGTTAAATTCGTGATTGTTGATGAATAACCGCAGGCCTACTTCCTGAATTCATATAACTTGCATACAGTAAACACGCAGTTCTTTTGAACGTATTATTATAATGGCACCACAGCAGTTCCAAGATTAGATTAGATTCGTGCAGACCTTATTTTTATAGTCTAAACGGTTAATTTTTGAAAAGAATAACAAAGTGACAATTTATTTAATCACTTCTTTCTAGAAAACTGCTCACGTATAAATATTACAAAATTAACATTACAGACATCATAAATTTAAAGAAATCATACATAAGAACGCCACAACGCTGGCCTGGTTTAAAGTGTACGTCAAGACTCCTCTGCGCCGGACGATGCTGGTTCGCACACGTGGTCAAACAAATGAAATGCTGAAGCAATCACATTCATTAGGAATTTTAGTCAATTTGATATGTTTAAGGCCATATTTAAGAGATTTGAATCTCGGTCTAGCACTGTCTGTTCACTGGGACCATAAATTCCGTGGCGTCAATTCAAAAGGGCAGCGGTGGTGAAGGATCTCGCCTGATAAAGGACAGCGGAGGTGAAGGATCTCACCTGATAAATTCATTGAATAACGAACAGGGTCGATGTCATACGGCAGCCATAGAAAAGCATGTACATTTACTACAGAACATTCTTCGAGCTGTCTGTAATTTCCAAACACTTTTAAAAGCAAAATGGATATGTAAGTTGAGAACATGTTTGGGAACTGGGTCAACAATGTGCATTTTTCAAAAGTTAATGCTACACAATGTTTTTTATCTATGGCGTTATAAATATCGTCATTTATACTACACTAAAACTAACTTCATCTTGGCTCTGTTAAACCATCATCATCATCATCAACTCCCGAGGCCGTCGGCACCCGAGGCCATGTGGGCCACAGCCTTTACCTGAAGACTAAGGAAAGGGGCAGAGGTGCGTTTGCCCACCCTACACATTTCACCCTAGGACACAAACATTTAGTGGGCCTAAGTTTCGGTTTCGTTAAAAGTAATTGAGGCATTCTGGCAGGGAACAAAGATGAAAACTGAATAGTCAGGTAAGTCAGGAAAAAGCCTTCAATTCAAGAAGTTGGGTGGCAACGGCTTAATAAACGTCACACAGCAAAAAAGTCGTCATAAAACATATGGCAACATAAAGTATGACTTTGCTAACCTGGTCTCCCCTTTCAAAACGTCTGGATCTGCCCCACCACTGTTCACCCCACTCTCCGAAACTGTGCCGACACCCTTGTCAACGGCTAAATAAATTCCAAGCGTCTTAGGAATCACGTGGTCAAACAAATGAAATGCTCAAGCAATCACATTCGTTAGAAATTTTAGTCATGTCTGATATGTTTAAGGCACATTTTCTAAAATTCTGTGAAGCTGCAAAAGGCAAAGTATCAGCTATTTCACTTTACAACGTAACAACTCACCAGCTGCACATTTTCCATTGGTTACCTATTACCTGGGGGCAAAAATATTGAGCCCATCCTGCCTTCATCGGTGTTGCTGGGTTGGTCCATTTCACCAATTTTCCCCTTACATAACATGGAAGCTAGAAGCGTTGACCAGCAACATATATGACCAATTTTACACAATCCAGTGCACACAGTGGATCCTTACTTGGCTAAAATATTTCCCCTCATATTCAGCTTTTTCAAGAAAATCTTCTACCCACCTATAAGTATTAAAAGAGGTACCATATAAAATCACCAATTCAATCATCAAAGATGAATAGGTTCTGTTTGTGCCGTAAATGAAGCTTGCACATCAAAGCAGTACAAAAGAACTGAACTAAACCCTAGCTAGCCAAACTGCATACCTCTTCAAAATAGTTCAAATAAAATCCACCAAAAAACTAGCTTGTAATAAATATCCGTTGAATATCCATTAATTTCACTCCGTTTGTAACAGGAGTCTAAAATTACCGTATATGCTCGCATACAAGTACACAAGGTGCAGGCTGCAAGATGCCTACAGAACGTCAACTGTGGGAACCGACAAGTTCAGAAATTTTGGATACTTTTGAAAGTCAAAACTGGTGGGTCACTTTACACAAAGGTCAAGCCAAATTCGCAAGAAACACCCGCAGATCACGCGACACATTCGTGGGAAAAGTCGACACCGACTGAATAGTTATTTCAGCAAAACAGGCTGTGCCTCAAACACCAACTTCACTCAGATGGCAGACAGAGACCCTTACACATCATAATGCACTGGTAATTTATAGCCTCTTTGCACAACTTTTGCTGTATCAAAATACTCCACACAGAACACCTTAAATAATAAACACGCAGTAACGATCCTTTTGTTCCAATTGGCAACAATGCAAGCTCTCCACCCCATAAAGTTTGCCTGCAAGATCAATAGGTCTCTGCTGCCGAGAGGGAGGGGCAATGCCAAATGCAAATTACTATGCAGAGTTCAACATAAGTAACTGACTTAAACATGGGTCACAGACTTCCCTTTTCCACAGCAGAAATATAAGGGGTTGACTTATATATGAGGGTTGTCTTGTACACGAGTATGAACGGTACATATTCATCACAATTAGCAACTTAATCTAAAGACCATGATGCTGGTATCAAATCAACAAGAAATCGATCAAAAGGCACCGCAATCATGAAGCCAAAAGCAAAAGTCAATTTCCTGGTCATTCGACTGAACTGCAGATTATACAGATGCACGCAAGCAACACCAAACCATGTGCACAGTAACAAGACGGACCAATTCCTTATGTTATCAATTCCAAATGTTAGAAATTTTAACAAAAAAATAAACAAAGATACACAAGACGAAACAGAGTGAGTGACTCCTCAAAATAAGAAGAAAATTCAAAAATAATTACTCAAAAATAAATATAAGTACTATATATGGAATATTGCAGTACTATGATTGTCTATTTTTGCAAAACTATTTCCAAAGGTAGTGACTATTTAGTTTCTAATGATAACCTGATACAGTGCTATGTTGTAATTATTATAAATTTCTAAAAAATATATTAATTATCAAATAATTAATTTGATAATAAATTAACCTCTTAGCTTACCAAAAAATTTATACAAACTATACCTAATATTTAATTACTATACAACACACGGATGCAGACAAAATCTATTTTCATGCAGACTGTTTAAACAAATGCAAACACACACTGAACCACCTCAAGGAGATTAATGCACCTGATTTTTACACTGCACTTCTGAACACTACAGACAATGGCCAACTGAACAATTCTCAAATATGCAAACCTTCTTATACAACAATCATCCAGTGAACAATCTTGTTGAAACAGGACTTCGTCTGAACATGTTCAAGTTTCAACATGACTAAACTCTTTCTGCAAACACTGAATTTAACACTACTTCTTTTTCATATCTTCTTGTTTCAATATAAATTATATTATCATAGCCTTCTTTTGAAGTGACACTATTTCAAATCACATCCTTTTTAACAATAACTCATATTAACCCATCAATTCCATACGCCCTCAATTTATGATAACCTCTTAAATTTAGAATGAAGTCAACTTAACAGCGTTCTAAAATCAACATAATGCTCAAGTCACGAAACACAGCGAGATTCGTGATATTAGCATTGGATATGCCAAGCCAGTTGTGATGATTGTCCTAGCTATGCCCAGTATAATGACTCAGACAATAATCACACAATGCAGCTTCACCAAGATGCAAGGCTTACAGAGGTAACGTTTGCAAAAAACAAAACAGTCTAAATAATAAAAAACTTAAAAACCTTACTATCATTTTATATTTGTTATTACTGAGACAATCACTATCACATCAATTGATATATTCCCTGTTCATACTCTAAAATATCAAGGTCCAATTAAGGAACAAACTCAGAATATCCAACAACCAATTTTTTCAAGTACATAAAATGAAACAAAAACAACTGTTTTTATTGTCCACTTTCTTTCCACCAACAGAAGTGGAAGAGTGTAACGACCATCCAAAAACAGTTATCAAAGAAACACCTTTGGGTGTCATAAACTCCTGTAACTCTGCTATGATGTCAGCATAATTAACCATATTATTACACCAGAAACTCAATTAAACACTTTGGAACCCATGTCAAGAACCATCTTACAATGAGATTGAGTTACAAAGAGGTGGTTTTCTAAAGCTGAACTAAATTTGGGGTCCGTGTCCCTGACCGTGTTATTTCAGAATTCATCTTATAATGCAGCAAGTTATAGAGTTTCTGGCATATTAATAAATAACCACAGCCTATAATCATGCTACTATAGTGCTGGATGCTGTGCAAAAACTGAAAAAAGCTGTTTTTAATATAAGGCATTATAGATAAACAAGCATTTGTAATGGGAAAATTATTAAAACTAAAACATAAATGATATGCAGAAACAGGAACAGTTTCATCAAAAGAGAATTAAATCTCAG
Source organism: Norana najaformis (assembly GCA_964023275.1). Lineage (NCBI taxonomy): Eukaryota > Metazoa > Annelida > Clitellata > Crassiclitellata > Hormogastridae > Norana > Norana najaformis. The sequence goes on along the minus strand of OZ029924.1, from coordinate 13,829,715 downwards.
CACCCTAGCAAATACAAGCCTTAAAATTTCATTGCTGTAAAGTTTGATAGCTTAGGCAAATACAATTAAATAACAAATAAAACTTCCCTAAAAACTCAGGTAAAATTTGGAATGCTCAAAAAACAGATTGATCTTGCAACGACTGAGAAGATATTAGCAGCCGTCAGGAGTGAGGCTCATGCAGAAGTGTTGTTGCACAGTGTTACATAGGATAAAAAATATCTGGTTATTTTTTCAGTAGCATAAGCATACTGTGTCGAACGCTGTTTCGCTTCCTGTTGATGGCTGAACCTGCAAAACACAGACCAAACATTTAAGAGAGTTTCTAAGTGAATGAATTTTATGTTACTCTGGAGAAAAGAACAATGAGAAAAGAACAATGAGAAAAGAACAATGAGAAAAGAACAATGAGAAAAGAACAATGAGAAGCTCTCCATTGCTACAGTCAACGACAAGACCACACGGTAGATAAGAAAGTTCAAATTAAATAGCTTCAAGTTCACAATAAAACAACAAATAATTAATGTTTACTCAGCATCAATAATTACAATTATAATTAGTTCATCCACATATCAATCTATATTCTATACATGCCTTGCCAAAGCCACCATCTTATTATGAATTAACTGCATAGCAATACGAGAGTACCTCTCACATAGGCACGCACAATTCAACCGACTCACAGACCCTTATACGGACAGTTCGTAATCCCACGAATCAGACTGTCTTAAGCAGCTGGCATTCTAAGGTAAAGAATTTTCTTTCTCTTAACCTTCTGTAGAACCACAGGCTGAATTCACTCTGACGAATGAACTGATTCTCCAGCTGATCACCTCACAGAAAGTTCCTATACATGGTTTTGCAGTTTTGCTGGACAAACAAACTCACAGACGATGGATGATCAAAGCCTTTCTTGAAATTTTTTTTGATTCAATGTCATTCAACTACACACAAGAAAAGGTTATCTCAGAATCTTAGAATGTCACTTCTTGACAGTTACAGTTCACCAACCACTACTACCTGGAAGTATCTCTCGCTTCAACCAGTCTTAAATCTCATCCTACAATCACACGGCCCAATTGTTTTGAGCAACCATTCAATAACTGTGTAGTTCAATTTGTTATGATCAAACTACCATTCTTGCAGCCTTTTTGATTCAATCTGGAGTTCAAGGACTAACATTCGTGGGACATATTAAGCCTTCAACGAATCCTGTTCAACTGCAGAAATTTCTTTAGCGTCTTGCCATGCATTGCTAAATTGTTTCCTTCAGACCAAATGACTGCAAGCCAACCATCAATTCAAATTCCTTTAGTTGGCATCCTGTTTCCATCCGGTTTCAGAAGCACAGTGGACAGTTTCACCAAAGCGTAATATTAATAATTTATGCCTTGCGATAAAATGAGTCAACTGACCATACACTGGTGGTGTGGAGATCAGACAGCAAGGGAAAAGACTGACTGCCCACACTCATATGTCAAAGCTTAGAAAGTAAATTGCTAACACTTCATACCCATGGCTGATTCCTGAGGTCAGTTCTTCTTAACTTTATATTTCAAAATATATTTCAGATATAAATTTCCTGGTCCTGGTTATAAAGAATTTTTGAAAATGAATGAAATGCACAATGCCCGTGTAACAGGCACAAATCTGAGGCCAAAAAGATCTCACTTTGTTCCTTTGGAGTGACGGGTGTACTGATGACACTCTGAAATGCTGCTATCCACTCTTTCTTAATGTCTTCATTGTCTGCAGTGAAGTGGTAGACTCGAGCCGGTGTGTGAACTGTAAATGCACATAAGGTATCGTCATCTTGGCCATCGCTGACGTAAAACATCTTTTCGTTTGAACCGACAAACACTTCACCTTTCGGAAATGGATTCTAAACAGAAGTTTGAAATCACTTAAACCTGGAAACACGTTTGGTTACGAGTTACAGAATAATCTCACTTCAAGACAGCCTATTCTACAGAAAAGCTGTTTTAAAGGAATGTCACACTTTATAAAATATAAATTTATGCAAAATCAAACTGAAAAATTCAGTAAACATAGGACCTAGAATCTGCAGATTTTTAAAGTACCGTGGACTGCCAAGAAGACAAACGATTGGGTCCTAAAGACTGCAGGAGTAGAGAGGAGTCTGCTTGGATTAATCAAAAAGAGAAAGCTGTCATATTTCTTTGAGAAATCTGTCATACTTTCGCAGCAGGTGCTGCGAAAGAGTCGAGACTGTTTAGACAGAGATCATCCAAGGCATAATTCCAGAATTCTGAACTCGGGGAAGACCTAAGCTAGCATGGACAGACAACATCAAGTCGTGGTCTGGATTAATGTTTGACCAGTTACTACAAGAAATGAGGGATAGAAGCAGATAGTACAGAATTGTCCACGGTGCAGCCAACCCTCAGCTCAAGGACAGCCAAAGACAAGACAAGAATCTTCAAACCATCACAATATCAAAACAACACTGAGATTAATAACAATCTGCGCATATCATTACAGTAAATGTCTACACTTGTAGTAAGTTTTGTTCAAACTTATTACACGTACGTAACAGCTGTGAACCAGAAGAATTACGATAATTAAGCTCACCAGTGGGTCATCATAGTACATGAATTTTCGTTTATCCAGCGTCACCCATCGCCTCCGATAAACATCGTTAGGTCGTGGACCTGCTTTGTTCAGCCATCCTTCCTTAACGAAGTCTGTGCTTAGAATCTGACACAGCTGCAAATCAGAAAGGTAAGATATGATAATATCACTGCATAAGGCCATCCTATCACTGCATAAGGTCATCCTGCATGAAGATTTGTTAACTGAAACAAATTGTTCTCATACATAACTACTCCTGTATTACTGGTATGACACAGTGGAAATTTGGAAACCAGACAGAAATGCATAAAATTCAGGAATTCCAACCTCAGTCTATTTCTGTTTTAAAAAATGCTGTCACACTGAAGGTAAATACAGTTAGTGATGAAATTTAATATTACACAATACCAGTTCAAAATAAATGCTATGAAAACATGCAATTTGATATGCACAGTCACGTGGAAGTGGAAGAGCGAAAAAGGCCTGCACTAAACTTATGTAGCACAAAGTTTTTTTTATTTTTTTGCTATTTAGCACAAAAAACAGTGGAACAATGATTTATTTCTTGCTCAAACTTTTCAGTAAACATAATGAAAGAATTGAAATATTAATTAATCAACTATAAATATTGAAAAATTAAAAATTCTTTGCAAACCGTCACGGGCCAAAATAATCTGGGTGTGGAACAAGAATTTGAGGCCATTCCTGTAGAGCTACTGTCCAACAGATGATTGAAACTAGCCGGCCCTACTGTGCAAATGTTCACATAAATGTTCACTAAACTCCATAGGCAATGAAAACATCCAAGAAAGAAATTGCTGCCACATTCAAAACTTCTACAAGAGACAAATTCCCAGAAATTCTTAGACAATTCAGAATAATCTCATATCTGTGCAAGTTATACATTTTCTTCCATAGAACAAGCACCATTATGTCACCCAGAAAATTTAACTGCATCTTTAGAAACTTTTCACCATTAACCAACAATACAGACTTTTCTAAACAGCGACAACTGACCTCCTCGATTTCTGTTGCCGGGTATGCAATTGCTAATCGATTCAGTTTAGCTGAACGCAGACAGGTGTACCATTCTATTAAATCCTTAAGCAGCAAACACATCAACACAGCAGTTATTTTTTAGCTTATATAACCAGATTCAGACACACAGAATTGACACTCTGAACACGGTGTCAGTTTTTAACTCTGGATGTTAATTCCATCTGTAAGCGTAAGCCCACCTTTAGCGTCTCTTCTGTGTACCTCAGCGCGGTTTGCTTACTGAAGAACTTTTTGTTCTTAATGACGTTAAGTTCTTTTAGGCTATGGTAGGCAGTGCTTTGGTGAAGCACTAAAAATTTATTAAAATGCTTTAAGTGTTTGAATAACTAACTAGATAACTAACTAACATGAGTGGTAGCTTGGTGTTATCGTTATGTACTTGGAACAGCAACATCAAGCTTGCATTAAGCCGACATTTGTTATATGAAGGGTTCACTGTGTTTCTTAAATAAACTTTGGCTCTTTAGCTTTCCAACCTCAAACATCATATGTAAACTGCCTTTGGTTAATAAATCTGAGTTTGAACTCGAGCCTTTCTCGGAGTTGTGACTCAAGCTCCTCAGTCTGCCCCTCCCGCAGTTCCGCAGGTGCCTGAAGTCTGTCTTATTTGACAGTGGTTTCACTGCTCTGGGTCAGAAATGCCCCTGATGAGTTTATTCCTGAAGTGGCGCTATATAAATGTCAAATTAAAATTACAATAACAAATTATTAATAAACAACAATAAAATATAATAAATCAGTTTTAAATGCTTAAAATATGTTCTCTTTCAAAAATGCAAGGTTGGGAGTGCTGCCAAAACCGTCATATATAAATTTACTGAACTTCCTCTCAAACAGTCTGATGACAGATAAACTTACCTGACCAGAGTCTGCATAGATGAATAAGTTACGCGTGTAACCATTTTGCTCAAACATAATCTGCATTCCATTGGGGTTGCCAATCTTTTCAGGAACTAGCAGGACATTCAACTGGTCAATGTAAAGAATTGCCTTGGGCTCTTTCGCCTATGCAACAAAAACAAAGGTAAATACAGGGCACATCCATTTACAAGCAGCCATCGGGAGACAAAGTCATCACAACTGTGTATTAACAAACTGCAGGTTAAGAGGGCCATACTGAAATACAGTAGTGTGCAATTTATGGAATTCTTAGTGTGGCTAGAGACATCGGTTGTCTGATGTAAAGGTGCTTACACTGTAGCCCGCTACCTTAAAATTCTGTCCAATTACTTCAGCTGTTTGCAAAAGAGACAAGAGACAGAGAAGTGTAGTGCACATACTAAGAAGCATAGCAGAGCACCCTTTAAATACATAGCTATCTAAATGACAAACAAATCTTTATCCATCAACTGTCACCAATAGCTGAACTAACCATCTGCAATTAAATTATTAATATTAATAATCAAGGAACCATTTGCATACTACAGATGTGTTCAGTTTCCACTGGTAACTGTAAAAGCCAATTGTCTATAAGATGTCTTGACACCAATTTGTCAATGTTACATTTCAAAACCCATCCTGAGGTTTGAACAGGCAGCCCGGTCACCTTTTACTGACCATCAAACTCCTTACTAAACATTCATATTAAATGTTAGAGCATGTCATGTACAGAACCCAGATCACTGGCTTCAGTTGCATTATGGCACTGTACCATTAAACAGATGCCAAATAAATTTTATCTAATTACATTACATTGCATCAACACAGTTAAAAAGAAATTTACATACTCCTTCTTTGTTGAAATATCTAAGCGTATTGGAGAAAGCATGAAGAACAAATTTGCGTCGGTTGAAATGTCGACTTCCCTTCCCTTGCTTCCACAGATATCCCTCCTTATGGTCTATTAAGTACGGCAGATGATCGTTTGGCTCAGTAAACTCCTGCCTCTCGTATTTGGCTCGAATCCACTGCTCAAGCAACACCCTAAAATAACCAACTGCTCCAGTAACTCAGCTGAATGCCAAGCAATACACATAACAACAGGTTCTTAAACTTTGTTTATATGCAAAGACACTGATATCTACACAAATCAATTTTCAATTTAACTAAGTTCACATTCTTTACATTCGTGTATGTACGTATGTATACATTTATGTGTGTTATTGTTAATTATTAGTAGTAATTTAAAACTTCCATCACAATGCTGTGTAATGCACAAAGCATCCATCAACCAGTGGCACACCAAAACAAAGCTGAAATCAAATCAATATCCAGAAGATCAGTCCAATAAGACAGATGCCTTGATTACTATAACTCAATTCTTGCTGGTACCACAAAGTCAAACATGAAGAAATGCCCAAAGTTCGTAAGATTTCACACACTGAACTCTGGCTAACCACACTACTTAAAATCAGTCCTCACGCCCCAGACTTATCATTATTCAACCAGGTCATCCGTTCGCCTTTCTCTGATGATACCTAAGACTAAACCGTTCTTGGTGAACGGGCTTTATCGGTTGTTGGGCCTAGATTGTGGAACTCTCTTCCTGCATCTGTTCATTCTGCTCAGCTGCTTGTGTCATTTCATTCTCAACTTTAGACTTACCTTTTCCAACTGCTTATACACCAGAAAAGTCAAAAAGCAAATTTAAGACTAACTCAGGATCATTTGGCTTTGGTCGGCGATAACAAAGAGGAACATGTTTTTCGTAAATCTGTTTTGATTGAATATTGCCTTTAGACTTCAATTTCTGAAACATTCAAATACAGTTACATTTCATTTTGCAACAGTAAACATCACCTTTATAGTGTTCCTTGCAAAGCCTTTGTCAAACTAAACTAACTTTATCAACTAGCACAGTCAAAAAGAAGACCTAATCTGTCCAGTTACTCAGTGACATGCACTGACACCTCTTTATAGCATCTTTATGAGCCTCTCAATGCTTTTTTTGTGATTCTCAAAAGTCGCTACATGTAAGTTCAGAGACACAGTATACCTTTAGCAACCATACCAAGCACCTTTAAAAGCTACAAACTTTGTTAAAATGACCATGTGCTAACCTGAGGACGTGTTCTAACATGCAATTACTTCTGGATCTATTTTGTTAACTGCCTTATATCAAACTTCACACTACAAAGAACAGTGCTACAAGGTGCTGGTTGAAAACACATACAGAAATCACATTTTCAGTTTCGACTATAAATTAAAATGTGAGAAACTGTCGTTCAGTTTTTGGAAAGAGATCATCGTAAGGAGAGTACAACATAAAAATAAACCTGCTTTCCTACCTCAACCTGTTCGGAAGTTATGTCTGTGATAGTTTCGATTTTTTCCTGTTCTAGTCCAGGGACCATTTCATGAATGTTGGCACAGGTTTCACACAACAGAACACCAAAGGTGCAAGACACCCAATGCGGATCTAAAAGCAACATCTTATGTCTTTAAAAAAACAACACACACTACCGCCCTACAACATGACACGTCATGACCTTAATGAAACAAATTAATCCACAAATCTAGTGGTCTGTTTGGTAGCACACCGGGTCTGCAATCCAGCGACTGCAGGTTCGAGCTTGCAGAGTGAACTCCGTGAAATGACCCTGGATAAGCTGCTCATACGCATCATGCTAGCAATTTGAATTCAGATTTACCGACCCTGCAGATGTAATAAGTGGAATGTGGAATAAATAAAAATGAAATAAGTAAAGTGCAAGTTGATGACCACCTCTGTGTTTCTGCATCTGGTCTGTTATCAACAGAGTTTGACAGCCTCTCAACAATTCACTTACTGCAGCGCTCTAATCAGAAACACTTTAACCAGCCATTGATGCTTCTCTGGTTAGACCTACTACTAGACAACGTAATGCACTGTAGGTCAACAATGAGGTATAATATTACTGGTAGTGTTTACTGTTTACTGCCAGCCTGTCAACACAAAGGTTGGGGGTTCAAATTTCTGCCAGGAAGTAGTTTAGATTTCTAGTCCACATGCACCCCTAAATAAGTACACTGACACTACACTGTCAGAAGAAAAAATGAGGTGGCAAGGGAGAGGATTGACCACCCCCTCATGTGCCATATCTATTTTCTTAGATTCTGCACGCTTTCACAAGGAATCGATGCAATGGTGAGGTTATATCACTTCTTGTTAGTTGTGTTTTTGAAGAACTTTTTCACAAACATTCTTATTTGCATCACAGAAACTGACCTGATTTCTTAATTTATTGATACCCTTGTGTTACTCTACGGTTTATTTCAGCAACAGAAATAATAATTTTTATAAACTTTTTTGTTCATCTGTTACTTACGGATGATTACTATGAATGACACACTTATCAACAGGGAGTATGTCCGATATGTGGCAGCACTCTAATTTCTCTGTCTGTGGCGGCCATATTGTTTTTAAGTAGGGCTATTCTACATGTTTACACTAAGGTAGTACAGTTATACTGGATAACACCAAGAAGGCCAAACAAGTTGGGCATACTTATAGTATCGAGGACCGCTATGCTTTGGCCGTTGCTTTTCGGCGTCGCCCGACGCAGTGACGTTAATTATAGGCGGGGCTTCTAAGGGTCCCGTCATTGATTGAAGTAAATAAACATGGATTCTAATGCCTGCTGTTAAATAAGGGTTAAGGTTAGTTCGGCTTTGTAAATATACTGAATAACGCTTAACTGATCTTTATAAATAATGTTTAGCTTTAAAAGATTCGTCTTAGGGGCAGCTAAGCTTAGTGGCCGAAAGCTATTCCCAAAAAAGCCCAAAACCGAGCGGTCCCCGATACTATAAGTATGCCCATTGGTCTAATGAAGACTTAGTATAGTTAAAGCAATTGCCACGCCTATTTTACAAATTTCATAATCTACCTAAGTGGGCGTGATTACACCAACAACATTTATCGTATAAAAGCATTTAATTTTCCCACTAACTTGATTGTCCACAATCAACACATAACTCATTTCCAGGGACTTTGAGCAGCTCAGCCGAAACTTTCGATAACGCTTTGCCCGCCGCCATGACAGTATGTGGCCAATCTGCTGCGTTCCTTTAGACTTACAACTGGTCATCAACAAGTAACGAGTTCACGCAACATTATTTGCGATAGCTTAAAAAACTAGATCCTAATTTACCTATGTATTTAATTTCAGAGGCGTCTAAACCTGGGGGAAAGCGCTCGATGCGTAATAGAAATTTCATGTGGAATTAAATATTCCGAGTCAACATTTCAACATTGTTTCATGCTCTGTGCTAATAGTATCGCAATCGTAAACATAAGTTCGAGATTTCAATATCGCCCAACGAAAGCTAAGTCATGGGAATCAGCTTATTCACAGACGCTCAGTCAAAACAAAATCGATAGGCCCGAAGGCTTCGGTTCCAGTCAAGATCCAAGAGTCAGGCAGGCAGTCTGACGGCTCCGGTGGATGGTGTTTGGAATTGAACCCGAAAGACGGATAAGAAGAGGACGAATTAGGATAGGATTTGTTGAAGAGGAGAGTTTTAAGTGAAAAACCAGCGCGGAAATTGCAAGATGTGGTGTTGACGGCAAGCACGGGCCAGAGGCAAGAATTTACCAGCAGTAAAGGCATTCTTTTCTAGGCGTCTAGATTGTAGGCCTAATAGTCAATTCTTGATTCTCGTTAAGAGGACACCTGTAAATACCTTTCCCGGCACTAACAGGAAGATAATACAGCGGTCGTTCTTACAGTTCAAGCAGCTACCTTTACCTTTGAAGAACGGAAGGCTGATGTCGTGGTCCAGTCAGCTGTCGCGGAAAACTTCCGACTTTGTGAGGGTTTGCTCAGGCACGGTCTCATATGCGTGTAGGCTATAGGCCTATGATGATGATGATGATGAGTTCTCTGCCAGAAGGCAGGTCCATTGGCTTTATGCCACCTGGGGATGAGATGAGTGAGGCGGTTTCTCGTTGCCTTCCTCACAGACAATTGTGGGTGAGCAACTTGTCCAAGGTCGCTACGCAGCGGATTGAGGCAGATTCGCACCCGCGACCCTCCGGTTACGAGGCACAGACCATACCACTACACCACCGCGTCCCACTATAGACCTATAGAATAGCATAATCGTGAGACCTGCGTGCAATTTCTATTTCTTTATCTTTAGGTAGGCCTAAGCGATTGTTGCTTCAACAGGATTTTCGATTTATAGAAAGACTGGAGTCACAGATGTTCTATAGTCATTCATCTGTTCATCTGAGCTCTTTGCTGTAGGCCTATACTTCGCAGATCGGACGTTGCTTAGCCTACCGTTTTTACCGTTCATTTCGAAGCATGCAGAAAAACGAAAGACGACAATTTCTGTTAAGCATTCTGTCAATAACAAGAGGCTTCTGCTCGACAAAGTACTAAATAACTTGCACACAGGAGGGTTGGAACTGAAATAAATCCACAGATTCAGACGTTTGGACATACTGAAGCGGCACTGTTGCAGGCCTACTGTATGTCAAAGTTTGTGCTAAATCATTTGCATAAGCTATTCAGCTATTCAACTGAAGAGCGAATTCGATCGATCGACAAAGAACACTAGATAAATTTGTGAGTTGTTGATCTACAGGACACTTTCGATCTTCACTTTCTTTGACTTATTTTTTATATATATACGGGACTTTACCTACGAATGAATCCCTTGTGGATCCACAAGTCTATATGGGACCATGGGACAGAGGCAAATAACACTGGACAACAAATTTTTACAAAAGTCATGTTACTGAAATGAAATTAGTCAGTTCTTATCAATTTGTATGTGCTGAACACGAATATGACAGTGAAAATGCCGAATTGGTTCTAGTTTTTTTGTAATCTGAAATGAAGTAATTTTATATCGCACAATGCATGCCAATAGTGATACACTTACAGTTAATATTTGTAAAAACCAGGTCATAGACTAGTTCTTAGATTTTTTTGCCTGTCTCTTGTACAGCTGTTCGGGAGCATCTCTGCGGAGTGTCCAGCAGTAGTCAGCCAACATTGTAGTGGACCATTTTCCCTGGTACCTTTGCTCCATTGTTGCGATATCTTGATGAAAACGTTCGCCATGTTCGTCACTAACCATACCACAGTTGTCAGGGAAGAAATCCAGATGGGAATGAAGGAAATGCATCTTCAGAGACATATTGCAGCGAAATTTCTGGTACTGCTTGAGCATGTCTTCTACTAGTTCCTTGTAGTTTTCTGCCCTAACATTCCCCAGAAAGTCTGTAGACACTAGACGAAAAGCATTCCATGCTTGTTTCGCATCACCCTCCAGCAAGTTGTTGAAGCGGTCATCTTTGAAGAGTTCTCTAATCTGAGGACCCACAAAAACTCCCTCTTTAATCTTTGCTTCGCTGAGTCGAGGGAATTTTTCATGCAGGTATCGGAAAGCTGGCGAAGTGCGGTCCATGGCTTTCACGAAGTTCTTCACCAAACCTAGTTTGATGTGAAGGGGTGGTAGTAGGATTTTGTGAGCCTCGACCAGAGCTGGGTGCTGGATATTCTTCTGTCCAACTGCCATGTTTTGTCTGGGAGTCCATTCCTTCCGCACGTAGTGCAACTCTCTTGCTCGGCTATCCCACTCACACAAGAAACACATATATTTTGTATATCCTTGCTGCAGTCCCATTAAAATGGTAACTACCTTCAAATCACCACACAGGTGCCATTTGTGCCTGTTATAGTCAATGGAATGCAGTAGCTGTTTTAGGTTATCGTATGTCTCTTTCATGTGGACAGCATGCGCTAATGGAATAGATGGAAGACGGTTTCCATTGTGCAAAAGCACAGCCTTAAGACTCAGTGTTGAAGAGTCTACAAAGAGTCTCCATTCTTGTGGGTCATGAGTGATCTGTAAGGCATTCATGAGGTCGTCAATATTGGAAGAGAATACCAGATTACCTTCCTTCATAAAGAAAGGTTCCAACTGCTGATGGCGCTTTCTATATGAAGTAATTGTGACATCTTCTTCTAGAAGATTCCATTGTTGGAGTCTTGATCCTAGCAATTCTGCCTTGTTTTTGGATAAGTCCAAATCACGAACAAGGTCATTTAGTTCTTCCTGTGTTATTCTGTGTGGGGTTGATGATGCACCACAGTGAAAATCGGGATCACTGCACGCTGACGGACCAGGAGAAGAACATGTCGGCTCACCCTTGTCCTCATCAGATGAATCAAGGAAAATATATTCTGCTGGAGGTTCTGGAATAAGAAGTCCATCACCATGTGGAACTGGTCTCAATGCTGACGGAATGTTTGGGTAGGCTATTGTCGACTTCTTTTGCTTCGTTATTCCACCGGAAAGAGGAGGAACCAAGCAGAAGTAACAGTCATCTACGTGGTTGCTTTGCTCTCTCCACACCATGGGAACTGCAAACGGCATTGATGGTCTTTTGCCATTCAACCACTGTGAAAGCTGTGTTGTACATGTAGCACAGCATATATGCGGGGCCCATGGCTTGTCTTGGTCACCAACATTGCATTCGAAGTAAGCATGATATGCCTTCTTGACTTGATAAGTGATACTTTTCTTCTGGTTGGCAAATGTCACTTCCCCACAAATGTAACAAAAGTTGTCCACAGTATTTACGCACTTCCGAGGCATTACTGTTCTGTATTGTATCTAAATGGATAAAGTAATAATAGTTTTATAAAACAGTAACTTAAACTGTCTCGCACAAAGTCTGTAATATTGTAAATGCTCAACCGTTCCGACTCGCTTTATATAGTACACTGCTGACGTCATCTTACGTCAGCAGCCGACTGGCTGTAGTTTTACATTGCATCAGAAAATGACGTAATCAACTGTGCATGATGTGTCCATGATGGGATTATGCAATGAGGTGGAATATTACATCATTCTAGACTTATTTAGGATATTGTCGCAGTCCTACTGCATAAATTTACATGGTGAAACATAAAAAATGAACTATATGAAATATTTTCAAAACGAGAGCCAATAAAAAAATTTTATGGTTATATTCGTGTTCAGCACACCAAGATGCTACACATTAGGGCCTTTTCCAGTCAGTAACGATTTCTATGTTGACCAGTGTAAGTAGTATTTAACTTCCCCGCAAAATATGTGATAACTTCTTATAGTCATTAGACGACAATATTGTTTGTCAAAATTTCTGATGATCTTTTTAATCAGCAGCAATTTCCGCAATGTTTTCACTTCGCAGAAGTTTTAATGACCTTTCCTTAAGTAATAGTTCCACCACTCTGGAATAAATTCCGCCCCCCCCCAGAACTGCGACAGTTTTCTGACCCATCATACAAACTCATCGATGCGCCACCGCTTGGAATTTCTGCTTCGGCCTTTCACTCAAAACTCAAAACATTCCTCTTTCTCAGATCCTACCCTGACACCCCTTCTTCCTTTTATCTCTCTCTCTCCTCTCCAACCCCAAACACCCCCCCCCCACCGTAGCTGCCACGCTGTCTCTCCATCTGACTTTTGGATCATGACCTGGAACGGGACCCTTTTGCCTATCGATTTTGTTTATGATTGAGCGCCTGTGAATAAGCTGGTCCCCGCGGCGCGGCTTTCGTTGGGCGCTGTAAAAATCTCGGAATTACGATTTCGATTACGATAACGATAATAGCCAATTTTTTAAAGTGTCCACCTTTTCACTTATAAGTTTATTAGAGAATCCTCAACCAAACCAATTGGATTTGATTAGATTACATAATCTCGGATTAGATTATATTGTCACTGCCCCTCCCAGTTAATCAAACAACTTTACGCCAGCGATGTTGTCAGTCAATGGGCGAATTCGCATAGTGAAGAAGTCGGTCGACTAATGGATGAGTTCCTCCAAATCAAATGTGCCCAATACCGGAATATTTGCATAGATCCATCCTTTGAAAGAATCATGTTCTCATTTGTGTTTAAGTTATCTGTCGATTTTTCAAGAATTCTGTAGTTTAAAATGTCGTAAGTTGTATATCCTTATTTCATTTAGTTATGTTGCAGGGCGACAAAGTTACCTTGGAGTACGAAGAGATGAGGAGGCGGTCGAAGATTCGGTTGGCATTCATGGTGGTGATTGCGGTCATGGTCTATATCTCAAAGCCACTGTTCTTCGAGTCTACCGACAAGGGTACGCTTTCCCACACTGATCGAGGTATTCTGTGATACTATTTCTTCATTGCGTAAGTAAGCACAAACGTTACGAGTGAACGCCGTATTTTCCTGTATTAAAAGTAAACAAGCTATAGAAGATCCATAGGTACGTCAATACAGAGTAGCTTAACTAATTCTTAAGTGATATCTAAGGTTATTTGACACCGAGTTTACTAACGCATATGATACATATGCTAGTTCAGAGATCTGAATATCGGGTTAGCACGGTCCGTGCACGGGGACCTTAAGTGGCGTGGCGCCCATTCAAACGGGGTATCGGTGGTGAAGGATCTCACCCGATTAATTCATTGAAGAATGAATAGGCTCGATGCCACGGTCGCTATATAGGAAAATGTGTACATTTATACATTTACATTTTAATACCTTTGTCTCTCGCTCCAAGTTGAAATTATCACGCTTGCGTGTGAGCTATGAGTTATTATTTATGATTTTATCATTTTCAAGTTTTCATATTATTTTACTTGATATCAATTTGTCATATTCATCTTCCATTTGCAAATCAGTAATAAAATTGTTTAGTAATTTGTACGACATTTCTGGTCTATTAAATGGTGTGAGCAAATGAGCTAGTGAGCTGTTGAGCAAGTAAGTGAGGGAGCGAGTCAGTCAGTCAGTCAGTCAGTCAGTCAGCCAGTTGAACCAGTGAACGAGAGAGCGATGAAGCGAGTAATAGAGCGAGTGATGGGCATTTGGGTGGGTGTCTGGGTGGGTGATTTGATGTGTCGGTGGGCCAAGGATCCGATTTATAAGAGAACGTTTACATATTGCAGCAGTTACAACAGAATTGAAGCCTATCATCGACACTGAAGAACAAGTGACTATCGAAATGCGATTGGTGACTTTAGACAATGACACGAAAGTTGTTCCGTGTGAAATCACTGTACCCAGTATTCAAGTAAAGTATGTTGAATATTGTCATTGATACCACTCTCAGGTCTAAGGCTAGTAGTTGCAAAGTTAAAGGTTTCCAATTCAAAAGTTTTAAATGAAGAATATATTCTAGGGTTGGTTGGTAGGGTTAGCGGTCAACTTTAGTCTGGACTAATTCGAAATTAAGAGAATCAGTCAGTCGTTGAGCAGACATTCAGCAAGTGAGTCGACGGGGCAATCAGTGAGCAACCCAGTTGCTGAAGGAGAGAAGCTGCTGGCAAGCAACCACGAACAAGGCGCTGATCGGGGTGGATGTATTCAGTCAATCTTCCAGTTTATTTTCCATGTTGAAACACTGTCTGTGTTGGGGACTGACCAGGTGTGCCGAGATGAAGTACGATTCGCTCGGACCTCTGCCGAAGACATCCGTGATCATAACCTTCCACGATTCGGAGACAGCTGCGTCTCTCGTTCGAACGATCCATTCCGTTGTTCAACGAACGCCAGACGATTTACTGCAAGAAATCATTGTTATCGACGACTTCAGTCGTAAAGGTGAATTTACGAGCCAGTCGTCACGCATGATTAAGCACGCGAACTCTGAGAACTAACGTGCTCTATCATGAATATTTTATTGGCAACACATCAACCATGTAGATGCACTCATGTTTTTATTGTCTGACAATTTTGTTCTGCGTCCATAAAAACTCATACTAAATAATGCATATCTATACCCCACGACATCTCATACCGTTTTACCAGGTATTTGATGTGTAGGAGCGTTTTGGGTGCATAGGTGTCTGCTGTTTCCAGACATTATTAAGTTGAGTGGTAAATGCCACTTGGTTTTACAATGACGATGCAACATTAGACTACGGTATATCCGACTTAAATTAATAAGTTGTGCATTTCCTCCAAATGTAGGTCTTTCACGAATTTTTCACGAATTCATTCGATCTGATGGAGCAAACAGTCATCCACAGTTATGTTTACTTTACAGAGCACGCGTGAACAAAATTATGCAAATTTATGCAAATGTCAGAATTACTACAAGATATAGAGTGGCAACTTCATTTTTGAAAACGACAAACAGATGTGGATGGGTGATTGATTGACTGAATGATTGATTGAAGTGAGTGAATGAGTAAGTCAGCGAACGAATAAGTCATCGAGTGAGTGAGTTAGTGAGTGAGCAATTGAATATAATTACCCAGTGACCAACTTCACTTGCGGTTATCTAATTTAGCCTAAGCCGAGAGCGATTGTGATACCACAAGATTAGGTCTGCTGCTCAGTGTCAATCTTTGGTCGATGCTGTACAAAATCAAAATGCTTCTTAAGTCGGTGACAAGCCCGGTCTAAAAAGCAAAAAATTTGAGAAAAACATGAGAGACAAACATCGTACGTAG
This sequence comes from Norana najaformis, assembly GCA_964023275.1. Classification (NCBI taxonomy): domain Eukaryota; kingdom Metazoa; phylum Annelida; class Clitellata; order Crassiclitellata; family Hormogastridae; genus Norana; species Norana najaformis. Next base: position 13,813,705 of record OZ029924.1, on the reverse strand, counting down.
GAAATGTGTCAAGGAGGAGATGAGATTTTAGCAGAGAGATCTGAAGGCCAACATACTTTGCAGAGCGAACGTTTGCCAAGTCTCCAGAGTCTCGGATGAGCGACGAAAAAGGCGACCAGTCGAGAACTGTCTTGTCTTTGGCGTAGTCAGAGTACGACACTGTAGAAGAGATGTTGCAAGCAGGGTCAAGCAGAGACAAGCAGAGACAAGTATTTTTAAATTTAAAGAGTCGGAATAGATTGACGGATACTGAGGTTGGTTGAAGTGTAGAGTGTTGTGCACGATTAGCCCGGTCTTGAAAATTATTCGCTATTCTATGGGTAGCAAATGCAATGATTTAAAGATTGGGAATGTACGTTCGTGCTTAGCGGTCTTAGCAATAGCAGCTCTGGCCAAGGTGTGTTGAACTTTTGCAGCTCCGTCAAATTAACTTTAAAAACGAGGTGCATTAGTCAAAACAACTGGCGACCAGGACATTAGCCAAACTAACCAAGGCAGAAAGGGAAACGTTGCTCCTAATCATGACGATGTCACCTGCCCAAGAACAAAGTTTAAACTCATTGTCGTCCAACAATATTTTGTACAAGTGTCACATCATTTGTGCGTTTAGATTACGTTGAGTCTGTTTAGTTGTGCGAATGAGATTTCTTGTTCATCTGATTGGATTACAGATGATCTGGGTCAACTTCTCGATATCTACATTCAGAGGGTGTTTTCGAAGAAAGTGAAGCTGATACGAAACTCGGAGAATCTCGGTCTGATTAAATCACGACTCAAGGGTTCTCGGATGTCGACGGGTGATGTGCTTTTCTTCATGGACAGTCACTCAGAAGTGCTTCCTGGATGGTAGGTTAATACTCTCTATTTGTAATGTGCTCAGATAATATAGTGCTTATAAAAACATTTTAACGACTTTTCGGCTTTGGTTGTTCCCGTTGAATAGGCTGGAGTGAAAATAAGAGGCTAAATTTTACGAATTTTCAGTGGGTGCACATCTTGGGGGTGGGTACTAGTTTTGCGAGCATGTACTATCTTGCCTCTAGAGTGGACTAGACTACAGACTATAGGCCTACCACATTAGACTAGACTAGTCTACATGAAATCAGAGGATATACGTTGCATTAGATTATACAACAATAGATTCGATCACGAGAATTTACATCACGTTCGGTTAGATCAGTCGAGTTAAGACAACCAATGAAATCGGTCAATATGGACTAACCTAGTTGACAATCGTTTATTGTTTGTAGGTTAGAACCGTTGCTGTTTGAGATAAAGAAGAATCGCAGAACTCTTGTTACAAGCCTGATTGACTGGATAGAGAGGGGGGGTTAGTGAATCATGCAATCAGAGGAACATTCGCCTCTTTTTACCACCTGACGCTCTCTCAGATTTCGTGAATGTCATTATTTGTTGCTGATCGATCTAAGCAGTCAGATAATCCGTCGATTGGTTGAAATACTGTTTCGTGGTTGATGTTTAGCGCGATAAGGTTGCCGATTTATAAAGCCTTTCACTGCTGCCCCCGGATATGTTATGGGAAATTTACCAATACATAGTTGAGCAAAAGTGTTTCTGCTGTAGGAAAAAATTCCAATTGAAGGAATGAGCAGTGACTGAGGTTGGCAAGAGAGTTATTCTGTCGAAAGAGAAGTGTAGGCCTAAACCTGAACGATTACCTTACATTAGGTATATTGTATTCCTGTGCAATCTATAAATCCTTTTCTGTTTCATCTCTCCCCTCTGTTTCTTTCCCGATCTTCTCTGAGTCTCCGTTCCCTCTCTCTCCTATCTCTTTCCCTCTCACTTTTGTAACTTTCGGTCGCTTCGTTGTCTCCATTCCTCTCTCTTTTGTCTCCTTTACTGTCTGTTTTCATCGCTCTCTACTTTGTCTCATTTTTTCTCTTCTTCTTCTTCACTTTTTCCTCTGTCTCTTTTCTTTTTCCTCTTTCTCCTTCCTTTTCTCCTTTTTTCTCTCTTCTCTGTCTCCTTGCGTTTCTCCTCTGCCTTTTTATTTCCCTCTCTCCTCTATCTCCGTCCCTCTCGCCTATCCCTCCCTTTCTATCTCCTGTTCTCTTTCTCCGTCCTCCTCTCTCTTTTATCTCCGTCCTTCTCTCCACTGTTACCTTCCCTCTCTTTTATTAGGGCTTTAGAAATTGTTGAATATATGATTACTAATAGTTCCACTCTTTTCTCTGACTCTATTACGGCCTATATCACTTGTTGCCCAATCAATTTGCTGTAAATCTTCCCGTCCTTGTCCTTTTCCTTATGCGTTTGCATGCCCGTCAATGTCATCGTCGAAGTGTTTAATGGCTGATGGAATCGATGGCTGTATTGTTGGCTCAAGACAGGGGATGGGTGTACCGCCAGGGCTGCACTTATACTACGGTCATCTGGGACTATTCCATGGGATTCGGTTGGGACTTTTTACCGAGGGAAGAAAGAATCAGAAACGACACAGACGTCGTCAAGTAAGCGTCACCTAATCACAGTCCACGGTAGTTTCTCATTCATGGGGCTACGTCGATGTTACCATATAGTGCAGTATGTCTTATCCTGACACCCCTTCTTCCTCTTATCTCTCTCTCCTCTCCAACCCCAAACACCACCCTCCTTAGCTGCCACGCTGTCTCTCCGTCTGACTTTTGGATCTTGACCTGGAACCGGACCCTTTTGTCTATCGATTTTGTTTTGACTGAGCGCCTGTGAATAAGCTGGTCCCGCGGCGCGGCTTTCGTTGGGCGCTGTAGAAATCTCGGAATTACGATTATAAGTAAGTGCATGTCATCACATGACGTAGTCTTACATTATATTTATAATCTAAGCGTATGACTTATGTAGCGCCCTTATAAAACAGACTAGTGCATTAATTAAACAACTGGAGCAAAAAACCTGCAGTGGAATGCAATCTGTGAATATATACAGTCTTAACAGTCTTTAAATAGCAATAAACTATAGTGAATCAAAGTTGATTGCGTTTCATACAGCTTTTCAATTATTTAAGAAACTGATAACAATATTAGGGCAGATATTTTTACTGCAAGAGTTGTAGACTCGTGGAATGGTTTGGATGACAGCACTGTCTCAGTGGGCACTGTCACAGCCTTTAAGAAGAAGTTATGAAGGACTGGTTACGAAGCATGTGATTAAAGGCGCGTCAACAGCAGCCGCCTTTGGCCGCCGAGGCATCTAACTATCCTGTGTATACACGATTGATTCCACCAATGACAACTTAGCTTTTTGACTTGCGCAGAAGAAACGCAGAGGTTATAATAGCGATTTCGATGAGAATGAAATCTACTGGATTGGGCTTGGTCTTTATTTCTTTTTCAGAATCAAATCGATCATTGGATCTTACTGTGCAATCGATAAACAGTTTTTCAGAGAAATCGGAGAACTTGATGAAGGGATGGGGTTCTGGGGTGGCGAGAACATCGAATTACCAGTCAGGGTAAAATATAATATGACCCAATGCTAAATAATGACGTATGTTTTTGTTTAGTTCTATCTCAATTATAGACCCTAAGGGTTAGGATTTGGTTCAACAGCAGGATGCCGGTTCGCATACCAGTCGTGGCTTATTTCAAAGATTTTGAATCTTGGACTAGCACGGTCCGTTCACGGAGACCTTATATGGCGTGGCGTCCATTCAAACGGGCAGCTGTGGTGATTTATTGAAAGATGAGCAGAGTCGAGGAGAAACGATATTTTACTGCAAAAATGTTTTATATGCTATATAGTTCAACAAAGTGTTCTTACTTGTGGCATGCTGCAATCTGTGCTTAACTCTGCTTCTCGTCTCATTGGGGGCATACAAAAATATGGCCACACCTCGTCTTATCTTCGTGACACTGTTCACTGGCTCCCCGTCCAGCAGCGTGTCCACTTTAAGGTTATCTTCCTTATGCGCAATTGTGTCGTTGGCTATGTTCCCCTTTATCTCATTCACTTCTGCACTTTGGTCTCCTCGTTGCCGGGCCGTAGCACCCTTCGCTCGGCCACTCAGGATCTCCTGTTTGTCCCTCGAATGCGCACCGCTACTGCCCAGTCCAGAAGCTTCGCCTACGTTGGTCCTACTTGCTGGAATTGTCTCCCTCTAGAATTGCGACTTGATCTCCTTTCTCTCCCCTCTCAGTGTTCCGCAGGCGCCTGAAGACTATGCTGTTTAACAGTGATTTTACTTTTACGGGTCGGAAGCACCTCTGTTGAGTTTATCCTCTAAAAGGTGCTTTATGATTCTCAAATTACAATTACAATTATAATTACATGCAATAGGTTTGGCTGTTTGATGGTCAAGCAATGATAGCGCCTTGTTCGAGGGTAGCCCATCTCGAAGGAAAAGGCTCAAGAGACTATCGAAACGCTTTCACAGAAACCATCCGACGAAATTACAAACGATTCGCCGAAGTCTGGTTTGACGATTACAAAGATTGCTTCTACCACTACTTTCCAGATTTAGTCGTTAAGTACATTAACCTCCTACTAATATAAGCCTGGTGTGTTATATTGAATGGCGCTATATTATCGTGTGATCGGTATACTTCGCTGCAGTATGCGCTAGTATTCTTCCACGCATTTGGTAGAAGTCGCAAATTATTCGTATGCAGTTCAGAGCCAGACAATATAACTGACTTTTTAGATATAAATATTGAATAATGCCTAGTTTTTAAACTGCAAGTTTTATAGTACCTCAATAGTAATCTTTAAAAGTAAAAGGCAGTAAAAGGCAATAAACGACTGACGCATCGTATTTGTCCGAGATCAAATGATAATTTAGAAGGTGGTAATTTACCTCATACATGTGTAAAAAAAATTGTACACGGATTTCTAAAGCGACCATATGGATTCCACCCGCGCACGGGTGAGATCCTTCACCACCGCTACACGCCATTTAAGGTCCCCGCGCACGGACCATACTAGCCCGAGATTCAAATCTCTGAAATAAGCCACGACCGGGACGCGAACCTGAGATCCTCACGCACCGAGGCTTCCTTGGCGTACGCGCTTACCGATGTAGCTAACTAGGCCAGTTCAGTGCCATGGCCATTTTCAATATTCTGGAATACCTGTTACCTTATAGCAGCTGAGCAGCGCAATCGGGCAGTCTATTTCTCAAACACATTTTACAGTCATCCCAAGTAGTTATAATAAGCTCTAGTGGGTCCGTGATTATAATTTCTACTTAATTTGTGTTCTCTAGGGCAACTATTAAAGCCACTAAAGCCAAGAAACGTTGTAATAAAACTTGATCCTTACAAAATTGCGCCTTCAGTTGAAACCTATTCTCTTCAGTCCATGTGACCGTTGTGATAAGTGAGCTGATCTTTCAGACTGTTGATGCCGGAAATTTGACTGATCGTCTCAGAATAAAGGCTGCTGCACATCATGACTTCAAGTGGTATCTCCAGAACATCTTTCCGACGATGGGATGCCCTGTTCAGGACAGCTTTGCTTATGGCCAGGTGTGTTCCATAAAGTTCTTGGTACCTGGTTGAATGGCTTTCAAAAGGCGGTATATAAATTCCAGAAACATGCATTCATCGGAATATGCATTCACTGATATAATATATATATATATATATATATATATGTAGTACTGAGTCGAAGCAGCGTAGTCTACATTCTCTGGCAAGCTTTATTTGCCCGAACAATGTTTTTGACACGATATCTCCCTTCTCTCTTTTTAAAATTTCTTCAAAGACTTCTCTAACATCTAAAATTTAATTTATTCTCTAAAGCATTTCAGCAAGAACCTCAGAGAATCTCCCTTTCAAAAAGCCTGACAATGCATATACTCTCAGCGGGGAGTATTCTCAAAACATATAGACTTATAAACACGTGCCATCGCAGTGTGACGACTGTGTAAGCACGTGCCACCGTCGACCATGGCATTCTATTAGTGCTAACAGTTCTGTATAAAATTGTTGGGATGTTTATTGGTCTGTGAGTATGGCTGGATTAATTATCTAGGTGCCCCGTAATTCTCCATTACTACCTACGCTATATAAGTACAACTCCATAAGTATAACTTATACATAGGTGTGACTTCTCCATCTACTGTATACCTGTATGTTAAGTTCCAGTCTCTGTATTCTTTCTCCTCATGATCCAAGGGTTATTGCTCTGCTTTTTCTCTCGCTATACATGCATGTGATCTCATCTTCATCGTCTTGCTGCATTCTTCTCAAGCTTTCTCTACCTTTTGCATCTATCTTTCTGCACCATGACTAGACACTAAATTGTCATAAATTCCGTGGTAGCCACTGTTGTATCGCTGGAGTCTTTATTCAGGTGACCAACTTGGACACTGGACGATGTCTGAGTGCCTCTTCTAGTGATAACCTCCATACATCCACTTGTTTTGATAACGTTCACAGTCAGGTAAGTGTAAATGCATAAGTATCCTTCCGCTATAAAAGGTGTCAGATGTTTGATTTTGAGTATAAAATATTCCAAAAGCTGCGCCAAACTTTGGTCAAAACCTGAAAATATTTACTGATATATACCAGAGCCACAGAATATCTGTCCTCCACGAGGCTGGTGATCCGAGGGATAACCGGTCCTGCATCTTCTACATTCACGAGGAAGTGCCGGACGGTGAGGTAAACGTGTATTGTGGACTTCAATGGCTGACTTCAGAGAAACGAGAACTAGAACTCTGCGCCTAATGTTCTGTCGTCTGTAGATGGGAATCCATTGGTGGTGCTTTGCTTTAGTTTGGTAGCTCCCAGTGGTGACTTTTGCTGTCTGAATGTTGTTTGTTTCTGAACGTTTTGTTCTTAATGAATTTTGACGCCAGTTAGGATAACGTTGAGAATGTTATTGTGAGGTTGTCAAAATAATAGTTTTTTTTATTATCACAATTAGTATCATTATCAGTGTCAACCACGTAAATGTGACAATGGTGGTGATGACGATGATTAAACCAATGTTGATTATGATAACAAAATCTGTTTCGGTGTTTTCCAGAAGCTTTACTGGAGCCAGCTGTTCCACCTGCGTGAGCCAAACTACATCTGGCTGGTTGAGACTAAGAACAATTCTACTGCACAGAGTCTCCACAAGCAAGGCTATATGTACGACTTTCCCAATGAAAACGCTGCAAAATGGATTCACTGGACGGTCTGTGACCCGTTTTCTATTGGCTGTCTACTAACTCATATGAAAAACAGAGAAGCATTGCACTGGCTTCCTGTTAAAAACCGAATTTTATTGAATATTTCTGGGGCGGCCCTTACTTCTGGCTACCGCCCCATCGCAGCAAAAATCAAGGAGCTTTGTGTTCCTGTTTTGAGTCAGTCGGGTCGTTGCGTTCTGCTGCCCATGGGGATATCCAAGTGTGAGTTTCCGTTCATCAACGCTTCTCCGGCATTTGCGTTCTGTTTCACTTGATGTTGTTGCTCAGCATTTAATTTAAGCATTCATTTTCGGCTTTCATTTTCAGCACCCATTTTCAGCCTACCTTTTGATGCAGTAGTTTGCTTCAGATTGCCATATGTGCAGCGTTTTTGAGGGGCCCCTAAAAGGCGCTATAGCAACTGTCTTGATACATACAGGCACACTTATGTAACATGGTGAGAAATGGCGCTACATGGATAAACAGAGCACTGTGTGATTCAAAGCAGGCTTGGCGTACGTCCAGACAGAGAGCGCTAGCAACTAACTCCAGGATTAGTTAGTCTCACTTCCAGCACAGCAGTTTTAGAAGTGCCATCGAAGCGCTGAGCCATTCCTTTTTCACAGATCATATCCTGACTCCCTTCGTCCTCTTATCTCTCTCTACGCTCCAATCCCAAACATCACACACCGGAGCTGCCACGCTGTCTCTCCCTGACTTTTTGATCTTTACCTGGAACCGCACCCACATTGCCTATTGATTTTGTTTTGATTGAGCGCCTGTGAATAAGCTGGTCCCTGTGACGTGGGTTTCGCTGGGCGTTGTAAAAATCTCGGGATTACAATTGCGATTATTTTGAGATTACCACGTAAGGCTTAGTAAAGGTAATGCAAGAAAGCCATGACGATAACGGAAGAGCGTAGCTTACTCAAATGACCCATGAAGAGGTGACGCTCAAGTAGAGAGTAATTTGTAGCTGAAAGTTTCTCACACTGAAGAAATGAGTAAAGGACTTCGCCCGTGAGCATTCGCAGGCATGACCATGTTGACTGAAAGAAACCTAACAACGTCCGTCAAAAGAGTTCAACACGGAAATGTTTCTAACAACAGACCTTGTGTTGCCAAAACGGTCAAAAGCTCGTTTTGTCTAATTAAAAATCTTTTAAAGATTTAAAGATCACATTACTATCTTGCAACAGAGGCCACAACAATTAAGAATCATTGCCTGAGATGACTTATGCCTATTAATGATTGATGTACATCACAGTGAGCTATTTCCAGCATTACTTTTAACAGTGTAATTTCTGAGTTGGCTATGGCTGACATTATGTTTAGGATGGACCAATGATCGAATTGAAAACGGGTCTATGCTTAGAAGCTTTATCGATAGAATCAGTCGTCAAACTGCGACCATGCAATTTCCCTCTGTACTGCAACCAAACCTGGCGATTCGCTCACTATACAGAAAAGTACAACGATCTCATCAACCGACAAAAGACGAACTCTTACGGAAACATCCGAGACATCCTTCTACAGACCATGAACAATTCCTCTTCAACGGCCACATAAACACCCAGATTATGATAATTTTACTTTACTTTCATCTCATAGTAATTCTAATACTGCTATCACCACCATCCATCCATATAGCTAACATGTTCTAACAGGTAAACTAAGTTAAATACAATTTTAACGATAGAATTAATAAGATTATACTTCAGGTAATTTAATGGATTACTATGATAGGTTCTATACTTGGCGAAAATGTCTTGACCTATACAAATGCACCTGAACCTCTATATTACAAGCATTGACTGTGTAGCTCCCCGTAGGAAGGAGTTTACCGTTGTTTTTGCTGCTGTTCATTTCGTTAGATTGGCTCGTCATGTGAGGAATTTGCTCCTCAGTTCTCGCATATTCGGATTTCTGCCGCGTCCGAGTCTACGTCTAGAAGTTTTTTCTTAAGCCTGCTTTTGGTTTTGTGGGTTTCTGGACGGTATTTTGTCGAATCCCAGCTGGATCTGATCGATCGATGACTGACAGACTGTTCCTGACTGGACATTATCGAATCTTATATTATGTATGCCATCTACAACCGGAAAATCTCTGATTCGCTGATTTGTGGGCGAGATATAGTCTTTGGAATGGCGTCAACCGTCGAACATGGAGAGGTCCTGCAACTAGTCGGTAGGAACCTGACGAATGCCTGTCTTTACCGGCGCTATAGAAATTGCAAATTACGAACTACGCAGATCTAGCTGTCTGAGGAATATCAGGACGCTGCGTCTCCTATCATGTGTGAGGGAATTCCATTCGGTGAGATTAGCCGTGTGCTGCGAATTTCGTTGGGCAATAGTTAATCCTCTTGTCCCATGCAGCATGGACCTGGAACGTATTGTGAAGTGTAAAATCTGGATGGAACTGCGTTGGGTGGATCCTATATGTGTGCAAGAACCCGTCGAGGTGGCATTGCTATTTAACTTAGCCCTGCATGTTTATTCATGAACTTGTTGTTCTTGATGAAACCTAGCATCAGTTAGACAAGAGAGCGCAGCGCTTTGAGAGGTAATTAAATAGGCGCTATATAATAAATATCTAGATACATATATGCAAGCATGTATGTATATAGATACATATATGGAAGTATGCATGTATGTAGAATTGTAGAAGGTAGATGGATATTTGTATTTCTCCTTTTAGGGGCATATTGCTCTTGAGCATGTCTCTCAGTCTAAGACTTAACCAGGAACTTATAAAATCGTTTTGGTGTTAAGGAGGCTTGTACTGATGCTGTTCACTTGGTATAAAACGCAGTCGATATAGGCCTACTTGCAACAAGTTGTCTATACATAGAATAAACTAAAAGTTTGGCCATTTTTAGGAAATATTTAGGAACTTTATGTTAACTTTCGTAACTTAATCGTAATTTGACACGTTTCTGGAAGACGTTACCGAAACGTTTGTGACTTGGATTTTTAAATAAATTAACTGACTCTAAATTCACTGGAAACTTTAATTTTATCGTGAAATATAAAAGATGTTGCCACTGATAATATCAGATTCTGTAAAGAACTTTAAAATTCACATTAATATGAAATATCAGCAGTAATTTATAATGAGATTTTCCTCAGGATTTTGAATTGAACAGTAACCTGTTAATTACCTACTTACGACCATACATTAATACATGCATGGACATAAGAACATTTTCACCCGAATGGGTTACTACAACCTCTTCCTTCAGTCTTGGAACTGGTACCTCCTGTAATGGAGGATTTAGTCGAGAAGCTTCACTCCTTTCTCAGCGCTTATCTATGGCTGCAACCTGTCCTCGTGTGAATTTTCTTCCATGTCTCTTTGCGTTAACTTTGCACAGCAGTTGATTTAGCTGCAAACTTGTCACTGTCGAGGGGACAGATGCATAAACAGGTCCCCTTCTGCAGAAGAATCCAAATAAGGCCCACTGAGCTAATTTCAGTACCTCGGCTGGACCATACATTTGAGGTCACGCCACATGCATGATAGCAGACATCGCAAATTAAGGTTTAAACGTTTTAACTCTGGTTTTAAATTGATTCTGCAAATTTTCAATTCATATTATTCTGTCGCTTCCCCTCTACTAAGATTCGCAAACGCATCGATAAGATGGAATACAGACAGTAGCAACACACCTGGTTTCAACATCTGACTTTGACAGGAAGCGTGTACGAATAGCATTTGTTTTTGCTACGTCCACTGTGGTACGACTGTATTTGCACAGCTGCGTATCAAATTCCATGGTTTACGTTTTCGGTGTTAATAGGTTTTGTTATTGATTAGACTCGAATGATGCTCTTTTCCACCTTTCATATTGTTGCTTCTTTTCTCTATTCCTCTCTGGCCTGTTCCCTAATGAATGAATGAATTAATGAATGAATGAATGAACGAACAAATGAAGAAACAAATGAACGAACGACTTAATGAAATAATCCATGCATCTTGATACATAAAGGACCTACCTGAGAGAAAACAGCTGAGAGAAAAGGTTTACAGTACATTTACATTAGGGTGGTCCAGGCGCACATGGCAGTTTTGAATACCGGAATTTGTCAGATCAGATTACTAAATAATAAATTTAACAAATTTGATGTAAATTAGAGTATATTTAGAGGTTTCACAGGTTCGTGGAAGTTTCACCCAGTATGTCGTTGTTCCTTATTTCACTATTTATTTGGTGAATGAATAGTTCAGTGTAGGTATGGCTGCTTTGCTAATAAATGTTGGACATCTATTGAATTAAATACGCTAGATTAATTTTTCTCAATTATTGTAACACTGAGAATGGCACTCAAAACCAGTAGTAATTGTAATTGTAATTTGAGATATATAAAGCACCGTTTAGAGGATAAACTCAACAGAGGTGCTTCCGACCCGAAAAAGTAAAATCACTGTTGAACAGTACAGTCTTCAGGGGCCTGCGGAAAACTGAGAGGGGGAGAGAAAGGAGCTCAAATCGCAATTCTCGAAGCAGATGTAAGATAGAATACGGAACACATAGTGATAGATCAAAATAAGAGACAGCCAAATACGTTCAATCCAACACTGTAGAGTTGGAGTTAAACAGTAACAACAATGTCTAATGTCTAATGAAGACACAAACCTGAGTGTGACAGCGTATCACAGAGAATGAGAAAGCACCATTCATATTCAACAACCTCAGAAAGAATACCTTTGTCACTGAATGTATAACTGCAGCTTTGGGTTGAACTGAAGTCACTGAGCGCTTCACCGGGTTCAGTGAGTGAAGAGAATAATTTGTTCAGTCCAGGTGTGGGTGTTCTGTCCGATTCCAGTTCAGATTGAAGCCAGTTGAAGAAAAGAATATCTACCGGTTTCTTCTGTTCATCTGTAAACGTTTACTTCCAGACGTGGCTTCATGAACCATTTGCCATTTCTGCCCCTGCAATGATTTTCCTCATCTTTAACAGTTGACCTAACAGGGAAACCACGAAATTGATCAGGCCACTACTGTAGCGTTCCATTGTCATCTGTGATACTTCAATGAAGTCCCAGTTGGGTAGGCCTTCTTTGAACTAAACACTGAGTTCACTGAGAAAGAACTACAAGGTGGATCGCAGCATCCACTTCTGATACTTGACTTGACATCTACTATTGTTAACAGCCCACTTAGTTCTTGTGCTACGACTAACACAGGGACAACATCTTTACAGATCCTGAAACTGACGGATTCATTCCTGAAGTTCTTCTTAGAAAGCTGGAATGAAAACGAAGACTATCTTGCTTCATTGCAATTCGCGATAGCGATTAAGGTTGTTAGTGACACAGCCAAAACAGGAGTGAAGCAGAAATTTACAAAGGGTGGGGGCAAGTAAGTAAGGCGTATTTCCCCACTTTTGCCCTTTTGACCGTTAACTTTTCTTAAGACACCTCGTGTTAACATTGGGCTGAATTGCCTTGGCAGTCTGTCATTTTGGAATGACTATACATATAGTGTACATATATACCGCTTCAGTATATTACAGGCTGTCATTTATAGCCACTGCTATTATGCATATATTTAAAACAACAATCGTAAAACTGCATACGGTTTTATTTACCGATTACTAATTTTTTGTTATATATATACATGCATTTAGCCACTACTATATATATATCTTTGTTTGAAATGCATAATTGTAAAATTTGCATGTGGTTTTTGTTTGTTTTTCTTAGGACGAGGGATTGTGCTTCAGCGTGATTTTCGATCTATAGAAACACGAGTCGCAGATGTTCCGGCCATTCAGCGGCGGCTCCCTCTGCACTGGTTCGCAAATAGTATGCTGCTTACCGTTTACTCGTTCACTTCGAAAGGAGCCGAACAAAAGAGAACTACAATAAATTCGGCTAAAAATTCTGGTCAGTTTCAAACGGATTCTTATCGAGTAGTACCAAATGACCTGCTCAGAGCACAGCTGGAACTGAAGCGTTCACAGATTCAGTCTCTTTCGGCACATTTAACCGGTATTCGAGTTTGTAAATATAGTTTGTGCTTAATCTTTCAACAGATTTTCACTAACTTAACCAGAGAACTCGAGCGGTGGATTAATTTGTGAGTTTCTTATTTACAGGCTAATTTCGACATTCACATTTTAGAGGTTATTTTTCTAACAGATGCGACTAGAGGGATCATGATGATCAAGACAGAATGACTGAGGTGAAGAAAGCAGGCCGTACTTAATTTCGCCCAAATATTTCGATGACTTGTGTAGTCATCAGTTTTATTTTTCCGACTTTGTGAGGTTTTCTAAGGCACGGTAGAATATATGGCAATATTTATAATGCATTAATTAATCAATTATATTAATTAACAATATTTAATTTTAATAATAATTAAAAAGTTAATTATATATTCTGTCATCAGTTGTATTATTTTTCTGTCAATTATTCATTAATTTATGTAATTTAAAAATATGCTAATGTGGAACTTCTTATTCCATTTGGTTATACTGTAGGATGACCAGTTGAATCTAGTGTTCGAAGAGATGAGAAGGAGGTCCCTGCTTCGTTTGGCGTTTCTGGTGTGGATTGCTACCATGGTCTACATCTTAAAACCATTGTTGTTTGACTCTGCACACAAAAGTTCGCTGTCCGATGTCAACCGAGGTATTACCGTAGTTTTCTTTCCCTTTTGTAAAGTTAGACAGTTTAAGAATTTCCGAAACACTTACCACAGTAAATCAGTAAGTATGCTGAATTAGAGACTCGTAACCATTTCCTAAGTTATATTTCACGACATCCGATGCTGGGATATTAACGCATAAAGCACAATTTCTGCTGGGCTTAACTCGAGTTGTAAGTTGTAACCGTACTGCCTATATGTAACCTCTGAGTTACTATTAACGGTTTTACATGTATCAGTTACTTAAGTTTTTATATTAATTTACCTGATATCAAATTGTAACATTTACCTGCCACTCACATATCGTTAACAAAAATGTTTTGTAATTTGAACGACAGTTTTGGTCTATTAGGCGAAAGCTCTTTCTGTGCTGCCAAAAGAAAGGTAAAGTTAGTAAATTCGAGAACCCCAAACCAGTTGTTTGCCTCCGAATCATTTGGCTTAAATATGTTTTTAAGAAAACAACTGAGCGAGTGAGTGAGTGAGTGAGCGAGCGAGTGAGTGTTCGAGTGAGTTAATGAGCGAGCGAGTGAGCGAGTGAGTGAGTGCTCGAGTGAGTTAGTGCGCGACTGACTGGCTGACTGTCTGGCTGACTGACTGACTGACTGACTGAAGAACTGAAGGACTGACGGACTGAGTGACTGAGTGACTGACTGCCTGAGTCAGCAAGTGAACCAGTGAATGAAGAGTGAACGAGTGAGTTGGTCTAGGTTAATGGGACAGTGAGCTTGGACGGTGAATGCGTTCACTGGTGTGTGGATATTCCAAGGAAGCCACACATAAGAGAATGTTATGGTGTTGCAGCAGTTATAACAGATTCAACGCCTGTCACTGAAGAGCAAATGGTGATCGAAATGCGATTAGTAACGGGAGACAACAACACAAGTGTTCAACCATGCGGGAGAACTGTACCAGGTATTCAAGAAAAGTACGTTGAAATTGTCGCGAGTGTCTTCCTTCAGTCTAAACCCATGTTCAACTGCTAGATTTAACAAGCATAGGTTTCGCATTAAGTAGTGAAGCAAGCATGACAATTGTATTATAATATCCCAGAAAGTAAACGGATCTAATCTATATATGGTCCCATGATCAGCGAGTCGGTGAGCAAGTGAGTTAATACGCCAGCAAATCACTGAAGTATAGTGCTTCCGGCAAGCAATCACCGATAAAGTCGCTGATCGGGTGTATATTTTCGGTCAATATTCTGGTTAATTAAGTGATTTCATGTTGAAATTTTATCTGTGTTGGGGACTGACCAGATGCGCCCGGATCAAGTACGATTCGCTCGGACCTCTGCCGAAGACATCCGTGATCATAACCTTCCACGATTCGGAGACAGCTGCGTCTCTCGTTCGAACGATCCATTCCGTTGTTCAACGAACGCCAGACGATTTACTGCAAGAAATCATTGTTATTGACGACTTCAGTCAAAAAGGTGAATTTACGAGCCACATGTCATGCATGAGTAAGCACGCGAAGTCTATGATCTACCCCTTGGTTTCGCTTTGGTAGCGGATCAGAATAATCGTTAGACCTGCACGTCAAATTTGCATGAAGACGCATTTTATTTAGCTGTCGTGAAGCAAATATTTTGCGCAATAATGTCAACATTATGGACTTTTTTATTGATTTGACCGAACAATCTGCAACACAGCACGCAATTACGTTATTGTGCTTTGTCGATGATTCCTCAGAGTTGTCAGTGATCGGGCTTCGAACCGCCAACTTGCATATTCGTAGAATTAACTTGAGTGAAGACACACAGTCTTTGATTTTAGTTTTTAGTTCTTTCGTTGCCCATCCTTTCACTATGATCCTTCACAGATCCTATCCTGACTTTTCTTCTTACCTCTATTTCCGCTCCAATTCTAAACATCATCCACCGTAGCCGTCACGCTGTCTCTCTGCCTGTCTTATGGATCTTGACCTGGAACCGAACTCCTTTTGTCTATCCATTTGGTTTTGACTGAAAGCCTGTGAATAAGCTGGTCCCCCGACGTGGCTTTCGTAGGGCACTGTAGAAATCTCGAGATTACGATTACGATTAAGTGCAAATCGGTTTCTGAATGGATAATCAAGTATTGTAATCTAAGCTAACATCCAGTGCACAGTCCTGTTTTACTTATCTAGTGTTATTTTATTTATTTATTTTAGTTTACTTAAAGCACTTATAACGAGATCAATGTCAGAACAGCTGAATCTGAGATGTGGATGTGTGTAAAAGGTCGTTTGTTTTTCTTGACTGCATTTATTTATAGCTCTTATGCATGCACAAAGTCAATAAACATGACAGTCGATACTGCTACTTTGATTGTGCTTTTAGACCACGCTATGCCTATTTAGATGTGCTAATGCGTTTGTTGTTGATCTGTTTGGATTACAGATGATCTGGGTCAACTTCTCGATATCTACATTCAGAAAGTGTTTTCGGAGAAAGTGAAGCTGATACGAAACTCGGAGAATCTCGGTCTGATCAAATCACGACTCAAGGGTTCTCGGATGTCGACGGGTGATGTGCTCTTCTTCATGGACAGTCACTCAGAAGTACTTCCTGGATGGTAGGTTAATACTGTATACTGTTTTGCACTCATGTATAATGTAATAGCACGGTTACTGCGGCACCTTTGAAGAATTTCTCAACTACACTACTGTCAAACTGGAAATTTTAAGTATCTAGGTATTTATCTATGTATTTCTACAGCGCATTTTAGGAAAATGCGCAAAACGATTATCGCTGTCTTCACTGAGTCATAGTTCTAAAAGAAGTTCCTGCACATACGAAAGATCCTCAGGTAGCTATAAAGATATCCACTGGCAGACTCTCTCGCGCTGACCAGTAGATACGAACCAAAGATAGACCTTCGATGATTGACAAATGTTTTTGATAGAGCAAGCAGTGACGTAAGATTAGCTATGCAGTAATTGTTTATTTTGCACACTATGAAGGGTCTTTGGGTTGAAACACAGACACAGCAAATCAACATCACATCATGTCTTCATGCGTACATGGCTTGACAACCGGTTGTCATTTCCACTTGGAGCACATGGATTTGAACTCCGAGCGCAGAGGTTGATGGCAAACTGCTGACGACGTCTGGACTGTCTAATAAATAGTTTTGTATTCTTTTCACGTATGCAGTTCTGGTATCTTGCTACGACAAGTTATTTATGTTAAACTGTACTTTATTCAAGAAAAATGGTCGGGAAATGGTCTGCAACATTTATGAAACTCATTATTCATATACGTGTTTTGTTAATAATATTAGGTTAGAACCGTTGCTGTTTGAGATAAAGAGGAACCGCAGAACTCTTGTTACTAGTCTGATTGACTGGATAATGAAGGAGGGTGAGAGAATCATGGATAAACATATATACTAATTATAGTTGGCATTCAGAACGGTAATAGTTGTTTCTGTTTGATAGTTCATTGTTATTCCATACGGCTAAATAGAAGCACTTCAAGTCTGTTTAATGACTGAAATGCTGTTGCTTTGACTGATGTTCAGCTAAGAAATTGGTTCCTACAGTTTAACGACATCTTATTCCTTTATTGTTTATCATTTTTTATTTTGCAGCTTTCTTCGTATTACTTTTTATTTTTTGTGAGAATTAGATGGTAACATAATGTCTACCCTGTTGACCTTTGCCTCTTCATCGGAGCTTGGAATTCTGGTTTGAGACTTTGCCATTGAAGCAGTGTGAAAAGTTTTCCGCTGTTGCACATCTGATGTAGTAAGTCAAAAGTAGCAATATGACTACACGCGTTGTTGAACGAGCAGTCGATGATTGCCTTACTCTAACTTATCTCGGCGTTAATCCATTTGACGCCTTCGTTGTAGGTTTTACTCATGTTTCATCGCTGAGACATCGACGAACATTTTCACATCTCTGTCCTTGTTTCTGGCCTTATCCGCTGTTTCCGCTTGGCAATGGACTTTCCCAATAGACTTTAGCCACGTCTTTTGCTAATTTGGAATTGTTAAGCGGTCTTGCTTATGAACGATCGTCTGTTATTATGGTCATTGTGGGGCACGGTACCCGATTGGATAGAGAGTTCGGTTTCTAACGCGGAGAGTATTGGGTCGAGTCTGTCCTGAGACGGTTACAGTGTAGGAACCTTGAGACCCTCACTCATAACTGCCCAGCGCCATCGATTGATGCTTAGTCATTAGACAGCGGCGCTTAACAAATACATTGCTAATAATAAATAATAGTCTTTAGTGATTCGAAATATTGCCTTGCCAACAACGCTTGCTGACGCCGTTTTTTTAATTGCCTGCGTATGTCTGGTCATGCTGTTGGCTGAAGATGGGGGATGGGTGTACCGCCAGGGCTGCGCTGATGTCACGGTCATCTGGGACTATTCCATGGGATTCGGCTGGGACCTGTTACCGCAGGAAGAAAGAAGAAGAAACGAAACAGACGTCATCAAGTAAGAGTCAGCCTAATCACAATTCACAGTAATTTATTACAGAACATTACGTTAAGTTACAGGCCTTCTCTGGCCAAATACATTCGACCTATTTGGCTTTTTAGAAGCTGCGATGTGATTTAATGTGATGTATTGTGATGCCGTAAAAGGATTTAATGTCATGCAAAAAATTATTCCTTTCTTGACCGAATGTCACTGGTTAGTGATGGGTTGTTTTTAAATTACCTCTGGGTTAATCTTACATACGTAATACATACACGCATACTTGCATACATGCATATATTTTAGACGACTTATAAGACGTCACTGCTTCAGTACATGTCCGCCGTCATTTTGGCCGTCAAAGTGTCTATTGCGTTGTGCGCCAATTTTTGCTTTTGCGAAACGTTTCTGGTGCTTATGTCGGTGCTTGTCGTGAGGTACAGTTGCTTGAACTCGTCCACCTCTGAAAAATGGACAGGTTCTTACCCGGACAATGTCCTGCTTCAGCCTGTATATGCCGTCTGCAGCTGAAAAACGTTGGATTCAGAAAGGAGATGAGAATCTGGAGTCGTGTCGTCCATCAAGAACGATGAGGTTCTATGTCCAACTGGCCGTCCATCGACGAATGCTTTTCCTTCACAGTTTCCTGCTCGAGAGATCATCTTCCATCAGCAAGGGACTCCTGGACGGTCAGTCGACTGCGTGCACTCGGCGGCGGACCAAGTTCGGCCTAAGTTCGTTCCTCATCCTTGATATTACTCGGCTCCTGAACTTGAACATTGTATCAATTACTGGTCTGGGTGGGAATTCCTTTGTTGGGATCTACGTTTAGGAACCCGTCACTGATGACTTTTCTAGTTACCTGAGCATTGTTTAAATTGCACATTAATGAAATTTTTGTTGTTAATTAGCTTTAGAAACATTTAGCCTAGAGTAGAGAGCACCTCTCTTTAGTTTCTCCATACAAATTTCTGATTACAATTACCATATGACTGCCGCTCTATACTATCATATGACCTTCTAGAATTGCTCAGAATTGCAGTAGGCGTTTGTGCCATTGACTGATGCAGTTTATATTAGTATAAAAGCTCAACAGAAATATTAAGACTTCTACTCCCAATCTCACTGTATCGCTACAAATATGACCGATCGATATGTCATTATTGTTTTATTAATATAATTCTACATTTACTCCGAGCGAAAGACCAGTAAATCTAAATCTGAGGTGCAAAGCAATTGTGAGTGAAGAACTTGCTCAAGGTCCCTACACAGTAATCGTCTAAGGGGTAGCTCGAACCCGTACTCTCCGCGTTACAAGCCGAGCGCTCTATCTAATCGGCTACCGTGTCCCAATGTGGAAGTTTGCACCTTGAGCAAAACCAGGTAAGAAAACCAGCGTGCGCCATTAAGAATTCATCTTCATTGTGCACCTGTAAATAACCCGATTTCTTCATACACTTACTTTGAACTGTCAAATTAAATTCTGCTTTATAAAACCTGGTTTTTATTTCTTTGCAGAATCAGGTCAATAATCGGAGCCTATTGTGCAATTGATAAACAGTTCTTCCAAGAAATTGGAGAACTTGATGAAGGAATGAAGTTCTGGGGTGGAGAGAATATCGACCTACCTATCAGGGTATACATATCTCATATCGCAATGCAACTCTGTGCTTTTTTCAGGCAGTCATATCGTAAGTCTTTTGCAGTTTATCTAGAATTTAACAATTCTTTTTGCAAAATGGCCGTATCTAACTTCCGCAAAGTCCAAGAACCAATTTCATTCTTGCTTCAGGGTGTTTAGTCTATGTGCGTTATACGACAGGCTGAATCAATCTTGTATGGCCAGTTGTGTGTTGAGAATATATTGATGCATGTTTGGAATTAAAATAGGCAACTGGATACAGTAATAAAGGTCATGACCACCTATTCTTTATAAAAACCTTACCCGATCTCAGTTTGCCTTCCCATGCTTTGCCTTACTTAACTTCATCATGCCTTGTCTCACATTTTTACCTTTCCTTGCCTCATCTACAGTAGCCTTACCTTACCTTACATTTCTTTACCTTACCATGCTTACCTTAGATTTTCTTAATTTCCTTGCCTGGCCTTGCCCACTGCGCAGGGAACAGTTTGAAACTCCTCTAATGGGTTGCATGGATCAACAAATATTTGACTCATCTCTTTCAACACAATAGACGTGGTTGTTTGATGGTCGAGTGATAACAGCGCCTTGTTCGAGGGTAGCCCATCTCGAGGGAGACAACACAAGAACCTATCGAAACGCATTCACACAAACCATCCGACGAAATTACAAACGACTCGCCGAAGTCTGGTTTGACGATTACAAAGATTGCTTCTATCACTACTTTCCAGACTTAGTCGTAAGTATAAATAGTCAAATAGCGCTTCACCTTTATTGATTCACCTATGTATTTTAAAAATTGTCTAGTCTAGACTGGTCTAGTCTAGTCTCTATGCTATTCTGTTTAGTCTAGTGTAGACATAATTAAGTTCATACTTAGTCCATGCTCATAATCCTTCAGACATGTCGAGTGAAGAGAATACCTTTGATCTCTTAGGCAATTTCTAAACCTAAGAGAAAGTTTATAAATTTAAATTTCATTTCCTAAAATAGCTGTTTTGATTAAACTATTCTCCCAGATCGTTGTCCCTGTTATGTTCATTTGACAACTAAACAGTCGATAATGGTGGTCGTTTTCAGACTGTTGATGCTGGCAATTTGACTGATCGTCTCAGAATAAAGACTGCTGCGCATCACGACTTCAAGTGGTATCTTCAGAACATCTTTCCGACGATGGGATGCCCTGTTCAGGACAGCTTTGCTTATGGCCCGGCACGTTCTAAATAAATTCATGCATCTAACTATTCTATCTACATCATATATCTTTATATCTTTCCATCCATCCAGATATCCACCATCTATCTATATAGCAATTCATCAATCTATCCAGCAATCGATCCATCAATCAATCCACCAATTCATTCTTTTAGTCATCCATCCATCTATTCCACCTATCGTGTTTTCTATAGTGTTATTTATTGTTTCATGTCTAATTTTATGTATTGTTTTATTTACCGTTTACCTGTAATCTTACTTATCGTTTTAGCGGTTGTTATATAATTGGTTTCATCGTTTTATCTGTTTCTTTTCTTCTGCCTGAAACTCGTTGTCTGCCTCTATTCTCTTCCTTTTTCTCTTTCACCTTACTTCTCTATCTCTTCACTTCTCCTCCTCTTACTTCTGTATTTCTTTTCTTCTCTTTTTCCTTTTCTATCTCTTTTCTTCTCTATCTCTTTTCTGTATCACTTTTCCTCTATGTTACTTTCTTTCTATTTTTTCGCTATCTCTTCTCTCTTTGGCTGACATGATACTGAAAGACACAGACACAGGGTCCATGTATTAGACCGATGTGATTGTTATATTGTTAGTGTTCTTTGTTTAGGTAACCAACTTGGAAACTGGTCAATGTCTGAATATCTATAATGGTGCAAAACTTCACACATCCGCATGCTCTAAGAACGATCATGCTCAGGTAAGTTAATGCCAATGTGTCTGTCAACATTAAAAGATGCCTTAGCTATCTAACCTTGGTTTTTCTTAACTTCGCATGTTTGAAAAACGTGCGCTTTAAGTGTTTCGGACACTTTAAACAATTAGTGCAAAAGCAATGGATGCTGATCATCGAAGTAGGCCACACAACATTTACTTATATTAGACCTGTAGTAGGCCTACCATAGTGGTAGTTGAAATGGGAACGAAAGAGTTAGTGGGAAGGATGTACTGGGATTAAGAGACAAGGGCGGACATTCCCATTTGAGTTTAGCGCAGCATGACCGCATTGCCTCATGGATACGCCCTTGCACGCCTACTCTTGGTTATGTGTATAAATTCAAATTGAGGGACATGGCCTGCGTGGCCCTCGGATCAGCCCTTGATTGTGGAAGTGTTGAAAGTGTTAGTGGTAGTAATTATGAAAAATCCTGTTTAATTAGGATCAATAATTAACAAAAGAGTCGGCATCAAAAAATACTAATAAGCACTTAAATACGCACAAAGGAAAAGTTAGAAAAATACAAAAACGATTGTTTTCAGTCTTTTCTACATTTTCTGATGCGTTGCGTCGCACTACGTTATCTTACGCAACGGACTGGTTCGTTGTTTTCTAGAAGCTTTACTGGAGCCAGTTGTTTCATCTGCGTGAGCCAAACTACATCTGGCTGGTTGCATATAAAGAAGGTTTCACTGCACAAGGGCTCTACAAACAAAGCTATCTGTTTGACTATCCCAATCAGTTCGCTGCAAAGTGGATTCACTGGACGGTCTGTGGCTCTTGTTTATTAGTGTCCAGTCACATTCTATTGTAGTGCAGTGTATCGAAAAATGCATATAACTCCTTCCAACAGTAGTTGTAAAAAAGTCCCACCAATGTCGCCATCTAGTGACGGCAGTAAGCAATTTTCTTGTAATGACATTCACCAGTATCTTATGGTGATTCGCCACTTTCTTTCGCTGATTAAGAATGATTTATGATGATTTACCATTTTATTATAGCTAGAACAACAGCTGACCTTATGTCTATTAAGTTATGCGCTGTTAAATTCTTTTGTATAAATACTGATCCTTATGGCCGCTTTTTCCTCTGTGCACATATCTGGTATAAGGCACTTGTTTATAACAATAAACATGCATTCTAAGTGATTCTCTTTCTATTAGCATTCTCACAACAAAAATGTCTCCTTCTATACATAACATTTGAGAGAGTTCCTTAGCGCTTCAGCTGCTTTGACTAACTTACCCAAGTTAGCCTGACTTCTGGTTTTCATGACTCAATGAATTCCACCTGGTCTTCACCAACGGATTACGATTTTTGACTACAGTTTTACTTCAAGCGTCCATCGACTAAAACCTTGTGCATTGCGATAATGGCTTTATAGAAGTCATTAGATTAGATTGGATTAAGTATAAGCAGATCAGATGATATAAAATTAGATTGGATTGTATTTAGTTTCTTTATGAGTTGGCTATCCTTGTTTTGTTTAGGATGGACCAATTATAGAAATGAAGACACGTCTGTGCTTAGAAGCGATAAAATCAGTCGTCGAACTGCGACCATGCAACTTCCCTCTGTACCGCAACCAAAACTGGCGATTCGCTCACTACACAGAGAAGTACAACGATCTCATCAACCGACAAAAGACGAACTCTTACGGAAACATCCGAGACATCCTTCTACAGACCATGAATGATTCCTCTTCACCAGCCACCCAACTACCAGGATTATGATTCCTTTGTAATCTTATCTCTCTTCCTGTTGTCTTCTGTAACTAAATTTAACTTTTATAATTTATTATCATGTAAGGATAATAATAAAAATAACTAAATTATTTTTATTATTACTATTGAACAATATTATTTTATAGGCCTACCAATATGATATATTATACATTACATTCCAGTCCAGTGTTCGATAATTCTTCAACAAAGGCATAGTTTTTCGTAAGCGAAAGCATAACTGACACTAACGCTAGCAGTTAAATTTTAAATCTGGTCGACCATAGCAGTGGAACACTGTTGTTTCTTTTAGGTACACCATTTGTCACCCAACAATCGGCGTAATGTCCGTGTAATGTATTGTGCAATGTTTGTTATCAATTAAGTATTTGAAAATCAAAGTAAATATTTATAATCAGATGATCGTATTAAGTGACGGAAATAACTGTTCGCGATCAACGTCATTCGAGTGACAATAATAAAATAATAATAATAATGATGATAAGAAAAAATAAAATAATAATAATAATAATATTAATAATAATACTATTACTATTACTACTACTACTACTACCAATACCACTACTACCACTACCACTACTACTACTAATAATAATAAAAATAAAAATAATAATAATAACGGCTCCTGATCATGTAACCAGGTCTTGCCATTGAACTCTGCTTTATTTTCAGACTCTAATCGCCTCTCTTTGTACAGGATTTCAAGTCTACGTGCAATTTCTGATTATCTGGTTTAATTCTCAAGAAATTTGTTGTTTTAGTTGCTGTTGATTATTCGTCTTTAGAATTGTTTTAGATTCACTGTAATCTAATGACATTAATTAGAGCACCGTATTTGCAAACCTTTCAACAGCGCATAATTGATTGATTTATTTCAAAGCACTTGACAAACTTCATGATTTAAATGAAGATAGTGATAGTAAGTCGAGCCTATTATGGTATCAGACCTATTCGGTGTTTGTAAATATACGTGTTAGGTGTTTGCAAAAACACCTGTGTAGTGTTTGTGAAATTGATATTGGTTTAAAATGTATAAGTGAAACCACAAAAATATAATTAATACTGAAAACAAGAAGATTTGTCAAAAGAGCAAAATTTCAAGTCTATTTTGCTATTTCACAAATGTGACAAATTTCATAGATTGTCACTAAACGATAGAGGCTCAAATGAAACACGTGGCGCAGAGGACGTCATTGAAAGGATCTTCAGCAATTTACCCTGTTTTGTTCAGTTTTTAGTACAATCATGGATGATTAACTACTTTCTGTCAAAAATAAAATTCGGAATAGTTAAACAGTGTGACTCGTAACGAGTGCATATCTCTGAGGTCGCCGAATCAAGAAGTAGTCTTGTTTGTCGACGATCTTCATTCTTAGGCGATTAAATCTCTATAATGTAAAGTAAAGTATCCCACATCTCACATTGAGACGTAGGGGAGGCGCTCACTTCCTTTTCTTTAGGCCCTTGAGCCGGCAATGGACGAATACCAAGGTCTTGGACACGGGGCTAGTGCATCACAGGACTTGCCGTTAATTTACCTTCTTCCTCTTATCCCTCTTTCCGCTCCAATACCAGACATCACCCTACTGTCTCTCACCACACTGTCTCTCTGCCTGACTCTTGGATCTTGACCTGGAACCGAACACTTTTACCTATCGATTTTGTTGTGACTGAGCGCCTGTGAATAAGCTGATCCCCGTGACGTGGCTTTCGTTGGGCGCTGTAGAAATCTCGGGATTACTATTATGATTACTTCCCAGCTTATACCTGTACAAAATTATACTGCTTGGTGACAGAGGCACATTGTGAACAAACAATTTGCCCTCATCGTTACACCGAATCGAACCCGCAACCGCATGATTATTGACTAAACGCGTTACCGATAGATCACCGTGCCCACACTTTCTATAATGGCGCCACATAAATTTATCATTTGCTAAATTACATAGGTTGCTAAATGATCCACATTCGCTTTGCCAAAGCAGATGAGATATAGAATCAAGTTATTACAGAAACTGGACTCCGTTTTTGATATGGCATTACATGTTATCGAGATTAGAAAAGGGGTTGTTAGGATATGTTAGGCTGGCTATCACTGCAGCAGATAGAACGACCAATAGCACCCGTTGAAGACGACGAACAGAGACGGAAACAACAATCGCGAGTACTTATCTATCTTACTGACGTCCGTCACTGAGGGAATTCGACGCGTGATGTCCTTGGCGTGCTCCTTGAGAGCAGAGAGCACCTGCTTCCGACGCGAAGCCTGCCGCTGCTGCTGCTGGTTCTGTAGACTAGACGGAGAGACGCGGCGAGCGGACGGTTGCCCGGCACGGTGGCTGACTCGTACGTTGTAGCTCGGATACGAGAGGACCTTGGCCCGGTGATGGCAATGGTGGGCGTTTGTTGGAACATCGCTGCTGCCCAGGTAGGTGTAGTCATCGGGTCGGGACATGTATCCGCTGCGGTTGCGAATACTAGGGATCGGTGACATTCGACCCATGTTCGACGCGTATCCGTCGTCTTTCTATAGATTTAAAAGATTTAGATATCTATAATTCTAGTTTATTAACAAACTGATTGATGAAAATTGCATAATTCCAGTCCAGTGTGCGATAATAATTATTCTTCTTCAACACAGGCATAGTTTTGCCAAAGCCAAAGCATGGTTGACACTAACGTTATTGGTTATTCCTAATTTTGGAATCTGGTCGACCCTACCAGTGAAACACTGTTGTTCCTTCTGGGTTCACCATTTGATATCTAACAATCAGAGCAGCCTCTGTGTAATATATTTTGCAAATGTTGCTATCAATTAAGTATTTGAAACTGAAAGTAAAAATTTATAAACAGATGATCATATTGAGCGACGAAAATATTTTTTGCTTTGTAATTGGAAGAAATAGTCTAACTGTTGGTCTCAATGACTGTCATTAGACGTTATGTGTCTGCACACTTAAGTCTGCTAACAACAGGCGATAGATTAGTGAGAACGCCTTTTTACAAATATCCCATACTGTTCCATTACACTCATTGTTCCATAAGGGTAGAAAAGCTTTGTGTGTTTCATAGAAACACATTTTGTCTGGCTTTTAAAGCTATAGTGGCTGGACTTATTACAAGACAATGCATTAATGCCTGATGCTCCAAGGCAATACATTAACTGATTTTTACCCAGAGAACTAAAACAGGCCTTAAATAAAATAAAGTTATATTATGTTATTGTTATGTTGTTGTTATGTTGCATTATATCACGTTGTTTTATATTATATTACATCATATCATATTATATTACATTTATGTTTTATTTAATCAAATTAAATGCCTACCCTCTAAGTTAGAATTAAACGAAATTTAATTTGATTAAATCAAATTAAATTTTATTCAATTCAATTCAGTTAACACTCGCGGTTGAAATCTATAAATCAAAGTAGACTGATGCTGGCAACGGTTGTCTGACCTGTTGTAGTTGTTGCCTTGATTGTTGTTGCTGTCGTATTCGTTTGGCCTTTCGCTTGGCCCTGGCTCCCCAGTAGGTGTAGTTGACGGCTGCGTACTCGAGCAGAGCAGCAAAGACGAAGACGAAGCACATGACGAGGTAGATGTCGATCGCCTTAACGTAGGAAATCCGAGGCAACGAAGACCGAACCCCGGTACTTATCGTAGTCATCGTCAACACCGTTGTTATGCCTAACATCGTAATAATAATAATAGAAATAATAATAATAATAGTAATAATAATAATAGTAATAGCAGTAATAATAATAATAGTAGTAGTAGTAGTAGTAGTAGTAGTAGTAGTAATAGTAATATTAGTAGCAGTGTTAGCAGAAGTGGTAGTAGTAGTAGTAATAATAATAATAATAATAATAATAATAATAAAAATAGTAACAGTAATAATAGTAATAGTAATAGTAGTAGTAGTAATAATAGTAATAGCAGTAATAATAATAATAATAATAATAATAATAATAATAATAATAATAATAATAATAGTAATTAGTGAATTCTAATGCGCCGGTGTTTAATGTACAAGATGCACCAAAGCTAAGCCGCAATCAGGTCAATATCCAAAAGCTATTCAGTCCATAAGACAGAGAACCGGTGGATAAGCAATTTGAAAAGGGTAAGTCTTAAGTTGAGAATGAAATGACAGAAGCAACTGAGCAGAACGAACAGACACAGGGACAGTTCTCCGAAATTTAGGTCCAGCAACCGAAAAAACGCGTTCTCTAAGAACATTTCTAGTCCTAGGTATGGTGGTCAATAACATCCTAGGTATGGTGGTCAATAACATCACTGTGACATCATCGGCATCAAGAACGTCGTCATCATCGAAAAGATCATCAACATAAAAACATATGACTTCATCAACAATATCACCGCCATCAGCAGAATTATAATCATCAAAGTCATCAGTGCCATCGTCAAAGAAATCGTTACCATTATCATCATCATCATCATCATCATCATCATCATCATCATCATCAAAAATATCATTACCATGATCAAAAAATCACTGCCATCATCAAAACTATCATTGCCTTCTTAAGTAACATCATCATTAAACACATCATCAGTGTAATCAAAAACATCATCACTGTCATCAGAAACTTCATTATTTCCAAAGCATAACCACAGTCATCAATAGCATAGCTGCAACAACAACTTCAAACTCATCGACATTGTCAATATGATCATCATCGCCACCAATTAAGCAATGCTAAGGCTTTGTCTTGAGTTAAAATATTTTCCTCTTAAATTGCAATCAAGCCTAACTAGCTCAGAGTCGTAGACATAGCAACAGGAAGCTACTGGCAATTTATTTTTTTATTTTAATTCGGCACATAAGATAAAGCAACTCTAAACTATAAAGAAAATTGATAGATAAAAATGTTAAATAAATTAGAGAAAACAGATGAATAAATATGAATAGAACCAATCAGGTTCTATATGAACTAAAACCTGATTGTAACCGAATGTAATCTAAATGTAAGAATACACTCAGAACCTTAAAAAATCTTTAAGAAAGCTTGACTGGACACATATAATTGCTAACATACATATTCAGATAGGTTTGTGTATAGTATATGCATGGATGTATATATGTATGTATTTATGTATTTATTTATTCATGTATTTATGTATATATGTATGTTTGTGTGTAGAACATCGATATGATTAGGACTATAGAATTTCAATGAAGTAGAATATGATTCAAATGAAAAAGGTGGACACTCAAATTGAACTAAATATATGGAAGTATGAACTGAAGAGAACATATATTATACCGAGAGTGACTCGAGCAGATGTTGCTTCATAGTTGATCCAGAAGGAGACCCAGGATAACATAACGATGAAGATGGATGGCAGATAAGTCTGGAAGATGAAATATCCAATATTCCTGTCCAGCTTGAAGCTCAGTGACAGGCGCTGATAGCTGCCTAAAACCAGTGGACGAATTAAAGTAGTCAAAACCTCTTACCTCCGACTGGGTATAAGGACACTTACACATTTATGGGGCCACAGGACCCCGTAGTAGAAGTGTGAATAGTGGAAGATGAACTGAGAGGAGTGGAAAAAGAAAGGTGATACGATGGAGAAGCAGGTGCATGAGAGCCTGGTGCTGATGCTCATGATGTTGCTGACGACGACTATTTTGTAGACGATGAGGAGGAAAACGAAAATAATGATAAAGTTGATGATGATGATGACGACGACGACGACGATGATGATGATGATGACGATTATGGGGATTATGATGATTACGATGATGATGATAACGATGAAGAAGATGATGATAGTGATTATGAAGACAACGACGATGAGCAAAATTAGGAAATACATGAACGAAGAAAGATAGATCGAAAGATGTAAAGCTATAGAAATAAAAAGAAAACCATAAGCACACAAAAACGAGGAGAAGGAAGAAGACGCAAAAGAGGAAGAAGAAGAACTTAAAGCAGAAGATGGGAAGAGGAGGAGGGGAAAAGATGAAAATGGGAGGAGCTGGAGAAAAAGAAAAAGAAGCAACAGCAGCAGAAGAAGAAAAATTCAGCGAATGCCTGAGACGTGTTTATTTATATAACCTGTGGCTAGACTTTCAACGGTTGTAGTGGTTCTGTACTCGACGACTGTGAACTGAGGAATCTCGGCTCGGTCGACCCCATGGACGGCGTCATGCTTCTTGCTGCCTCTCCACTTCATAATCACGTCTTGCATCGGATACCCGTCTAGCCGGTCAAAAGCACACATCATATGAAACAGATACTTAATACTACTTAAGAATATAAGAAAAAAGCTCAACGATATTTGCAGGATATAGATTTCAGAGTGTGAAATGGTGTTAGCTTCCTGTAGTCTAGGTATCTTCATATTAACGGAAGTCAAGGTCTCTTCAAATCAATGTCTCTGTATAGTCAAGGTAGCTTCATACTAACCGTTTCTATAACAATATATCGAAGGTCACTACATAATCAAGGCATCTGCACGATCAAGGTCTCTTCATAATATGTCAATGTCTGTATCAACAGTCAATGTCTCTTCATAACAAGTCAATGTCTGCATTTATAGTCAATGTCTCTTCATAACAAGTCAATGTCTGTATTAATAGTCAAAGTCTCTTCATAACAAGTCAATGTCTGCATTTATAGTCAAGGTCTCTTCATAATATGTCAATGTCTGTATTAATAGTCAAGCTCTCTTCATAATCAATGGCCGTCTGACATTGCTTTCTTGCGGTAGTAACGTGATTTAATCGATCAACATAATGCAAACAACATGCAACAAAATCCTAAGATGATACAAAAGATGAAAGTTGGACCACCAAGCTGCAGAATATAACCAAGTATACAACCATAAAGCACGGGATAAACGGTTAACATTGCGAAACGACTGCACATGGCTCGACATCACGTTCATAAAATACGAATCGATACGTAACACGAATAGGTAACGATGTTCCATTTATTACAATGGGTTAAAAATTGTATTATAAGTAAGTATTTAATGCAACTTTGAAGACTTGCATAAAGCTTTGCTGAAAGGTAGTTTTTAATCGGGATGATGAGTTTCAATCTGTTAGCATTCGACAGTTATCGACAGCTTTCAAAAATTGTTGTTTTTTCACTTACACATGAATGACAGAGAACTGAGACAGGTGACACCTGGCGCCAGGCGAAGGAAATTCACAAATCATGCATTCACTCCAACCAGGTCCCATATTATATTGTAGCATATACGTATGTATGTGTGTGTATATATGCATGTTTGTATGCATATATGTAAGCATGTGTGTATGCTTCTATATATATGTATACATGTATTTATGTATGTATATATAGGCACGTGTGTATGTATGCATATAAATGCGTGCATATGTAGGCCTATGTATTATGTATGTATTATGTATGTATTATGTATGCATGTAAATGTGTGTATGTATGTATATTTACGCGTAGGTATGTATGCATGGAATGTGTGCATGCGCATGTGTCTAGTTATTTGTATAGCGCCTTTTACGAAATTTACAAGGGTGTTAACCATGCAATTAAAAATTTAAGAGACCTAAAGAGGTCCGATTTAAGTTTGGTTTCTTGAGCTGTCTCTGACGGAACAATACGTTTCTTGGTTTTCCTCTGCCTCTTTTCTTACAAGCGCTTGAAAATCATTCTTTTCAATCGTGTTTTGTGTTGTCAGGGCGGAAGCGCCTCAGATGAGTTTATCTTGAAGTGGCGCTATATAAGTTTATGATTACAATTACAATTGCATCATAATATAAAAATGTTCAGCATTTTACGTACTGTTACGTAGCCCTACTATTTTCATTTGGCTTTGCTCTCAGCATATATTTTCAACCTATTTTAAATTGCATTTTTTAAATCAGTAAGGCAGCCATGTGTAACGTTAGTGAGCCGTAGCCAAAAGTTTTAAAGGTGGCGTCGGTGGAGTTTTAGAATAGTTTAAAGTTTATGCGTCGCATGGTTGACCTCTGTCTGATCACCAGTTTTAAACCTTTAATCTAACATTCCTTAGACTTCTATTGCGCCGATATCACATTACATCATGACCATCGATGAAGGGTACGTGCATACATTACACGATAATTGTTACACAATACTGCAAAGAGTAAGACTGTAAGAACTGCTGCCTTACAGCTTTCTATTTCGACTGTACAGTTCTGCTGGTCCAATGGATAGTTGTGCAGATCCATCATACAAGCCAGGGTCGTCGTAAATCTGTAAACGTAATACAGTTATCAGATCTGTAAACGTAATACAGTTATCAGATCTGTAAACGTAATACAGTTATCAGATCTGTAAACGTAATACAAATATCTAAATCAAGTCTTAGAGTGCTGAATAATTTACATATGCCATACAAAGCGTTAATATCTTATAATAATTACAGTCACGACTTCTGCTGATTCAGTAGAGTGAGCTGCGCCGGAATGGATTGCCAAACACAACAAAAGCTTAAACCTTCTTTACCTCTGTTCAATCAGCTATTTTAAACCATCTAACATAGGCTACTTTGAAGACTTTGGTATACAGCGCAGTGTGGTGTCGGGTCAAGAGGGCGTCTTGAATGGTTTCCGTTAACTGGCGTAATTCATTTCTTCTGTTACATTACATTCTTATTATATCGTGTAGGACCTTTTTGCAAATTACACCAGTGTGATTATATCAATGTACTCCTTAATTCCGTGCGGTACGGTGGTCTATCGGTAACGGTTTGGTCAATGATTATGCAATTGCGGGTTCGACTCTGTGTAAGGACCCTAGGCAAGTTGCTTGCGCACACCGTGCCTCTGTCACCAAGCCGTATAATTTGGTACCGGAGTAAGCCGGGAAGTAAATGGGAAGTCCTACGATGTACTGGCCCCGTGTCCATTATCTTGGTATTCGTCCGTTGCCGGCTCAAGGGACTAGAAGAAAAGGAGATGAGAGCCTCCCCTGCGTCTCACTTGTGGGTAATGGGATATTTCACTTACTTTAATACAACTTAATTACACAAGTGTAGGGTAACTGCGCGTTACAATCAGACGACAGCTTAATTCATGTGTTTCAATAATACACTGGACAACAAATTTTTACAAAAGTCATGTTACTGAAATGAAATTAGTCAGTTCTTATCAATTTGTATGTGCTGAACACGAATATGACAGTGAAAATGCCGAATTGGCTCTAGTTTTTTTGTAATCTGAAATGAAGTAATTTTATATCGCACAATGCATGCCAATAGTGATACACTTACAGTTAATATTTGTAAAAACCAGGTCATAGACTAGTTCTTAGATTTTTTTGCCTGTCTCTTGTACAGCTGTTCGGGAGCATCTCTGCGGAGTGTCCAGCAGTAGTCAGCCAACATTGTAGTGGACCATTTTCCCTGGTACCTTTGCTCCATTGTTGCGATATCTTGATGAAAACGTTCGCCATGTTCGTCACTAACCATACCACAGTTGTCAGGGAAGAAATCCAGATGGGAATGAAGGAAATGCATCTTCAGAGACATATTGCAGCGAAATTTCTGGTACTGCTTGAGCATGTCTTCTACTAGTTCCTTGTAGTTTTCTGCCCTAACATTCCCCAGAAAGTCTGTAGACACTAGACGAAAAGCATTCCATGCTTGTTTCGCATCACCCTCCAGCAAGTTGTTGAAGCGGTCATCTTTGAAGAGTTCTCTAATCTGAGGACCCACAAAAACTCCCTCTTTAATCTTTGCTTCGCTGAGTCGAGGGAATTTTTCATGCAGGTATCGGAAAGCTGGCGAAGTGCGGTCCATGGCTTTCACGAAGTTCTTCACCAAACCTAGTTTGATGTGAAGGGGTGGTAGTAGGATTTTGTGAGCCTCGACCAGAGCTGGGTGCTAGATATTCTTCTGTCCAACTGCCATGTTTTGTCTGGGAGTCCATTCCTTCCGCACGTAGTGCAACTCTCTTGCTCGGCTATCCCACTCACACAAGAAACACATATATTTTGTATATCCTTGCTGCAGTCCCATTAAAATGGCAACTACCTTCAAATCACCACACAGGTGCCATTTGTGCCTGTTATAGTCAATGGAATGCAGTAGCTGTTTTAGGTTATCGTATGTCTCTTTCATATGGACAGCATGCGCTAATGGAATAGATGGAAGACGGTTTCCATTGTGCTAAAGCACAGCCTTAAGACTCAGTGTTGAAGAGTCTACAAAGAGTCTCCATTCTTGTGGGTCATGAGTGATCTGTAAGGCATTCATGAGGTCGTCAATATTGGAAGAGAATACCAGATTACCTTCCTTCATAAAGAAAGGTTCCAACTGCTGATGGCGCTTTCTATATGAAGTAATTGTGACATCTTCTTCTAGAAGATTCCATTGTTGGAGTCTTGATCCTAGCAATTCTGCCTTGTTTTTGGATAAGTCCAAATCACGAACAAGGTCATTTAGTTCTTCCTGTGTTATTCTGTGTGGGGTTGATGATGCACCACAGTGAAAATCGGGATCACTGCACGCTGACGGACCAGGAGAAGAACATGTCGGCTCACCCTTGTCCTCATCAGATGAATCAAGGAAAATATATTCTGCTGGAGGTTCTGGAATAAGAAGTCCATCACCATGTGGAACTGGTCTCAATGCTGACGGAATGTTTGGGTAGGCTATTGTCGACTTCTTTTGCTTCGTTATTCCACCGGAAAGAGGAGGAACCAAGTAGAAGTAACAGTCATCTACGTGGTTGCTTTGCTCTCTCCACACCATGGGAACTGCAAATGGCATTGATGGTCTTTTGCCATTCAACCACTGTGAAAGCTGTGTTGTACATGTAGCACAGCATATATGCGGGGCCCATGGCTTGTCTTGGTCACCAACCTTGCATTCGAAGTAAGCATGATATGCCTTCTTGACTTGATAAGTGATACTTTTCTTCTGGTTGGCAAATGTCACTTCCCCACAAATGTAACAAAAGTTGTCCACAGTATTTACGCACTTCCGAGGCATTACTGTTCTGTATTGTATCTAAATGGATAAAGTAATAATAGTTTTATAAAACAGTAACTTAAACTGTCTCGCACAAAGTCTGTAATATTGTAAATGCTCAACCGTTCCGACTCGCTTTATATAGTACACTGCTGACGTCATCTTACGTCAGCAGCCGACTGGCTGTAGTTTTACATTGCATCAGAAAATGACGTAATCAACTGTGCATGATGTGTCCATGATGGGATTATGCAATGAGGTGGAATATTACATCATTCTAGACTTATTTAGGATATTGTCGCAGTCCTACTGCATAAATTTACATGGTGAATCATAAAAAATGAACTATATGAAATATTTTCAAAACGAGAGCCAATAAAAAAATTTTATGGTTATATTCGTGTTCAGCACACCAAGATGCTACACATTAGGGCCTTTTCCAGTCAGTAACGATTTCTATGTTGACCAGTGTAACACGAGCAAAAACTATTCTGTTCTGGTCCGGTGCGGTCCAGTCTGGTATGGTCCAGTCTGGTATGGTCTTGTCTGGTCCGGTATGGTTTGGCCCGGTCCGATCCCTTCAGTCCGATCGGATACTATCCAAAGCATTCTTATCTACTGTGTAATCTGAAGACTGTCCGACCTCATTCCGTATACGATGGATCCATCTCCGTGTAGTCGAACCATCTTGTTCATTTCGGTGACGTCGTGTAGGAAGGAGTGCTTGTCGTTGGCGAAGAACGTATCAGGGACCCAGATCTTCTCAGCGAAGTCCCCCGTCAGGGTCATGTTGTCGGCGTAGTGGTGTGAAAAGGCCAAACGCTCGTCTTTCCAGTACTGGTTCAGGTGGATCGTTATCGTGTAGTCCTTTGACAAGAGCAATTATGCTTCATTTCTTGATTTGTTATTTGTTTAGTATTATTTGTTTTAGCACTCATTACGCACAAAAAAGTCAGCTGAATCTGAGGCCCGAAATCTGCAGTTGTAATTATAATAGATAAAGATAGGAAAGGTAGTGGCTTATTTATTACACGTGTACAACAACATTAGTCGTGACTCGTGATGGAGGCGTGGTCCTAGGATTGAAGATGACAACAACAACAACAACCATCCAACAACAGGCAACCTTTCCTTATAGTTAACACGGTTTGACATCAGGAGTCGAACCTCAAACGCAAGAATGTCGTTTATTATATAAAATTATAAATCCATACAGTTTCTCCAAAGGATAAATTGTTACTACATATCCACTGACATTACTTCGAAGGCCTAACATCATTTCTGTAAATTGACAGAAAATATACACATATATCTCACTTAAGCGTTTACATTTCTGCTTGCCTGATCATGTCTAGGCATGTCTGAGGCAAAAGTATATTACACTGCGCATGTCCACGCAAAAGTATATTACACTGCGCATGTCCACGCAAAAGAATATTACACTGCGCATGTCCACGCAAAAGTATATTACACTGCGCATGTCCACGCAAAAGTATATTACACTGCGCATGTCCACGCAAAAGAATATTGCACTGCGCATGTCCACGCAAAAGTATATTACACTGCGCATGTCCACGAATGCACTCCTGAACTGTGCGCGCGTTCAAATTTCCTCGGTCATTTGATACAGCGTGTTCATAAAAAGCCGCTGACCGAAAAAACATAAAATTAAGTCAGTAATCTAATACTGGCTTAAGCAACGCTAGTTATTACGTATGTCTAACTTAGCAAGATATGTAGATGACCTGTTTTTTTGTCTAACTGCTAGATGTGATTGTTTGTGCAGTGTGCACATTAAATATTTTCATCGTAACTGAAAGAGCTAATTCATTGTATGAACATTCTATATCTGCAGTCAGTATAACCCAACGTGTTATAATTCAAAGTATTTTGAGACATGCATACATACATACATACATACATATAATCATCTAGTCATGTTCTTTGCCAAACTAAATAGTTAGAAAATTAATCAATTATTCAACGAACAATACTAATATATTGAATAACACATTTATTTTTAAAAGTGGCAGTACTCAAAATATGAAAATAAATGAAAGCAGTTAAAGGAAGAAATGCCTAGCCAGCTTACCATATTAACCTCTGATATGCTGTCAAAGCTGGCAAGATCCAGTTCCATTTCTATGTACAAAGGATCACCTGGAAACAGCAGGAACATCACACAGATGTAAATAAACCACATCTGCACAAGCGATGGACATAAAATTCTACTTAGGGAATAGAACACGTTTACATACTATACTTCCTTGACGAACTCTGCTCTTAAAGACGATATTATTATTATTATTATTATTATTATTATTATTATTATTATTATTATTATTATTATTATTATTATTATTATTCCTTCTCATCTTGAGTAGCTCTCTCGTGTAATACGTTCTTACGTATCTGACTTTTCTCAGTATTGCTTCAAGAGGAAGAACCATCGACACATCTATTCTGCTGTAAGCTTCTTCTTCTTCCTCCTCCTCCTCCTTCTTGTTCTTGTTCTTGTTCTTCTTGTTCTTCTTCTTGTTCTTGTTCTTCTTCTTCTTCTTCTTATTATTATTATTATTATTATTATTATTAGTAGTAGTAGTAGTAGTAGTAGTAGTAGTAGTAGTAGTGGTAGTTGCGGTAGTAGTAGTAGTACAATAACAATAATAATTATAATTATCGGCAGCGTTTAATACAAAACTACCGGTTTTATACGTAGCGGACACTTTCGTTCGAACGAGTCGGGAGGCTCAGCTCTTGTGAGCAAGAAGAAGGCCACTCACCTCCAAACTGCGGCCTGAGTCGAATATCGTATCCATTGAGCAGCTCTTCTATTGTCTGTGACACATTCTGCAATCGTCGAGAGCGTTCTCTGCCGACCGTTCGATCTCCCAACACGGCATCCACGAAACCCGGCAACAACGCCAGTCCGACGATTGACACGAGCATTGCAGCAGTTACGGTGCCAAGCCGCCTGCTTACTAAGCGGCAGCAGCAGCAACCAGTCGTCATTGGGGACATGACAAGATGGAGACAATTGGTGGCTAACCCTACTACAGTCCTTACGACGAGCGCCCTTGCTCATAGCGCATCGGTAGCAAGGACAGAACCAATGCAGTCAGGTGACGAGGAAGCCGATCGCGAATTCGTCCGAGGCGGCACCATAATCATCACCAGCAGCATCGCCTGCTCCGGTGCCAATGGATATGCTACTGCTGCAGCACTCACACGCTATGCTGCGAGGGATGCCACGCATGCGCAGTGGCCATGTCCGTGCTCAGCTTCCGGCTGGCGCGGCGCAGTGATTCTCCGGGCAGCTGTGTAATCTTGCCATCAAAATAGGACGCGCCCACACTTCCTCTCCCGCCGAGACCACCTCGCCTCTTACACGAGGCAGCGGTTAAAAAATTGCACCTCCTTTGACTTCTGCCTGTCATTGGCGTTCAAAGCGAAGGGCGAGAGAGGCGGACAGCAAGCCCCGAGGCATCAGAATCAAAAGACGGTTGCGCCCGACGCAGGCAGCTGGATCGGCGTAGAGCAATAGCTGCGAAGAAGAGGCGTTTAATTGGGTCGATCAATGGGGATGTGGTAGCGCATAAGAGGACTTGGATCAATCATCCAGTCTTCGATCTTCTGTCTGTACTCACTCGTCGAGATTTGGTTGGCGTAGCGACCCAACTAGGCCTACCTAACAAACGTAGGCTGAGGAGTGAAGGGTGAAACAGTGAATATAAATAGATCTACGCATATATACGCACACAAACACACACATAGGCAAACTCAAAGACGTAAGTAATACAGACAAAAAGATAGAAACAATGACGATCTAGACCATTAGTGTCTTAATACAGGGCAGACAGACAGACAAACAAATAGACAGACAGAAAGAAACAAACTGACTAACTGACTGACTGACTGACTGACTGACTGACTGACTGACTGACTGACTGATTGACTGACTGACTGTCTGGCTGGTTGACTGACTGACTGACTGTCTGGCTGCTTACTGACTGACTGACTGACTGACTGACTGAACCACTGACTGACTGAACCACTGACTGACTGAACACTGACTGACTGAACCACTGACTGACTGAACCACTGACTGAACCACTGAACCGAACTGCAGACAGAGTTCAACAGAGATCTATTCATCCCAGAGACACAGACAGCCAGACACATACACACACACACACACACACACACACACACACAAACAGATACGCATGCTGTGGCATATGGACCAATGCAACCGGCTGAACAGGGCAGATCTGTGCGCCACTTGGGCGCCGGTGTATGTAGTCTATTGATTGAAACCACGTGTTGACGATGTGCGCCGTGTTATCTCGCTAAAACGCCGAACTACGTCGTCATCTTCTGCTTAATGTCTTCAGAGCGAAATTCCTGCGCCGCGCAGCACTTCGTGATCCATACGAGATTTTTAGTGCACATCGACTGAACCTCAGCCCCTCAGACTTCTCTTCCCCCATCCCTGCTTCTGATCCGTCTTTTTCTGCTTCTTCTGCTACTCATCCTCCTTCTATTACGTTTATTCCGCATTATCTGCTCCTCCCTTCTCCTCTCGTCCTTGTTTGGATCTCCCTCTCTTCGAGTAACTACCTGTTTTTATATTCCTCCTTTTCTCATCTCCTTTGCTCTCCCAATTACTCCTCCGACTCTGAATCTGCTCTTCTTTCTGCTCTTCTTCCTTTTAGCACTGGGTATGCTTTGTCACTTTTACTTCCTTCTTTTCTTTCACCTCTTTCCTTCTCTTTCCTTCTCTTTCCTTCTCTTTCCTTCTCTTTCCTTATCTTTCCTTCTCTTTCCTTCTCTTTCCTTTTCTTCCCTTCTCTTCCCTTCAGCTTCTCCGCCTTCTGTCTTTTCTCTTCTTCCTTCTCTTCCTTCTCGCTCTACTCGAGATGCACTTAGAAGCTCTAGACATATTCAGTCGCATTACAACAGGTGTCTGTATCCAATTCCCTCTTCTTTCTTCTTCTCCTGCTCCACCTTCTGCTTTTCCACGGTGCCAGAGTGCGTTTCACCTCTGCGTCTGAGGTTTCAAATCCCGACACAGATGTGTAATTGACCTTCCACCCAGCACACACACACACATGCCTACACACACACACACACACACACACACACACACACACACACATACACCTACGCACACAACACGCACACACACGCACATTGGGATGATGTTGGACTAACCCCCAACACCAATGTCAAATACTCAAGCTTTGCACATTTGTACATGTGGGACATATGAAGCCCATACAACAATATTTCCACATGGGCTTCATATATCCTACATGTGGGCCCATATATAAATAATATATGGGCACGTATGTAGGACATATGGGAATATTGTCATATGGGTTTCATATGTCCTACATATGACGTTTCTGTTGGGGACATTATCCCAAAGGGGTATGTGCCTGCTACGATGGTAATCGTAATCGTAAACTTGAGATTTATACAGCGCCCAACGAAAGCTAAGTCGCGCGATGTCGTTGTCGAGCCTTGTTACCCGTCAGGAATGGTTGTCTGGTTGTTGGATTATTGTTGTCATGTTTGCGCTTCAGCTTAAATATCCCTACAGAAGAGAATTA
Organism: Norana najaformis; assembly: GCA_964023275.1. Classification (NCBI taxonomy): domain Eukaryota; kingdom Metazoa; phylum Annelida; class Clitellata; order Crassiclitellata; family Hormogastridae; genus Norana; species Norana najaformis. The sequence continues at coordinate 13,773,628 of OZ029924.1, read as the reverse complement.
CGTCTCCGAGGACTAATATTGACAGAGACATGTTATATACATGTAAATGAGGTATTAGTTTACTTTACCTTACCTTTTCCGCTTACCGTAAACCTTAGCCTTACCTCTCATCTCCTCTTTTCCCTTCCTCGCATTCTTTTCTCCTCCTCCTGCTCTTCTTCATCCTCCTTCTCTTCCTCATCTTCCTCCTGCTCCTCCTGCTACTTCTCCGCCACTCATCTTCCTCCTCCTCCTTCTTCTCTTCTCTTCTCCTACTCCTCTCCTTCTCCTTCTCCTCCTCCTCCTCCTTCTCCTCCTCCTTCTCTTTCTCCTCCTTCTCTTCCTTCTTCTCCTCTTTCTCCTCCTTCTCTTCCTTCTCCTCCTCCTCCTCCTCCTCCTCCTCCTCCTCCTCTTTCTCCTCCTTCTCTTCCTTCTCCTCCTCCTCCTTCTCCTTCTCCTCCTCCTTCTCCTCCTCCTTCTCCTCCTCCTCCTCCTAGTCTTTCATCTACACTGTCTCTGTTTGCACGTCCCAACTGCACCGTAGCTTAGCCCTTGATTGTGAATCAGTTGATGAGACAGCCATCTGTTATCGACAACCATGTGTGTTTTTGTCCCAGATTTTGTCCCCTAAGAGACCGTGCAGTGTGCCTCCCGGCTAAGCCGGCTCCAGATCGCATATCCTGATGTCGTAAACCCCGACACTTGACGATCAATACCTTTTGCACCGATGACCGCGACAGCAGCGATCTCACAGACCCCGCGAACACGAAGTCGAGTCCCCAAATTGCAATATTTATTACTTAAACGGAATCGAGGGGATCGATCGAAGCCTTTGCACTTGAAACAAATTGTGGTTTTGGATAAACAGGGACACATTTTAATGTAAAATGGCCTTCATCCTGTCGGCCGATATCATCTCAAATTTTGAAAGTCGATCAAGTAAATGATAAATAGGCCTAAATGTAGATGGTTCTCTATAGCGACCTTATGGTCTCAATCCTGCGCTTTTGAAATGAATTTTTCGGGTGAGATCCTTCACCACCGCTGCCTGTTTGAATGGGTGCCACGTCATTTAAGATCCCCGTTTACGGACCGTGCTAGCTCGAGATTAAAATCTCTTAAATATAGCCAAGATCGGTATGCAAACCGGTAACCACTATTCTCACACGCAGAGGAGCCTTGATGTATGTACGCCCTAACTAATGTAGCTGTAACCAGGCCATAGCCGACACTGATCATAATGCTTAGTCAAAGGAAATTCGCGTGAGCAGAACTGTTGGATCAGTTTTAGTGCTAGGTCGAAATCTGTTCGAGCCAGTTAGGTGGAAAGGCTAGAACCGTCTATGAGCTCGGTTATATATTGTCAGAGTCGTTCCTAAAGCCGAGTTCGATTCTGGATTGAGGAAGAGCGCAACCTTGAGTGCAGTGGAAAACTATAATTCCAAATAAATCGTACTCGTAATTCCGAGATTTCTGCAGCGCCCAACGAAAGCCACGTCACGGGACCAGCTTATTCACAGGCTCTTAGTCAAAACAAAATTGATAGGCAACGAACAAGCCGTTGATCATAATTTGCGAGAAACAGCATCACCCCAGGAAAGGATAGTAATTAACAGAACCGGCGGAAAACGTGCACAAAATGTGCCCCCATCAACGGTAAGCACACCGATTCTGAACCCAGGATCGATGTAGTTTCAAATTATTCGCAAGATGGCGCTTGACGGACAATTTTATTACGCGTGTAGATTTGTCTCTGTTACCAAGTAGGTATCAGGTTTTGGAAAAGGCTAATGACAGCATACAGTCACAGGGCTGTCAAACCGACTTATAATATGATAGAATGTAGTGTATTTGAGAAGATTATTAATGAGTTATTACCATAGACGTGCGTGGTACAAATAGCTAAACTCTATGCAGAGAGTGTGCCGCATGTAAAAAACAAAGGTAGGTCTAGATGTTGACCAGACCTACCCGCAAGCATAACTTAAAGCTGAAAAAAACAGAAAATATTCGAACTAACGAGGCGATACTTCGCAAATCCAACAGTTGGATGTGAGAAGGTACGTTATTACCAACATTGTGCACTTGGAACCGTCTTAGTGCAGCTACAGTAAATGTAAATGTAGGCCTATACGTTTTCCTATAGCGACTGTAAGGCCTCGACCCTGCTCGTTTTTCAGTGAACTGATCGGGTGAGATTCTTCACTACCGCTGCCCGTTTGAATTGGTTTCACGCCTTTTAAAGGTCCTCGTGTACGGACCGTGCTAGCCCGAGATTTGACTTCATTATAAACTCCAAGGCGTCATTTAAAAAGAGTCTAGTGAACTAGTCGCAATAGTGGGATATTGGGTTATTGGCCTATAGGTGGTAGCCCCTCTCCGACTCATGCCACCCCACTAAATTACTTTTAGTCTGCTACATTGACTAAACCAGCCATCGTCTAAGGCATGCCATCGTCTAATATCCTATTTTAAGAGAAATCTAAACTAATGCAGCACTTGATTTAATAGAAAGGAATAAATGAAAGCAATAAAAAGAAAAAAGCGTTATTCGCCTCATCGAAAACAACGAATTTTTTCAATTTTTATAGCGCCACTATTTGATAGTTCCCGCTTCTTATTCTTAATCAAGGAGCGTATGTCAGTCGCCATCTTTTAGTTTCGAACGACGGATAAGGCGAGAAATTATTATCATTAATTTTTTATCGATTGATTCTGTACTAAATTTATTTATTTGGCGTTTCGGAATTCCTGGCTTTTGTACGTTTTCGTAATTTAAAGTATCGCTGCTGGTGTGGTGCTATAACCACTTGGCACTATTAACACTGCGTTACGTTATATTTACATTCATAATAATAGTAATTTTAATAATAATTAACAGTGAGGATGTTGTTAATTGTCTGGGAGTTTGTTTTCACTAAAATGTAAAATTTCAATTCCTGATACAACATTTCAACTGGTAAACAACAAACAAAATAAATTCAGTGGCGATTTAGGTCTTAGCGCAAAGGTACCGTGAAGTGCACATAAGGCGATCTCCATCTGATAAACTGACTAGACTATTCTTTGAAAGATCGGTACAGTTCGGTAAAAATTTAAGGACCTTAGTCTTTTCTAAAGTGATTGGCTTTCATGACACTGAGTTTTTCACAATATCTTAATTGAGTGTACGTGTTACACTGGTAAAAATATGAAATTTATTACTTCATGCAATATTACTAGAAGTTATTTTATGACCTAGCATGGTCAGTAATGTATCCTGTTTCAACTGTTTACCTTTAAGATTTATAATGGACGTCAAGTGCCTCATATTTTGTAGAACTATGAATTTGTCTTAACAGCGTTTTGTTTAGCATCGTGTGCTGTTCATGTTGTAGTAATCATGTCAGACAAGACTCAGGAGGCAAAATCTCGAGCAGAGGGACTGACTTTGCCATGTGACACTGGCCCCACACAGCCTGCCAGTGCAAATGCAATGGCCTTCCAGAGGCCACTGATTCAGAAGAGAACATTCAAGATCATTGTCCTTGGAGATTCAAATGTTGGAAAGACTTGCCTGACACATCGCTTCTGCCAGGGAAAGTTCCCCAACAGGACAGATGCAACCGTTGGAGTTGATTTTCGAGAGAAGACTGTTCAAGTCGGCAGTGAACTGATCAAGGTATTTATAGGTTGTATTTCAAACAATGACCCAGAAGCACCTGCCGTATTTTCATGCGCATAATGGACCTATGCATCTGGTGCGCTTATGCACGCAGTGCTCAGAAATTCCTTAATTGCATAAAAATGAAAGTTCTGTCTAATGTGCCCATGGTTGTGCTGCAGATATTTGTATCACTATACTTCAGAGCATACACTGCAAGTCTCCACATGTTCTGGTTAGGGCTTTATGAAGGTGTTGACTAATCTAATCTAATCTAAAGACTAAAGACTTCTATAGCGCCGCTGTCATAATGCCCAAATCATCAGTCAATGGGGATCAGCGGACAGGGCCGTTTTAAGGTCGTCGTAGGCCCTAGGCACTCTCGCATTCATAGGCCCCAACTGCCAACTCTGCATTAGAGCTAGACACACTGAAAATGATTTAATGCGGGAAATGACATTTGAGGACATTATACATGATTTTGCTAATGCAAAGAGCCGCAAAGTTAACAGCGTAACTTAAACTGTTTCAGTACAAACTTTAAGGTTATTAAATTTGTATTTCCTTTTTTCTATTTTCAGGTCAATCAATAAATTTATTTTGTTCCATATCTCATTTTTGACTTTCATAGGCCCCTATAAAGTTCGTAGGCCCTAGGGACAGTGCCTACTGTGCCTAAGGGATAAGATGGCCCTGTTGGCGAAGCAAGACGGGGTGGATAGGATGATGTATGATAGCGGGACAATGAGAGATCGATAGTAGCATATTGATGGCGAGGACTCCTCAGACGAGGACTTCATGAGTTAATCCCACGATGTCAAACAGCTCAAATTGGCAGTGTTGGAAACATAATCTTGAAACATTTCTATTGGAATTTTTCAGTCTAACATCTTCAGTTTATTTGAGTACCACTTCCACTGCTGTAGATAGAAATTTTTCCACTGTTCAACATCTTTGAAAAATTATCATCTGTGCTGCTGCTTAAATGTGCATTTGTAAAGTGCAGTTCAATGTAAATTCTAATTTTTGAGTTTATACACATGCAGTGCTCTGTGTTTGTTCTTAAAGATCTTACTTTCAAACTGTACTGGGTACAACCTTGAATCTGGCCGACTGTTGCTTAACTACATTATTATCATGTTTCAGGTTAGCGTGCATTGCTAATCTAGTGTTACAGGTGCTTTACATTTAGTTGGCTTGATTTTTCAGCTGCAGATCTGGGACACAGCTGGCCAGGAGCGTTTTCGCAAGAGCATGGTGCCACACTACTATCGCAACGTCCATGGGGTAGTCTATGTCTACGATGTCACAAAAATCACATCCTTTGAAAACCTGGCCCAGTGGATGGCCGAGTGCGACATGCACAACCCAGGCAAGAATCTCCCACGTGTTCTTGTTGGAAACAAGTGTGACAGTCCACCCAGTGCAGTCTCCGTAAGCACCAACATGGCACTGCGCTTTGCCGAGAGCCACCAGATGGAGCTGTTTGAGACGTCGGCAAGAGATGAGACGAAGGTGGATCATGTTGAGTCGATCTTTGTTACCCTCGTGTGCAAGCTCATGATATCAAGGTCGGGCTATACACCTTCGCCTGATGAGTCCAAGGTGAAGCCACAGCTCATCGAGTTAAGGCCTGTTATCACCAAGAGGCAGGATGACTGTCTGTGCTGAGTGGATCAGCTGATAGACCTCCAGAAAGGCATGGGAGTGGCTCATGGCAGAGCAGTGGAGCTCAGACTAAATAAATATGAAACCAAAGCACAGGTACATTTGAACTAAATTTAAATGGTTCAGGTTCAACATTAAAATTCTGTCCACTTTGAGCAAAATGTTTCCAGCTAAAATGGAAGTCTGTTAAATTAGTTTCAGTTTGAAATCAAGCTTTGGCTAAACTAAATTTTGTAAAGCTCAAGCTTGACAAGTGAGTGAAGCATCTGTTAAAGCCTATTTTGATCAGAACTAGTCAATAATGAGATTATCTAGACAAGATTATCAGCACTAAATTCAGTTCATGGTTGCACGATGAACTCAGCTTGAGCTTAATGGGTCAGATGTGAGTTTAGCTAACATGAGTGAAGTCTGAGCTTCGTGTCATGGAGTCGGGCAGATGGGGAAATCAATGGTGAGGTTTAGATATGATAAAGAAGTCATACTTGAACTGAACAGGTGAAATTTGTGCTTGTGAATAGAGCTACAGTAATTATTGACACTTGCACTATATAAAGAGCTAGTCAAACTATAGATCGACAATTTAGCAAGAAGTTTGATGCTGATAAAATTTAATGCGAGTCAGTTCGTTTTCAACTTTTAAATGAAATGTCTTACTTGAAGTTGAGCACAAACTAAACTTTCTACTTGAAGTTGAGCACTAAGCAAACTTGGTCGAGCAAAACCAAACTTGCCATTTCTTGTTCTAGGATTAATTTTAAGTGAAATTTGAATGTATGAATTAAATGTGCAGATGCTTTCGGAAGAGACTCAGAATGAAGCCTAAACTTGCAGAAATGTAGTCATTGGCAACAGTCCAGGAGTTTTATATAACCTGGGAACAGAGTTAGAACTTTGTGTAAAATGTCGTTGGCCTTTATTTATTGTGTACTGTTGGTTCTGATGGCTCTAGATTTAAATGAGCGATGTTTTCGTTAATCCTGAATGTTATTCCCTCTAATATTATTATTATTATTATCTGTAAAATATATTGATGAGCAGAAATTCCTTGGAAATTTAGGAAATACCGTATTTTGGTTTTCACTTTTTATGCGTACATACTTATTCTGGGATGTCAGCAGTAACAACTGCCGGTTGGTTTTGTACAGAGCCAATCACTAATTTGGAAAATTAATACTAACTAATACTGTTTTGTGAAGTGATTAATTATTTGACCATCAGATTTCAGGATGATAAAATTTTCAAGCAGTTTCAAAGCACTTGACAGTGCCCCTTGCAATATATTCACTGAATAAGTTTTACAGAGGCACTATTTTGATATTACAGGGTGCCTCATTGTTAAAAAGAAAGGTTGTTGGCTTTTAGTAAGTTCATAGTTCATGAACTGTGTTGTGTAAACATTGGAGGTGAATGTGCAAAAACATTCTGTGCAGCTTTACTAGTAGGCATTCGGATATTTCTTTTTCTTCTAACAAGAATGTGGACTGATGGGACTAAAACACTTAGGCAAACTATTTGGTATCATTATCTTCTACTGCTAGACAATTTTGTTCTAATTACTGTATACCCACAATACTATCAGCCATAGGCCACAGTGACTGTTTTATTTTCAGAAAATCAATCTTTTTGAGTGTTCTGATTATGTTAGTGTCAACTGTTTCCAGATACTACTAGTACTTTTAAGATCGTATATCATTCTGGCTAAACTGATCTCTTGTTTGCAGTGTTGAATTTTGAGTGTGTTCATGTTAATGAATTTTATTATTGATTTTACGATTAGCTAAAAGAACATGCACTTTGCATTCTTACATTACATAAGAGTTTTTTGATAGATTCTTGGAGACGTTAAATTTTGGTTTTTGCTGTTGAGATTCGAATATATATTCTGTATTACTGTTTAGATTTGCAAGTGTTTGTTGATGCATTTGATATTTAAAGCAGGTGCACAACTTGCTGGTAATCTACACCTTGAAGTTGAAACTTAGTCAACCTGGGCTGGAGTTAATTGAAGCATTGCATAAGTTGCTGAATTGTGTGTTTTTATAGGGTAGGATAAGTGAGCCTTAGTTTGGCACTTCAAAAGAGATTTTTTATTTCTGAAGATTCTATTGAAAAGCACTTTTAAGTTTATGATTATTTTTCTGAATGAAGGATTTTTGGGTGTAATTTACTACAGTTTTGTTGTGATAACAGGTAACCATGACTATGAGGTGTTAGCAATTTCATCTTAGCCCTGACATGCAAGGTAGTATGTGTTTCTCGTATTTTCTGGTTCCTGTAAAATTTAGCCCTTTTAATATTTCACAGTTTAAATCTGCTCAGTCCTAAAGACACAGGTACTTATGAAATAGTTTTCTGTCTTATTGGCCATCAAATCTCCAACCTTAACCCCGGAGGTGCGGCATGCAACCACTGGGGCTAACTTTCAGTGTTGATGCTTTGTCTGAACTGAGAACACACTTTAGTTTGGGAACCTTTTGGGTCTTGCTGGACTGGTCTGCCGAAATTGCAGAAAGGCATTGGTGCACCGTTGATTGATGGCTTGCACATTTTTACGATGGGACTTTTGATACTGAAAGGTTGAATTGGATTAGTCTACCAGAAATGCTAGATTTAAGAGATATCAGAATGCATGTACTATGACTGCAGTTGTGCACCTGTGATTCAGGTCAACGTTTTTGTTGCCTAGCTAGTCATTGCTATACATGTTTTCAGTGAGTCTCAGTATTTGTGAACGTTTTCTTCTATTTAATACATGAATTATATTTATTTTGTTTTGGTGTGTTAACTTATCTTTTCTGTGACTTTTGTAAGAAATGCCTTGTGTCGGCCAGCTGCCGACTTGAACCAGAGATTTAGGCTGCCCATGTTTCGCTAAGTTTTTACAAGTTTAATGAATTCTAATCAAAATGACCACAGTATCACTTACAGAGAGATGCACTGCAGTGAAAAAGCTTATTTCACTGGAGTGAAAAAGCTTATGTATGAAAGCTTATCTGTATTTCTGGCAGGACAGTGAAACAGTTTGAATTTTTATCATAAAAAATGTTGGAATGGCAAGAATTTAAATTAGCATTTGGATTATTTACATTTTAACATTTTAAGAATCGATTTTTCAGGGAGTTCCAAATGATTTAAAATTGAGAATTGTGAATCTCGTTGCTGATTTTTTCCACTTATTGTACTGGTTTTTAGAGTAGGTTATATTAAAGCAGAAGACATGTTGCAGATGTCAGCTATTACAACAGTGTTTTGGAAATGACACAAATATACTTTCAGGCTGTACTGAAAAAAACATGTACCAAACTTAGATACGTGAGTACACATTGGGCATATCCTCCCTCCCCTGTCTGCGTCTGGGTGACCCGTCCGACTCTCTCTGCAGAAGTCCTTTATGGACGACCCCAAATGCACCTGTCACATACCGTATAGTATTACATTTTCAGGTGGCAGGTGATACACCCAGTAATGTCCTTTAGGCCTACATTCTAAGGGCTCTGGGGGCCTCTAAATATTGGGGGGACCACTAAAATCGGCAACATACTGCTGTAGTGCCACATATACAGATGTGTTACATTTATTACTACCTTTTCCAACAAGTCCTTGAAATGTAAAATTGCTGACATTGATTGATGCTGTTGTTATACATGTATAATGTTGCTGATATAATTTTCCCATAGGCCACATTTTGCTTTTGTATAAGGCAGTTATAAAATATTTTTACAAATATTTGACATTTGTCGCAAAAGGCAACGAAATTACACATTCCTGCAATGTTTCAATACAAAAATGACTCACAAGTCAATTCAATGGATACGTTAGTATCAGTTCAGTTACTTTGCCGGGTATGAATTCATGACGTTAATAACAATTATTTAATAACAAACAATGGAATGTATTAACTTTTCACCAACATTGTTAACATCAGGTCTTTCTTTAGATTAACTATATGCCTAAGTTAGAAAGTAAGCAGAGTCTGAACACTTCTTGTAGTTTCTGGACTGCATTTGGAGGTGACAATTTAGTAGTGGCCTCCTGCAAATGAACAGAATTTTTTGTTACATCTCCTCTACATTATTTTCTTCACATTGTTGTAGACGGGATGGGCGCAGTTACACTTCCCACCCTTTCCTTTAGTTTTCCATTTCAGCACCTACTAACTCTGCCCTCTCTTCTCTCCGCCCTTGGTTTATGGTATGTACAGGAAATATTCACAACAATAATGAAAGGTGTATTGGAATGAGCATAATAATGTAATGTAATTATGACAATTTATATAGCATCGTAAATAGCAGACCTGTTACTTCTAGGGTACTTTACAAAGTCAAAACTCAGCCCAAGTACTAAGAGTTATGCCTTAAATAGAATTTCAGTTTTTTTTACACATTCCATAAACATCCCCACAGGCTAACATTTGCCTAATTAGTGGTAGTTTCTGGTTAATGATGCTGGGTTACAGCGAACATGATTAGCGTTGCCCTGCACCTTTATCCACCTTTATTTTTTATCTTGGGACTAGCACCACCCGAGTGCGAGAGTGACAGTGTTATTTGCCGAACTGTTTTGTCATTGGGTCTATGTAAGCCCATAACACAACTCACCCCTTCACTTCTTAAAGCATACCTTAGTTTACCCAATTGCTTGCATTTCTTTGGTTTTCTTGCGTGCATTTACATTTGGTGAAGATTTACATAAGATGATGACTGGCAGCTACTGTTTTACTGACCTCCTCGAAGTGATTGACAGTTGTTCAGTTGCGTCTCCTGACTGGAGGAGTAATAGGCCCTGAAAGATTCAACCCCAGATTTCAGTAATTCAACGACAGGACACTGTTTTGAATGGCAAATCTGCGTTAAGTAGACCTACTCATTTATGGACCAACAAAGAATGGAGCAGATGCCAAATGGCATCGTATTTTAGGGACTGCCAGTATTCATCCAAGTACTAACCCGGTTCGATATTGCTTAACTTCACTATTCCTTCCAGTATCGTATAAGGAAACAAAGAGGCCAATCACAACGATAATCAGGTGGTCGCTTGCATTTGTGAAAAACCATGATTTTAACGGTTGATATTAGGCCTAATCATGGTCAAGTATGTCGGAAATTGAATTTCATCATCATAGATACTAGCAATGCAGCAGGTGATACTGAAAATGAAATGAATAAAGACGACATTGATTAGGATGATGGTGGTGATGATGATGATGATGATCAAGATAACAATAATATCTACACTACTGATACTACTACTACTACTGCTAATAATAATAATAATAATTTTTTTAAATATAATGATAATATTAATGATAAAAATGGAGCTGATGATGATGATGGTAACAATAATATCTACACTACTACTACCAATACTACTACTACTACTACTAATAATAATAATAATAATAATAATTTAAAAAAATATAATGATAAAAATACCGATGATGATGATGACGACGACTATGATGAAGATCGATGCCCTGACCATCCTCATTCTCAACAGCTTTATCGAATGCTGAGGAGGAAAAGATTACCAGTGACAATGGTGTTAGTAGGTCTAGTTTATAGTTTGTTTATGTAGTTGTCTACAGCTGTTTATGAAGTTGGTTATATAGAGATGTAGGCCTAGTTGTAGGTGATAGGGCCTACTTCGCATGGGAGTTGTCCTCCGAGTGGCTCCCGGTGTTGGCCGCAGAGACGCCTGGACCGTTGAACGGGCAGTCTGTCTGATCATTGGACAGAGTGTCGGCGGCGACGGATCTGAATCAAACGAAAACACTTGCATTATAATTAAATGTCACAGATCAAATGCCATTACATCAAAGAGTAATGTAATACAAGTGTAGAGGACGAAGAAGAAGATGATCATGAGGATGATGATGACGAAAAAGGAGATGATGGTTCTGATTATGATGATGATGATGACGACGACGACGACGGTGGTGGTGGTGGTGATGATGATTATTATTACGAAAATTTGTAACGCGTGCAGTCACACCGAAATGTGAATCGGAGGCGAGGATGATGATGAAAGGTGGTGGTGGTGGGGTGGTGGTGGTGAGGTGGTGGTGGTGGTAAATAGGCATATTTCTAGACTTGGCATCCTTTCTAACCTTCTGGCTCTTCCAGCAGCTGTGGGAACGTGTCCAAGGGGAAATCGAAATGGCCTTGGGGAATAGAGGCAGTTCAATCAATCAATCAATATGTTGTTTACTTACTTGGACAGGTCAGCGAGGACAGGACTGTGTTAAGTCCCCAAGCATCTATAGGAAAAGGACCAAGAGTGACGTTGTAGCTGTTGTCATATGACGACGGTCTGTCGTAGACTTCGGCGACTGGCAGACGACAGCGAAGATAACTATCCACGCAGGATCTCAACAACTTCTCACGGTTCAACTTCCCATCTGACTGCAGCCTACAAACAGTCAAGATTTCCTATCCGTTAACACACGGATTCCCATAAATATAAAGCCCAGCGACGCAAATATAAAAATGTGCACGTTTTTCTATACTTTGAGTACCACACTTATAATACCAGATCAAAGGATAATTATCATAGAAGTTATGCCCGTACAAACACTCGTTTATTTTCTATTAATTGCGCTGGTCCTTCTTTATGGAACAATTTATCTCATGATATTCGTGCTCTGCCCAATATAAAATTATTTAAACATTATATACGAGTATATCTGAATAAACTCAATAAGTGAATTCATGTGAATTACTTCATTCTGTTAGTTAAGTTTTTTGGTTCTTGTTACAAAGGTTCTGTTTGCTCACTGGCCTAGTTAGCTACATCGGTAAGCGCGTACGCCAAGGAAGCCTCGATGCGTGAGGATCCCAGGTTCGCGTCCCGGTAGTGGCTTATTTCAGAGATTTGAATCTCGGGCTAGTACGGTCCGTGCGCGGGGACCTTAAATGGCGTGTAGCGGTGGTGAAGGATTTCACCCGTGCGCGGGTGGAGGCCATATGGCCGCTATAGAAAAACGTGTACAATTTACAAATTTACAAAGTCCAGTTGGACTATAGGCCTGTTAAGTTGGTTATTTGTCATTTCAAATAGCATTCCAGGTGACGTAGGCTTCCCTAATAAGCAGAACATGGTTCTTTCTGGGACTGCCTGTTGCATCCCACATGAATTTTTTAAAATGTAATATGTTATATGATGTTATCTTTTTGTGGAGCAATAAAAATGAAATGAATGAATGAATAGCGACCATATGACCTCGACCTTGCTCACTTTTCAATGAATTAATCGGCGCAAGGTAAAGTAAAGAAAGGTAAGAGAAGATGAGGTAATGAAAGTAGAGATAAGGTAGGGAAAGGTAATCAGTGGCTAGTCAAGGCAAGGTTAGAAAAGGAAAGGTCGTGCATGCAAAGGTAAAGTAAGGTTGACTAAGGAAAGGCAGGAATAGGCCTAAGCCAAGTTTAAACTAAGCTAAGGTAATGCGAAACTACGAAAAGTAGGGCATAAGAAAGCAAGTTGATTCTAGCACATTCTTACATTATTAATAATCTGCTTACTTGCCAAGTCAAGCTTAAGTTAAGTTAATCTAAGCAAAACTAAGCCAAGATTTGGAACAAATATTTTCTTATAGTAAAGCGGAGTCTTTTATGCTAACACGTTCATATAGGCCTATGTTTAAAAATGTGCACATGATTTTACATCGATTAAAATGACTTTCACGAATGTTTTCTCATAGATATTTAATACTGATAGGCCTATTATACAAACGATCTCTTATCGATAAAACTATACTTTTAGGCAAAGGTTTTCATGTCCATGAAATGTTTTCGGTCATAGGATGCGAAGAGAGAACTTCGACTTACTGACAAAATTGATCCAGGACGAAGTTTCCATTGAACAGCTTCTCCAGAGCGTCAGCCCTAATGGCATCCGGAAGTCCAAGCTGGAAGCATTCGTTGATTTGTGGAACATAATTGCAGCGAAAACTTTCTGGATAGTCTGGACTGAGCCCTGGAAATGAATAACCTTGCAATTTATTTTTCATGTTTCCGTTGAATCAAAAGTATTTGTAGTATATATAGGGGTATTTATCTGGTTTATATAGCTGCTATATAAAAACAGCCTCCTTAGAAAGTAAGGCAGGCATAAGGCAATCGATCTTTGGTTACATGCCGTATCCACGTTTCAGCACCTTTGATAAGTTCGTAATCGTAATCATGGATGGACATTTATATGGCGCCTGTTCATGAAAACTCCTCAGAGGTGTTCCCTACCTGACAACACATTCTTCAAACGCTGGCAAACTAGAGGCTGTTAAATGTCCAGCTACACGTGGGGCTCGGCAGCATACTGGATAGAGAGCTCGGCTTGTAACACGGAGAGTACGGGTTCGAGCGTCGCTCCGAGTCGGTTACTGGGTAGGGACCTCGAGCAAGTCCTTCACTCACAATTGCTTGGCGCCATCGATTGATGCTAATTCATTAGACAGTGGCGCCTAATATATGCAGAAATAATAATACACAGATATGCCAGATCTTCATACTTAAGCGGAACGACAGCGCCAATTTAAGTTTAAAAAAGAAAAATATGAGATTAAAAAATAATGTGCTATTTCAGATTTAAAATGGACAACAGTTGACCATGTCCCTTTCATATACCAGTGGTTCGTCTACCTGTTGGTTGGACATTGACTCCACGGATCTGAATGGGAGTGGAACATGGCAGGAGGAGATTAGCGATGGCGTATGTGTTGAGACGAGGCAGAAGGAAGCGTCTTTCAACCTGCGTACATCCCTCGCTGTGGCGCAGGATGCAGTTGGCTTGGTCCTGGAGGAACCTACGAACACCGGCCAAACATTAGTTTCATCTTTACTGAATATCGATATAAATGTGAGATGCATTTTATTACAGGTTGATTATACCCTAAAAGTCTTCCTTTTGACCATACCAACCAATGTGGTACCTTGAAACCTTGAAACCATTTAGGTTGATCTGTCGACGGCCGATTCACAGGCCAAATCGATTATACTCTTCAGCCTGTGCATGGGGACCTTAAATGCCGTGGCGCCCATTCAGACGGGTGGTGAAGGATTTCACCCAAGCAGGGTCGAGGCCATACCGTCGCTGTAGAAAAACGAGTACATTTACATTTATAGTTCTGTTAACTTTGAGAAATGCTACAGAGAACCTACGCGCAGATGGTGACTGGATCAGGAGTGGCGGAAATGCTGCAAGCAATGTTGCAGTTCTTCTCAATTTCGGAAACCATCGCGTCACTGCGATTACAAGCACCTGCAGGAAACATACACCAATCGTACAGTCTATCTTGAAGTGGCGCTATATAAAATCTAAATTACAATCACAATTACAGTGGATCTTCGTTATAACACGACCTTTCGAAACCACGTTAAGTTCTGCACTATTGCGAGGCTGTATGACAACGAGACAGCTTTCTAGACTTGAATTAAGTTTCGCATTTATGTCCTGTGCCATTGCTATACCAGAACTCATGCTATAACCAAAGTATATTACATTTACGTTTGTTAGAATAAAAAGAAACAGAAATCCTCGCAAATAATCAAGGACATCTATAAATGATAGAAAAGAGTTGACGAAGAAGGCTGGTGACTGCAAAGTCATCAAAAAGTTTCATACGAAGAGTGCTGCTGAAGTCTAATTAGTTTCTGATTTGTAAAAACTAATGATGACATGAACATACTTCGATAACTCTTGCTATCAAAAAGAATGCTCTCCGTGTAATTTAAAAAATTTATAACCTTAATTAAATAAATTATATACTTAAAATTGTTGAAAGAGGAGCCAACAAATAATTTAGATTTTAAGAGACGGTGACACATTTAAGAGTGATCTAAATTTATTGAACAAGCAGCATAAAGAAGTTGAACACTTCCTGTATGAACTTTCTAAATAAACTTCGTAGATGAACTTTCTATATGAACGTTATAGTTGAACTTTCTGTATGATCTACTGCTATCGAGAATTAACTGGTTAAACATACTTAAAATTTATAATCCTGTTTAAATTGAACGAAACCTTTGTTAATTTAAACACTTGTGG
This sequence comes from Norana najaformis, assembly GCA_964023275.1. NCBI lineage: Eukaryota > Metazoa > Annelida > Clitellata > Crassiclitellata > Hormogastridae > Norana > Norana najaformis. Next base: position 13,758,297 of record OZ029924.1, on the reverse strand, counting down.
AAATCATATCAGTACAGCGAAAGTACTTAAGTACTCGCTACAAAGTTAAGAACTAGTGCAGCCTCATTATGATCATGTATGTATGTATGTATCACTAAATTTGTAAAGCGCCTTTTAAGTAACTCGCAAAGGCGATCATCATTATAACAATCATCGTTATCATCATCATCACCATCATCACCATCATTGTCATTGCCATCATTATCGTCGTTGTCGTCGTCATCGTCATCAAAACGTTGTTTCTGTTGACTATGTAGATGCTTACTGTTGTCGCTCGCATCTGGAACATTCTCGGATCCACAGATGTGTTGAGCTAAGGGTAACAGTGGGTAGAATCTGTACACAGATTTATCGAGGTCTCCGAACCAGGGGCAACTTCCAACCGAAGACTTCTGACACCATCGCCCCGATGCCAGGGATCTAAAAACGAGACATTATAGGCCTAGGAAAGCCGGACGATCCAAGAGGCACTGTAGGGCCGATGAAAACTGAATGGCTTACGAAAAAGTCAATGTTTACTTGCATGATAGAAGTATTTACTTTATAAATACTTTTTTCCCAGTAAGCGACAGACAAGATAATAATTGTTCCATTTCTACAGTGAAAAGCTCTAAGGGTGGCACAGGGGGACGATAGACTACACCGTATATATAGGCTTTTCCTTTATCTTGTGGTATAGTTATGAATATATACTCATACGTAATATGGTCAGACAAATATTTTTCTAAATCCAGAATTTAAATTTAACACCTGTCTTTATAAGATATGTTACACCGCCTCCTTTACTAGAAGTTATACATTTCGATACGAACTGATATCCTGCAATGTTTATGGTGGGCTCAGTAACAAAGTCGAGCCATGTTTCAGTTAAAGCCAACACAGTAACCAAAATCCGTGACAAAAGAATCAGAACCTCAGGTATTTTGGAATAGAGGCTTCTGCAGTTTAAGTGCTTAAATTTAAACGCATCATAGGGTAAAGAAGAAAATTTAGCAGCTAAAGAATCAACAGTTTGATAGGAGCTGTTGCAAATACTGGATGTAAAATAGTTTTCATCTGGGTCCAAATCTGTTATTTAAGAGAGCACGCTACTGCTCTCCAAAAAAATGGGTAAAATTTCAATTTGTCCGATTGTCTAGACAAATGCAATGGAGAGTCTTCCAAAGCAGAAATAGCATCAAGAAAAAGAAATTCATCATTTATACGAGTATGATTGAACGAGAGAATCGATTTAATGCACTGCGAACAGTACCAGGATTCACGCTGAGCTTAAACTTATCTGAGTCCAATTCAATACATCCTAAATGAACAACATCGCTGCAGATTGCACAGATTGCATATTCATGGATAGATTTTATGCGACTGCTATATACAGAGCATGACTGTGGAACTAAAAATTCAATCGCTGGTGATGATTGGCATCTGGTGAGGTTTATAAATGCAAATATGCTATTATAGCATAGATCACAACCAGGTGCAAGAAGTGAAAAAGTAATTTAAAACAATAGTGCTCAGCATGATCAGTCAGTCGTTACAATCGGATGTAGTATGTGCATATACCAAAGCATCTGACACACAAGAGCATATATACATGCACATATGCATACATATGTTTGGTGCAAATACCTATTCGAATGCAGAGTTCAGGACTTTTCTAAGTCGTTTAGCGTTGAGATTCTTTCAGCTTTCTCTTCCTCAGAGTTTGATTGCAGGATGTATACTATTTATTGGGAGTGGTTTTAATGTTGATCTTTCAAAATTGAGAATCATGTTCATACTCAAAATTTCTACAACCTCTACTCCTATCTTTTTATCCCATTAATACTTCGACCTACGCGAATAACCGGTACCTCTGCCACTCTAATTGATAACATTTACACTAATGTTTATGAAAGTTCAGTCGACTCATCAATTCTTGTAAGTGAAATATCTGACCATTTACCTATCATTGCTTGGGGCTACTTAAACCCTGCTATAGTAAGCAGTCAAAATTCGCATACTGAGCGACTATGAGTTGATCAAACATTTCCACTCAATATTGGGTAGGATTGACTGGACACCGATAACTAATGCTTGTGAAAATCGCGACCCTTCTCTAGCTTATACACTGTTAATTGACCTGCATATGAATGCGTACGATATGGCACTCCTTCTGGTCCCTATCAACCATCCTAAGCATAATCGTATTAAACAACCTGGGATGACATCTGCTCTTTTAAAATCCTGCAGGAAAAAAATCTAAACTATATCTTAAATATCTAAAAAATCCTACTGATGAAAATAAATCTAATTTTATCAATTATATAAATAAATTTAAACAAATTAGAATTAAAGCTAACAGCAGTGTTTTGCTGATAAATTCACTGCTTGTAAAAATGACAAAAAAAAACTTGGAGTATTGTGCGATCACTGGTTGGGCCAGGTGATTTGACTAAACCTGTTGATGGTCTTAGTATAGTTCTAATTCTATCTCAAATAAGTTTAATCAGTTCTTCATTGGTGTTGGACAGTCGCTAGCACAATCCATTCCAAAAACTAAAACTTCTTTTGAATCCTTTTGAGCAATTCACCTTCTCAGTCATCTGGTCTATGTCCAACTTCAGCCGAAGAAATCATCACTATTTCCCGTTCTCTAAGAATTACGCATAGTGCTGGTCCAGATGGTATAGATCCTTGTATTGCTGGCCCTACTATCCATATTATTGCCTCACCTTTAGCTGAAATAATAAATTGTTCACTTGCCACAGGGATAGTCCCTATTGGTATAAAAATTGCCAAGGTAATACCTATTTTTAAATCGGGAACTAAAGACAATGCCAGCAACTATAGGCCTATTTCTATTCTTCCTTTCTTTTCAAAATATTTTGAAAAATTGATGCACGAACGCTTTTACAACTGCATTCAAAAAATGAATGTAATATATCCTAACCAGTTTGGCTTCCAAAGGGGCTTATCTACTTCATTGGCGCTTTTAGATCTGCACGATAACATTTCTCAGGCTATTGACAGCAATCAGTTCTCTGTTGGAATTTTTATTGACTTGGCGAACGCTTTCGACACTGTAGATCATGCTATCGTGATAAGGAAGCTTGAATTTTATCAGTTTTTATTAGCAAACAGTTCTTTGTTGGAATTTTTATTGACTTGGCAAAAGCTTTTGACACCCTAGCTCATGCATTATTGATAAGGAAGCTTGAATTTTTTGGAGTACGCGGACTTCCACTTTGTTGGTTTAAGAGTTACCTCAATGACAGACAACAGCAAGTTTTGTGCAATGGAGTCCTGTCTAACATAAGATCCATCCGTTAAGAAGTTCCGCAAGGCTCTATTCTAGGCCCACTTTTGTTTCTGTTTTATATAAACGACCTTCCAAATTCATCTAAATCGATTCGTTTTATATTGTTTGCCGACGACACGAACGTTTTTATCTAATAAATCGTTGGATGCTCTGATTGAGTCTGTCAATAGCGAACTTGTATCAGTTGCTGACCGGTTTCGTGCCAATAGGCTATCCTTAAATTTACATAAGACTAATTTTGTATTATTTAGATTTGGGATCAAAAAAGAGTCAAACAATCAAAAAGTATTTAATTCAGTGCAAGTAATTATTTCCAAAGGGTGCTTCAAAAAAAACCATATGCTGTGCAATGGAAGTCCCAACCAGGTGCAGCCAGAAATCACCCCGTCATGGTACCAACCCCAACAGCAACTTCATGTGTGTTGAAGATATGGGGAGAATTTTATTCGCATATTGGCTTCATATGCTCTACATATAAGTCCATATGTAGGACATATGAAGAACACGTGGGAATACAATCATGTTCTCGCGATATATTCAAAGTACGACATTGTTGTGGAAAGCCAACCACGATAGAGGACCATAATTCAGGGTGTATGGGGACGAACCTGACCAAGAAAAGATTTCAAAACAAATAACACATTAGCACAAAGTGAATTATAGTACAGTGTCTACAAGTAACTGCCCGCTTATACTCTTCTTTCAACTCATACTGATTCTTTTCCCACATATACTTGTTCTGTCCAACCTCTCATACCAACCTCTCCCTCATGGTCCTCCTCTTGACTTTTTGGACGAGTTGCCTAAAATAGTATAGATGCAAACAGTATCCAGCTTGGTCCCAAAATTATTGAGCTGGGTCGAGTCTAGCTGCCTTATAAACTTTTAGGAACATAGGGAGACGAGTGGTCAGTACAGATCGGCAGCCGACCTTGAAATGCTTTTCTTACCGACAGAGGGTGTCAGTTCTTCTTCTCGCGTTGAAGGTCGAAATGACGCTGTTGATCAGCGACTGTAATCCGCCATTTTGGTCATAGCAAGCGGCGTAGTCTGAGTACTGGCTCACAACATTACGGCAACCGGACGTTGCTATAAAGATTACAACCTTAATCACTACACCTTCCAACAATCGCAGGTTACCAAATTTCCCTTTCCGGAATGATAACACCTGATAATTATTGTTAATAAGCCAGGAAAATGCTACTACAATTAGGCTAATTTAGCATTGGCATTCTGCAATACCTCGTTAGGCCTACTATAGTCCTAATAACATTTTCTTTACTAATATTACTGTAATCGTAAAAATCGTAATCATTAATTCGAGATCTCTACATCGCCCAACGAAATCTAGGTCACAGGAACCAGCTTATTCACAGGCGCTCAGTCAAAACAAAATCGATGGGCAGGAATGGTTCAGTTTAGAAGTACATTGTTTAGAAAAAACTGTAGTTACCAACAAAATTCTTGTGACAAATAGGTATACGCTGTTTACTACACAGTGCTGCAGCTATATTGTCTAATTATACACTTAAACCAGTATCGATAATAGCGAACTGGATGTATGTAGGTATGTTTCCGAACATGTAAAGGTTCAGCCATGCTACCGAGTGAACCCGGTAGGGTGACTGAACGAGGTAAAACGATTGAACCAAGTTATACCGTCAAAACATGAATGTGAGACATGGTGGCTTAACCAGATGGCACAGTTAACTTGAAATGACACGATGCTTTAACCAAATGACACAGTTTACTTAAGACGTAAGTGTTGGACTGTCATGGTTGTGTTTGTGTTTCGGCACGAAAGATCCTTCAGACGCTGAGACCAGGATTATGAGGGGTTTCTAAAGAGGGGTTTCTAAAGAGACGTGTTAACAAACATGTTACCCTTATCTTTACTCTTGCATTATGTCAACAGTGAATCATACGACACGGATGAATCAACAGACACGCCTGAATTGAGTCAGCATACCTGAACAGGCATCGTTGATCCGCGAAGTAAGGTTCCGAATGGCGTTTGATGCAGTGAAATTGCACTTAGTCAGACAGATGTTGACTTTGTGGACCAATGCAGCTGCTTCCCTGAGTGCAAATCAAACAGACATCACTCATCGGCTCCGCTAATTGGTGGTAACTTAAACATAAATTGAAGGAACTGCATTGGTTACTTACTTATGCAAACACATTCAGTTTAAGATCTTAATCCGAGGTGTCAAAATTTTTGTAATATACGGCCCGTGTGTCCGTGTTTATTCTGAGAGAGTAATCGATTGCCAAACACTCAACGGACTTAAGCCAAATTCAGTCATCGATAAATGGTTTGCAGGTCAATTACAACTGGCGGGAATTGTTATCCGATGATCAAATCCATTCACTCCGACATCGCATTAGTGGTGTTGACCGCAGAATATGAGTTAAGCAGTCTCAGGACCCACGAGGCCAAGAAATCTTTCAGCCCACCAATGCATACAGCGGCGCACTAATTTATACTGACTACAAGAGAATAAAGAAATTTGTTATTCTTTATGCTTCACTAATTGGTAAATGATTTAGACTGCATCTCGATATCTGCATTGATTGATTCTATTAAACCGTGAGCCGGCGACTAATCTGTTTAAAATAAGTAATCAGTAAGCTTCTTTGGTCAGGAATGTAGCGGTCATAAATAAACTACGGTTGTTACGCGTGTGCGAGTAGGCGTCAGCGAAGGCCTTCTGGTCTGCGGAACAGGCAGTGAACACTTCAACGCCAACATCATACGCAGTGATAGCCGAAAGTGTTCAAACTCGCCGCTAGATGGAGCCCCGCTGGTGCTCTCTGACTAACAATGCAATGCGCTGTTGGTCACTGAAGGTTAAGTGGGGCATTATGGCCCATTGACATACTTATTCACCTAGAGGTAGCCATGCACAAAGAACACATCAACGCTGATCGTATATCGTAGCATGGGGTTTCGTTATTTTCCGCACGGTGATATATTTATATATACATCATATAATAAAAATATATATATATGTGTGTGTGATATATATGTGATAGCGTCATGCAGTGTAGTATTATGCAGACTTAGTGCAGAGCAGAGCAACAATTTACTGCGATGTCGTGTCATATCGAATGCCGTCAATTGATATGACACCAGCGTATTGTAATGCACTGAAGCGTAGTGCAGAACAGTGTAGCGCAATGTAGTGCAATACAGTTTAGTGAAGTGTAGCGCAGACAGTGAAGTGTAGTGTAATGTAGTCTAGTGAAGTATTGTGCATTGTAGTATAGTGTAAATGTAAATGTACACTGCAGTGTATATAGTGCAGTGGAGGGAGTGTAGTTGCTTAGATACTTAATATAGCGCCTTTCAAGTATCTCACAAAAGCGCTGTAGTTAAGTGAATATTAAATGCGTTCTGTGATCTATTCAGTTTCAACTTACGGACAGAAGGCGTTGAGTTTGTCAGTTGGAGGGAGCTTATCAACGGAGGTCTTGGCCAAGCAATCGTCAGCCGAAGCAGCATTGCAGTCTGCATCGACGCGAACGATGACATAAAAAAGCCCTGCAACATGAACAAGACACCCTTTTTACTGTATACTGAGGCAGCAAGTGGGCGCCACGCTACCGAAACACCCTATTATTGTTATTAGTAGTAGTTCCTTAGTTTAACGACAGCTTATGGCCGTTGCCGTCGCCCTCCTCCTTTATCCAGGCTTGGGACTGGCACTACCACCAAACAAGGCAGTGGTGGAGTTTTCTTATTGTTATTATTATCGTTGCTGTTATTAGTATTATTTTACTCAAGGTAGAAATGATCCCTCAGGAACCAGAAAATTAAGTTAGGAGTAAAAAATGATCGAACTCTGAGAAATCAGACCTCGACTCAGTAATTATTATTATTATTATTATTATTATTATTATTATTATTATTATTATTATTATTATTATTATTATTATAGGATGTAGATTTCTACAGCGCAAGCTAATACAACAAAATACACCGTCAATGCGCTATGTTCGTTTTGCTATGTTATGTTATATTCGTAATCGAGTGATACACTGGAATTTCGGAAATGGCCACGCCAGGAAAGAGATACATACACGTAAACCGCCGGCGTGTTATGAAACTCGTTTGTTTGTGGCAAAAGTCTTGTAACCATTCTTAAGCGTGACTCACGTCTTAAAAAGTAGAAAAACGATCGAACATCGACTGAATAGAAGAGCCTACACCTTAAATTGTGATCAGTCACGATTTTTTGGTTTATAGTTCGCCACACCAAACCTGTTTGACAACGCTAAACGGGCTTACTAAAAGAAACACCTTGCAAACCTAACTTAAACCTTGCAAACACGACAAATTTAGCCTACTTTATTATCTAGTTTTATTGATATACGAAGTTAGTTCCTCGAGTTAACTTCCTAAAAGAATTCGTCATGTTTCGGCCTTTCGTTTTTTTCTTTGTTACCTTAACTGTTGAACTATAGCGCTATGTTAATTTAGCACATTAAACTGGGGTGCTTATAGGGGTTGAAGGCCTTTTGAGGGGACCGGTTTATGACGAATTATGAGTCACGATTTACAATCTGTATAGCCGGGGTCTTCTTACTAAACCTATATGTCTACACATAAAGAACTTCCCTTGCAAACTTTTGTTATTGTCGTACACATAAAGAAATCCATGACGAAGGGCAAGTTCTAACCCTGGAAAAGATCTCATTTTAGGTATTATAGAGCCTAAAGGCCTGCAGGTCAATACTCTGAAATACACGATGACTAGATGTTTAGGCTTTAGTCCAAACACACATAAAAGAATTGCACACTCAAAGACCTGCATTTAATGGATGTTTTGTGGCGAAATCCAACGTCTCGCACCCATAAAATTCAATTTCATATGAACGCAGATGCATAGCCATAAAGCTCTATTAGGCAACTAAACTTAAGCTCAATCCTCTAGAATATTATTGAGGCACTACGGTTCCAATATTTCAACCACCCGAAAATACTATCATCAGCTAACGTCAGAATGAGGTGGATGCCTGATACTTGATCAGTTGTTATCCAGCAAAACACAGTCCATTCATTCTTCTTCAACATTGCATGCGAAGGAATGGACGTGTGAAGAAAGGATAGTCTCTTTGGGCTTCCAATAACATTGATAAGTTTATTAAATCTACCAGTTTTCGTTCAAACAACGCCAATTCAGTAGAATGTTAATATAACATTACTTTTCCAAAAGTCTTATCCAAATTCTTCCTCTTCCCCTTATCTTTCTTCTCGCTTCAGTTTCAAACACCATCCACCGTAGCCGTCCGACTGTCTGCCTGCCTGACTCCTGGATCTTGAGCTGGAACCGAACCCTTTTCCCTATCGATTTTGTTTTGACCGAGCGCCTGTGAATAAGCTGATTCCCACGACTTAGCTTACGCTGGGCGCTGTAGAAATCTCGAGATTACGATTACGATAACAAAAGATGTGCGTTCTGTGCATTTCTCTTAGTTCAAGTCAAGTACGAGTTCGATGAACAGTAGTCTAGTTAGATTGGAAATGGAAGTGGGCCCTTGTTTGTGGGTTTTGGCTTTAATTAGGCTACATGGAAGTTTGGTTGGTCTTGTGAAAATGAAAGGGGTCGCCTCTTCAGATGATGGGTTTGCAAATTTATATCATAAACAAAATTATTTTTCTAGCAATTTTACGTGAAACCGGATGTCCATCAGTAGAGCCGATACCGCTCTGAAGTGAAGTGAAGGGTGAAGTGATGGATGTCGCCCTCACTGTATCCATTGCCTATAAACTTATTCCTATGTTACCACATTAACCAGTGATGTGTGGCTGGTCTTTTCAACTTAACTGCGACACATAGTAAGACTACACGCCCGAGTTTTTTGTTAATTTGAACTAAGCAACTAATACTGGAAGCTCAGCAGAACTTGAACATGTTATTGAATGCCAGGTTGTTGACTGAAATCCAGAGAAGTAACGGCAAAATATAAAGGCAGCCCAACAATTGTTTACACTGCTCTATAGAAACTGCCTGGTCCCTGGAGCAACTGATCTGTGGGGTGAAGTATAAATACAACAGAAATCTTTTAAAATCTAATAAACACTTTGGTACTCATTTACCGGATCAGGAGGGATGGCGGGCTTGGGTGATCTAGGTGACCTAGTACATCATTTATATAATGACCGTATGACCTCGACTCTGCTCATTTTTCAATGAATTTATTGGGTGAAATCCTTCACCACCGCTGCCCGTTTTAATGGGCACCACGCCATTTAAAGTCAGACTAAGACAGAATAAGAATAAGCCACGATCGGTATTCAAGTCGGCATCCTCACAGAGACATCTTGACGTACGCTTTAACCAATGTAGCTATCCGGGCCAGTGTTTCATGGAGCACGGTAGCCGATTGGCTAGGACGTTGGGGTTGTAACGCGGGCAGTACGGGTTCTGAGACGGTTACTGTGTAGGGTCCTTGAGCAAGTCCTCCACTCACTACTGCTCAGCGCCATCGATTGATGCTTACTCATTGGATAGTGGCGCTTAATAAATGCACAAATAATAAAACATAGTAATGGGCGGTCACCCATCCAATCGTGATCGGCGTTGCCTAATTTCACTGCATTTGCCAGCTTCGTATTCACAGCATCAAGCTGCGTGCACTATAGATTCGTAGTGACTGTCAGCCAAGAAACCACCCTTTACTACAATGATACTAAGGCAGAAAGGGTTTACGATGTAGCGGATGGTGCAGAATGATGAAAAAGTGCAGTCGGAACAAGACAATTTAAAATCTTCAGTTTTGAGAATTAACAAAATTCTAGGAGAAATTACAAGAAAACGAGAGAGTAGGAAAACATTCGCGTGTAGATGATGACTGAAGTGTGTGACTGCAAAATCTGCTAGCTAGTCTTAGACATGTTCATTGAAAACCTGTTCGCGAACAGTAGCTGACAATGCAATGCCATAAGTGCTACCGAAAACCGCATTTGGTGAGGTTATTTAGACAGCTGACAGAGTTACAACTTACCGAAGGCAGCGATGAAGAGAACTAGACGGTTGCTCATCTTCAATACCACAACGAAACGACAGTCGACAACGGCTGACGATAACTTTTGATCGGTGTTGCGATATTTACAGTCGTAATATAGCACTCCCCAGATACACCGATCAGTAAAGTACGTCGGCAGCTTCTACAGACTGCCAGCAATAAGGATCGCCTTGTTCATATGAGGGAAGACTGCGTGAACCGATTATTGCAGCTATGCCCGCCCAAAACCACACGCCAACTCATGTTGTAGACTTATCACGATTCTATCCACGCTCCGCTGCGTCCTACGCTGGTCGGACTAGGCTGCAGGCGTGTAATGGGCCGGGCCGTCGCCATTCATTCAGGCTAACTTCACGCATCGAGGAATACCCGCCTAACAACTGACAAGTCGACATCAAAACACATCTTACGCATATAATTTCTTGCACAAGTTAAAACCGTGAAAAAGGGATAGGCATAAAAAATATTGTTGACTACCATTATGTGGACTAGGACCTTGAATCGAGAGGATGGGTGGTTGCTGGAAAAGTCTTTGAAGCGCCTCACAAGGCCTAACCTTAGAAAAAGCGATTTAAGTTCATAAGTGAACAAGGGTGGATATACCACAGTGGCTAATACTGGCAAAAAAATCAGTTTGAGGTTTGGAATTTACAAAGTATTCAGTGGTTTACAAATGGTTTAGTCAGTGTACAGTCAGTGTCCTCATTTTATGCTAATAGCTGAGTTCGCTAAATAGTGCAAATTAAGCAGTAGTCTAGAACAAGTTTTCTGCCATAACAGGGATTAGTTCTGAACCTAAACCTCTAGTCTGACAGTCCAACACCCTGACCACTGGACCATTCAGCCCAATTGACGAATAACACTGGCATAATTCACTAATAGCATAATTAGTAGACATGTTAACAATTGCTTAGCCTACTTACTTTCTCAACTAGGTCTAGCTAAGAATATTTTAGAAGCTGTTTACAAATCCTGATTAATGGGGCAAATCTGTTTAATAGCAAAACATCTAACTCCATTCTGAGTCCTCCTTTTGACACCTATGTGGTTTACTTCTTTGTAAGTACATGTAATCATTAAGAACTTGGTGTTCAATAAAGTATCTATCTTCAGTCCAGTTCAGTTCAGTCACTTACTCAAATTTCACTTCTAAAAACATTGTCTAACAAATATCTGTTTCATTTCATTTTATTGACCAACTCAGGCAATTTTTACACAATGAGACTTCTGACAGTTCCTTCAGTTACTGGCAACAATTTGAGAAAACGAGCAGAACAAAATATCGAAAATTTTACAAACACCCAAAAGGAGTTAATTAATTGGTAGCACAGAAACTAAAGCCTTTAACGATACATCAAAGTTAGTGCTGTTCAGTGATGAACGTTTAAGACAAAGACAGCCTCTAAGACAACGTCAAAGTGAAATAACTGTGATTCCCATTTATTTACTTCAATTTTTTATATTTAAACATCACCATCACCTAACAAGGCATCAATTGACGGTGCTAAACAAGAGTGTAGACTGACGGTGCTAAGCAATCATGTGACTCATCTGAGGTCCCTACATGGTGACCACCTCAAGTAACGTTTGACTTGCATGTTTGACATTACATGGGGCGTTCTTAATCAATTATTTTACACAAATAAATAAATAAATAAATCTTTTCAGGTTTTTATCAATTACAACATATTACATTTTGGTCTCCTCATTTCAATAACTAGTCGCGTGACACACAATTAAACCAGCAAACACAGGGCAGACCACAGCGTGAACAACATGTAAGAAGGTGTGACTTAACGTTTCTGTGGAAATCTAATAACTGATTAGCAAGACTACCATTCACATTTTCTCTAAATCAAACAGAAGAATAAGCTCAAGATCATTCCTTTAAGTTATCATTCCTTTAAGTTATCATTCCTTTAAGTTATCATTCCTTTAAGTTTTGCCACAGTCAGCCCATCATTCTAGAATAGGTGGCCCTGAAAACCTGAGGTTTACTCCTCATCTCTATATTTAGTCAGCAGTTGAAACCCATCCAGCGCAATCGTGGTTTTGTGTTCTTAGCCTAAACGTACCTCCAAGGAGGCTCCAATAACTACACATACGTCAACCCTGAGATGCATGTATCAAGTCTTAGCAACTTCGTCTTCTTACTCTAATGCAAAGAGAATGACCATTCCTCTCTCTTGCACTCTGGTCCCCCACAGACAGTGTGCAGTCAATGCACTCATTACAAGTCTGCCAGTGGCCACTAACTGAAGACAATTATTGAAATATATTTTGATCCTATCAGGGATTTGAAACCCATAATTCTAGGTTGAAAGTCCAGCAGGTTACCAACCACACAATGGCAATTTAGAATCATCTGAAAAGTAGTTGTAATGTCAGAAATCCAAAGACTGCACAAACATCAGAACCAATCTAGGAATATTGTAAACAGTGTTTGACCATTGCTGGCTGATAAATCCAAGACACGTTCCAGAATCCAAAAGGCAATGGATATAGCTCAGGATCCATCATCCATCCGTCCACCACCCATCCACCCATGCACCCAACCCTCCCCCCCACCCATCCATCCACCCATCCATCCATCCATTGATCCACTCGCTCAACACTACCCACCCATCAATACATGCATGTATCCATCCTGTCAAACCTGGTTCCAATACGACAAGGCAGCATGGCTTGACCCAAGAAATCAAACACTTTGAACAACTCTGATAATTATGGCAAGGTAATAGTTACTATACATTTCAGTAAAATGTATGCAACATCTGACTTCTATAGTGCCACAAAGAAACTAGTAGCCAGTATGAGTTATTTTGCAATAAGTCATTACATGTAATGTGACTGACCATTCAAACAGAGCCACTTGAAACTCCTCAGCACAGGTAACATGTGATTTTGAATTTTCTCCCTAAGCCAGACATTTGTGGGTAGATCAGTTTATATCTTTGGAATGAACACTTCTCTCTCGGTGATCTCTCGTGGTGATCAGACACCACAGCCTATTATCTTGATGCTCGAGTTCTGCAGTGGTTGCTAAAGATGCTGAAATGATTGCGGCTGAATCCCATTAAACACCAGAAAAGCGACAACTGAACAAAATAAGATCTTGATCTGTGATTAAATGAATGCAGTCAGAAGTTCATGCCCAAACCCAATCACACAAATTCTTTCTCACGCAACATACTGTCTGCAAATCTATACAAAGACAGAGTCAAACGTCAGTCAACACATGTTAATTGTTACGTTGATGCCCAAGTTTCCATTGTCTGCAAATAGCTGAGCAATGTTTGTGTCAAAGACGAGGCAGTCACTGCTGTTGATTGTTGACTGAATTCCATCGTGTATACTTCGTGGAATTGCTTCCCAGGTCAAACGCCTCTTGCGACCGCTCAGTTCCAACCTTCAGTAACACAGAACATCAAAACAACAGTAAAACACACTGTGTGGAAAGCTTTCATTCTACCTCTAAGAATAATAGTTTTTACTGATCAGCACCAACCTACAAAATATCAATATAAGAGTCAAATACTTAAGCCAGAATTTTCCTGGGATTTTACCCTACATAGGAATGGCTTTCCTTGGACTGCAAGCAGACAACTCAGTCAGATAAAGTTGTTAGTGAGGACTCTGCCAGTCTGGTCAAGTGGAAAGAATGCTGCTTGACCAAACCCCACACAAAGTGCAGAATGCAAGATTCAAAGGAAAGACAAACAAATATAGACCAAGTCTAGACTGGATAGACAACATAAACAAACAGATAATATGACTTGGACTAAGCATGACAAAAGAACTAGAACTAACAAAAGACAGAAAATAAAAGAGATAATTTATTCGCACCCGCTGCTGCCAAATGGCTGATGTCAGGAAACGAAGATGACGACAATGATGACAATGACGATGATGATGAAAACCAGATCTAAAGGACTTCACTTAGATTTAGGACATCGTCTGACCTGTACACAAAGCTCTCAGCTTGTTTTCGTGTTCCAATCAATTGAACAATAGTGTAGAAGAGTTGATTGCCTTCCGATTTCTCTTGCTTTTCTAAGACCAACATAAAATGATGACCAAAACATGACTGCATCATCACCCAGTCAACAGCACCAGGTAAGTGGATGTCTGTAGCCAGGAAGACGATGTCCTCACCTGAACAAACAACACATGAAAATCAGAGCAGCTATTAACTGGTGTTAATGACTGGTGTTAACGACACAGCATGGCTTCAGTGGCTCTTGACCTCCCTGGCAGTGTGCAAAAGTTATTTAAATGCTTATTTTAAGTTAGGAATGTTGATAAATGGACTGCATTATATCATGAACGTCTTGATAACGTTGTGGAAATCTTAGTACGCAACTGGTACGATTAGAAACATTTTCATAATGTTCCTAACGTTCTGTGAAAAGTTCAGTTAATGCTGTACCAACCCTAGCACTTTCTCATTTGTTTCATGTTCTGTCCAATTGGTCTTCATTAATTTTTGTCAGACCCATATTTTTTTATTTCCCTCCATTACAAATTTCTCCAGTGCTTCTGCAAACCAGCATCTGCATGTAGAAGCTAAACAGCCGAGGTTACAAAGATCAGGCATCTTCTCCAAGGGTCTACCTCAGTCAATTCTAAAATTAGTGAGTGCCTCATATATAGTCGGTAGGATGATTCCTTTTTGACTAATTAAAGTTACCTTGTCAGGTAATACTTATTGGACTGGCAGTACATAAATGTGTAATAAATGCAGTTCCTCAGGGTGACTGCTTCTTAGGTGACTAAAGTTGAGTGACTGAATAATTCTTCTTAGTTCACAGTGCAAGGTGGGGGTTTGGTACTGACCTTGTAGGGTTGTTATGCTTTTATGTTGTTCTGTTAGATGTGACATGACATACTCTAACGCCCCCTGCCATTTGCATGAGGCACCAGGACATGGACACGAATACGGCCTAGAATACAAATGCAAACATGAATTCACAACTTAGCATACACTGTAAGGTAAGAAAGTAAACAAGAAGTAATTAAGAGAAAGGAAAGGTAATCGTTTATTGATCATCCATCCTCTTTCAGCAGTTTAGTCCTTTTGGCTCAAGTGATACAACAGCTGGACAGTTTGTTGCTTCAGGTTACATGGCCACATGCGTCATATCCTAAACAGTAATTTTGATTTCTTGTAGAACATCCTGACATTGATAAAGTGGGAGCTTTAAGAATCTCTGCTCATGTTACAAATGCCATATTGATAAAAAAAACGATAACTATGTGATGTGAGGCAATGTAAATTCATGCAGCTACAGACCCTATTCAAAGACTATGACAACAAGGAAAGAACCTCAGTAAGAAATTGCAAAGTCAAAGTTTAGAATAGGTAAAAAGGCATGCACAATGCACAACAGGCTGCAAACATTACAAGGCACTTGTAAGGCACTTGTACGGCACTTGTAAGGCACTTGCTGCTTCAGGCACATCATGGAACTGTGAATGAATTCGACTTTCAGATCATGTTTTGTGTCTTGAGAGGTTCCTAAGAGGCACTCGAATATGGCTTTCTGTCTAATATAGAAAAGATTTTCTAGGTTGAAGCCTTCCGTGTCTGACCTGAAATCACACGTTTCTTCATGTTCGTTCTTTTCGGTGTGATGAAGAACAGTGCCACATCCAATGGAGGCATATTTGCATGGAAATAAAACAGAACTTGCCACCTTCTCCATTGCCAGATTTCGAATGTTTCCTGATAAGACACACGTGAGATATCGGTCAGAACATAACCTAATTCAGAGAAATCTTGATAGAAACAGCACATACTAAAACACTACTGTTGGAAGCCATTTCAAATACCTTGCTTTAATATGGTTGTATTATAAAGAGGCTGTTTTAAAGATGAAAAATATGAAGATATACATGTCCTGACAGTGTCATTTTGAAATGTGCATTGTGAGTAAGTATATTCTTTATTAACCAATAGCTGCACATCAATGTAAAAGTAATTAAGAACACAAGAAAAAACTTATCAGGCATACAACATCATAAAAATAAAAGATGATGCATGCTATAAGAAGGTTCAAGTGTATGATTTGATCCAACAAAAGCCTTCATTTTGGTAGGGTATGGGAGAAAAAGTATGCTTGAAAAAAGATTGCTAACAAAACAAGAACTACACAGTAATAACAAAACAAGAACTACACAGTAAATGAACACAAATTGTAAAAAACATTTAACGCACACCAGAAACTCAAAAAATAAGCTAGCCGAGAATGGCAAAATGCTCAAACAATCTGGTAGTGGAAACAATGAATCAAAGTCTCAAGCAAATCTGACAGTTAAGTTATTTAAATCAGACAGTATAAACAAATCCTATCTGATAATAGTATAGTGTTGTTACATTGAGAGTAAGTGTGCCAAAAGTTTGGTAAAATACAGCTCGGGAAATTGGGTCCGTTCTGAGAGGGTATTTGACTACCGATTACTCCACTGTTGGATGAAAAATTGTCATCAAAAGGGCTGCATGTGAGTTATTATATGCACTTAGGCCAAATTCAAAGTTAAAAATTTTTTATTCTACATGCTTCAGTGGCTGAACTGCAACCCGATACCTACCACGCCATGGTTTTACAGGAAACAGACAACTGTGCATTATTAAGCCATGAGCTCATGACTAATACGGCAATCTGCTTAAAAATAATCACGATGCTTCCTTGGCCGAGTTTTGGGTTTATGCATTCACAGCCTGGGTGCCACTCTTTGGGCAGGTGTTCAAGCCTCTGGGTGCCACTCTTTGGGTAGGTGTTTGAGCTCCTGAGTGTCACTCTATGGGCAGGTGTTTGAGCCCCCGGGTGCCAACAGACTTGCCTGAGAGCACGACTATGGAGTTTTCTTCAGAGAAGTTTTTTACATTACATTACCAAACAATTCACACCAACACTTAAGATTCCTACCTAATGCACCCCGACAGGTTGGGCAGAACTGAAGTTTTGGTTTGCAGGTACTGCAGACAATGTGACCACTCTGGCACTGCGTGATGGGTGGAAGAGCATAGTCAAAACAGACCGGGCACTCGAACAGTGACGCCAGTTCTGCGGTTGGATTGACCCTCGGCAGAGCAGATGAGCCAGGTACCTCCACTGAAACACAACACCACACAGATGACAAGAAAACAACTTAAAACAATATATATGTAACGATCACCAATAGTTGGGCACAGAAACACAAATTTTAATATGCTTCAGTGGGAGTCATGCAAAGGACTCAGAAGGAATGAAATTAGCTCCACTGTGAATAGATTCACCGCCCAACTGCAGTATACACTTCGTAAAGTTTGTAACATCAGTCATCAATTCGTTAATTTCTGTAGTACAAGTAATCACGGGTACCATGTCAAATTTTATAATTCTCACACTGTACAATAGTGTACAATTCATAGAAAAACTGCTGACAGAGCGATATTGTTCAAACTGCCTGCGTATAATTCTAGGTGACCCTGGTAGTACAACTGAGGTTCCTTTTGGGTCTAACTTTTGACACCAGTCCTTTTTCTGACAATTCAATTGCAGCATTATATATGAATTTGGTGCTATTTAATTTCTTAGCATCCTGCACAATAAATTATCAACAATCAGAGCTTTTAGTTTACATTTTATGTTATACATAACCGAAATGCACGTTTAAAATTCTGTCAGCAGTCCTACATTTTGTCGAAGGCAAGTCCCACAAACAAATCCAGGACTGATCAACAGAAGGAAAAATGGCAGCAGTAACACATTTGCTTACTTGCCTCAACAGAATCGGCTCAAAGGCTTGGTTCTGGTGTTACAGGATCATTCATGCAAATCTCCCAACACAGTGGGTTCTTTAAGTAAGAGGAAGGGCAGAAAAAGTTGGCACACATAATAAATCACTATTGTATACCTAGTACCATATACCTAGTATATTACTTAAGTGTTGCTACAAAAGTTCTTAAATTTCAAGGTTAAGGGAGGGAATTAGTTTGCCAGTAAACTATACATAAACTATCAAAACACAAGCGCAAGTTTCACCTGAAGTAAGATTCCGAACCTTGTTTGCCAGTGGCTGACGACTCATCTCCTTATTAGTTTCTCAGAAAGCCTGCAGATGAACACAAAGTAATGTAAAGTTAAACATAATTTAAAATGAATAAATTCTATGAAAAAAGAAACAATAAAAATTTTAAAAATTATTTACAGGAAAACATCGCAATGAATAATCATTATTAATAATGATTAATTTTGATCAACAAGAAATATAGATGACTGGCAAAAAATAAGTATAACTAACAATAACAAGCAATCAGTACTACATGAACATAAATGTAGACAACGCGTGCCTTTCCACTGCAGCTCCAGCCGAACAATTTTATTAAATGACAATTTTATGAAATGCTCCAACTATCAAATGCAATAAATGAAATCCAAGTTTCATCAATCTTGCCTTGTCACTTAAACCTTTAAGCTGTGACTATTATTTTCGTGCAAGTGCAACTCTGTGAACATTTACATGCTTAGGTACAACCCCATGCTTCACATAAGCACTGGGGTAAGGTTGGAGGTCAATTGCACAATGCATGTAGGTTGGCTTTTGCAAAACACGTTTTCAGGATCTCTCAAAAGTGCTATGAACAATACAATACAACTATAATTTAATAATCCCTCCTTACAAAGTTCAGAAGTGCTCATTGAAGCCGGGAAATGGGAGACAATAAGTTTAGTTTTGAGCACTGTGTCAAGTCAGAGGGGTTGCCCAAGATCCCGAATGAAGACCATAATCTGGTTGCCAGGATACCAGGGCAAGAAGGAGACAGACAAGCTGTTATGGCAGGTTGTGCTTACGTTGACAGAAATTGGAAGGAGCAGACTGGCTGGATCAGGGTAAACATTCTTGAAGATGCATGCCTTCATTTGTGAATAGAAAGCCAGAGGAGTGGTAGAGAGAGGGGTTTCACACAGATGATGATGGGTGAATAACAGATGGGGTCAGGAACAAAGAATTTGTGGAATTCATGTGCGAGATCATCTCAGAGTCAAGGTGCCTTGCGAGATACGGATCAGTTACAGAACTCAAGATGAACTGTGACTGGGGACGGGTAAAACTAAGGTTAAAAGATGACCGGGTACGGTCGCGGATTCGATGGTGAAAAATTCACGCATATAAGTGGTTGGGAATATTTATGAGTTATTTTATAGAGTCAAATAAATTGATTTCAATCAAGTTTTTAGTATATTAGCCGATGTTTAATTTTGGGATGCTAAAGTATAACCTTACATAAATTAATATGTTGAAAGGTGAGTTCAACACAACACTGATCAGTAAATGGAGATCTGGTCATTTTCCTCACGCGTGCTATATAAATAATTTTGCTCGAAGGAAGTCCGTGGCAAGGGCGTGTATATACAATACGACACAGCTTCGCTCTTTGTAGGGCACTGTCCTAAAAATCTAACCCCGTCTGACTTGAACTGTACTATACTGGTAAGTGTATAACTGAATAAACAGTAAGTCAAACTTGAAAACGTACAAGTGTTTACTTTAAAATGAAGTAAATAAAGCAAGTAAAACAACCGGAAAGCAAACGCAGATAACTATTACGTCAATTTTATTTGTGCTCCACAGATAATATATTGTCGAAACCGCTGCAACACCCAAGGGCGTCTTCAAACTGCTCGGGATCTTGCCCCAGACTTCACTCGGAGTATTGGTCCATTCACAAATGAAAATGTAACAAAGATAGCAATGATGGTAATCGTAATCGTAATCCAGATATTTCTACAGCGCCCAACGAAAGCCACGTCATGGGGACCAGCTTCTTCAGTCAAAACAAAATCGATAGGCAAGAATGGTTCGGTTCCAGATCAAGATCCAAAAGACAGAGAGAGGGACAGCGTGGCAGCTACGGTGGGTGATGTTTGGGAGTGGAGCGGAGAGAGAGATAAGAGGAAGAAGGGGAGTCAAGATAGGATCTGTAAAAGTGGAATGTTTTCAGTTTTGAGTGAAAGGCCAATGTAGAAATTGCAAGCGTGGAGCATAGATGAATTTGTATGATGTGTCATATAGCTAATCTAAAGACTTCTATACCGGCCTTATCGTAATGCCCAAGGCATCAGTCGATGGTCGCTTCAAGTCAAAATACCTGTCAAAAATCATAAACCTTTGGAAGTAATTTTAAAAGGGAGCTATAAAATTATGTGGCAACGCATGGCATGCAATTTGAGCATGGCGCAGATTAAGAAAAACAGGAGAATTTGAAGCATCATAATAATATTGCCAAAAACAATTTTCTCATTGACAGTAAATTGAATCTTATCTTCCGTGGCGAAGGTCCACGGAGGTAACCTATTTCAGTTATATACTAAGCAGATTAACTAGCCTAATTTGCTCGTTCTGCTTGATCTTGTTCCACTTGTGAGACAGTTCAACAAAGTAAAAAGTGAGAAAAGTCCCGGGAATGCTCTGAGCAGTAGTGGAGGACGCCCAATGTAAACAAAAAAGTTTACCCTTCGATGTTTTCGAAGAATCTGTTCATTAGTCATTGCGCGTCCTCTGACAGCTAGTTGTTACGAAAATTCTTTTGTAAAAATATATAATTCTATAACCTAATTATTAAATAATGAAGCAATGTATAACCAGGAATGAAGTCATTACTTTAAAACGAGATTAAGTCGATTCAAGACGCAAATATTGTTTTGAATAATAATGTCTACGCACTGTTCAATTTGTTATAATGAAGAGCCATAGTTTGTTCAATCTCTAGATTAGTAGTCCATGGGCTGGTTTTCAGAAGCGACTAGTAGGCTGTATTATGCAACCTCAAGTTAGAACCAGCGAAAACTCCGCCACTAGTAAGGCGGTGCCAGTCCCAAGCCCGGATAAAGAAGGAGGGCGACGCTAATCGTCTTTGTTATACCACAGCGTCGTTAAGTAGCAACTACAACAGAACCAGCGATGGTCAGGACCAAAGATTGTAACAAGAGAACCCTGCTCATTTTTCAATGAATTTATCGGGTGAGATCCTTAACCACCGTTGCCCGTTTGAATGGGAGACACGCCATTTAAGGTCCCGTGTATGAACCGTGCTAGTTCGATATTTAAATCTTATTCATAGACGCTCAGTCAAAACCAAAAATCGATAGGCAAGAAGGTTTCGGTTCCAGGTCGAGATCCATGAATCAAGGCAGGCAATCCATGAATCAAGGCAGGCACACAGTCAGGCGGCTACAGTGGATGGTGTTTGGAATTGAAGCGGAAAGAGCGAAAAGGAAAGAGGAAGAATCAGGAAAGGATTTGGGGAAGAAGTGTTTTCAGTTTTGAGTGAAAGACCTGCTAGTTAACAGAGGCCAGCGCTGAAAGTGCGATAGAAACTGTACAGCCCAACAAATAAGTCGTAAAAAGTAGGAATAACTCTTCAAAATGCTGTCAACCAAACGAAATGAAATCGCAAATTATTTACTACTTCATATTTCTATATTATTGCGGAAAGGGAAACGGTAAATTACGTGACAGAAACTACTCAAGGTAGACTAGGCAGAAAACGGGCACCGATGCTTTAGTACTGTAGCAATGCGTTGCATTTTTCATTGCTTTACAAGTTTACGATTTACGATGGTTACATCACGTTACCGAACCCTTTTGCCTATGGATTTTGTTTTGACTGAGCGCCTGTGAATAAGCTGGTTCCCGCGACTTAGCTTTCGTTGGACCCTGTAGAAATCTCGAGATTACGATTCCGATTACATCACAGCGTCTTGAAGGCACTACTTTCTGCAGCGCGGGGATAATACGATAACAGATGTCAAGCGGTTTTCATATTCTTTATAATGGCGGACAGCTGGTTAGTTCATGGGGCCAATTAAAACTCTGAAATTTATAGAAATACGAAGTAAGCTGACAGAAGTGATAATGTTGTTCAATGTTTATGGAAATATTCGTCATTCTCAGTGCGATTAATCGTATTCTTGCGTAGAAACTGACGCTTTTGTGAATTTTGACGCACTCAACTGTTGTGTGTCAAATCGTCTGTTTTGGTGCCAGTGTCAGTGATCGGCCTAGTGTTCGAGCGATTTCCTCTATAAAGATGCAAGGTTAGATGTACGCAGAAACGAATACACAAATGGAACCTGCCGACGTGAACCAACCCAAGGGCAACGGTGGTCCACCTCCGTACATTGGACTGTTCCCAGATACTCGACGGAGTCGATTGGACTGCAAGACGGATTTCGCCGACCGACCAAAATATCACAAAGCGGACCCGTCAGTTCAGTCCTTCCAGGAGTTGGCTGAGGAAGAAACAACACTTGCCAACGATCATGGCTGCCAGGAAGACGAAGATGAAGAGGGCTGTGAGTGTTCTGAACGGATTGTCATTAACGTCAGTGGTCTTCGGTTTGAGACAAGAGTTAAAACGCTCGACCAATATCCACATACACTGCTTGGCAACCACGAGAAACGCAATCAGTATTATGACTCTCTTCGTGATGAGTACTTCTTTGATCGCAATCGGCCAAGCTTTGATGCGATTCTATACTACTATCAAAGCAGTGGGCGTTTGCGGCGTCCCATCAATGTGCCATTGGACATTTTCATGGAGGAAATTCGATTCTATGAACTCGGTGAGGAGGTCATTGAAAAATACCGACAGGATGAAGGTTTTATCAAGGAAGAGCCAAGGCCACTGCCAGAAAACAAATTCCAGAGAAAGGTGAGGCATGGGGCTGATAGATTTGTTGGATGACTAGGCAAAGATTCATGGCTTTATGATGTAAATGGGCAAGGTGGGGCCAGGCTGCTTTAAAAATTCTTTAGCTACCAGACTGGGATGAATGACACTAGATGTAAAATTCTATATTTATTTTCAGTGTGTAGCAAGTTAAAAACTAAAGGTGGTAGACTTTTTCACACAGCTCTGTTGATACCTATTCGAATGGGCAGCAGTGGTGAAGGATCTCACACAACCAATTCATTGAAAAATGAGCACGGTCAAGGCCATACGGTCGCTATAGAAACACATGTAGACTAGCCTTCTATTCAGAAGCATGGTCCTGTGGCCGTAGGATCTCTCAGCTGAAAGGCAAACATAACCACAGCAGTCCAATGGCAGGGTCCTGTTTTAGCCTCCTATCTTATGTTGGTAGTCATATACTTACCATGGAAGGATGGCAGGCTGAGTTGGCTCAGGTGACCTTGCATTACATGTCACCAAATGCCAGTTGAGATAATTGTGCTATTTACAAAGACTAATTTTCAACAATGTTCATCACTGCCATGGTTTTGGAATAAACGATGAATGTTTGAGTTGAAGCACAATTATGACAAGAGGAATCCAGTAAGAAGACAGCCTTTTTCTTGCAGTTGTATTACATTGCTCAGCAAATGATCCTCTATTGGATTTCATGTGTAAGACTCACTGGGATTATAGTGTCAAGGGCTGAGGTGAAAGTCCGGTGACACTACCAGAAAATTAGAGACACAAAAAAGCATTTTATTTGCCAAAAAGTTAATTGATTGTTTTTGTAATGTCTGTGCTTCAGCTTCAGCATCTGAACTGCCTCTGGTGATTATCAGTAGCCAACTGGTTGCACACCATATTTTGTTAATATAGTGGCTTACAAAGAGGCTCCAGAGTAATCATAGAACTTCTATAGAGCCATTGTAATAATGCTGAAGGCATAAGTCAGTGGCTGCTGTTAGGAAGAATTGGCTTGCATACCAGATTTCAAATTCCAGAGTGAGTCTGTGGAAAACTAAGAGGGTAATCCAAGAAGGCAGTGGTGCATGCTTGCATAGGTATTGAGTGTAGTGAAAGGTGGTGTTGGCATTTATCAGCGTAGTAACATTGCTTTTGATGGAGGCAATTTTAGGTCTTTGTATTGTGAGGGGAGTAATGAAGGTCATGGTTTCAGTTATTCAATTTGATATGAGTAGATTTATTGTCTATTTTGGCAGATACAGCGATCTGTCAATGTTGGAAAATGTCTGCAAAAATGAAACTTAGAAGTAAAATTTAAAGTAACATCATGCAATATATTTCTGTTTTTAAGAGGAATTGCGCAAATACATCAAAGCAACCAATTATTGTTACTTTTATGAGAATTTTGTATACATTCCAGGTTGCACAGCTGTGTGTATCTGTGGTATGGTATTACATGAGAAATTGTGCTATTCTGTGACAGGCATTTCCTGCAATTGTTTTCCCTCTCCAAGTTTTCATTTTGAACCAATTTAATAATCATGAGATGACGTTGTTTATTATTCCGTATTTGCTTATTACAGTCATTAATAACCCACTTGTGAATTGTTCAGTATTTGTTTAGTACAATAATTAATAACCCAATTGATAGAATTAATCAGCTGACTTAGCTAATTATTCAGTATTAGTTTAGTGCCTAATTAATTTAAAGTTTTAGGGTGCCACCAAATAATTTAATCAGCTGTTGTATGAGAATCATAAGATTTGGGTGAATGTAACGAAAAGATCCAGAACAGTTCGATGCTACTGATTGTGACATTTTATGCATTGTTTGATGTCCTTCTCTAGTTTCCACGAAAATTATATGTTGCTCTGTTCTCAATACGTTTGTCAAAGTGTAATGAAAGATTGTTGATGTTCAGTTAATACATGGTAATTTAGGGCATTTCTTATAACTTTCTTTTGAAGTGAATCGGGTTAAACCCTTCTTAAATGTCAGATGACCTCCTTTCCCCTACACTCAAGTTATTGCAGACTTGGCTTTCAGTTTTAAAACATCTGGTTGGTAAAGAAATTCTAAAGATATGCTATGCTAATCCTTTAGGGCCTAAAGCTTTGTATATCCTTTTTGTCAAGAATCTTGTATGTTTGTCTGATTTCAGAATTTTCTTCATTTTCCTCATTGAGCTGATTCTGGATGATTTAAGTTTCTCACTTTTCTGTTGGCCAATATCTTTTTCAAGAAGCTGTTTTATTGAACATCAAATAACTATCAGTATTACAGTTTATACAAGCAAAATATTAATAGGCATCCATAGGTGAGACGAATAAGACAACAAGTCCTGTTAACTAGGTCACCTAATTTCTTATAACATATATCGAAACAGCATTTTAAGAATTACATGCAACATTAGTTTTATTTAACTGTGCAGGTGCAACGCTCGTGAAAATCATCTTGACTATTGATCTTGATCTTGTGTTGCTGCTATCAGTAGTAGCAGCCATTTTGCCACCTTCAGCAGTAGCTGTTGTTATCACTGGGGTCTGCACTGTCCACTACGTATTATATATTATGTTAGTGACAATAATTGTCTATATATGTTGATGTTTGCTGATGATGTTGTCCAATGATTAGCCATTAGCATCAGCATATATATATATATATATATATATAATAAAAATTAATTGCGGATTAACATTGCTAAGGACTTATAATAATAATAATTAGAAACTTCTCATGTGCTGGTGTCTAATGCACAAGACATCAACCGATGGCACACCAAAGCCAAGCTGCAGTCAGGTCAGTATCCAGAAGGTCAGTCCACAGGACAGAGAGGCAGCCTAGGGTGGATAAGCAGTTTGAAAAGGTAAGTTTTAAGTTGAGGACGAAATGACAAAAGCGACCGAGCCTATTTCGGTTTACCATCACAGGCTGTCTTATGAATGTGATGCCAATGAGACGTTGATCTGTTTCTGCAGGTCTGGTTACTGATGGAGTATCCTGAAAGTTCAATGGCTGCCCGCTTGATCGCACTTATCTCTGTTATCGTCATTCTGCTGTCCATCGTCGTCTTCTGCCTCGAAACGTTGCCACAGTTCAAACAATACCGTGTCGTCAACGCCACAACGAGCAACAGCACGGAAATGATCGAGGAGGATGACATTCCGAAATTCACCGAGCCATTCTTCATCATTGAATCGGTCTGTATCGTTTGGTTCACCTCTGAGCTCCTCATCCGTTTTGCATCCTGCCCCGATCACCTCATGTTCTTCAAAAACATGATGAACCTGATCGATCTCTTTGCGATCATTCCGTACTTCATCACGCTTGGAACGATCATTGCTGACGAAGGTCGTTCGAGCAACCAGGCGATGTCGCTGGCCATCCTACGAGTCATTCGACTTGTCCGCGTTTTCCGAATATTCAAGCTGTCACGCCATTCGAAAGGTCTCCAGATTCTTGGGCTGACGATACGGGCAAGCATGCGTGAGCTTGGTCTCCTTATATTCTTTTTGTTCATCTGTGTGATTCTGTTTTCAAGTGCTGTCTACTTCGCCGAAGCCGACACCCCTTCATCGCACTTCACGAGCATCCCTGATGCTTTCTGGTGGGCGGTGGTTACTATGACGACCGTCGGGTATGGCGACATGCGACCAATCAGTGCATGGGGTAAGCTGGTTGGGTCAATGTGTGCCATTGCTGGTGTGTTGACGATCGCTTTGCCAGTGCCAGTCATCGTTTCGAACTTTAACTACTTCTACCACCGCGAGACGGACAGCGAGGAGAAAGCAGACTACATTCACATCGACAGCTGTGCAAGCAACAACCTCCAGGAGATGAAGAAGCGAGGGTCTTCGGTGATGGACAGCTGCATCGATGTGACACATGCCGACGAAATGACAAGCCTGTATCCGGTCAGCAGCGGTGGTCATCCTGTCCACAACAACAGAAATACGACGTCCTACCCAGCACACAACATCATGCTTGAAACCTCAGCTGAAACAGATGTATGAGATGAAGTAAATATATGCTGGGGAACATCTGGGGATGGCAGATGTGTGACCAGGCCAGTTTCACTTTCGCAGGTACAGCGTGTTGCCATTCCAGGGGCATAAGAGGTCATTCTCGGGTTTGGTGGACCAGAGATGGCCAAGGTGTCTCGGTTCCCAAGTATCCCATGTGCAGAGGGTGTATGGTAAGCAGTGTAAGTCAATCCTGGAGTACTGCACATGCCTGCCTGGTTGCACCCAAGCCTCAGTTCCAAGATACTCAAAGTAGAATGGCCATCTACAGCAGTCACATCTATCTGCTTGTGTAGTTGGGTTATACATTTCTCAGAGCTGAGGTCCCTGAAGTGTTGATGTTCTTGGAACCAGTCCACAGGTGCCATATCTGCCTGGGTAGTTGTGGAAAACCATCGTTGGTTCTGAGTTACTAACATGTCATTTGAAAGTACCTAAAAGTTTATGCCATGAACAGGTACCACAAACAGATACCATGGCTGCTTGAATAGTTATATTACCTGAGATCAGACTGCTAAAGCTTTATCCATGGGATATCCAAAGGACTTTGGTATTTAAGGTAAGTAGTTCAGAGTGTACTTGGTGTATGGTTGTTCAACAACTACCTCAGGCAGGGTTGTTCAAAGTGATATCCCAGACAATGCTGTTCAGTAGATGCCCCAACTCTGCAGTTCAAAAGATACCCAAATTATGGCTATTCGTATAATACCCCTTGGCTTTTGAGCTGACCATTATCTTTCTTGCTCCTTATGGGCTTGGTATTCACCAAGCGATGAACCTAAGTGACCCCTTTAGAATTTTGATAACTTAGATTTTTCCTACAGTTGAAAAGCCATGCTGTTGTTGAGGGCTGTAAGTAAAATGTTTTCCCAGCCATTTAATTCTGTCATTATTTGCCCCTTTTATATTCCTGTCCTGTCTTGAAGGTCTAACTTCAAAAGAATGAACAACATGGCCTGAAAATAAGATGTTACAAAATTTGTGGATAGTAATTCCTTTCATTCCATTCGTTATCCCACTTTCCATTTTGAAGTGCTGGTATTTCTAAGATCTTACATGGCTATTGCAACCACAGAAAACTGTGAGGTTAACAATTGTCATGTGATTCTTTATCAGTAGTCAAGTAAAGAAAAGTGATTTTCGATACGATTATTATCCTAATAAGCAGGTTTTGATGTGAGGTGGCTGAAGCCACTGTCAGTTTTATCATGTTTTGTTATTAGTTTGGCCTCTGCTGGCCCCATCTCAGCCATTGTTGGACTTGTTCTAATTTTTTTGCTGTTTAACTGAAACGTTTTGCTGATTCTTTTTGTCTTGTGACTGTATCATGAATTCGTTCAATCCTGTTAGCCACGGTTGGTTTTGTATTTTTTCTGTACGATGCTGCCCATTAGTGTTTTGTGATGATGTCTTTACAGTCTCATTTTGACTGAGTTTTGTGCAATAACTGAGTTAAGTGTTTCCTATGTTACTTAACAAGCTTCTTAAATTTCTGTAGTTCTGTGGAGTTGGAAAAATCCAGAGATGGTTGGGAGATATTTTGCAATACTAGAGAGGTGTTGCATTGCTTACGGGCCCTTGCCAACACTCTTAGAATATTCCAGAAGAATTCTGGCCTACCATATCTGGTGCTACTGAGATTCAGTAAAACAGATAAATCATTTTGTGAGCAGGAAAAATGTTGAGCTTTAAATCTTTGTTTTTCTCCTGCATTCCTTTGATTTATTCAGTCTTTCCCATATGCATGTGTTTAAAATTCCATAAGTTTGTGATTAACTTAACACAAGGGGAAGTGTATTGAAAGCCATTGGGCTGCTTTGTTTGCAGACCTGACTGGACTTGAAGAAAGGTCCTGTCTTCCTAACAAGTTTGAGTTTATCGTGAAAATCTTGTCAGTTTTATAAAGGAAATCTCTAACTAATGTATTAGAACTTGAATTTGATGCTGCCCATAAATTTCTGTTTTATCAAGACTTTGTAGTTTTATCAGTCAGCATTTGCAGCAGAGGGTGCTATACTCAACAAGTCTTTTTATTGTTATTTATTTATTTATTTGTTTACTTGCTGTATTCATTTATGCATTGAAAATGATAGTTTTACAAGCTTTTATGGCAAAGCAGTTGGATGGAAATGGGAGGTAGTGACGTTTTGGTCTCGCATTTCTAGAAAATAACATCTGTCATAACTGACTGTTTAAAAATGGCTGTAGTCTGTGAAAGGCATGGCAGAAAATTTTCTGCCTCTGAGAATCTGCAAGGGATTGCATTAAGTTAACCATCATTATAAGTGGTAATGTGTTTCCACAACATGCTACCAGCTTTTTCTGTTCTGGGTTCATCTCCAAGGCTGTGTGTAGTCTGAAGTTAAATTCATCAAGTGGGTCAGTTTGGACAGTCTTGAAAAGAATAATATTAGGGAAGGAGGTTCTTTTACAGTGCATCAGATTTTATTAACACACCTTATTATCGTTCAGATTTCGTTATTGTGGTGTCAGAAATGTAGATCTTAAATTTTATTCAGCTTAAGAATGTGAGTTTGTTTTATGATATGGCTGTACAAGATAACATGTTACAAGATAACATGATATGGCTGTATAAGATTACTAGGAGAGTCCCATTTGCCGCTTTCTTTTCTGCTTATGACCTAAGGAAATCTGTGGGGTGTTGGTGGTAAGTTGTAAGGTTGAAGGTCCTTCTCTACATCTAGTCCTAGTCGTGAACTGTAAAAATGTGACTGTTGTGTAAGTCTGATACTGCATCTGTTGATACCAGTCCATTTTTTTTATCAACACAACCAGATTCTGTCGTGGAACAGTCATTACTTGTTGACTAAAGCTAGATTAGTTGAGTTAAACTTCTCTCTGTAGCCAATTTTCTGCTTTGTGCCACTGACACAGTAGCTGTGCCTTAACTGGTGGATGTTAGCTAGTAGCAGGTAAAGCCACTTAAGAAATAATTTTGATTTTGTGCATTTTCCAAGGAAACTTTTCACTTTGGATGTAGACGTGCAAAAGGTATCACATAAGTCAGATCTTATTTGTTTTCTGGTAATTTCTCCAAAATATTGTACAAAATTTGCAGACACACACCAGACAAAAGATGTTGGGTTGTTTTTGCAAGGAATTTCATTTTTTTCTGGTAAGCTGTAGCCGAAGTCAATGTGAATGTTGGTCACGTGGTTTAAAGTTTTCATCTTTTGAGGAATCCTTTTCTTAATTTCAAGGCCTGTCTACGGTAAGCTAGCATTTCATTTGCCTGAACATCATGCTTTGTGTGAATAAGTTTACATTGAGCCATGGAGGTTAAGATAGAACTGCCGTTATTCAGTGGGTTGCTGGGAATTACCATGCATGTCAATCCTAAGTTGAGTGCTTTTTGTTGTTACTTCATCCGGTTATGATTCACTTGAAACTGTACCCGGTACTAGATCTCTGACACTTGATGCACTTTACCCCAAGGAAAGTCTGTGGGGTACACTGCCTCCCACTCTAGACAATTTAGGTTATGCTACTTATTCTAGAAATGATACTAATTTATTTGCATTTTCTGCAGGTTTTTGTTTTTGACTGTTAGTGGGCATTATGAACTTTTGTTGACCAGGCTTGATATGATGAAATCCGTGTTTCAGAGCTTTCGACCTGAGTTTGATTTCTTGGTTTCTGTGACTTGGATTATACTGAGATTTGTGATTTAGTTGATTGCTTCAGAATGAGTACACATTCTGGTTTACTCCCAGAAGCACTATAAAAATGTTTACTGAACAAAATTATTTTTTAAAATAAATAATTTAAATAATAGATTAAATAATTAATCTTCTGTTACTTAATTACTCAGCCAACCTCTCTCTCTCTCTGGTGGTGAACTCAGAGTGTGGCCATTCTGTCCTGGACCTTCCTGCGAGTAGTGTGGAGGCCCATGTTCACTGTCAGCAGGTCTTGCTCTGTGACTAACCCGTGTTTGTCATGATAAGACTTTCTTAAAGTTCTTTTTCTAACAAGTGACGGATAACAGCACAAGACACATTTTCAGTATAAACTTAAGATGCAACAAACCTATTTTAAACTGGTTCCATGCCAACTGAAGTTGATGCAGGATTTGGCAACAAGTTGCTGCTTCTGTCTTTTCAACAAAAGCACCAGCAGAGTGGTTTCCACGCCGAGTTATGTTATTGTTAGAACTGTTATTTGTTATTTGGTGGTAATGTGTTGTTGATGAACTCATTCAGCCCAGATTTTTCCAGCTGTGCATTTACTGAAATTGATTATGCAATTTGCTTCAGAGATCAAATTTTGAGATTAAGTTTAAATTGGGAAACTCTGAGTTTCAAGGTGGAATTGTGAAATGAGGTTTAACGCTTCTTTCAGGACAAGCGTTACGATTTCAGCGCTATGAGTTTTTTGTCCAAAGATCACATGTAGATACATATGGAAATTTGGGATATGTGGTCGCGACCATGTTTTATCCAAATTTGCAATACGTAGGTCAGCATGTTTTATAGCAAAGGTGCATTGTATTAAGATTAGGCAGCAGATGTTAGCATGTAATTACAATTTAGTGTCTGTATTCTGTTTATCTTCCTACATGCTTAATGGGTTCAGTTGCCTACCAGATGCCTACTGTTTCAAAGACTGATTAACTACCAGTACTTTAAAATGTTTGTACTACACCGTTTACATTGTAAGACATTCTTAAAGTTCTGTTTCAAACGAGTGGTAGATAACAGCACAAGCAACATTTTCAGCTAAACTTCAGACACACCTTTATAGATTGTTACATAGCCGTATTTCAGTGCTTTTGAGAGGTATTTAAAGGACGCTATATAAATGTCCACAAGACTCCACATACGTACATACATAAAATAGTGGTAATGGGTACTTCAGCAAACAGCAGAATGTACTCGACTGTGCAAAGCTGCTGAAATGTTCTGGAATGCGCTTTAAGTGGAACATTTATGAGTTCTATCTGTCTGTTCTTTTGCATCATTTTTCTACCTTTTTTCAGTGCTGGTTTTTGGTTTACTTTGACCATTGAAGTTCGGTTTGATTTAACTGCATGTGAATAGAATGCAGTATAAGAACGTTTTGCTAGGTTGATAACTGATAGTGGCACTGCAGAAGTTCAGGGCTTGGTTGTACAACATAATCGTGTTGAATCTTTAGTCTGGTCTTGCTTGGAGCTTGTTTCGTCAATGCTTTTAAGATAAGGTAATATAACCCTTGAAACTACCTTCGATTGATGCTTTACGAATTATGATAATGGTGCTATAGAAATCAGTAGACGAGATTACATAGATAAATATGTAAGGTAAGGTTGACATCAGTGGCCATGACAATGGTAAGATGTTGCTAAACATGTTACAACCTGAAGTGGCACTATATAAATGTTCATTTGCATTACATTACTTACAGAAAAACTCAAGAAATTTTGACTAATTATTACAAAAGCCCACATTAGTATCTGGCCTATAGCTGTCTGCTACATAGTGTCGTTTATCAGACAGCTGCTATGAGAGACTATTAAGAGAAATTTTAATTACAAAGATTCCGTTACAAATACCAGGCACTAGAACATTCTGGCCTCATTAGCTGCCGCTTCCAGATGTAACTTTTATGAGAGTATCGGTATCGGTAAAAGTGTGGGCAAGGTGTTGGTGCCAAAGCTTATGAACCTCAGTCGAACACTGTTGGTTGCTGTACAAAGAATGCTGAAGTCTGATGAGCCATCAAGTGGACCAAAGGGTCTGTCGTCTGCTGTCACCAGTCTCAGTGTTTGTGTGTTAGTTATCTAGACACTTAGTAGTACACCATTTAAGTACAGTACCTCACGAAAGAGATGTCCACGCTAGCCTAAAAGATGTTAGAACAAAAAACCTTCGTCAGTAAGTGACGGTACCAAGATAACTAGAAAAGTCAGCACTTGTGGGCTGTCGCAAAGACACAGAGCTCAACTGATGTAATCCATCCAAAGCTGCCGATTGGGCATGTCTCAGAGCAGCCCTTTGGTTTTTGTATGTGTGTATGTACAAGTTTGAATATATGTTAATGTTTAGAACTATTTATGGCATAAGTATTTATATTTACATATATGTATATATCTGATACGTTCATCTACATATATATGATGTATATATTCTCTATGTGTATATATGTAATATGTATACACTTGCTACTTATATATTTTCATGCATATATATTTATTTATTTACTTATTTACTGGCATGAGAGCCGTTTAACAACCTTTACGAGATAGGGCTGGGTGAAATGCCCTTTGCATGAAAATATCCCACATTGGTACTTGGACCTGTGGCATGATACCTTTGCCAGTGCCAGCCTTCCATCACTGTCTTACCACATCCAAAGGACACTGATTTCTGTTGGAACCATCTGAGGTGAATGCATGACATTATAAAAGTGTAATCATAGTGGATAGATAAAAGCGTACAATGGAGACTAATGATTTGGTTGTGTTGAAAGAATCCCAAAACACAGCTTTACTTGCAAGATTTGACTGAAAGAGAAGCAGAGGAAGACCAGGACTGCATTGGAAAGATGAAAGAAACATAACAAGACGAGAACAAAACATGGGAAAAACACTGGACTTGATGCATGATCGAAAAACATTCATTTGCATCCATTGCTGCCAAACTTCTGGTGCCAGGAACTGGTGATGATGAACAGCATTGGCTGTGCTTTGAGTGTTTAATATGCCAGACTGTTAACAGAACTGTTAGGGTTTTATTCTCTGGCAGGACAGAAAGTAAAGTGGAAATTTTTGTTCTACGAATGTCTTTTCGGCTACAGAAGAGTGCACATAAGACGTTTATTGAACACCGCAAAAGAGAAACAATTGATATTGCAGTCATTCAAAGGGAAAAATGTTAATTGGCATCCAAAGGTGAGACCGAAACGACAATAAGTCCTGCTGACAGGGTCACCTAATTTCTAAAGCAGATTTCAAGATGGCACATTTAACATTTTACATGTTTCATCAATTTTTTTAACCGTGTAAGTGCAGCATTATGTGAAATATATTTTTTGACAACAAAAACATCCCGGTGCATGGTATTTCTGGTTTACACTTGATGGAAGATAAAGCAGTGAGGGAGAGGACGATCCAGCTGCCTTCACAAACTGAGGCTAAGAAAACTAAGTATTTAACACGTTCTCTACCTCCTGATGTCCGTGACTCTTGTACTGGGTGTGCGTTTTGCTCTAAGCTCAAAACTTACCTCTTTCCTCTGCTTATGGGTCAGAATGTTTCTTTGCATTGACAGATTTCAGTTATGTTCTAGTGTAAATTAACACTTCATAGGATGCTCACCTCTCAGATTATGGCAGGGAACTGATCTTTTCTTCAGCTATAAAACTTAGTAATAAAGTTTATTAAATCATTTCAATTGGGTGACATATCCGCAAAGAAACTGCGTTTTTATGGAAATTGTTGAATGACGGTAACTCTAGAAAACGTCCGTCTGAGGTGAGAATAGAAAAACTAACGTCCTGATGTATTGCTAACAAACTGATGTTTCCAGATGTTTTCATGTTACTGTGGCAGTCGATAGATGTAATGTAATGTATTGTGTCCTACTGAGAACTACTACTGACAGAGATAAACAAGCAGTTACGTTACATTGCTACGTTAAATTGTCATATGTTGCCGTTTTTCATTTGGTTGGTGTGTTTTAATATTCGTTGACCTTTCCATTGCAAGTAGATTCTGGCCAGCCATACTGTCATTGTTTTTGCTTTATCTGAAAATCTGATGGTGACTACGTTAGTGCATTACCAAATCATATGTTGTTCATTATTATAACTATATTGTAGGTATTGTAAGATTAGATTATGAATTTGGAAAGTTCCTGTTACTGGTGGTTATTTAAACTGATCAAGACTTATATTATGTACCAAATGCATTAATATATTTTGCCTTAGCTAAAACAGTCTTACATATTTAATTCCAGTTGGCCTGGATAAAGTCTGTCTTGTTCTGTAGATCTGTCTGTTTTATTAAAGTTTGCTTATGTTCCAGGCTTGGAAAACATCCTTAGTCATGGAAATATTTCAGTATTTAGTAAACTGATTTTACTGTACAAAACTGATTTTGAGGACTGGGTCTTTAAGTTTAAAGAGTTCTAGACGTTCTTTTATCCTTCTGGTCTGCTAATGTAGTGCATCAACAATTCTTACAGAAACTGGTAATGGCTTTGAAAGGATTGTAAAAGGAGCTAGATAGATGTTCAGATACACCATGGACAGTTATTTCGTCTAAGCCTTTTTTGTTGTCAGATTTGGATATAATGCCTGATTTCTTCGAATCAAATTCTGCAGTCTGGAAATTGTTTTATCAGACTTAAGATATTTGCTTCAAGTTTGTTTCTTCGTGAAGCTAAAGCTGAAGCCAACTGAACCTGAAGCTGAAAGTTATGTCGCACCTTAAATTGAAAGTGATGCTGAAGCTTAAGTTTAGAGTGATGCTGACACTATAGTTGAAATTTAGTTTGGAATTATCTGTTAAATGAAATTGTGACTACAGATGAAATTGAAACTAGACTGAGGTAAAAGGTGAAACTGGAACATGTTTGCCTTGTGTGTTGTTTTTGATCAAATAGTTACGGTACTCACATGCGGATTTTGCTCGATAATTTTCGTTTTCATGGACTTTCAAGGTGACCTAGTCTGCATTCTTGGAGTTCTTTCTTTTTCTCTGTCCTTTTTTGAGTGGTTTGGATGATATTCGGATGTTTGTTACTGAAGTCTTGTGCGCCTCCATTCGACCCGTCCGCCCTGAGGAGGTTCAGGTTGCTAACTGGACAGTGTTGAGTTCTAGTTGGAAAGGCCAAGGGAGTCCTTGCACTGGTGCTAACTGTTCTAATGTTCTACCGTCCTGCTATATGAATTGGTGCTGACAGTTCTATCATTCTACTCTACAACCAATTAACCCACTGCTGAAGCATATTGTCCACAAACCTAGTGGCTGAGGGATATCGGGACAAAGTGTCTTCTACCATCTGGGAGGACTGCTTGGCTTTGGGATTCGTGTGTTGCAAGCCTTGTTGCCTGTTGTCATTCCTCTTCTTCAATGGTATGTGATGCAAGAATTCTGAACTTGGTGTCTAGCATCAGCTCTGGATGGGAACCCATCAGTTGGGCCTGCATGTCTGCAGGAGCCCGCCTGTGGTGTCTTTTATTTATCTGAGCGCTGTTCACTTATTCATAACTTTTTGTCTTGAATGATGTTAACATCGGTAGGCTAGTGTAGACTCTGCTTTTTTCAGGTACATGGTAGTTGCTATACTAAGTGTGTACTTACGTACATGCATACGTTAGTTGAAAGTGGAGCTGGTACATAAGTTGAAATTGAATCTGGGTCATAAGTTGAAAATAATTAGTAATCTTACCTTGTGGGATGGCATGAGTGGGAGGAGGACTACTGCTTGCATATATTGCACTTCCTGTTCTATGACTCGATTGCTAATCTCTCCAAAGGATACCAGAGAGCTGCATCATGCTGTAGCTGTGTGTGAGACCGTTCCAGTTGTCCAAACCCTACGTTGGACAAACATATTTTTTGCATCCAGTCTAAATCGCTTCTTATAAAGCTTCAGCTGATGACCTCTTTACCATCCATGGTCCATGGAGAAGAACATACCTGGATCTGTGTGATCAGTAATTTCCAAAATGTTAAAGCTGTCCACTATGTTGGTTTTCATGATACTTACCTGCATGCATTCAGGTTTCAACTCCTTGAGTCCCTCCTCATATGGCATAAAACCACGTCCTTCTAGCACCTTTCTTGCCTTCCTCTGTACCAACTCGGTGCCAAATGTCTTTCAGTAGATGTGGCATTCAAGCTTGAACACGAGACCTTTTCCGACAAATTACAAGACCATAGACTTATTTGTTGACTCGAAATGGGGACAGATCAGCTTAAGGCTGAAACTGGCCAGCAGAGTTGCTGTTACCTGTGTTTCTTCGAGAGTAGGCTTCTCAGAGACACGTAATAGTGAGTCACTTATTTGGCCTCGATTTTTATTGGACAGACTAGTGGTTAGCATGCTGGACTGTCAACCATGGGGTCAGGAGTTCAAATCCCCATCAGGGTAGAGATGTTTCAAACTTTCTGCTCCATTTGTCCCCCCTAACCAACTCAGCTTTAATATTCTAATGTTATAATATACTGACCACATGCTTTCAGTGGGAAGATCAAACGGCAAGGGAGAGGACTGACCACCTACCCTTATAAGCCGAGGCTAAGAAAACTGAAGTCATTAACTCTTCATACCCGTGGCTGCCTCACAGGCTAGCTTAAGGGACTGCTCTTCTCGTCTTTTTTGGGAAAATGGAAGGTTTTACTACACGAGAGACTTCTGATTGGCCTTTGTTTCATGTCACTTAGAGAGTGACCTATATGACCTTTCACTTGTGCAGTTTGCCCCAAAAGGTGCCGAGGAGGAGGTGCTGAACTGCCAGATTACATTACCAAGTAAAATCAAGTGCTTTTCCCGGTAGCTTGAGTGGATGTGCAGGCTAAAAGAATGGCTAAAGTTCAGGTGAGAGTCATATAAGATGTTGATCTGATGTGCTGGCTGTAACTGCGACATTTGCATCAGTCGAGTATGGTTATTATTGAATGTTTGAAGGGTCATCAGGTGCAACTAGCTGCCCTTGTTCTTTGTCCTACCGCTGTTAACACCAGATGGTATTTGACTATTAATGATGTTAATTTCCCTTTGTAGGGTTTCAATGTGATTGCTTCAGAGGAGAGTAGATACTCCCTAGTTTTCTATTTAGTTTTTGACCCTGGCACTTATTTGGCTACCTCTGATGATAGTTATTGGTGCAATGATTTTTGTGTTTTCCTTGAGAGAAACGGTTTGCCTTACAGCGACTCGATTTCTTGTCTGTTGATTTTGAAACGGAATATTTTTAGTTTTTCATCATCCTTGTCATGAAATTGTGGTTGCTTTCAGATTTTCAAAATTATTCTTTGTAAACATGGATGTTGGTCTGTTTTGTAATGATTAACATGTGTTTGTACCGGTAACAGTTGAATGCTTGCCATTCAACATTGAATGTGCTGGTTTACCTTCCTCTGAGTAACAACTGTGATGATGATGATGAGGAGTTCTCTGCCAGAAGGCAAGTCCTTTGGTTTTATGGCACCCGGGGATGAGATGAGTGAGGTGGTTTCCCATTGCCTTCCTCACAGACAATTGTGGGTGAGCAACTTGTCCAAGGTCACTTACGCAGTGGTTGAGGCAGATTCGAACCCGCGACCCTCCGGTTACGAGGCACAGACCATACAGCTACACCACTACAGCAACAGTGAGCAAATCCTTAACACACCATTGGCTAATGGCTTCTCATTACCTTTGAAACTATAATAGATATAAGGAAATAAATTAATAACAAATGTGACACTAGTAGCTGGATAAAAATAATAATTTCAGGCTGGACGTTGAAATTCCCTTTTTGGGACTTGGTGAAACCTTGGTTGAAAGTCTTCACAGCTGAACAAAATTGCCAATTCTTTTTGACATAGTTTTCTCTTGCTTGAAGATACTGTAATGTACTCAATTGATTTTGTTGTACTCAGCTAACTGTTAAACTTAATTTTGTATTGTAGTTCAGTTTTCATAATTAGAAAAAATATTTTCAGATTTCCTAGCGAAGATAGGCACAGATGGAATCTGTAGCTGTTTATATACATGTCTGGTTTTTTTGTAATTTTAATTTATTTTTAACAGAAAGTTTAAAAAATGTAAACTTTTATGTTAGGTGAGATTCCATAACTGTTGTTGTCATGCCGACAGCAGACGAGGCATCTGACAGTGTATGGTCATCAGGGCCTAGCAGAGGCGCCAGCAGGGCCATTTGGCCCAGACCTTGCACTGAGAAGAGGCCTCATATTGTGAAAAAAAATTTGTATGTAATAATTATTGATATTTATTTCACCTTTTTTGTATTATGAATCGCAACTGTAGGATTATGATGTGCATGCTTTGGGATTGGAGTCTTGTATCTGCCCAGTGGCCCAGGACTCCTTGCATCTCTGACAAGTCCTGATGGTCGTATCATGAGATTATGTGGCTAATCATTTGTGTTAATTTTGTTGCATTCGTGAGAGCAATTTGCATTGTTCGATTATTTGATTCTTTGACTTACTATGACTTCGAGACTCCATCCAGTTTGTGAATGAAAATTTTTCATGAATTGTTTAAAATCTGTGTCAAGCATTGATCAGGAAGAAATGAGTCTGCATTCATTCATTATTATTGTTTTCAAGTTCTCTGGTTTTTATTGTTTTGTCATTTTGCTGGTTTTTAGAGTTTTGTAATATTTTGTGTACAATGCAGAAGTTACTGGATAGAAGTTGTGTATATTTTGTTTTCATAATGACAAAGACATGTGACTTGACAATGTTAAGCAAGGTGGTGTCTGCTGAAGCTGCGTTTTACATTATTTGAGCTCTTCAATTTCAGGCAAAATGTCTCCAGATTTTGGAAGAGGACTGAATTCTTTTTTTCTCCTCTTTTGAAAGAGGAAGAGAACTCTAACATCAGATGAGAGAAATCAGTTTCGTTAGTTGATTTTGCGTAAAGTTGTATGCATGTATATATTTATCAAGCCACTTGATATAGCGCATTTTAAGTACCTCACAATCTGACTGTGTAACTGATCTTAACAAGTGCGTTTTAAGACAGTTTCCAAATGCTAAAATACATTTGGAAGCAATGCCAACATTACACTTTGCAGTTTCTACTCAAAATTGGGGTGTTCTGGGGTAGCATCTTCTTAATTCATGCGATATCTCCTCTGAAATCCAAACAGTGCTGAGGATGCAGCGAGATGCAAAACTCAACTCATATTTCTTGTAAGACCAGTCAGTTTGATTTATGTGGTTGGATATGTCAAAAGGACTGTGAGTTTGGAACAGTTTAACTTAAAAGTGACCATCAGTTGATGCCTTGAGCTTTATGATAGCTGCAATATCGAAATTTCAAGATTTACCGGTATATAAGAGGGTGCTGTGGTGTATCAGGGCTGTTAGTTTCAATGACCATACTATTCAACAGGCCTATTTATTTGTGATATTAGGATCTTGCAGAGTTGGACAAGCAGCTTTTGCTTGTCAGACCTCAGAAGCTACAGGCCTGAAGACACTTCAGAAAATTTTGGGAGAAAGATTTACAGATTAGAGGAATGTGAGAAGTGAAGTTTGAGGCAAGAGATTTTTGACAGATTAAGGAGAAGAAGGGAAAACGTGAGGTAAGAGGACATGATTGAAAAGGCCACCAGGAAGATTTGTTTTCCCCAGAAGACACATTTTGCCAAACTAACATGCAGAGGTGTGCACGAGAGCCTTTTAAATAATGAAATCATATGCTTCAACAGCAGAATATATCACAGACTATGACTATGGGAGTCAACATAACAGTGCTAAAACAGGTAATAGATCTTCTGAACCACTTAAAACTAGGGTCTTAAATGGTTCAGAATACCTATAATCTGTGTTAGAACTGCTGCAAATTAACCGGAAATGCTTAATATGGCTAATTCTTCTTAAAGGCTGTGACAGTGTCCACTCAAACAATACTATTCAAAGCAATCCACAAGTCTATTTGCACTAAAAATCTCCGCCCTAAGGTGCCTTTCTGTTTCTTGAATAATTTATACCTGTGTCCCCGAGTCGCCTTGTTTGGAGTTAATTCAAAGGACCACTCCCGCTGGCACTGCTTCCTTTCCAGTGAATCTTACAAGCTTCAGTTAGGTCTCTGCTCCTTGTTCTGTCCAGTGTTGTTAGCCGACATCTTTTTCAACCTTTCTTAAATAGCTCAAATTCCTGTAACCCGAATGATTTTGGTAGCCCTCCTATGCACCTTCCCCAGTTGTTCTATTTCATATTTTTGCTAAGGATTCCATACCTGGATGCAACATTCCAACTGAGGCCTCAGCAGTATTCTGTGGCTAATATGACTAATGCGTCCATTCTTTTGTCGCTGGAATACAGTAATCCATACATCGCGCTGACTAATGTAGCTAAAATTGGATTTAATAATTGGAGCAATACCTTATCTGCCGTAATTTTTATTGCACCGGTTCAACGCAGCATGAGTGTTCAGCAGGCTAGCATGGTGCGCAAAAGTACAAAACAACGAGTGTGCATCGAAGGCCGTGGTGCATCCCAGTTTTTAATTCGAGCGCTTTTGTATGGAATAAAAATAGAATACGTTCTAAATGCTCAAATCTATGAAAGTAGTTCGTCTAGCGGAAGCGTTAATATTAATAAGGAACACAGATAACAATGTCCTATTAGCATCTAGATTCCGCACAAATTACTGAATATAGGGTGGTGGCGCGGAACCGCAAAAATGTAATATAGATTCCTTAATGCGCATGAACCTAATCATAAATTAAGGTGTCTTTTGTCCTTGACTCGTCGCTTAATGATGCTCGAGTTCGAAAAGAATGGCAAGTTTCTTGGTCCTCTGTCTTTCTCTTGCCAGAGGTATATCTCGAGTGAATACCGCGCTTAGCAGCAGGACTTTTTCTTTTGTTTTTTTTTCTTTCCAGTTGGTTCTGGAAATGCCTTCACAATG
This sequence comes from Norana najaformis, assembly GCA_964023275.1. NCBI lineage: Eukaryota > Metazoa > Annelida > Clitellata > Crassiclitellata > Hormogastridae > Norana > Norana najaformis. Next base: position 13,716,659 of record OZ029924.1, on the reverse strand, counting down.
TGTTCGGTCTGCTATGTACTTGGTATTTTTCCGTTCTCGAGAGAAGACGTTTTGTTTCAGGGTGCTTATACTCCTTAGGCTGCCTTTTCGTTTTATAGAATTTCTAAGATTATGTGAGATTAGATATGTCTTAAAAGATTTACAAAGTGACTGTAATTAAAGTGAATGAATTAATTTTGTAGAAGTATTGCCATGCAAATGATTCATTACTGAGCCTAAAATGCAGGTTTCGTGCAAAAGATTAGCGGAATGTAAAGTTTCACACTTTGCTACATTTTACGCTGTTTACCGTAAGTGTTCTTCATTGTCCAAGCACGCTGAGATAAGTATTCGTTCATTTGAAGGCGAAAGTCAAAAGCAATACTTCAGAAGTGTTGGCATGACCAAATCTTTGACATATTTGAAAATCTAGTTCTCTGCATTTTCTGTGCTGTAGAAACGTGACATCAGGCTAACTGCTAGATGGCGCTTTCCGTGTATCGCTCCATTCGTTGTGGGTATCAAAAATTGGTCGCATGTTGAATATGTATGACAAATATAATCTGTGAATACATGTAGAGCGTTGGAGTACCTGTGATTATGGTGTTGATTCGTAGTTTAAAAGTTTATTATTTATAAAGTGGAAATTGTTCGAAATAATTTTCTGGTTGGATACGGGTGTTTTTATTCAGTTCATCGTAGTTGTTGAGCCTGTCTTATGGCTGATCGTCTGGGTTAGTTGAAATTTTAATCTGCCTAGCATTGATGACGTCCTGCCACTGGGTAGGGGTAGGAGTATGTCGTGTTCGATATGCTTAAGTTATCTGTGATTCACCCCATCATATGACTTTATTGGAACGACTAGTTCGTGACTGGATGAGAACAGGGTGTTGTATAAAAACTTTAAGTTTTCTACAGTACAGTTAGATCCACTAGAGTTGGAAGATCGTGAAGCGCGAAACGTCAAGCAAAAACTGTTAATTAAAGTAAGTTAATAGTGGTGGTATTAGTTGTTGAGTGTATAAAATGTGTTTAAACTAACTTACATAGGTGTAAACTAAATTGCATGTGTCCGTAAATTCATTAGCTTTAGTTGTGACACGGTACAAAATCATTTGTAATGTCCAAGTGTGATGAGCAGTGCAAAGGATCAGTCAAAAATATGGTAGCATAAAGTGCACAACTTATGCAAACATCTGCCCTGCAAAAATCATGTAGAAACTCCCTCACAATCCCCACCACATAAATCTTAAAACTTCACAATCAACCTTAGTCATTTGGGGGATAGATGGGTTTAGGTTAAGTCAGGTGTTTCTGAGCTAAGTAATATTGTATTCAGTACACGACAAACACATATACTTTCAAGTTATTGGGTTAAAAGTAGGTGCATTATTATGCATTTTAATAGATTTGAGCGTGGTCATCAATTTATTTAAATAGACTTTGATTTAAATACACAATTATAGGTATTTATTTGCATAGGAGGCATACGAACAATGAATTTGAACGTGAACCCATTTCTTTATCATGGCTCAGCCAACAGACTCATACCCAAAGATTGCAGGCTGTGGGAAGAGATGTATGGAGGCACTAGTGATTGGAGCGCTTGTGGTACAAGACCATAGCCGAGATGATTGAATGGTCATTGGTTAGTCTGATCGTGGGTGGATAATCACTAAATGCTAACATTCTTCGGTGCATCTAGTGCATTTGCTGGATAGTGTGATAGACTGTCATCGCAGAGATCAGAGTTCAAATTTCTGCCATGAAATAAACATTTTCCAAGATATCTTCCACTAGTTTAGATTCAGGTTTACTGACATTGTGCACGTCACAAGTGCTTTAAATAAATAAATAAATAGTGTTCCTAGCAAATTTTGCTGTAAACATTGATTGCACATTCTTACTGGGAAGATCGGACAACTTGAGAAAGGACTGACCGCCTGACATCACGTGCTTAAGCTAAGAAAATAAAGTTTCTAAAACTTCATTTCCTTGGCTGCCTCTAGGGAGGGGGTTATCCTAATAGGCGGCTCCTCTTCTAGTGCATTAGTTATGATGGTAAACACTCCATAGTGTGACTGGAGGAAACCAAACTTAATTGAGCATATGGCTACTGAGGTACATTACAAGTAAATAAAAACTCATGAGACAACTTATGTTAATTTCAAGTAGTCTTAAATGTTTAACTTAAACTGTTTTGTTTACCATGCTCATGCCACACTGTCCATAGAGTTCCATATAACTTCACTGTGTTTAATGGTGTGAACAATCGCTTGATAACTCTGGCATGAGCAAGCCATCTGCTGTTGGGTTAAAATCAGGCTTAGTAATACATGGTGCAATAGTTCCTGTTTAAAAAGCTTTACTTAACACAGCTTCATTTACTTTCACCTAGTATCATATTTAATAGGAAAACAAGTCATTTGATTGCATGATGAAAACACTGATTAGCAGCTGCTAATAGCATCCGGTCTCCTAGCATGTCATCAGCTGGACACTAGAGCAACCCTTATTTTCTAGACTGTGTCCAGTTCTTCCAGGAAATAGTATTTATGCAATCTCCTCACTGAAATATTTATCTTCCTTTAACTCATTCGGCTTGGGTTGTTGGTGGAAGTGGATTTTTAGTTTGGGTAGTGCTGTGGGCAATACTCTTCAATGGACATAGACCATATGGTTAGAAGTCTCCCTGGTAAAACAGTTTGGGTTAAAATGCCTTGCTGGTCTTGCAGATCATGTCATGAAAACAGGTTCCAAGTTGAAGAACATGCTTTTAGCACCAGCTACTCAGCAATGGATGACAGCACAGTGTCAAGCATTCTCAGTGGTAGTTTTAAGAGTGTAGTTTTGAATAAGAGTGTAGTTTTAAGAGTGTAGTTTTAAGAGTGTAGTTTTGAATAACAGAGAGGTTTTATGTCTGGTTATTTACCCAAAGTGATTTCGATTTTGGTTGCATTTATCTGAATTGCTTGTACTTGGAGTGGTTTTCCTGGTACTGTCTTCCTGTGAGTGCTTCATGTAATTTGTTGAGTTAAACAGATTAGCTTAGCCAAAGAGAAAGCAGATACACAAGTACAATTAAACCATTTTAGAGCAATTTCTGGTGTATATATATATATATATTTATTTATGCCATGGGTGTTTTTACAACTTGAAAATGGTTTTTATAAAGGGTTTTTGTGGCTAGATACAATTCACAACCAACTATAACCATAAGGCCGATACAATTCATGTCATGTGCCTCCAAATTACAGTAGATGCAATGTTCCCTTGAATTTTTTCATCGTGCACTTAAAGGCCTATGCAGGCAGTAACATTTGGGACCTGTACTATGGTTTGTGCTAGTTTGTACATCTGTTAGGCCTTACCTAAAAGACTATAAAATTGTGTTGTATGAAAAGAAAAGACTAAGAAGGGAATAGACGACTGATTGTGATTTTATCGTAGTATGCCATTTTGTTCTTTGACCAGCTTGAGTCCAGAATTTGACTTGCCTTTACTCAGCAGTGACCTGAAGCCCAATGCCTTATTACAGTGGTTCTATAGAAGTTTGTAGATAAGAAATTAGGCTTGGTGCTCATTCGACCAAAAGGCTGAATTGCAAATATAAATCAACCTGTATTTTAAAGAAGCTTGCATTTGAATTGCATTTGTTGCTTGGGTTTGGCTCACAATCAGTTGTTGCTCTGCACTTTAGACTTCAGCAGCTTAGAAGAAAGTGAAGTATCCCATATCCCAAAAGTGAGACGTAGGTGAGGCGCTTATTTCCTTTTCTTTAGGCCCTTGAGCTGACAGTGGACGAATCCCAAGGTCCTGGACACAGGACCAGTGCATGCTGTATACTTCCCAGGTTACATCGGCACCAAATTATACTGATTGGTGACAGAGGTGCATGTGCACAAACAGTTTGCCCAGGGTCATTACACGTAGTCGAACCCGCAACCACATGATCATTGACCACCGTATTTAAGTACTTAAACTAAAATTGCAGATTAGATGTTTGACAAAACATCTTCCATTATGTTAATGGAATGTCTCTGATGTTCTTTAGACATATTTCAAATTGTAATTTTATTTTATTTATTTGTAAATTTGTAGAGTGTCTTTTCAAGAGAAACTAAACAAAGGCATTCTCTGTGCTAGATTTTCTGTCTTCATTCACAAAACCACTGTTTGGATGTAAAAGAGGCTTCAGATATTAATTTCAGCAGGGGATTGCTAATTGATAGTCTGTTTATTTATGCCATTGAGTTACTGGCTTCATCATTTAACCTGTTTGTTTTACTGTTTTTATTTTTTGCAGTGGACAGTGAGGCAAATGTCCGTCGTATCTTGAACGTTGAGCAATGTTTTGGTACTTCGGGACAGGTATTTGTGCTAACTAGCTTTCATGTGTTGTAAATTATACAAGGTTAGATAAAGCAATCATGCGCTTTTAAATCTGTTGTCCGAATTATGACATGTTTGCAATTCATCTGAACAATTCATGCTTCAGCAGAGACACACTTAAGCCTCGTGATCTTAAGTTATTCTAAGAACTGTATATTATTTGTATATGTTTGAAAATTTATATAGCACCTTTTAGGAAACTGAAAAGTACTTTACTGATAGATAAGAGGTTCATTATAAATTTACACTTACTGGCACCTTTTGAGAAATTTTGAAAAGCGCTATACTGTACTGATAGATAAGAGTTTCATTATAAATGAGCATTTATGTAGTGCCAGTTAATGCATACCTACTGAAAGAAGAACTTACAATGCAGCCAAACTGCAACAAGACCGAGAAAAAGTGTTGTGCTTAGCAGTTGAACTTAGCCTGCTGCACCATGTTCTTGTTGCCAATTGATATGTAAACATGCCCGCCAAACACTGAACCGTCCTTGTAACGTACTTCATTGTAGCTCATACTTTGATGTTTTGTAGTCTGGAACATTGGCCCAAGAATTAACCTGGCTTTAGAACATGACCTTGTAATTATGCAACATTGTTACATGTTGTGTTTCTTGATAGGGCTTCCAAAGGTATCATTATAAGGAGTGACCAGGGCATTCCAGTTGCAGGTTGTGTTAAAATCTACATTTTGTGTCTATTTAACAAAACGGAGCTAAATGGGTGTTAATTTTTTTCATTTCAGCCTCTTTCTGCTCCAAATCGTATCCTGATTGGTGAAGGTATTTTGACGAAGATGTGCAGGAAAGGTCCAAAGCCTCGCCAGTTCTTTTTGTTCAATGATATTCTTGTTTATGGTAATATTGTCATCAACAAGAAAAAGGTATTTTCTTATTTCATAAATTTGCTTAATGGGGTGCTTTTTTGAATTAAAATATGCATTGGCTTGTTAGAAGTGTGATTTTATGAAATTGTAGTTTTTCTGTCTAGAAGTTCTCACGAGTCATTTCATGTCAGCTCAGCCAGTTTTGGGAAATGTCCCTACCTCACTGTCTCAGATTTGATTGAGGCCAGCATCAGTGGGGTACTTGCAAGTTAATATGTGCTTGTCTACCAGAGATACTTGCTTCACAGATTGGGTTCAAAGTCCTAAATCTGTAGCATCAGACATGATTTTAGGTGATTTTCCATGACTTTTAAAGGCGAGTGGGCTAATGTATAGGGTTTTCAAATTTTATTTTACATGGGAAAGTTTAAGAAGTTCATATGGGTAAAATATCATGTACGTGTCTTCAGCCTTCTTGAGGTAAAATCTGAGATGGTGAATTAAGCACCACTGGTTGAGTTGGCTTGGAATGACGTCATGTTTTCAACTCTGAGTTGTCATGTTGATTGATTCTGAATGCATTGCCTCTGATCTCAAAGCCTAAGGTTCAGTTGCTAGCACATTGCAGTTTGTGAAATTTACAATGTATTGTTGAATAGCCCAAACTTTTGTACTATTAAGACCAAAATTGCTCTTATGGTTGTTTACATGGTCTCCTACATTGATTGATGCTCCAGTACTTACTGTACAAAGTTCGGCTGTTCAGTGGGTTTCATTTAATAGTGGATGTTTCAAAAGGCTGGTTGTTGACTTTGCTAAAATGTATGGTGTAAGTAAGTAATGCATTTGTTAACTTGCCATATATCCATCGGCTGAGTGAGGAATTGTAGGCGTGAACAAACACACAAACAGTTCAATACACAGATTGACACTCAACCACAAAGACAGACAGACATACAGAATGACACATAAACAGAGGAAACTCTAGTACGACCAGCAGATTTAAGCAAAACCTTATAAATCATTATTATCAAGAAGTGTTAAATGTCTCTTTGGTCGATTCAATCCACTCCTGTCACCAGTGTGATCGTGCTGAAATCAATGCATTTAGCTTATATTTTGTTACCCGAAGGTTAAAGATTACCACTTATATTATGAAACTTTTAAAGAGCCTGTCGTGGTCTTTGAGAGACTCAGAAAGGTGACACACAATCCAGTCTCTTTTCATACATTCATTCAAGAGACATACTCAAAAGCACTCCCAGCCCAGCTGTGGCAAAACAACAGTTTTGAAGTATTTGTAAAAGCTACATGTGGTGTCCCTGGCCAGAAGGATCCACAGATCTAGAGGAAAACCATTTGAAGCAGGTGGTCCAACCACATAAAAGGCATGATTTTACACTATATTAAAATACTGGAGCAATGCATGAGCCACATATCTAAAGAAAGGCCATGAAGGCTGTCTCGAGCAGATGGTCCAGCCACAGATAAGGCTTGGTTTTACATTACGTCATAATACTAGTACAGTACATGAGCCATGGATCTAAGGGAAGGCCATTTCAAACAGATGGTCCAACCACATAATAAGCATGATGTTGTATGTTGTTACATTATGTTAAATACTGCTGTAACATTCATTAGAAGGAACAGGTCAAAGTATTCATTGCTACTGATAGAAGTTGTCTTCTGTGCCATGTCAGAGTCCTATCTTATTGCTTAGGACTTATTGTATACGAGAAATTTCTCACTTCTGTATATTTTTATTGCCATGGTGACATAAAGTCAATATTACTACTGTACATAATCATATTTGGTTTGACAACAGTTTGGCAAGCATATAAAATTATATCGACTTATATTGACATCTGTCTGTCAACAGGGCCAGGGAAGTTTGGGAATTGGGCGTGGTGACAGTGAAAAGGGAAAGTTACCTTAATGCTTAAATAAATTTTGTGCTGAATATAAATATTCAGAAATAATAAACAGATGAGCTTTTCATGTCTGCAGCAGTTTGTAATGCAATAAATTGACCCAGTAAATTAACAAAACATTAGGTGAATTTTGGCCAACATTCATTGTTGGCATTGCATCAGCTGAACGTTAAATGGAATTGCTGTGGCCCAATCTGTGTTGGGCTTTCATACGCCGATTGTACCTGCCCTGGACAGGTTGTTTGCTCCCAGAGCCTTATTCACGAAGTGGTTGAAATTGTTGCTTGCACCCGGTGAGATGCAGGCAGCAGGTCTTACAATATGGATTGGCCACATGTACAAGACTATGGGATGCATCTGTTTCTAGTGCAGGACAAAGGGAAAGGATATTGAGCAAATGCATAAGTCTTGTAAACAGATTTTCATGGAAGACTTTTCTTCTGTTTATTGGCTTGAGTTGTAATGTTTGAAGATATGCAGATTGTAGTTTTTGAAGATATGCAGATAAAGTCAAATTATTATTATTATTATTATTATTATTATTATTATTATTATTATTGCATTTATTACGTGCACAGTCAGTAAATCTGAATCTGAGGCGTGAAGCAGTTGCGAGTGAAGGACATGCTCAAGGTCCCTACACAGCAATCGTCTAAGAGGAGGCTTGAACCCATACTCTCCGCATTACAAGCCGAGCACGCCATTCAGTCGGCTACTGTGCCTCACAATTTTACTTACATGCATACATCGAAATGTGTTAAGTTACCTACTGTTTAACATCATAGACATTGCATTAATCTAGACTGCTGTGAATATTTACTGATATGATGTCGTTGTCCGTCATCCATCATAATGAACATACACTTGAGATTTGTTATAACATGCTTATTTAATACACAACTTCTGATATAACTCAGTCTCGGACATGAATCCCAAATTTATTTCACCTATAGAAAAAACTTTTATAGCAGGACCTCAACATAAGGTGGTTCCTGATATATCTCCTAAAAACAGTGGTATAATAAGTTTCTGATGTATTTTCGAATACTGTCTATTGCATCACAGTTGTTATTTACATTGCTCTTTTCAGAACTCCCCTTAGTAAATGTAACCACCCAAGCAAAGTAAATTGCAACCCAATTTAACGCAGACAGCGAAAACAAAACTGACTGATAATTTCTCCTATGCAGTGTTTGTAAATGCACCATCCATAATGCAGTTGCTCTTCTAGGTTTTGACTAAACTGGTCCAAAGTGCTTTTGATTTTGTTCATCGTTTGTTTCAGTTTTGATGCATAGGTCTATGAGTTGATCCTGTTATGCGTGTCTGTTAACCATGAAAAAGCGTTCATAAACTAGTCGCAATGTGTTTGACATGGTTTTATGTGAACACTGTTTGTCTTATGAGAATGTGATGTGTATTTTTTCTTTTTTTTAGTATAATCAACAACATATCATGCCTCTTGAAAACATTACTTTAAAGTCGATGCCTGATGAAGGAAGTAAGAGCTCAGTTTTTTCTGATCTTGGGACATTGATGTTATCTTCATTATTGAAATTACATTGACCAAAACTTTGTAAAATTGGTAGGGATGAAAATCTGTTCTAATGTAACTTTTCCCAGATTTTAGAAAATGATACTAGAGATGGGGCAGTAGGCTGATAAATTATTAGAAGGGAGAGGTGGCTTTTTAAGAATAGGGTAAACTATGGAATAAGCAAAACTAGCAGGGATGCAACCTTCAGCGAGAGAGAGGTTGACTATAGATGTGATAAGTGGACTCGAGACCTAAAAGTATTCTTTTAAAAGGGTGGTGGGAATGAGGTCCAAAGAGACAATATCAGGGGATGAGAAAGTGAGATTACGAATATCAGTCAAGGTTGTTGGTTGGAGCAAGCTAAGAACTGATGGAGGAGGTTTAGGATATGAAAGGCTTTCAGATGAGGGAATGTTGGAAATGTTGAGTTTTAAGGCCGATATCTTGTTAAGTTTACAGACATTACAACACTGATGCCTGAATTTGAGGCAAGGAGAAGGTAAATGGGAGCATCGCCAACACCTCTCAGATCTGTTGTGCAGCCTTATCTAACTGTGGCAAAGGCTGAATTTTACCAGGGCTGGGAAGGAATCAGCAGAGCAGCTGGACTGGGCTGTAAAGAGATCAAGTGTATGGGTCGTGTGATGCATTGGGGAGAAGACTTGCTGCATAAGATCAAAGCCAGAGAGGACATCGAGGAATTTTTCCAGACAGAAGAGCAAGAGAGAGGGAGAAAGGATAAGTGAGAGACATTGCAGAGAGTGTGACGGAGGATCAGAAAGAGGATTTTAGTTTTTTACTTAAATATTCTCTGCCTTCCACATATATGTAACTTTATTTGCATTTTTATTATTGAATGTTGTGGAATGTGGAGAAGGTATTGTGGAAGGTCTGGCAGATCTGAGGGAAAATGGAAATCTCCTTTTACCCAATTTTCTTGTTATTGCTGTTGCTGTATTAGGCATAACCAATGAAGAACTTGCTGCACTTTTTTAGACTTGAGAAATGGCTGGCAGATCATAAGTCCTAGTAAGTCGTTCACTGTATACGCAGCAACTCCATCAGAGAAGACTGAATGGATGACACATATAGCAAAATGTGCTCAAGATCTGCTAACAAAACGTAAGTCTTCACGTTGCGCTTTCAAGCTGCTGTTAATAAATAATGACAATTTTTCAGCCACCTGTGAAGTTACTGAGGATTGACTGACATGCACCCTATCAGATAATCTTTTGTGATCTATTCTGACGACCATGCTTATCAGATGCTTCTGGAGAGGGGTGAACTGTGTTACCTTTACTTTTAGCTTTTATTTGCTACTGGTTTGGCACAAAAACAAAATGTGTTCTAAATGTAAAGCTTTGGATTCTTGCCATAAAATTGCTTTGATATTTCTAGATATTATTAGATTATAGCAGAATAAAATTCGTGTTGTTTTATCAAGAAAGTCAGATAGTTAACTTTGGTGTTTGATGTGGTTCATAGTATTCCTCTTTCGTACTTAAGACTTAGTTGTTGAAAATGGCTGAGTCACCTCCAGAAATATCTGGAGATGACTCTCTCTCTCTGGTTATACAAAAAACTAGAATCGTTCTTGTTGAATGAGCTTCTTCGGTTGCTGGACCTAGATTCTGAAACTCTTTTCCGGCATCTCATATGACTAATCTCTGTCAGCTGGCCTATCGAGTATCCACCATAAACGTATCGGCTGTAGAGGTGTCATAAGTTTGGTAGAATACGACCGAGGTATTTTAGTCCATTACGATTAAGTACTTGACTACCATCACTCTGTCATTGGATAATAAATAATTTTTCTAGCGAGGCTGCATGTGAATCATTACATGCACTTAGGCCTAATGCAAAGTTAGTTAAGCAGTCACCCTACCTATGAGGCCATGATGTCTTTCAGCCCACCAATACGACTGGACACTAATTTTATTGCTTCCTCGAAATGAAAACAATTTGTTATTGTGTATGCTTCACTGATTGATTTCTGTCAACTGTAATCGAATACCTTCCACTCCATGGCTTCACAGGTGACAGACTCCCTGTAGCTAATAAGACATGTGTTAACACACCATGTGTCTATCAGCAGAGTGAGGAATCATGCAGTCATACTTTGCTTAACATAATCATTATGCTTCTTTGGCCGGATTTTGGGATATGCAGTCATCACCTAGGTGCCACCCTTGGGCATCCAGGTGCCCGGTGACAGGCTTAATAGGCTCAATCATGACTTGGGTGCCACCTTTGGGGCGAGTTCCTGGCTGTCTAGGTGCCCACTGACAGGCTTAGTAGGCTGCCTCTCTGCCTCAGTTTACTGACTTTTTAAGTACTGACCTGACCACGGCTTGGTTTTGGTGTGCCATTGGTTGATACTTTGTGCATCAGACACCAACGCAGTCAAATTGCTCATTATTATTATAATATATTATTTTAATGTTTTTTCACTTTCAGACGGCCGGAAGTCGACTGCTGCGGATCCGTCGCCCGTTTGGGTTCCAGACTCCGATGCTCCTGTCTGCATGCACTGCCGGAAATCAGAGTTCACTGTTCTCAACCGTCGAGTTAGTAGCAAACATACTCTACTCTTTTCTTTAACACTGACGGTTTTTGGCTTGTGGAATTCTAATTTTTTGTCCTCTGACTTTAGAACTGTTTTCCTTTTTTGCTGAGTCTGTTGCCTTTCAGATCATGAATGAAGGCATGTGAAATTTTTTTCTGTAAACTGTTCTCTTGTTCCGAAATTTTTGTATGGACTGCGGTTTGTCTGTTGCTTAAAAATAATGTCATAATGACTTCATTTGGAAAAAAATACCGTTGGAAAATAACATTCAGCTGGTAGGTTTTTAGTTGTGCGGTTCTAGGATGCTTACCATATATACTCAAGTACAAGTCGACCCCGTATATAAAGTCGAACCCATAATTTTTTTAATTGGACAGGAGAAAGTCTATGACCTGTGTATCAGTCGACTGCATTGGACCCTCTGTCCCCCTGTCAACATTTCAATGTGTCATTACCTCCACCTCCCTCTTGGCAGCAAGGTACTAAGACCTATTGATCTAGAAGGGCTAACTGTGGGGGGGTGCCTTCATACTGCCAAGTGGAGCAAAGGGACCTTAATTATGGGTATATTATTTAAGATGTTCTATGGGAGAGGTACTTGAATATAGCTGAGCGGAGCAAAGGGCTCTTTAATAACGGGTATGTTCTCATGAAGTGTATGAGGGTCCCCATTTACCACCTGACAGAAGTTGATGTTTAAGGCACAGCCTGTGCTGTAAAGGCTATCCTGTCGACTTTCTTCAATGGATGTGTCATGGGGTCCTGTGCAGATGTGTCTTATAATCTTGTCATGACTCTTGTATAAGTCAACCCCCAATGGACTTTAAAAACTGTATAAAATTTCTCGACTTATGCACGAATATATATGCAGAATTTGTTGCATGTTGTTTTGTTTTGTGTGTTGAAATTTTTAGCATCACTGCCGACGTTGTGGGATTGTGTGCTGCAACGCGTGTACGAGCAAGCGCTGGGTGTTGCCGCATCAGTCAGCCAAGCCCCTGAGGGTCTGCCTCACTTGCTATTACAAACTCAGCTCTGCGCCCTCGTCAGATCTGTCCTCGAATACAGGTACACAGATGTTTGCTGCACGAGCTAATACGTCAGCCTTTCGTCTGTTCATACACGATTTGAAGGCTGAGATATTTAGTCACGCATTTGCCAACACTTTTGATAGGTACCTAAAAAGCGCTGTGTATGAGCTTTGATGCATACATACATGCTTACATACATACATACATACATAGATATGTAATGCATACAGTCAGAAAACTTTGTTATGCCTGGACATGCAACTTAAATATGTTAATTGTGTGTGTGTGTTTGTGTGCATGATGCTGTCATCTGTTTAGTGCTGATATCCTGTGTGATCAGACCATCGTGGATTTTAATCTGAGCAGTGTAGATTTCACATAATGATTAGCCGTTCACACAGATTTGTCTCTGTCACAGTGCAGTAGAGTTTATTTCTGACATCAGCTTGGAAGTAAATGTTGAATCCTACAACGAATCGGCAGTACGTCTAGGTTATAAACTTCATCCCTTGCTAAGAAGAGGAAATGAGATATTGGAAACTTTAAGTGTATCTGTTTAAGTCAGTGTTTTACTGTGATATTTTGGATTGAGTTTCATCAGAGGCTGAGAAAAACAAACAAGAAGGTTAGAAGAGATTAGAAGGTTATCATACGACATACAGGATGTTGGGCAGCCAGCACAGACTGAATCTTGATAATTGCAAACAGTTGACATGTTTGACTGTTGGTCCTGGGAGATTTGTAGAACACTCTTTAGCTGGGTGTATGCAGTACTGTCCTGTGATATAATAGATACTAGTTTGCTGACGCTCACAGCTGCATGTGCTCTGGTTATATGAAATCCAATGACCAGGATTCAGTGTCATTATCAATTATGGCATTAAATATTACGAGGCCCAAAACTGCAGGTACACTAGAAACTCATTACAATGCTGTCTTTTTAAACCATATGAAGAAGCGCCTTATAACGAAGTTGTGCTATAATGATGTCATTTTCCTACACTGAATCTGGAATCATGTGTTCCCCACTGCACTAGAACAGATTTCATATTCAGACTAAACACTTTTTAAAGGGACTTCAGCACATATTAGGAGGAATTTATGTTGGTGCCATTAATTTTACCGTAACACTTTACTGTAGCATTTTACCATAGCATTTTAAAATTTGCATTTTCACCACAGCATTTTTAACTTTGCATTTTTTCTACAGCATTTTTACCACAGCATTTTTAAATTTGCATTTTTACCACAGCATTTTTAAATTTGCATTTTTATCGCATCATTTTAAATTTGCATTTTTACCATGGCATTTTTAAATTTGCATTTTACCACAGCATTTTTAAATTTGCATTTTTACCACAGCATTAGTAGGTGGTGTGCAATAGTCCAATGGTTAACGTGGTGTGGATTGTCAACCAAGGGGTTGAGGGCAGAAGGTGCTTCAAGATTTCTGCTTCACTTGTGCCACGCAGCAATCTCAACTTTAAAAATAGTACGCTGTCAATGGGAGGATCAGATAGCAAGGGAGAAGACTAGCCACCTGCCATCACATGTTGAGGCTAAGAAAATGAAGTCGTTTATGCTTCATACCATGCTTCTCAAGTTAGCATAGAGGGCTGCTTCATTTTTCTAGTGCTGCATGCAGTCGTAACTTTATCACAGTATTGGTGATGTCCTGTGTTAAAACAGTGAACTATGATCATTGAAGCTAAGATTCTAATTTGGGTGAATGTTGTAAAAACATCAATCTATTGTGAAGCCAAAACAGACTTTTTAGATTTTTATTAAAGGCTTGTCACATGGTAGTACTGGTACAACAAAGTTGTCTATCACATGATGGCAGTAGCATGTGATTGAAATTCTCCAATCACGGACAGAAGTTTAATTGAAGAAAACTGTTTTTTGTTCCATGCTTTTGAGGGACTAAATATTCAGATGAATTCTAATTGTAAAGAATACTGATAAAAATTGTCATTCCTTTTTACAACGTGGGTTTTAGGGATGCGAAATAGTGTAGTGGTTAGCATGCTGGATTGTCAACCCAGAAATCAAGGGTTCAAATCCCCGTAAGGGCAGAATTTTTTTAGGTTTCTGCTCCCCTTGTACTTCATAGCAAACTTAACTATAAAATAAAAACACTGACTGTACATGGTCCGTGGGAAGATCAGGTGGTGAGGAAGAGGACTTCCACCCTTTACATGCTGAGGCTAACAAAATAAAGTTGCTTACACTTCATACCTTTGGTGACTGCCTCTTGCTTAAGGAACTGCCGTTCTTTCGTTACTATGTAAAGAAACAACATGCATTGTTAGTCACCAGTGATGTGGCCGAGCAAGGGAAGTGTCCCTCTAGGGAGGTGTTGTGTGAAAGTTTACGATAGCATTACGTGTTGTCTGACCTTTACCATTATTATCATTTGGTTGTTGCTACCAGCCATTTGGCAGCAATGGGTGTGAATGAATGATCTGCATTATTTTCAGTCATTTGATAAGTCCAGTGCTTTCTTAAGTTTAGTCAAGTCTTGATATTTGTTATGAGTGTTTTTGTTGTCTGTCCTGCATAGTTTTGGTGATCCTTTGATTCTCTTTCCTTTGAATCTTGCATGTAGGATCATCTGTGATTACAATTTCATTTGAAGCAACAATCAGTTGATGCCTTGGGCATTATGATGTTGAAGACATTAGATTAAATGTGTGGGATGTGGTCAGCTGTGTAACCGTAGCTGATTGTAACTGGAGCGATACTTTTTCCAGATGGTTGGGCTAGATCAACTGCCAAATATGTCAATTCCTCCGGTGAAGATTCATCAGATTCTGACAATGATTCGCCTGAGAATGGAACTTCTGCAGCTCCTGAACAGGTAAGGAAACAGTGGGGTGAGTGACCCACCCTATGTTTCTCATTGGTGACCAATGATAGGATCAGGTGTGATGAGAAATTGCATTGACCTTTTTTGTTTACCATTGCTTTTGTGAGCCAAATCCTGTACCACATTATGATGAGATCATTCTGAAGGTGATTCACGTCTGACCAACCATGTGCTGATGTTATATCAATTGTTCTGTTTGTACTAAAAGGACCAAGGACCATATCTACAGGCATTTGAGCCTTAAATCTATATAAATATATTTATATAAGTATATATAAATATATATATAAGTATATATGTATATATAAATATATATATAAGTATGTATATAAATATAAATTATATATATTCCATTAAATATATATACATAAATATAAATCGTAATATATAAATATAAATGTTCTGAGTGAATGAATATAGATATTTGGTAGTTTCTTCATTTAAATGCAAAATTTATCATTTAAAAGCACGTATTGTTCACAGATTTATTTGTCTTTCAGCCAACATTTTACTGAAATCGTCTGACATGAAAGTTGAAAGTGCCTTGTTGTCTTTGTCAACACCGTCATACGACATCATGAGAATCTTGTGCATGGGCCTTTATGCATTGATTTCTACTGGTTAAATTGTCTTAGCACCTATTGCAAAACTATTTGGAAGACAGTAACAGTAGTTGACATAGACTGAGGTGTGTGGACTGGTGTTTTGATGTTTTGCTGTTTATTTCATGCCGTTTTTGAAATTTCTGCTGAACTGTGAATTGCACTTGATATCTTGAATGTTTTCTGAAGCATGTATTGTTTACAAAATTAATTTGCTGAGTGGTCAAAGTTAACTTGACTATTGGTTTAGTGCCAAGTTCCAAGTATTGTTTCTGGCAAATTTTGAGAGTGAGATATCACTGGGTATTTAATGTTCCATTTATTACTGTGTTCTAGATCTGATTGTAGATCCAAAATGCTATGACCGTTTTAATGTAATTGATAATATATAAGAAAATTTTATAGTAGTAATTTTAATGTATTTATTTGCATAACATATTCATTCATAATAGTAATAATGATGTGTTTATGTTACGTATTTTTGCAGCAAACATTGAGTAATATCTAGTTTAGTATTTTGAATATGTGATAGATTAAAAGGCTTTTTGCTTTGAGCACAAGATGCCATGAAAACAATTTCACTTATAAGTGACACCTGTGTTTTAAGAGTGCTTACCTGCTTTTCTTAAAACACTGATTGAAGAATAGGCCCAGTCCTAGGATCCCTAGCTTTATATAAATGTGGAATTCATAAGACTAAGGAAAAATATTCATTTGTAAAAATAGAAATTGATCAACATCTCTTGATGTTGAAATATGTTCAAAGAAGCACTTTAAGAGATACTGAACATTAGATGGGACATTATTGGTTAACCTACAACAGTGTAATTTAACATAATCATTAATAATATTACTAACAGTGTCTTTATTTCACATGTTTATGCTGCAGACATGGAGCAGTACCAAATTTAGTATATGATAGGTTAAAAAGCTGTGTACAGAGTGATTACTTTTCCAGTTATCTTAGCTGTATTTGCTTATGAATGAACGTGGTCTTGTTAATGAACTCCAATATTATGTAGGCTGGCGAGGAGCAACTTTGAGAGGTAATATGTGAATGTCCGTTAGATACTAATGAGGTACTACAGAGAGGTACTATACAAATTTTCAGTTACATACACATACAGTACATACAATGATATAAAAAGATGTAAAGTTGAGAATTTGAGAATTTTCAAAGTTTATATGACAAGTCTAAGGAAATGGTGTCCATCAACTGTTACACCCATATTCTTGTACCTATGGCTACCTTTCAGAGGTTATCTTGAGAAACTGCTTGTCAAACTTAAATACGTGTGTTCATATTATACTGATTGAGATATTGACTTTGGAATATCGTAGTGTAAACCACATTCCTGTTTTAGTATATTAATGCATATTATTCCAAAAGTCATTTTCTGATGCTACATTTTTATATAACATTGTATATTACTGGTTATGTATACCCAAGATATTTGGTGTTTCGTGTCTCCATACAAAACACGCTGTGTTCTTCACAAGAAAAGGCATTCGCCTTACCGACATTGTGTTTTGTCACTGACTGTTTTTCTGTCTCAAAATATGAGCTGTGGATTTCTGCTGGTGGGTAGTTGTATGATATTACGTGATGTGATCTGATCAGTCACAGAGAGAAGTCCGATGAAACACTGTCTAGACACAAACATCTGTTGGTTGCCGTACAAAAATTTAATGGGGCAAATCCTTGCATGCACATATTTTAACTGTCTGTGCAATATCTTGCCACCTTGTGCCAACTCAGTCCTCTATACTTGCAGGGTTGTGCAGCACAGAGGTGTGTTCAGTAGTATGCTGGGTCTGTAACCTAATGGTTGTGGGTTTGAGACGGCTGAGCAGACACTGTGTGACAATCCTAGACAAGTTGTTCACAACTTTTTCTTCTCGTGCCTCAGATTCAGACTTGCTGACGTTGTGTGTATAATAATTCAGTAAATAAAAATAAATAAATTATATCAATTTTAAATTGGGAGGTTGAAAATGTGTCCTAGTGTAGTCGTGTTTGTGCCTTAGTTGAACGTTTCTGTAGTGGAATATGAACAAACCATCAGTTCTCATTTGGCAATAAATTAAATAATAAATAACGACTCACCGGAATTCAAGCCCATAATACAGTGATAAAAAGTTGACCTTTTTATCAGTCACTGACTGATGTGTTCATGTCTGATGTAATTTGTGCAGCATAATGTAATCAGTGTGTGGTCGTGCAATCAGGTTAGGCATGAAATGTCAGTTTTCAGACAAAAACATGTTATGATTATATTACCAGTAAGTCGATTGCTACTGCTACGATTGCTAAATATTACTTTTTTCCTTGTTTAATATATGGTTATGATATATTACTTTTATATGTTATGTAAATTAATTGTTATTTTTTGGTATTGTTATTATTAATATTATTAATATTATTTTTATTATTATTATTATTGCTGCAAGATAGTGGGGCCTGTGATATAATGATAAAGCTACAGGGAAAAATCTCCATCTGCCAGGTGTAGGGACATGAATCCAGTGTGCACCCATCAGCTGCTAACATTTCCACATGTTCCAACAAAAAAGGAATAGATATTGTATATTCTTGTTTTGTTTTTAATATTAGTATTATCATTGCAATTATTGCTGGAACAAAGCTGTGCAGAATAAAGTTAAAGCAAGTTCTGAAATCGGTTTTTATATTAATATAATTATCTTCTTAGCAAGTGTTCAAGCTGTCCAAGGATTTAGCTGTATACTGTTGATGTTTAGTTGAGCATAATTGCATGATGTATTTTTAAAATAACATTTTATAATATTTTTTTCGTACTATAAATGTTGATACAAGGTTTTTATTTGCGATAGCTTATTTGGCAGCAATTGATGTTCAGATGTGCCTTTTCAACAATATACCTTTGAAGTGGGTTAAAAAGTGTGTATTATGGGCAAAAAAGTTACAAATAGCACAACTGTTGTTTCTATGAAAAATTTTTAGCCATTGTAAAAAATTTGCCTTAATGAAGGAAAAGCACATAAGTTCAGTCACATAACTTCAAAAATTTGGAACAAAACTGAAAATTAACACAACAGATTGGATGCGAATTTGACAAAATTTTGCAATTCAAGTATCCATTTTAAGAAATTTATTTTTAATAGCTGCGAACGTACCCAATACAACCAGAAATAAGAATCATTGTCAGAAATTGTATTTAAGAAGTTGGCAAAACATTGAATTTATGGGGAAAAGTGCAAAACATATTTTAGATTTAATATTAAATTAGCATATTGGCCCATGTAAATGATTTGTAGATGATTATGCTCTGATAGTTTCCAAACCTTAACAGCTGGTGCAGATGACCAGTCGTTATGTTTGGCAAGTATTGACACTTAAAAGTTGCAGTGGTTTACATGTATCATTTCAGACGTTTAGTTGTTAGCACTCATTCTTGAACTGTTAAGTTTGTACATAAATAAGCCATACCTTTATGCTGTTTTGCCTATAGTTCAGCCGATGGACATATGGTGTGTGTTAACAGATGCATTAGTTACTTATGTGCTTATGGTTGCATAATCACTTTACCAGCTTAAGCGTCTCATCACGCACGTGTAGACCGATTTATTACTGTTGTTTTGAAGTGGCATGTACTGTACTTGATTTTATGTCTTGATACTTGACATGTTTAATATATCATTGAACGTTTACAGGTGGAGTGTTGTGCAAAAGCTTCCAATCATGGTAAATAATTTACAGTTTACACATACATATGTGTGCACTTACATGTATACATGTACATCTTTATACATAAATACAGTATATACATAAATGCACATAGTTGATGCATGAAAGTAGTGGCTTGGCTTTTTAATTGTTTTAATGGCAGGCTTTCATCGTAGAATCAGATCTCTTTTGCCTCATACTGTCTTGATCCCACTAGCTAATGCATTGGTTTCCAGCAGGCTTGACTACTGTAACGCACTTCTGATTGGCATTGTAGAGGAATCTGCACAAACTGCAAATGGTTCAAAACTCTCTGGCAGAGCCTTAACAAATACACCTAAGTATCAACTTATCACTCCAGTACTCCATTCCTTGCACTGGTTTCCCATCGAACAAAGAATCCAGTTTAAAATTATAGTTCACAAAGTACTACATATGAATCAGCCGACCTATCTCTGTTCCATGCTCAACCGTCATACCAACAAATATTGCACTCGATCAACGGAAACTTCAACTCTTGTTGTCCCTTGTACCAGGACAGTGTTGGGTTCCAGAGCATTCTCGGTTGCTGGTCCACGGCTTTGGAATTCGTTGCCAAGTTCTATTCGTTCAGTCAGTTCTGTGATGTAATTCACGTCTAAGCTAAAGACATCTCTTTCAACTCGCTTATCCACCATAGCCTAGCTTCTGGTTTCTCTGACCCATCGCAATTCGACTTGGCTTCTCCAGCGGTATATGATTTTTGACTGCGATTTTTATTTGAAGCGATCATCGATTGAAGCCTTGAGCATTATGATAACGGCCCTATAGGAGTCATTAGATTAGATTAGATCAGATGGATGTCACCGTGATTACTGCACTATCAGTCGATCATATTCGTGCACTTCGTATTGTCCGTCGATGGCCATGCACATCGAATTCGGCGTTTGATCGGATGCATTTCAAAGGGCAGTGGATTAATTAACTGTGAAAGCGGCGAAATTGGATCGAAAGGAGAGATTGCCATGTGGCAATTTTCCTTGCGTGCATGGGGATGCGGACGCTTATTCAATCATTGCAAAGGATGGATTTCGCACGAGAGTAGGACCAAGGAGATCTAGCCAAGCTTCTCAAAGCGTTTAAAAACTATGGCGTTCGCGAGATCAATAAATCGCTACATCTTCCTTCGCCGGCAATAAGAGCCAAGTGAATTTTGACCCATCAGACTATTGTTAAGAATAGAGAAACTCCCCCGATTAGTTGCCAAATCAACCTATTGACAAAACCTGCAAAGTACAACGACCCGATCCGATTTTCCATTCGGTTCGGGCGGTGTACGGCCGCCTTAAGTCTGGCAACTGTGAAACAAGCCTTCGCGTGTTACAAGAAGTATTTTATTTCAAGCTATAGCAAATAGTTATTCTGCATAAATCAGCCCAATAAAGGAGCAGTAAAATGAGTGTTATACTCAATGACATCTGTTATTCTGCCAGTCAAAAATTGAAAGTAGGAGTTGAATGTTCTTAAATACTTTAACAATGATATTTGCAAAGGAACTGAACATTTGCAAATGTGCAAAGGGGGAGCAAATCAGAATGCTTGGCTCGGTCGTGTATTCTAGAACAGTCGTCACAAATGATCCGTTTTGAGATCCGAGGAAGGTGGGTTTTGTACAGTGTTTGGCTTGTCTTTTTCGTCGGTTTTGGGTTCCATTGGAAGTTCTTTAGATTCCCGCTTCACTGCTTTCTTCTGCTGTCTTTATTGCATAAAAAGAAAACAGATTTATTGACTAATCATGGTAACCAAAACTATTTTCATCATCGTTATCTGTGTCCTGGCTGAAGCCCTGAAGGCTTTATAGGCCAACGCTTCAGCCATCATTGGAATAGGCCTACCTTTGATTGAAACTTAGTTGCATTAAATAACTCATAGGCATGCCCACAAAGAAAAGGCTGTCATAGCCACTGCCGCCGTAGTACACCCATTCAAACTCCTTTACCTACAGACTTGACTACGCGGCAGTGGATTGGCTGTAGTTTAAGTAACAGGGATAGGTCATTTTGCATGCTATGCACATGAAACTCCGCCCCTGGAGGTAAGCTTTTGTAGGTAGACCTATTACCTGCACATTTGATCGCGAATTCCCTTCACATTTCTCTGTGGCAGGCTGCCAGAGTCCAGCTGTAGACGTTTTTTTTTGCACCAGTCTTCTATGTCGCCTATCCATTCCCTGATACAATTTAGCGAATAAAAATTAATATGCGAAGTAAGATAAGGTAAAAATGTTTCTAATTCACCTTGAATGTCGAAGGCGACGCTTGATTTTGCAACATTTCTTCTTCAGTTTCTGGATGATGGTCATCTGCTGTTGTATGATGTCATCACGATCTCTCAACGCCTTCCCTGCGAAAGAAAACAACGAAGTTAAGAACATTCGTACGGTCTTGTCTTGTCATCAACCGTCCTCGACCCGAGGATTGGCTGCACCACGGGCAGTTTTGTGCCATCAGCTTCTGTTCCTGGTCTCCTATAATAATCTGTTCGAACGATAATTCAACCCACGACTTGATGTTATCGATCCATGTCATCTTGGGAGTCGAGTCTTCCCTGTGCGCGGGATCCAGGAATTGTGCCTTGGATGATCTTTTGTAGCACAGGCCCGAAGTACGAAAGCTTCATCTGAATTGAACAACTTGTAAATCAGAGTAATTTGGCTCAGCACCCAACGTATGAAATCTTACTGTCAACAATATTTTAATTCGACTGAAGTGGCCGCAAAAAACAGTTTCACATCCACATCCAACTGTTACAAAAATAAAGCGAGACCTAGATGATTCTACAAAGAACCGCCAAATTTCGCATGAAACATCATAAATCAAACCTTGGCCACAATCAGTCAGCATCTCCCTATTTATTTAGGTCTACACAAATGCCATCGACCCGTGCTCAACAATCATGATGGGGACACATCCTTCCCCTTTTCCCTAACCTTCGGGTCAACTTAGGCTTCCTGTATTTATACTAAGAAGCGCATTATTATTATTATTATTATTATTATTATTATTATTATTATTATTATTATCCAGTGAAAAAGTAATTTTATTAAATAAATGAAGTAAGGAAAGCACTGGCTGATGTGTAAGGATGCAAAAATATTGGAGGGGACAGGGCTTATCAGAGGGGTCAGCAGATTTCGAAAAAAGGTTGTATGTAGGCCTAATCATTATTAATATTTATTACTTCTTTTTTGTATTATAATTCACAAGTGCGATTTATTAGACTTAGTACGTGCATACTTCGAGATTGGGGCCTCGTATTTGCAGTGGCTGGGGCCTATTTGAATGTCTTAAAGGCCCTGGAGGGAATATAACACTATGTGTGCCTATCGACCTAAACATTGGGTAGAACATGCCCCCTTCCCTGAGAGGGCTGCACGCGTATGCTTACCATAGTATTCCTGTAATTGGTCCACTTTAGAATTGAGATGCGATTCAAGAGTATTAAATTGTTCCAAGACTCCATTAACAGTTTCCGGTTCTCTGTGCCCCTAGAAAGAAGTACGACATTTTCAGACGAAATAGCTTACAAGATAAAGTAAGGTAGGCTTAACTGTTTGTGTTAGGCGTCTCTTTCAACTATAGTCATAGTTTATGCTAAGATCTTAGAGTCTAAGACTCTAAGATCTTTGGTTTAGGTTTGGGTGGATCTGTTTGAAGTGCAAACACGATTATACAATTCTACAACGCGTAACGTAAGCCTAACACAAAATTTCAGCTTAACCTAAAGCTCAGTCGGTATCTTTTTTAGTCCGTTTTTGGTATTATTCTCGGTATTATTGAAAACTGCTTCCGGTATCAGTTTTCGGTTTTGTACGTGTCCTTTATCATTTAAGTTTATTGTCTGAATTTGCTGTTGTGCAATGTACAATTTCCAACTGTACAGGGCCTAGTAAGCAGTGTTGTTTTACTGTAACAGTAGGCCCTGTTAGTTGTTAGGCTTAACAATTAAAATTATATTCCTTGGGTTCAACTGTGTGGATCAGCTTTAAGCATGTCTGTAATTGTGTGCATAGCGCATCAGAAGGAAGGAAGCAACTTACTGAAGTGCCATCTAGGCCGACAGCACAATATAAAAGTCCAGTTACTCCAGTATTTGCCCAGAAAGTTTGATCTGGGTTTATTCGTCATATCCAGCAAAGTTTGCGCCAGAAACACCAACTCTTCAACCAATGGGGGCTCCAGGATTGCTTGCATGGAGGGGCAAGAGCATTTCCAGAGGGTCGCCACATTCTGGCAGTACATCATGCACGGGTCTGGTCTGAAGGGCGCCGGCACATAATCAAGATGGGCGGGGGAGACGAACGGCCCCTCCTCCACACTGGAAATACTCTCTCACTAGCCACATATGTGGCTAGAATTTCGCAGCGCAACCTAAAGACCTTGGCCAAATTTAGAATTTTCGACTTATGGTGACCCAACACTGGAATGGATTGCTCTCTTCTCGCTCAAGTGCAGTGAATGTCGCCACAACGTAGTATGTCAGTTACTATACTCTAACATAGAGATGGGAATTACCTTTTTTATTTAATTATTGTGTTCTGTTTACCTGATCGTTTGAAGTTCTAGCGGTGACCCTCTGATGTTCTGACATTCGGACGAGGTTTCTGGCATCGTCTCTTTCTTGCGTCATCTTACAAAGCGACTTATTCAACTCTTCTAGCTCCTAAAGCGATAACAAATGTCACATGTAAGTTAAGGTCAGGTGAAGTAATCATTCACTCACTAAACACAACCTCAAACAGCAGTCCTCAGAGGCTGACTGACTGACTGACTGACTGACTGACTGACTGACTGACTGACTGACTGACTGACTCACTGACTGACTGACTGACTGACTGACTGACTGACTGACTGACTGATTGACTGACTGACTCACTGACTGACTGAACGTCACTTACGGGTAAATGGGACTAAAGGATGAGTAATCATTTCGCGGGTTTCTTTCAGATTCATATTCAGGTACTGCATAGATAACCGAATTATACTCTTTCAAATTAATACTTGGGTGTCAACGGATAAACGCAAAAGGAACAATATTGTCCTCACGCAGTGTTGCCCACATTTTACATTTATTTACAAATGCGGTAATATTAACGATTATGGGAACAGAGAGAATGCCGGCTGTGCTATGATTCAGACAAGTTTCTATAACGGCTAAAATAGTGGCGTTAGACAGGAATAGGAGCAAACGAATGTCTGTACGTTTGTGAAACAAACGTCTGCTGT
Source organism: Norana najaformis (assembly GCA_964023275.1). Taxonomy (NCBI): domain Eukaryota; kingdom Metazoa; phylum Annelida; class Clitellata; order Crassiclitellata; family Hormogastridae; genus Norana; species Norana najaformis. The sequence goes on along the minus strand of OZ029924.1, from coordinate 13,691,954 downwards.
AATATGGAAACGGATTGGCTATCAGATTGATGTAGTGCAGTGCAAAGTTCTTCCGCAGAAACATACTTGCGAGTACACTAATGTTTGGTATTACAGTAATTAGTGTCTGGGTCAATATCGGAATCTGTTAGTAAAGCGAGGCTGTCTTCATATCGATCACTCATCCCCGGGTGGCATAAAGCCAAGAGACCTGTCTTCGGGCAGAGAACTCATCATCATATGTATGTAAGATTACGTCAGCGATCATGTTCTGCCAGGTGATCGGTTCCTGAGCCAGCAAATTCCTGATTATTGACTGACTGATTGATTGATTGAATGATTGAGTCGGTGATTGACTGGCTATATGTATTACACCGACCTTGTTGTAGTCAGTTTCAATTCGCCCAATGCGACAGTTGCTCAGTTCACATTTCTTCAGCAGCATCTCCTTCTCTCTTTGGCTCTTGTTCAGCTTAAGTCGCTGAACCTCCACTTCGCTTAACAACTCTTCAACCTAAAGGCAGAACAACATAGAAACGGAAACGGTGAAAGTGAATCCGAAACTCACATCGAAAATTGCGAGGCGTTTGTGGGAACCACCTAGTCAAGAAACATATTTTAGCAAGATGCTAAAGATAGTTTGTCAGCTATTGCGAATAAAATATATACAAAATTATAACAAGATAAATTAAGATAGATTAAATTAAGCAAAAATAATTAATTTCGTTATATTATTTAAGCCTACCATAATAATATTGTAGGTTAGCAATAATAACAAAATTTGTCCAATGTGTTCACGCGACTATAAAGCGCTATATGCTGATTAGCACATACAACGCTAGCAGACATTGACTACAGTAGGCTACTGTTGGAGAAATAGGGGTACAGCCTTAATTTGGAGTAGATGCAAAATAGCTATATAGAACCATCTAATGTCTTCCCGCCCGACAACAACTTGGCTTTAGACGGCGTTACAGCCCCCACTGCGTCCTACATCCACAGTTTTGGGAAATTCTGAATTCTTTCCTCTTCCACTAGGACTGACGCCCTACCCGCCCACCCAATCTGTTGTGCCGGTCGCGCCTCGCGCACCAGGCTGGTCCACTCTACTCCGCCGAGGTTGACTGAGGTGGGATGCCACCCACAGACGAACATTTTAGAATGGCGGCTGAGCTCGGGCCGGGAGCATCAACCCCGCCAGCCTCGTGGATGGGCATCAACCCAAGCCGCCCCCGAACTGTGGTTTGGGGAGGACGCGATTCTACAGCCATGTTATTGTTGGCAGGAAAGACATTAGGTGGCATCAAACCGCTATCTTGCATCTGCTATTGGTAACCTTTCGAATGAGTTCCATGTTTCGTTCCTCCGACTCTGCCTGTTCCACCTCCATCTGCTTTTTCCAGCATAACTTCTCCTGACGAAGTTCGCTTTTCGTTGATTCCGCAACTCGATTCAGCTCATCTTTCAGCTCTTCTCGTTGCCTAAGAGCCTTTGCATTAGTAAAAAGATTTCTGTGACCACGGTTGCCTTTCACACAGGCCTACACACAAACACTCGCTCACTCACACACAGCCTCACTCACACACACAATTATGGGCAGTAGTTCACTACTGTAGTTAACAACTAGTAAACCATTTATAAATAGTTAACAATTACTGTACTACTCTTTTCTAAAATAGTAACTACAGCAGTTAAACTATAAAATCTCAAATTGTACTTAACGACTCTTCTCTGACCACTTCTCTAGCAGGAAAGTTTTTAATTTGAATAAATAACCAACTTATCTGCGATGTCACTACAGTTAGAAATGCGGTACAATACAATGCAATGTGAAACTACCCGAAATAATGTAACAGTTATTTCATACAAAGCAAAGAAGATGTTGCAATTATATACATTACACAACCAATAGATAAGTCAAGCATCAGGACCTAACATCGAAAATATTCATGAAATATGTAAGAGCTAATGTTGCGAAATGTGATATCATGGAATGTAATGTAATATAAACGGACATTTTTATAGGGCCACATCAGGAAAACTCTTAAGCAGCTCTCCCAACCCAATACCACCAATCCACCGTCAAGCAAGATGGTTCGATCGGTTGACGGACTGGACAGAAGAAGGCTAAAGAGTTTTTCTCTAAAGCTAAGGCACTGGAGAGGAGTTGGACAACCCATTCCAAATTGGCCCTGAAGCAGGATTTCAAGCTGACCGTCAACCACAGCAAGGCTGCCATATTGAAATAGGGCCTAAAAACCGTAAATTTTAATAGATATACTACGCATGTTTTACCAGAGGCCCCAGAGTTGGCCGGAAACATGATCAGTTGACAGACGATATGTTTCACAAATAGAATACCTCAAATACTTCTAGCTGAGCTCTTTCAAAGTTGGTGATGAAAGATGAAAATTGAGCGTACAGTTCTGCCTCTCTATCCATGGCAAGAGAGCAAACGGATTTCGTAGAAAGAACTCTCTCAATCAGTTCATCTCTTTCCCTGAATTGTTCAAATGTGTACAGCTAGCCTAATGATTCTTAATTAACAAATTACAGAATTTAACAAGGCAAGATATAACGTCCCATTTTACGAGTTTTAATGACATTGATTTCTGGTAAGAATGTCGGTAGCAAAGTAGTACTTTCTAAAAGAAGTTAAACCAACAGTTAAATCAATTTTTTTATTAAATTAGGTCAGGAGTCAAATAAATGTATGGCATACTTTCATTTCACCTAACGATAGCCGTGTTTATTAGAGTTTGTTACATAGATGAGCCTCGGTTTAACATTAGCCTTTTTGAAAAACATACCGTAAGAAATTATTAAACACAGAAACCTATATCATACATTATTCAGATGAAATTATGCAACTACCAGCGAAACAAAGGAATTGCCGATGATGCTACATGGGTAGAGTAGGGACCTACCGATGAAGGATTTGAATTAAAGCAACCTCTTGAGAGAATTTCCTGATATAGTTAGACGGAGATAAAGTACTTAATAAGTTGCTTGATGTGGCTGTTATCGTAGGCATCTGTAGTCGAGAGGATCGTTGCTGGTCGGCTGCAGCATCTAACACAAAGTCCAACGGCGAAGTTCGTCGTGGATTTCCGAATCAGAAGAAACGATTCTTCACATCCAAGCCTTCGCTGTAGGTCAGTTACTTCCGCTTCTAGTCTAGAAATCTCTGACCTGTCACAATAGAGCTGATTTACTGAAGCTTTAAAAAGCCACTGGCCGGCTGAACTTAGCATCAGCTAGATGATGGGAAATTAACTTTTCTAAACCAGTGTTCTGGGAGCCCTAGTCCTGGTTCTCATGAACCTTAAACGAAACTTCGCACAATTAAACTCCTAAGTACTAATTGCAGACATTCTAGTTTACTAGTAAACCACGAAATATAAGGCTTGTCGCTAGCAAGTCACGTTTTGAGGACTCTTGTTTGAAAGGTCGTGTAATCGCTTCCTGGCCATAACACTAAATAAAAGATGTATAAATATACCTCGGACTAGCACGCTCCTTGTAGAGTTTACTGGGAGTTAGAAGGGCGTGACACCCCCCTCCATTCAGGCGGAAAGTTGAAATCGATAAAGGTCGAGTCTGTATGCTCGCCATAGGAAACCTCAAAAGTAGGTTAAATACAAGATAAGACAGACCTATGAATTGTTGTGATGGCTCTTTTGCCGGAAAATATTAGCGTAACTGAGCCTGATATTGAAGCAGAATACAGGCCTCTGGCAGAATGAAGGATAATTACCTTAACTCATTTCAACTTATTTTAATCGTAATTTATCTAAAAATCGCATTGATTAATTAAATAATGTCCTCTTATCTTATTTACATCTTCGCCATACTTATATCACTAAAAGGTATTGTGATAAGGTCTATATAGATTTATTTTAGCTAATGCTATAACCTTGAAAATTTCAGCTGAGCCTCCATTCTCTCGCTTTTCATTCGATGCAGTCGGATTATGGTTTCCTGTTTAAATAATGCATTACAGCGGAGCCTTTTGTCTTGAGTAGAAATTAAAAAGTTGAGGTCAATGTGGCTTTTGAGGCAGTAGTTAAGAATGAGAAAGAAAGGAATTTGTCCAAAAGAGAAAAATTGAAGAAATGCAGACGAACCAGCGAAGCATAACAAGACGTGTTTCATGAAGATTTGACGTCATGCAAAACTCAAAACTCAATTCTGAAAATTGTTTTATCCTGCTAATAGTATTTCGTTGTCCTGCAATATTCAGAGAGTCACAACCACCTGAATGGCACACAGTATGTCATTATCATCACCGTCATCATCAGATCCTAATACCAGCCATTTGGAGGCGATAGGTGCGGATAAATGATCTCCAGTCTTTTCGGTCATTTAAGTTTTTAGTGTTTTTCTCTTGTTTAAACAACCTGAATTCTGTTTTCCAAGTCTTATCCGTCCACACGGTCGGTGGTGATGAAGGATACCCCCGATTAGCTCGTCAAAAAACGTCTTGAGGGTCTTGAGGGTTTTCGGTGGCTATACATAACGTATACATTAGGGTGGAGTGAAACAATGAAAGTGATATCTGGGGGTCATTTTGGTAGAAATTCGAAGGACAACAGCGAAGTGTTGGCAGTTGTGTAGTTGTCATCAACAGATTATTTATGTATCGGTCTTGTACATTTGCATTCGGGTTCAAATCCACGTGCCTCTGAGGAGTTGAACAAAATTAAGAAGGTCTCTGCTGCTGGAAGTCCCGTTTTTTGACAAATATATCATAAACAGTGTAAGATCAATTACATGATGACGATTACGAAAATGAATACATTGACATCGTAGCATATGATGATGACTATGAAGGAGATAGTAAATACGCACAAATTCTTGCTTGACTTTTTGAAAGTCGTATTTCTTGAGCAGGCGACACAAAGCAGCGTTGTTTTCGTTGGCTTGCGGTGAACTGGCAAGGGACAGAACAAAAACGGATCCCTGTTCGGTTAAATCATCAAGCACCTCATTAGTTGTTATTTTTATTTTCTTTATCTCTGCATTTATTAAGCATTTATTTATTTATTACTATCTAATGACTAAGCATCATTCGATGGCGTTGAGCAATTGTAAGTGAAGGACTTGTTTAAGGTCCAGACACAGTAACCGTTTCGGGAGAGGATCGAACCCGTATTCTTCGCGTTACAAGCCGAACGCTCTATCCAATCGACTACCGTGCCCACAATTATTAATCCTATTTGGTCATGATAACAACAACAGCAACTACTACCACCTCTGCTACAACTGAATCTGATAAAGGACCTCACCGATAAATTAAATGCAAAACGAAATCCATACGGCGGCTATAGAAAACCGTGTACATTCACGTTTACGTTTAACTGCGGCGGATAAGACATGGAAAACAGAATTCAGATCGTCTAAGCCAGAGAAAAACACAAGAAATTTAAATGATCGAAAAATGGAGATCATTTATTCGCACCAATGACCGCCAAATGGCTGGTATTAGGATCTGATGATGACGGTGATGATAACGATCATTATAATCATGATGATCCTCATCATTATCACATTATCATGATGAAGTCAGGGCACTCTATGCCATATGAAGTGCTGACACACTGTGTTATAATAGTAATACTTACCTATCAGTTTCATGCATGCTAAGCTATAAATATCCATTACCAATTGTAATTGTAATGATGACATTATATTATAGCACCGTAAGTAGCTACTCCTAGGGTTCTATGCAGTAACTTGACAGGGCGTCTGTGAATAAGCTGGTTCCCGCGATTTAGCTTTCTTTGGGCGATGTAGAAATCTCGAGATTACGATTACGATTACATTTAACTCGCTGATCGCAGCCATGTGCATAGCAAATGTCAGCACATGCAATGTAAAAACACTCAATAATGCGCATATACTTAATTCAGTTTAAAATGAATAAATAAACCAGTACGTATATTGGAGGGAAGATTGTATGTATGCGAAGTATGAGCAGTATTCTGTCGTCGGATATTACGGCAACCTTGACCCAGTCAGTAGAATAACTATTATAATCATATGTAAGACTTTTGGAATAATTTCATGTTGTAGCATGTCATGGCATATCATAGCCCGGGGTGGCAAGACAAGACAGCGTGGAACGACATTACATGGCATATGTCATGGTATATCACAGCATGTCATGGTTGGCATAGCAGTTTGGTTAGTAAGAAGGGGTAGAGGAAAGGTACATGCCTGGCGATGTATGTCCTGGGTTCGGTCGGTGTCCTCCGAAGTCCTCAACAACTCTTCAGCCAATCTGTGCTTCAGTCGCTCATGAAGACCAGAGTTCTCTTCCACCAGCGACCCAAGTGTTCTTCTCACGGACATTAGTTCAATCTAGACATTGTAATCATCATCGCCGTAGTTGCCAACATCATCATCGAGGAAGGATTATTATTGTTGTTATTATTATTATTATTATTATTATTATTATTATTATTATTATTATTATTATATTATTATTATATTATTATTGTTATTATTATTATTATTATTATTATTATTATTATTATTATTATTATTATTATTATTATTATAAGTAGTAGTAGTAGTAGTAGCAGCAGCAGCAGCAGTAGTAATAGTATCATTATTATTGTTGTTGTTATTGTTATTTATTATTGTTATTGTCAGTGTTAGAATTAGTGCTAGTCTTTGTATCAGGATTGTATTAGCACTTTGCACTTACTTTAAGAAACCTGTTCTCGGCTTCAACAGCACAAATCATCGTCGCCTGATTTTGAAGCATCGTGACAAATTCTTCGGAGTCTGGATTTTGACGAACATCATCTCTCGGTGTTAAAGCAGTAGACGAAGATTTCTTTGAAGGTGCAATCGTCAGGCCATCGTTATCGTTAAAGACGTTCTCATCACTCTTGTCAGGAACGCGGTGTCTCTGGGTCTGTCTCTCTGATATGTTGGACCGGCGATTGTCCTTGACGGACTCACTGTGACCAGGTGGACTAGTGGACGATCTCACAGCCAATGACTGTTTCTGTATGAAATTTTTTTTCGTAGAATTGAGATTTACTTTTATAATCGAAGTTTCAGGTGTTAGACAATTAAAACGACTATTACTGTTACTCAACAGATGGCAGTCACAGTAAAGAACCTTTTTAGTCTGATCGCTAGAGGGCACAAATGAACTCTTAATTATATGTCTAGCCTGTCTGTAGGTAGAAGTTGACAAGGTCAAATCAGACAGAACTTTATTTTTGGTTATTAATGTAAAAGAACAACTTCATTTATATAATAAAAGATTAAATTTATCATCAGATACCTGTTAAAAATTATTAATATAGAAAAACTTCAAATGCTGTTGTAGGCCTACGTACTCACGGACAGACGACAATTAGTGAAGTTTGGCAAAGATAGGCATTTCTTATTTGCTATTTTTGTGTCATTTCCATTGAGTTGCCTTTAAGACTCATTCTTAAACTGTGAAATTTCTGTTATTTGAATCTGTTTATTGAGCCAATCGTATCGGTTTGCTCAGGTTATCCAAGTTGTGATGCTGCGTTCCTAGTCTTAAGACTTGAAATCATCGCCTATTTTCATTTGGTGCATAATTATGTATTGTTACTCATCAATTAGGGTAAATTGCAAGCAGACTGGTTCCACAAATAACACAAACATCAGGGTAAGATGACGTTTGCCGAATTGTTGTTTTTGCGTTCGCACTGAATCTCCTTGGTTGGCGTTTTCAAGACTATTGCTATTACAGGCCATACAATTAATAATATGAGCTATATAGTAGTTCAAACTAATGTCTTATAAGAGCGGTTAGTGATGTCGCTTGTAAGGTGTTGTCTGGTATCACTGGACAACAAATTTTTACAAAAGTTATGTTACTGAAATGAAATTAGTCAGTTCTTATCAATTTGTATGTGCTGAACACGAATATGACAGTGAAAATGCCGAATTGGCTCTAGTTTTTTTGTAATCTGAAATGAAGTAATTTTATATCGCACAATGCATGCCAATAGTGATACACTTACAGTTAATATTTGTAAAAACCAGGTCATAGACTAGTTCTTAGATTTTTTTGCCTGTCTCTTGTGCAGCTGTTCGGGAGCATCTCTGCGGAGTGTCCAGCAGTAGTCAGCCAACATTGTAGTGGACCATTTTCCCTGGTACCTTTGCTCCATTGTTGCGATATCTTGATGAAAACGTTCGCCATGTTCGTCACTAACCATACCACAGTTGTCAGGGAAGAAATCCAGATGGGAATGAAGGAAATGCATCTTCAGAGACATATTGCAGCGAAATTTCTGGTACTGCTTGAGCATGTCTTCTACTAGTTCCTTGTAGTTTTCTGCCCTAACATTCCCCAGAAAGTCTGTAGACACTAGACGAAAAGCATTCCATGCTTGTTTCGCATCACCCTCCAGCAAGTTGTTGAAGCGGTCATCTTTGAAGAGTTCTCTAATCTGAGGACCCACAAAAACTCCCTCTTTAATCTTTGCTTCGCTGAGTCGAGGGAATTTTTCATGCAGGTATCGGAAAGCTGGCGAAGTGCGGTCCATGGCTTTCACGAAGTTCTTCACCAAACCTAGTTTGATGTGAAGGGGTGGTAGTAGGATTTTGTGAGCCTCGACCAGAGCTGGGTGCTGGATATTCTTCTGTCCAACTGCCATGTTTTGTCTGGGAGTCCATTCCTTCCGCACGTAGTGCAACTCTCTTGCTCGGTTATCCAACTCACACAAGAAACACATATATTTTGTATATCCTTGCTGCAGTCCCATTAAAATGGCAACTACCTTCAAATCACCACATAGGTGCCATTTGTACCTGTTATAGTCAATGGAATGCAGTAGCTGTTTTAGGTTATAGTATGTCTCTTTCATGTGGACAGCATGCGCTAATGGAATAGATGGAAGACGGTTTCCATTGTGCTAAAGCACAGCCTTAAGACTCAGTGTTGAAGAGTCTACAAAGAGTCTCCATTCTTGTGGGTCATGAGTGATCTGTAAGGCATTCATGAGGTCGTCAATATTGGAACAGAATACCAGATTACCTTCCTTCATGAAGAAAGGTTCCAACTGCTGATGACGCTTTCTATATGAAGTAATTGTGACATCTTCTTCTAGAAGATTCCATTGTTGGAGTCTTGATCCTAGCAATTCTGCCTTGTTTTTGGATAAGTCCAAATCACGAACAAGGTCATTTAGTTCTTCCTGTGTTATTCTGTGTGGGGTTGATGATGCACCACAGTGAAAATCGGGATCACTGCACGCTGACGGACCAGGAGAAGAACATGTCGGCTCACCCTTGTCCTCATCAGATGAATCAAGGAAAATATATTCTGCTGGAGGTTCTGGAATAGGAAGTCCATCACCATGTGGAACTGGTCTCAATGCTGACGGAATGTTTGGGTAGACTATTGTCGACTTCTTTTGCTTCGTTATTCCACCGGAAAGAGGAGGAACCAAGCAGAAGTAACAGTCACCTACATGGTTGCTTTGCTCTCTCCACACCATGGGAACTGCAAATGGCATTGATGGTCTTTTGCCATTCAACCACTGTGAAAGCTGTGTTGTACATGTAGCACAGCATATATGCGGGGCCCATGGCTTGTCTTGGTCACCAACCTTGCATTCGAAGTAAGCATGATATGCCTTCTTGACTTGATAAGTGATACTTTTCTTCTGGTTGGCAAATGTCACTTCCCCACAAATGTAACAAAAGTTGTCCACAGTATTTACGCACTTCCGAGGCATTACTGTTCTGTATTGTATCTAAATGGATAAAGTAATAATAGTTTTATAAAACAGTAACTTAAACTGTCTCGCACAAAGTCTGTAATACTGTAAATGCTCAACCGTTCCGACTCGCTTTATATAGTACACTGCTGACGTCATCTTACGTCAGCAGCCGACTGGCTGTAGTTTTACATTGCATCAGAAAATGACGTAATCAGCTGTGCATGATGTGTCCATGATGCGATTATGCAATGAGGTGGAATATTACATCATTCTAGACTTATTTAGGATATTGTCGCAGTCCTACTGCATAAATTTACATGGTGAAACATAAAAAATGAACTATATGAAATATTTTCAAAACGAGAGCCAATAAAAAAATTTTATGGTTATATTCGTGTTCAGCACACCAAGATGCTACACATTAGGGCCTTTTCCAGTCAGTAACGATTTCTATGTTGACCAGTGTATTCAGACACAACAACGGCGCTATGGGCAATATGCCTACAGTAGATGCAATGCTTCATGATAACCCAAGAAAAATTATAGAGCGATTACATTACTACCTCAAAATTGTCTTACGCGTAAGATCTCTAACCGACGTTGAATTTCAGTTACAGAGAATGTAGGCAGTAAATTTGACTCACACGTTCGCCATATGTTCCATGGTTGTCTCTTGAACGTCTTGATTTGGCCCTGTCTGCATCCGACAGCGATTCTCGAGCAGTTCTGTCATGGACAGCAGTCGTTCCAAAGATTTGTTCTGGGACATCGCTCGCTGCTTCAGAAGGTTTGCTTGAAGTTGGGCGTCTGTCTTCTCGTCTCTGTTCGTTCAGGGAGCTATATAATTCATCTTGTGGAACAAAACTTTGTCCTTCAGAACATGGAGTATTTCTTCTTTCGCTTTCTCTATTCCAAGTGATCGATTTACCTCTGCTCTCTCGCTGCACTGGGTTTTCCTCTTTACTTTCTATATTCGAAGTAGTCGTGTTTGCCAAACCAGGAGAGGAGTGGCAATCAGTAGGAGAGGATCTCCTCATATCTTCTGATGGGCTATTTCTCTGAGGTGCTGAGGAATTTCTTAAATTCTCCATCGTTTTCTTTGCCTCGGTTTCTTCGCTGGAGCGTGCGGCATCTGGCAAAGCAATCGAAACAACTCTGCCGCCTGAAGATTTTCGATTTCCTCCACGTGACATATCACTCTTCGGATCTGTCGAGGCTCGAGGATGACTCTGCAACACTTCCTGTGCCAGGTGACTTTTTCTAGAAAGTGAAACGTCCCGCGAACTCTGACGATCAACATAGGACGAGATCGCGATTTTGTTGCGGCGATGTTTGTCACAGCATTCGGCCAGTGAAGTCTTACCTATTAATGCGTGTCTCCTACAGCAGTGAACAGACTCTGAGGAGCAGGTCTCTAAAACGTTTGTTTCTAAGCATCGAGTGGCATCGCTGTTATCGGTGAAGTTTCCGTGACACTTGACTTGTCCGATATCGGAATAATAGCCTATACTTGGGCTCGTGGGAAGTCGGGAAGTCTCCTGGAATTTTCGCTCTTCGAATGGCTGGATAAGACTTTTTGGAACTGGTGATGTTCCGCAACCACATCGAACGTCTTCCGTGTTCCTCCGATTATTCTCTCTTTCGATGCATTCGTTTTTATGTATATTTGGTGTAAATTTCGAGTATTTTTGTTCGTTAAAACGACCCTGGTTCGCGTGATTCTCGTCCCCGTTGTCAACAGGCATATCGTTTATGTTGTAGACGGTCACTAAATCATCCTCACGGCCATAGTCCGAGCTGGACGCAATGCGGCGGCCACTGACGACGTCCCTGCTGAAGTCTTCAGGGGTTCCAAGGAACGTAGGCTGCCATGTGACCTGGCTGTGGGTCTCAGCAGTGGTGGGGTAACAGGTCAGTGGCTGCCAGCACAGAATGTGCTCGATTTTCTTTAGAGTCTTAGACACTCGATCTGCAGGCCACAAACAGCAATCATTTCAAGTAATATTAATTAAGGCTTCTGTGTAAATAACTATGATGTCACAATTTTCTAGGTACGATTTTCGGCTTGGAGGAGAAGTCGGCTTGGCGCAGCATCACGGGCAAGGCTACGTTACTAGGAGTATGCCGCTAGACAGACAGACAGACAGACAGACAGACAGACAGAGAAATTCTCGGCTGGGATTAATATTATATTATGAAAGTCCCTCTTCGATACATATTATGTACGTTTGGTTTTAGTGCTTTTTAGTAGATTTTATCATAAAGGGCAACAAGCTATTTTAGTTGGCGGGGAAGTTGGGATGGGTTTGAACTCATTAAAATAGGCCCTATTACTGGAGGTCATTCGATAAACAGTTAGCTCTTTTTGTGAAGCGTATGAGAGTCTCAATTCTGATCCCGACCTAGTTTACTAAAATATTGTTTCATCTCCTTGAAGTACATGGGGATTGACAAGCCCATCACTTAAAGTGACTCACTTATTTGTAAATCTAGTGCAGGGAACCAGATTAGGCCAACAGTATTAGAGATGCAACCAAAACTTGAGAATTTATGGATATAATTAAATACTCTGGCTGCTTTTTTCTATTACAGTTTTATATTGCGGAGCAATGCTGCAGTTAGTGTGAATGCTTTATGTAAACATAGCTTACTATATTCAAGTTGTTTGTATTAAAGCAGGAATTGTTTTACAAGTTAGACGTCTTATTAAGGACAGACTGGGACGAAACGACTTTAGACCTAGAAAACTTTAAGAGACAAACTTACACAGACGGACATGCACATGTAAAAAGACAGAAAACACAGAAATTACAGGGAGACATGCGCACACATACACTAAGACAGAAAGAAAGACAAAGAAACACAGAAAAGCACAAATATTTAACCTAGAGGCTTAAATTTGTGACCTGAGCAATCCATTCAAGCCAAAGATATCGTACTGCAAAGCGATAGATCATTCTTTCAACCTTTTAGAAACCATTCGTTGGTCTCTTTACATCTACACAAGCCAAGGCACAAGGCCATGCCACTAGACAGACAGACAGACAGACAGACAGACAGACAGACGGACAGACGGACAGTGGTTATCTGAAAGAGTGAGTCATAAACTAACAGAAGAGAATTGCAGTGTCGCGATGAAAACAACTAAAGACCTACCAGTCTCCGATTCATCAGTTCCTGATTTACAACAGTTGACTTGGCAATCAAACGGATATAGTAGGCTCATGATTTGTTGAACAAGTAAATCGAAAACAGTATAGTGAATTTATGCTAAAATACCATACTATTAAGAGCATGAAGACTGAAAGCAATGAACAAGTATCGAATACTAGTACAGAATTATTGTATCGTATAATAAATTTGATATATACTTCTCTTAATTTCACGCTGATTGTAATCCGTCGAAGATTGTGATGTTACGCCGCCATGGCAACTGGTTTATATTTCTTGACCATATTATACAAGAATTTAAATAATTAATGAAAGGCAATGGTGAAAATCAGGAGATACAGAGTTTTGTTGGAGTGTAATCCTCCTCAAAAGAATCTCTCATGGCTTCGCCCACTAGACCATTTCGGGGGTTTCATATTGGGGACGTTACCGCCAAAAAGGGTTGTCACCTTTGCTAGAAAACAAATTATTAATATGTTTGATGATTTGTTACTCACAAACGTTCGACCAACAGTGACGAACAATTTTGGGCGCAACAGCTGTGAATGTTTTCTGCCTTTCTTACTTTCTTACTTACTTACTTACTTACTTACTTACTTCTGTATGTGCATGTCCGCTGTCACCATCGTAGTAGACCTAATGTTAAAATATTTATTTATTGTAATAAAATCCCAGTTCTAAAGTTTTAAACCGAGGGAATTTTTCTTGGGGTTATTTTGCCCAAGTGTAATATCCTAGAGGGCTATTGGCCCGGGGGTTATTGCCTAGTGGTTATCGGCCTGATACCTCTCCCAGTGACATTCTAAGCGATAGAAAACTTGCAGGTAACGTACAGACAATAGATCAATCATGATAATATATGCACTATACTTCACCGTATGCTTTGCCTTTATTTGAGTGTTTATTTATTGATAAGCAAACACTCTTTCACACAGGCTAAAGTGGACAGGTATGATTAGGCCTAAGCTTTCAAACATAGTTTATGGACAATTAAAGTGTCGGTCGTTAAGTGATTGCATTTTTCTAATTGTGAATTGTAAAAGAGTAAGCCTTAGGCTACTCAGGTAGGCCTACCCGAAGTCGTAATTAAGCAGAATCGCTTAGCTTGTCAGTTTCATTTTCGTTAAATTTATTTTCTCGTTCTCATGCAATTATAGGTCTGTCTGATTTTGTACTAGATCATTTTTATGCGGTCAATACCGCAAAAGCTTTATTAATTTGCTTATTTCTTTTTATTAGAATTGTCAGAAATTATTGCCGAAGCAGTTGATCGTTATTAACCTTCACAAAATTAATGATGTTTAAATGATGTTCAAGAACAAGTTTTAAGGACAGCAGAGTAGAATTTATTCCATTGTGCTGCCCTTCAGATTCATTCGTAAACTGCAGCTAAGGTTTGAATTTATGTTCCCTGTTTTCTAACATAATGGTTGTCTGTCCAACACTGTCGTTCTGTGATATATAATTATTTGGATCTGTTGATTTTCCTTCCTCGTTTGAATTTTACCTCTAAACCAATTCCCTTATCACACGTCAATATCAGCGAAGTAGTCGATGCTGAACGTAGTCCAAATATTTAGTTTTTTTCGTATTAGGCATAACCATAAAATATTAAAAGTCTGACCTGTTTAAGGTACCATTATAAAAAGTGATTAGCCTTTTGATTTTACTTTCATGGCAATTTTATTAGATTCCTTACTTACTTAAAATAAAATGTACTAAGCTCGTACTTTGCATTAATAAATGAGCACAAATAAACTATTGGTCATTAAATGACATCACTTTTAGTCTTGGTTACCGCATTAATTTTATTTCAAATCTTAGATCGAGCGATATTTTTATTTTCGGTAGAACTAAAATGCTGCAACAAAACAGCTCTACATAGAATCATCAAATACTTATAGACATTCGTATGAGCCATTAATTTTGTTTCAAATATTAGAAAGCCTTTTGCATAAATGAAAATTTAGCCGAAATATGCTTTGACTAGATTTTATTCAAAGCACGCCTATGGCTACATAATTTATTTTTTTCTTCGAATCAACTAAATGTTTCCATTTCTGTGCAAACATTTCCTTTCTCGTTTGAGTGCTACCTCTATTCCAATTTCCTGTATCACATGTCAATACCGATGTTCAGCATAGGCCAGATTTTTTGCATAAGGCATAGCCATAACATATTAAAAGACTCTTTAAGTTGCCATTATAAAAAATTCTTACCCTGTTGATTTTACTTTGATGGCAATTTTATTAGATTCTTTACTTAAAATTAAATGTACTAACCTGCGCTATATCAGTAAAGTCGGCAAGAGCCAGGTTGTTTGGTCAGTTTCGGTAGCCAGGTCAGAATTCGGGGCGGCAGTAGGCCAGGGAGACAACATGGTGCTATGGAAACTGTTGATGGTGGTGGTCATGGGATGGTGCAGGAGCGGAAGCAGCATAGGATAGTTTGAATAGTTCAATTTTCAGTGTTGAGCTGCAGGAGAAAAGGCTATCGTAGGATTCCTCGTATTGATAAGCGAGAAAGTGATATAACGGAACTGGCGGAGGTCTAACGAGAGTTCTTTCCAAAGAGGTGGTAGATTAAGGAGCGTTGCAACATTTGAGGGAGCACTCCCGAAAGACCTCGGCCAGTAAACCTGTTCCTTAATTCCAACTCATATTGTTTTTGCATTGGCTCTTCCTTCAAGTTATCGGTATTTACAAGCATTCTTCTCTTCTTTTCTGGCAGTTTCTTTAGCTTTATCTTTATTTTTGCAATCAGAAGATGGTGGTATGATGCTACATCTGCGCCTCTGCACACTCTGACATCTCTCAGAGGTGACATCCACCTCCCAGATATGCATATGTGGTCTGTTTGGTTGCATGTATCGCCATCATGTTTGAAAAAACTCCCTCCAACCTTTAATTTGTAGCTGCTGCAGAGGCTCAGTAATCTTTCTCCATTATCCGATCTTTCACCTTCTGCCATCCCTCGTATGATCTCCTCCCAACCAACCCTATTCGATCTAATCGGTGCATCGGTGAAGGAGTGGCTTTCTTACTGCTGATAGTATAGAGGTTGACGAATTTGCTTATGAGCTTACATGCTGAGATAAACTAGACGATAAATAAACGGGGAAACGATATCTATGCCCAGAGTTCGACCGTACGTACGGAACGTACGCTATTTTTTCTGCTGAAATGCGTACCGTACGCGTACGCTATTTTTTTGGCTAAATGACTAAATATCATACGCTAATTTTTCTGCATTACGTGTTAGCCGAAATATTTTTTATTACAGAATTAACAAAGAATAACAAAAATTAAAAATTAAAAATTAAAGAATGGAAAACGTTTTAAAACAATTCCGTGAACAATTGTGTATTTTTATTCCAATTTTCTAACAATAAACTACGGTCATAAATTGATTAAATTCCAGCAGTGAGTTTTGAATTTTAAAGGCTGCTCATACGTACGGAATACGAACGTACCGTACGGGGTACGCTATTATTTTTAGTAAATTACGTACCGTACGCGTACGCTATCTTCTGCCCTAACGTACGGTCGAGCTCTGTTCTTATTGTAAATGCGTGTAGATAACACTAAATGATGAGGATAGTGACGAGGATGACTAAGGCGATGACTGCGTTGAAGTGGATCGTAATCGTAAACTCGAGATTTCGACAGCGCCAGACGAAAGCTAAGTTGCAGGAACCAGCTTATTCACAAGCGCTCAGTCAAAACAAAATTGATGGGCAAGAAGGGTTCGGCTCTAGGTCAAGATTCAAGAGTCAAGCAGGCAGACAGTCAGACAGCTACGGTGAGTGGTGTTTGGAATTGGATCTGCAGGATAAATAAGGAGAAGAAGAGGAATTAGGATAGGATCTGAAGAAGAGGAGCGTTTTCAAATTTGAGTGGAAGGCCAATGCGGAAATTGCAAGGGTGAAGTGATGGTGAGTTTGTATAATTGATGATGTGAATGATGCTATTGCAAGGGACTGATTAAATAACAGGCATATGGACCAAGTAACGAGATGACGGTAGGAAAAAAGTATGACAAAATAGAATAAACTTGTGTTTACAGTCCGAAAGGTCGGATACGGGAAATGGCCCAATACATAAAGCAAACACTTCAGCTGTGGAAAGAGAAAATATGAACATTTCAATAAATTTGGTTGGGGAGATGTTGTCTTGCAGGATGTAGCAGCTATAGGTTAAAAACAAACTCGTATTAGGCCAATCCTTAGGTTGGTGTTAGGGTCGGCTACGCCTAAGTAGGCCTACTGTTCGATGGCATTTGATAAAGGCCTGCCGGAAATATTGAGATTTTCCACCACAGCCTGCATACACGCTCAAGGCCCCTTCAGCTTGTTGAATGATAAGATATATTTAGCCGAAGCTTATAGTTACTCATACTGAAGCTGACTTGTATCCGGAATCATACAAAAGGCGCCTTTGTATGGGTGAAGGAGTGGCTTTCATACTGCTGATAGTATAGAGGTTGACGAATTTGCGAATGAGCTTACATGCTGAGATAACGTAGACGATAACTAAACGGGGAAACGGTATCTATGCCTGTCTGTTCTTATTGTCAAGGAGCGTCGTCATCGAGGTTAACAACTAGGAGCTCGTACTTAATAAGAAAACTGATAATGCAAGTGTTGCACACTTAACAAATTACAGTATATTAGATTATCGGAATAGAAAAAGTAACAGTCCAGCAGGCCTACGTAATGCATGTAAATCTGGTATCTATTATTCCATTTTTTCAGCATATCAACGATGCTAGCATATTAACGAAGAGTAGGCTCAAAACCAGAGGTAAAAATTTAGAATAGTTTCGGACTGAATTGAACGCAATTTGAGATTGAATTTGAATTAAACGGTTAATAACAGCTATAACGAAGGTGCGCAATATAAAGATGCAAAAAATATGTTGCAGAGGTAATTGTCAAGAACAATGCGATATGCAACAATGAAATATTGATGGTCACAAGTTAATGTATCGCATATTAATTGCACATTTATATTGCGCAGGTTAAATTATTAAAGTTGCGCAGGTGTCAATAGAGAAATCAAATATTAGCTATGTTGTCATAACAGAGAGGCGGTATTTTTAGGCAGCATGCAATATGATTTTTAATATGATTACGTTTATGTATAATTAGGGATGAAGTAAACTTTATTAGTTAATAGAATTATGTGTCTACAACAGATATATACACACAATATGGCTTTATGTACAGCACATTATTAGAATGCATATAACTTACACATGGAAAGATAATATAAGTTTTCTTCTCTTATACATTTATCTTCGATGACTTCCTTGTGTGAAAATAATGTGTGTATAGCCAATGTTTATTAAACTATTTTAAATGTTCACCTCTGTTACACTTTAACTGTCCAATTAATGTTAAATAGGTCTATAAATTTATGTCTGGTAACAAAAGGGTACTATGGTGGTTAAAATGGTGCTGTCAAGCATCGAAGACCAGAAGCTTTAGGCTTCATTAAACTGGGCTCGTAGTACACATTTATCTTTTCAATGAGCATATTTTAAATGCATTTGTGCGCCACAAGGCATGTCATGACGTAAACTTTCTACAGATGATAATAAAGGCATTTCATTCTCGAATGTATGGCGCTAACTTGCGTTTATAAGCGTCCCGATAACCCAATCGCAACCAAACTTGCCATTTAAAGCACATATACCAAATTTCAAGCCAATTGCCACATTGATTTTCATTTTTTAATATACAAAGGATCTAATAAACACTATTGCCTGTAGTCAAAAGATGCCCATCTTTACTTTCTCTTAGCCGCTTGGTGTATTTTGATTGGTCGTCATATACGTACACATAAGTACATATGGTGGCATGGTGGTCTATCGGTAACGCGTTTGGTCATTGATCGTGCGTTCGCCGGTTCGACTCCGTTTAACGACCCTGGGCAAGTTGTTTGCGCGCAGCGTGCCTCTGTCACCAAGGAGTATAATTTGGTGACGGCATAAGTTGGGAAGTAGTTGACGCTTACCACCTCGTTATGACGGCGTTGTTAAATAAACGTTATCAAATCAATCAGTTGGGAAGTAAACGGCAAGTCCTGCGAAGCACTGCCCCGTGTCCAGGATCATCAGGATTCCATCCATTGCGGTCTCAAGGGTCAAGAAAAGGAGATGAGCGTCTCCCTTTCGTCTCACCTGTGGGATCTGGGATACTTTATTTTTAATTTCTGTACTTAATTATATACATATGTGTATGTTCATATGTAAGTATCTTTAAAATATGCGCGTACTTGTGTTACGTACACACATACAAACAAACATAAACACAAGTATATATGCATATATGCATGCATACATTGATACATACGCATACATAATTGGCAACCAGTTTAAAGTAAATTGGTTTTGGGCTTTCTGATGTATAGAGGGTCAAGCTAATCGATTTCCCATGTAGGCTGTGTGTCTATGAAAACTAGATGTACTACCCCGGAAGCTAGTAAAGCGAAACATTGTTTTTAAAGTAGCATTGCTTTTCAGCGATTTCAGCAATTCTAGTAAGACATATTAGAACTGACTGACACTACACTGAAATTTAAAGAATGACCTGTCTGTCTCTTGCGCTGGTTACATCGTCCTTTAAAGTCGGTTGTAGTGAACGATGGTCAGTCGCCTGAAACTGTTTTCACCAGCATCTCTAGCGACAATGGTCTTCGGTGCATAGCACGAGTTCACTCGGGGCAAAGCAAAGGTCAATATGAAAATTATATTTTTGACAGATGGCTGAAATTGACCAAGAACTCAATTACTTCTTTCACCAACGACCAAGAATGCTAATTACTTCATTCGTCAACATTTGCACTTGTTTAGGGGCATATATATCAACCTACCTTAAGCCGTTTCTTTATCATTCTGTTCAACATCTGTTCAATATGTGCTTCGAGTTTGAGAGGTCATTGAAAGGTATCATATATAGTTTCTTCATTAATACATGATATACATACACCCCGATTAGCTGACACATCTGCCCTACTCTCGTCTTGAATATAATCTCTTCTTCGGCACCTTAATTTAGGTAGACCTGTGTAGAGGTCTACACATACAGTAAAGAAAGAATTGCATCAATTAATTGTTTGTTCACTGGTGAAGAGGGGTTGATGCTCGCACATACAATAAAACCAGGTCAAAGTTGTAGTTTGAACCAGCGACAAACTTCCGACATGTATTATGTCACTTCAGGTTCATATGTGCGAAACATGCTATAACGATAATTATACAAGTATGCTAAACACAGTCCTGAATCAATATGACGACCTCTCATGCAAAAGCGCAAAGCATTACCGGGATACTTTTACTTTCCTATTAACCGAATCCGCAGACAGCCTGCAAACGTTTTGTAAATGGTTGTTTTTAGTTGGGCTCGTTAAATAATGGTTTGCGTTATACTGTGAACGTCCAGTTAATGTTGTAAAAACGTTAAGTTACCGGTTAATTTACAAATTACTTTGGTAAAACGTTTGTAAATTTTTTTATTTCATGTTCTAGACGATTTATTTGCATGTAGATCGACTGCGCTTTGTATCAGGTGACATATTAACGCGTAAATACAAGTCTTTAAAACAAAAAGATGATTTATTTAGCATCCAAGCAAAAAGCGTGTCAGTAGCGTTGCGGAATCGGTATACGCATTCGGTTTGCTTGCGATGATTAACCTGGCCATCAAATTTCACACATGTTCCGTTTCTTTGATAATTTTATTTTTACATGTGTTTTAATAAAGTGATAACAAAAATGACTTTTAAAAATTAATTAACCAGTCCTGAAAATACAGGCTTACGATTTTATTGCATATATAACGCTAAGTTCGATAGTTAAAAGGAAATTGTAAAGCAGAACGTTGCTAGAAATTTTACGAATAAAATTAATTAAATTAAGTATTTATAGAACAGTTTTAAATAATGATAAATAACAATTATTTGTATGAAAAATACCTTCCCATATTACGACTACTTTCTTCTTTGCCTGGCGCTTAAACTCTATATCTATGGCATCTCTCACCGCAGTCCAGCAGTAGTCTGCTAACATAGCAGAACTCCATTTCCTTGTTACCTGCTTTACATCGCCGAGATGTCCTGTGGGGAACTTTCATGATCATCGGTAACTGCAGCACAGTTATCAGAGGAAAAGTCCAAATGAGAATGGAGGAAAAGGATCTTCAATGACGTTGCAGCCTAATTTCTGGTTGGCTAAGAGAAGTTTACTCACTAATTTTTTATAGTTATCTGCTCTGCTGTTTTACATAAAGTTCTCAGCTGCAAGTTTGAATGATTCCCAAGCTGTTTTCTCATGACCATGGAGGATCGATCCAAAATGTTCGTCTTTGAAAATTTCACGTATCTGCGAAGCTACAAACACGTTCCTTTATTTTGGGCTCAGTGTTGGAAATGTTTCTTTGAGGTACTTTGAGGTACATCTCGATTCATCGCTTTTACAAAATTCTCACGTTCTCCTGACGCAGATTCCATTGTTTTTAGTCTGGAGGCCAAATTTTCTGCCTTAAATGTGGTCGCTCAATTCATTTTGTGTAATCATGTGTGACTCTGCAGATGGTGTATCAGGAATAAAATCAGGATCTTTTCATGTTGAAGGCTTAGGTGATTTGTCTCTATCATGATCTGATTCTTCATCTTCAGATTCCAGTGAATAGTTTAGTAATAGGTTCAGAAATGGAAAGTCCTTCTTTATGAAGCCCTAGGCGAATTGCAGACGGTATATCAGTCCATTTTTATAATGTATTTAGGAATTTGTATGTGCGTTCCAGCATATATACTTTCAAGTTTTTATGACTAGAAATAAAACTTCAGAAATTTTAACCCCAAACCATGTGGATTTTGGTATTGCTATTTAGGTCTAATCTGACCTGACCTGACCAGACCTGACATAATCTAATGAGCAGGTGGTAAAAAAGTTCGCTCCAGACATTTATTCCTTCAACAGTTAAGTAGCCAGTCCTTATCCCAGGGCGATACTTCCAACTACTTTGGGTGTCTTGAACACAAGCGCACTGACAAGTGGTCCCTACCGTCTGTATGACTCCTGGTTTGTGTGGATCTTCGTTAACATCTTTGCAGTCGATGGAGGAGGCCACTTGCACTGACGGGAACTTTCTTTTTAAAGAATTAAAATCGATTGAATTATAGGTATTATTTGAAACTTTCATGATAATGGCACTTAAAATGATTTTTGGTGCCGTTTAAATTGCATTGGCTTAAAGTATGAAACCATAATATATTCTGAAATAGGTTGCCATGCCACCTACAAAATGATCTCACCTATATCTCTCTTCTCTCAGCAGCTGAAATCAATTCTATTCGATCGTGTTTGGTGTTTTTAGGTTGGAGGTACGTGGAAGTGGCTCTTTATAAATTTTCAATCCCACATTATAGCCAGTAAAAGCAGCCAATGGAAGTGTCAGAGCATGTGTATCCACTTCGGCCAGCTTGTATGTGGAGACAGTAACAAGTAGGTACAAATTCCCGTTCATATTCTTGAATTTGTCATAATAGACCCTCCGACCTCTTCTCCACTTACCAAATATTTAAGGTGCGATGTAGGCTGACCTGACCTGGCATACTTATAGACAAACACACTCTGAATGTAGTCATACAACATCTAGTAGATTATTATCTATGACAACATACATACTCTTCTATGGAGATCATGTTGTGAAACGACATGCGCTTTAATAAAAGAAATACGTCTGATGCACTTTGTAGTTTAAACACAGGTTTGAACAGAAATTATTGCTTTAGAAACTGATAGCTTGCTGTCCTTAAAACGATACATCTAGTAACAGATATTTGATCAAATCTAAAAACAGCTATGAATTTAACATATCTAAACATTTTACTATGAAGTTCATGAGATAAGTTGATAACTTACTGTTTACACTTCATATTCACAGTTAAAGCTGACTTCGTGGATCTATATGTCTATCTGGTCCACTGATTTGCGATGAAAATGAACACTGTGAGAACTTTGCGTGTAGTAACAGCCGCAATCATCTTCATGCTGGGGAATCTATTTGTTTTGCCCTATTGGAAAATGCGACCACAGCCATTAGCATTCGTTAAGCTGCCAAGAATTTGTTCGTCCGATTTCCAGGCAAGAAATAGAATAATAGTTAACAGTGCCTACAAACAGCTGTATTTGTACATCACGGTTTTGAATATATCTCACTTTAACAACTGCTGTCACTTAGATCTAGAGTCTCAGCTCATAAATCAGAGCAAATGATGCTAGTAGGTATGTATTTGGACAATTATAAACATAATACACCAAGTACTTCGTGAAAGTGCTGAAAATGGGAACATATTATGCACGTATGCAAGTTTGTATGCAAGTATTAAGATACCTATTAAAGAGTCTTATAAAAACCTCTAAAAAGCTCCGCACAGATGTCTAACTAACAGATATAAACAGATGCCGAATGGACTCTTTATATTTGTATATATATGGATGGCACAATGGCATATTACTGATGTTTCTTACCTCGTAGTCCAGTGTTGAAATTTGATTTCATTTCGTATAGCTGGCTATTGTCGTGTTTAGACTATTTCCAAGATAATTCTTCAGCCTATAATCAAGTCTCTAAAGAGTATGGTTTATTTATGCGTTTTTTAAAAGAAGGTTTTATCTGATCTTACTTGTAATTTTTTTAGACAGAATTCGTGGCATTCTGCCCATCGAAGAGTTTGACAAACATCCACAGCGTTTCAATAAAAATTGTCAACAGTTTAACCTCAAATTATTATGTAATAGGCCTATGCATATATTTAGAGGCAATGCCGTTCTACAGAACTATTTGTAAGCCTCTTACAAATTTTATAAGGTAATATATATCCAAAGAAGTGATTACAATACAGCTCGTTATATCAAACGTCTTTTAAGTTGTGTGTATATATGATTTAAGGAGGCACCTAATTAAAGACGATAGCCTCCTAGGTTACATGCAATTTTACAATAGAGGTTATGTTGATTTCACACGATGAGCTAGGGCTTTGAACCTGACTCGCAGAGTCTGCTTGGCCGCGATGTCACCTCACCTCATAGCTGGGATATGCACGCTGCATTAGGGGCTGAACTTTGACTAAGGTGTGTCATCTGGGCAGGTGATCGAGAATGGCTCGGCCTTTGTCTATTCGGCATACATTGACGACCGACCAGCGAGAGACTTTACGCCGAAGCCGGGTAGCAATGAGGCTGTAGTTCGCATCTTTGTCTATTTCCTGAGGACCATAGACGTTCAGCGAAGGTGGAAATGCTTCCTTTGGTACGACGATCAAGACAAACCCATCGTTACGCATGTCAACAGAGTTACGGATCTAAACAGCTCTTCAAAACTCAAGTAAATTTCTATTCTAATCTAATCAAATCTGATGTGACCTGACCTAATCTAATCTAATCTAATCACTTCCATAGCGCTGTTACCATAATGCCCAACAATTGATGGTCGCTCTAAGTGAAATCGTAACAAAACCATAACCCATTGGAGAAGCCAGGTTGAAATCTAACATATATATCAGAGAAACCAGAAGTTAGTCCACTATAGGCAACATAATTTTTAAATAAAACTAACATAATTTGCGTCCTTTACGCTCTCACTATTTGACATATTTAATCTATGTTACTATGAAAAGCCTCTAGCAGAAAGCCAAATATCTAAACGTATGTCCTATTCTAATCCCATTGTCCTATTCTATGTCCTATTCTAATCCCATTGTCCTATTCTATATCCTATTCTAATTCCATTGTCCTATTCTATGTCCTATTCTAATCCCATTGTCCTATTCTATGTCCTATTCTAATCCCATTGTCCTATTCTATGTCCTATTCTAATCCCATTGTCCTATTCTATATCCCATTCTAATCCCATTGTCCTATTCTATGTCCTATTCTAATTCCATTGTCCTATTCTATGTCCTATTCTAATTCCATTGTCCTATTCTATGTCCTATTCTAATCGTATTTGAATTACTACATTTGGCTGCTGATAGTTTCGCAAAGGGGCCTATATTTAGCTCAGAATATAAGGTATTTTAAGCAATCGAGTCTGAATTAGAAGAATTAGAAGAAAAGAAGAGAAAGAGAGGGGACGGGGGAAGAGAAAGAGTTAGAGAGGGAGGATGAGGAAGAAGATGAAGAAGAGATAGAGGGATGTAGTCTCTTAAACTACCGCGAAAGGCAGCAATGAGTAGGAAGGGTTGGCAACTTTATTTCTCAGTTTTTACTAGTCATATAAATTTTATTACCACTGAAGATTGTTAAAATATGCTGTTGGAAACTACAGTGTTCTCACATTGAGTTTTTGTTTGTTCACTGATATTCTTACGGATGTTCTAGTCTTTGGTAGGTAGGTGAATGTCATTTTACTCAGTCATAACCAAAGACTACATGCCCTCGATAAAAATTCAAAAAGTTGGCTAGAAGAAATAAAAACTAACGCTTGACGATATTGGTTACTGTTGCCACAGTGTTTTTAAAGCTTTTTTCCGATCATATTCTATATTAAATTCAATATGGTGCGTTACAATGTCAGTTACTATTGCCATAGGTTTCTAGTAGCCATGGTGATTTGCAGCCTACCGAAGACACCGTCGGATTTCCATCTACTTCGAATTTCGTTGTCATCGTCTAACTCTAATCAAACGAACTTCGTCTGTGTAGCTGACATCAGACATTCGCGTTCTGCAGTGTCAAGTATGTCTAACTTCATTAAACCGGTGCCTGTTAACGTTCTTCATGCTCAACCAGATCCATCAAAGAATGAAAGCGAAGAGCATTCCAACCCATCACAGCCTGAACAACGCTATAATACTACGTTCGCAGTCTGTACAACCCCAATTCACGGAAATTACTACACAATAACTGACATCGTTAACTTCATTGAAGTCAACCGTATCTTCGGAGCAGAAAAATTCATATTCTTTGTGGACAAAAACACCGATCCATCTATCAGATATTGTCTGGAATCGTACAGAGACCGAGGCATTGTCGAAGTGTACCCGTTCACACCTCCAGTAATCAATGGGCTTCATTACCATGGCCAGATTCTATCGATAACTGACTGTGTGTACCGTACGATGTACCGAACGAAATACCTCATCAATCAGGATATCGATGAAGTCATTGTTCCTCAGAACACAAACGACTGGCAAACGTTGCTTAACGATATTCGCAATCGCACAGGACCAGAATACGCTGAACAGATAGCTTCCTACAGCTTCCAGAATCAGTTCTTTCCACTCGAGGCTCCTGACGACCCAGTGTTTGGCCAAAGGTTCCTAGTCAAGCGTTACAATATTAAGACTCTGCTGAAAACGATGAAGGAATCTTACATCTATCCGCACGACAAGCGATCGAAGATAATGGCTCGTCCAGAGAGAATCCTCATCTGGCACGTCCACCTGATTCTCAAGAAGAACATCATTCGAAGAAACGACACCATCTACCACGTATCACAGGATGAAGCTCTTCTTCATCATTATCGCAAGTGGCCGACTAAGGGCAAGTTAACTGGCGAAAACCGATTGCACAAATACGCCTCTCTGATAACTGAAAGAATTCACTTCGGTATGGGTATCTGTTCGCCGATCGATTAGACTGAGCTACTTACAGTGTTGCTGTCTCTATGTCTATCCTAAACAAAAGCATTCCATTATCCTGGTTCTGATCCAACAAAGGGCCTACTACATTATGGCGCTACATAACTATCAACGGTTGAAAACTTCACTGTCGACGAAGCTGTTTTGGGAGTGCGTCTAAGAAGATATACTGGAGAGGCCTTATGAATCAATGAATAAATGAACGAACAAATGAACGAACAAATGAACGAACAAATGAACGAACAAATGAACGAATAAACATTACGATTCTGTGTGACTTTCGTGGTAGGCTTCTTCTTCTTTTGGTTCTCTGCCCTCAGGCAGGTTCAAACGTCCGATGACGCCATTCCTCTCGCTGCTCAGCTTCTTCTTTCAATCTGCTGTATCCGTCTGTGGTTGGCATCGCTCCAAATATGAGTTGTGTCAACCGTAGAAGGGAATCGTTGATCGGCTTCTGCGTGTCTTCGCGAGCCTCAAGTGAAGGCATCATTCGAATACAAACGAACTGATTCTTTTAGATTTATAACATACGTAGATTGAGCTAACAAGAAGCGATTTTGTTGTGTTTTAAAATAGTAATGAAAATGCTCAGAAATATACACACTCGCGTGTACTTGTGTTTGCATATTACGTGTGCGTGTGTATGTATTTATTTATTTAGCGTATGTGTATGTATTGATGTTTATCTATGTAGACCTGCCCATAAAAGCGAATATTGTTCAAGCCGGAGGATAGTTGCCAAGCAACATGAACCCTAGAATATAGACAGATGTGTAAAATACAATCACGATCACGGTTAGACTCTTGGTGTATGCGACCGTTTTCGAGTTGCGCCAGTCCCAAGCCTGGATGAAGGAGTTGGGCGACGCTAGTCAACCTTCTCATGATACAGCGTTGTCAGACAGAAACCACGCACAGTCTAACGAACCGACGGAATGTCAAGTAGACTCCTCTTTTGAGGGACGGTGGTCTACTGAGATAAAGGTTGGACGTTTGGTTTATGATCGGACTCAGAGCAACGACCCTTAGAAAACTGGTTCGCTACTGAACAGATAGCTTCCTACAGCTTCCAGAATCAGTTCTTTCCACTCGAGGCTTCTGACGACCCAGTATTTGGCCAAAGGTTCCGCGTCAAGCGTTTGTTTCGTGAAGGTTTGTTTCGCGCTTAAAAGTCAGATTCCTGTTAAATAAACAAATAAATAAATAAATTATATTATATTAATTAAAGAAATAAAATTTGGCCTATGAATATAGGCTTTCTTCCTAATTTCTTACGCTGGTTGTTCACAATCGATACTTCAAACGCTGTTGTCCGTTGACCGAGCCTGACACATTTTCATGCTGGACACATTCTCGCGCCACACCGACAATGGACCAATTCCAGTGTTCTGGACACGAGGTCAGTACATCGCAGGACTTGCCGTTTACTTCCCAGCTTACGCCGGGACCAAATTATACTGTTTGGTTTCAGAGGCACGGAGTGCGCAAACAACTTGCCCAGAGTCGTTAAATGGAGTCGAACCCGCAACCGCATGATCGTTGACCAAAGGCGTTACCGATAAATCACCGTGCCGCACATCTCATAATTAAGCCTAACTAAAACTATAGTCTGTGGTGGTGTTGACTACTGTAATTAGGTTTCATATGACTCTTGGTGTATGCGACCGTTTTACAGGATCTAACGCTGCAGTAGTAATGACTAATTCTGCAGCTAATTGTATAGTGCGTCTACCACGATTCACTCTCTTTCACTCATTGGCTGACTACTGGCTGACCTCAGAAGTTAGGTCAAAGTTATTTGTTTCTTTGTTAGTTTCTATCGTCAGATCTAACATCTGACTCTTTGAAGACTTCTGCTTTCAGGGGCTCGATTGGGCATGCAACTTAGTATAGGCCTAGATCTTGAAGCGGCACCATAAATTTTGTATTACAGTTACAAAAACTTTGTTATCACTCGCTTTCTTATAGCTTAGGCATTTCGGTGTATACACTTGGACTGCGGTGGAGAAGGCAAAGGCCAAGCCTATTGTTCCCAAGCCAAAGCTACCGGCTAACACTAATTGCTGAAGTTCATGAAAGCAGATTTCGAGATAGGTAAGCTTGACATGGTAAGTCTTATTAATAAAAACAATGGACCGTTTAAGAACGATTGTTAACGGTAACACAGTTCAAATGGCACATGTAAAACAGCAAGCATTAAAAGCCAGTATTTTTGAAGGCTGCTCCTACGTCCAGCAGTCAGATTTTCCTCTGTTCTTCTCTCTGGTTTTACGAAAACAAAATCTTTTTCTTTATAGATTATCTCTGATCAAGTCTAATCCCTGATTTTGGTTAGCCAAGAACTTGAACTCAGGTCCAGCTTATTCCTGCCCCTATAAGATAACAGACAACATGTTTGGAATTATATCCAGTGGCGGTCGACCCTCTCTGTCACGGCCCTTCGAAGTCAAACATACGAAGGGCTATAATAATATTAAAAAATCCATATTTTGTAGTCTAATAGGCCTACGTCAGTTCAGAACGTTCCTATTAATCATACTGATAATGTCTACATTAGTCTATAGGCAGAAGTTTTCTTACTGTTTTGCTTTTCTAAGCATACTGATAATGTCTAGCCTACATCAGTCTATAGGCAGAAATTTTCTTACTTTGTTTTAGTTTTCTAACTGATAATGTCTACAGGCAGAGGCTCCATCCATACCTCTAGACTAGAACACTTTACAATTGCGCCAGCTTTCACTCTCAGCATCAACGATGACATTTAGAGTCATGAGAAAAAATTAAGTACAGCTACAAACATGGAGAATCTAAGGAGATATATTTTTATTATATTGACATCTGTTCTGCTGGAGTTGAATGGCACTTCCTCCCTGCAGAATGCCTTTGACAAATTAGGGATTCAAGAGGTATACTTGAAAAGGTTTGAAATTGCCCCATTGCTCCATCACCTCATTTTATGACCATATTCGGACTATATATATAAATAGTAGTCAAGTCTGCAGGATATATATATATGTATATATAGGGGGTCTGTATATGTGTGTATATATAAATTCAATTTTGCGTACCGACATTCATAGTTTTTCATTTCACGTGTCTCGAATTGTCTTGGTTTTCACTAGAAATCCTTTGTTTCCTGCAGACTTGACTACTGTAAATCACTTCTCATTGGTATAAGGCTGGCAACCGTCCTGGATTCGCCCGGACAGACCCGGAATCGGCTTTGTGCGTCCCGTGTCCCGGATTGATTCGAAATTGTCCCGGAACTTGGTGTAAATATCCACTTCACCAAATGTTGTTCTTCTTTTCGCTCACTAAGCTCGAATAGCAGGCAGTAAATAGGTTTTACAGAGTGACCACAGAATAGAGGGTAGTTAGGTTAGTAGACCCAATAAATGACATCTGCAAATTGCATGCATCATGCATGCATATAATATGAACTTCACTCGTGCTAGGCCCTGAAGCCTAGCACAACTGCAAAACGACTTCGTAGACGCTTAGAAATGCGTTGGAAGGCTACCAATGATGAAATTGTAACGCCAGCAAACTGGTCAACGACTGACGCCGACAATACTACTGTGATACCATATCGTAAAAGCCTAACGGTTCTCATCTACAATGGTCGGCAATAAAGGATGTACTGCACTCCACAGTGCCATCTGAGGCGTTACAGAATGAAGAATGTCAGAAACGCTGTTCCACGTTCTCAGACTTCTTCATAAATAAGATCAAGTCAGTAAAGGCATCAATTGCCAAGCAGTTAACCGGACAACCCATAGACCCGATTGCATCAGGTCGAGACTATGTCGGCACACATCTTGATCACCTCAGACCTGTGGACGGCGCAGAGATCTTCAAGCTACTGTCTTCCTTGGCCGGAAAATCATCTCCGATGGATGCCTTCCCATCGTCTTTGCTAAAGTCATGTTCGGACGTGTTCACTCCAATCATCGTTCGTCTCTGCAATTTGTCTTTCAGTTACGGACGGTTCCCAGCCTGCTACAGACCTGCCTCTGTTACACCTTTGCTGAAAAAGGTAGGCCTTGATCCTGATGATCCTTCTAACTATAGGCCGATCTCAAATCTACATACCCTGTCAAAAAATTTGGAACGTGTCTTTCTGGGACGTCTATTGCCGCATGTCAGTAGCTCCGGCAACTTTAACAGTCACCAGTCAGCTTACCGTGGGCATCACTCGACTGAAACGGCCTTACTGAAGATCCTAGATGATGTCTACACCGCTTCCAAACGATGACAGCTCACCCTACTTATCGGCCTCGACCTCTCCGTTGCCCTTGACACGATCGACAAAACAACACTCATCACTAGGCTGCAGAAGACATTCGGCATCAGCGGTGTTGCGTTAGATTGGATCCGTAGCTACCTGTCTGACCGGTCACAACATGTCAGCATCGGATCATCAAGGTCGCAGCCGACCACCTGCGTATACGGTGTCCCACAAGGGTCGGTTCTTGGCCCGATTCTTTTCACGTTGTATGTGGCTCCAGTCGCTAGTGTCATTTCCGCACACGGCATCATTCACCACCAGTATGCCGATGACACCCAACTATGCATAGCGCTTGATCACATTGACTCTGATACCAGCAACCTAACACGATGTACCGAAGCAGTACGCTGCTGGTTTCTAACTAATGGACTGTGTCTAAATCCAAAGAAGTCTGAAGTCATTGTACTAGGCACTTCTTCATCAATAAAATCGATCGTGGATCTAAAACAGTCAACATTGCAGGTGCGGACATCCCACTATTAGGAACATTTAAGAATCTCGGAGTGACACTCGACTCTAATCTAGCATTCAACCAGCACGTCACCGCTGTCTGCAAGGCTTCGTATTTCCATATTAAAGCCATGCGTCATATTCGATCGTGCTTGTCACCGGAACTTATGAAAACAGTCGCTTGTAGTGTAGTCAGGGCAAAACTCGACTACTGTAATTCCCAATTGTACGGCACTACTAAGTCCAACATTGCCAAACTGCAACGAGTCCAGAACTCGCTAGCCCGACTAGTGACAAGAACCCCCAGGTTTGATCATGTCACTCCCATACTCGCAAAGTTACACTGACTGTCTGTCAGTTCCAGGATCACTTACAAGATAGCTCTCCTTACACGTAAGACTCTCTCAATCAATCAGCCTGCTTATCTGTCATCGTCCTTACAGCGCTATCAGCCATCCAGATCTCTGCGTTCGGCTACACAAAGCCGTTTTTCTCTTCCTGACATCCGTGACTATCGGTCTGAATTCTTCAGACGCGGATTCAACAATTCTGCACCAGTCATCTGGAACAGTCTCCCTGTTTACATTACTCACAACAACATCTCATTAGACATTTTCGTAAAGCGGCTTAAGACCTATTTGTGCCGTCTTGCTTTTGTTATCTGACCGAAGTGACTCATCCACGCCTACGATTCCTCGCTCAACCGATGGACACATGGCGTGTCAACAAATGTCTTACTTACTTCCTACTTACTTACTTACTGAAGCCTGATAGGTTACTGTAATTTAATAAATGTTTTGCTGTTGAAGTTGATTCAAATTTTATATATAGGCCACTTGTCTCTTGATGATTTGAGTCATGTCATATGACTGTAATTTTTAACGGCTATTTTGCAGTAGATTCTACATTAGGCTGACGCAACATTCGTTGCATACAGTCATGTGGCCAGGGTAAATTTGTACTGGCATATCGAGTGACTATGCGGTTGTCCCGGATTGGCAGAATTAAAGTTGGCAGCCCTACATTGGTATCACCAATTATTTTTTGCCCGAAGGACATTATTATTATTTTTTGCACCCGAGGTACTTATGATCCATGAGGACTTATAAAAAACCCTCCGGAGAAAAAACTATCTGGGTTGGCTAAAACTCGTCAAGTTTTGGCATAGAGAAAGTGCTTCGGAAGGCGACAGCATTAAATCATTGGATGGCAACTGACAGACATTGAAACAGATGGCATGTTTCTCTTTTATTATTATTAATATTATTATTATTTATTATTATTATTATTATTTATGTCCACGTGCCTTACAGCCTAGGCTGTCATTGCTCACTCGACACGATCATACGACAGAAAATCAATGGCTCTGAGCAATTGTGAGTGACGGACATGCTCAAGGTTCCTACACAGTAACCTTCTCAGAGAAGGCTCGAGCCCATACTTTCCGTCTCCGCTTACAAGTCAAGCGCTCAGACCAAGCTTTTATAGTGCCCCCACTAAGATAGATTTGCAGAAGTTATAAATGGTTTAGAATTTCATGTATGTTTGTGGGAGTGTATTCGTAGTATACAGGGAGGTGAACGGACGTTCAAAACGACGCATTTTCACATCTGCGACCTGGAATCTAACCGTGATCCCGCCACGTAATATCTAGATAGACCGGTGGTCATCATCTAAGATACGAATGCTTCTTTATATCCAAACAAACTCGTATGGCAATCAATTTCCGGCGAAAATTGCATTTATTTTCTAAATGTCATTATAAGAAGTGATATTGACCACGCAATAATAAAGAAGAAGGTCATTCCCTTCAGCCATGTAGTAATGAGTGAATTTTTAAGTTTTCATTTTCTTAACCTTGGCGTACAAGGGCGGGGAGCAAATCCTCTTCCTTGCTATCTAAACTTTCCCATGAAGAATAAAAAATACTTACTCAACGGTGGTCTGTGTAGTTTGACAGTATTGAGTTCTTTTACGAAGGGTCAAAAGCTTATTATTGTACGTTTTTGCAAAAATGTATTACATTAAGCGTTAAGGCGAGTCTGTGTAAGTTGTAAGAAAGATCATCGACCACGCTTGTGCATGAACAACGGTGACAATGTTGTTTTAGATGTGTCCTTTGCATTGTCTGGCTGTTAACTTTCGTCCTTCAAATGTGCAACTTTTATATTAATTATGTAAAACAAAACCTGTTGAGCCGAGTTTTCATCTCCATGGTTGGACCAACAGTCTGCGGAGAACGGTGTCTCTCTATTTGGGGAAGGTTTACAGTGAACAAACAGACCTGTATAATTGGCCTAGGCAAAATTAGAGGCGCATGTCAAAGCTAAGTACTGACGCATTATGACGAATAACGTTCTCATCTAAATGGCTATCATTTTTGTCAACCACATTCGAGTACGTGTACTCTGCCTGTACAGTTCACATGTATCGTTTCAGATAGTTACTATCTATGATTGCCTACATGGGCTGGCTCCATCCTATCTATCCAGGTTCTGCATTCCGGTTGCGACAGTTCCTGGTCGATCCTGCTTACGTTCTGTGACCAACCTAAATCTCGGTTCCAAAGATTTACACTACATTTGGCTCTCGTGGATTTTGTTACTCTTGCCCCACAATGTGGAATGCCTTACCGACTCAAAGGTAACACTTTCCCAAAAAAAAATTAAAAAGGAACTTACAACTTACAAGTTTGATAAGTCTGCCTAGATTTCTGTGCATTCCTATCGATCTATAAACCATGATATTACTCGATATTACTCGATAGGATTTTTAAAGGGTTGTTGAACGCGCCTTTGAGGCTGTTGTTAATTTTGCGCGTTATAAATGTCTGTTTAATAATAATAATAATAATAATAATAATAATAATAATAATAATAATAAGCTCTTCCTTCAACCATAGACTATGTATGGTGTACATTGAATATCGTTTCTGATAGTTAGTCAGCTAACTTTTCAGGCAAAAATTTCATTCAGGCATCGTCGTGGAAAGTATTGGCCAACCGCTTGGACACATTACCCTCTGTCAACCTAGGAAGAGGTAGTGATATATATATATATATATATATATATATATATATATATATATATATATATATATATATAATTAGGTCACTCTACAGCCAATCCAAACTCTTTTATACAAATCATCTTCAACCATTTTTCCCCAAGCTACTCAAAAGACTCAGATAGAAAACATTCCTTACCTATTCAAGTAACTCTAGTTCACAAACCAAGCAGCATGATAATCAACTGGGCGATTTTTTAAATGACTCATTTGACGCGAAATGTCGTGGCATATGCCGTTTCTTATTGAAAGCTTTCGAAATGGAAAATAATTTGTCCGTAGGGATAATGTAACAAATATGTAAATGTTCTATCTTGTTAACATTTTCCCGATTTTTCTTTGGCAATAAGCAGTGCTGTACACGTTTAGTACATGCTTGAAAGCCGGGAAACACACTATTGACGACACTCGTGATCGTTGTTTAGGATCAATTTATCACTGTGAGCGCATATAAGACCTAGGTCATATTAATTACACAATAATCAGTATAACAAAGGGTGATAGTTTAAGATAATTGTATATACATAGGATTATTTATTTATCCAACCGACGTTTATGGTAGAAAACTGCAAATAACAATATAAAGACTTAACAGTTCGAGATTCAATGTCAAAGACAACATAATATAAGTGATACATGTGAAACAGTATTCCATGAAGCCCCAATAAATTCCCAACCTTACTGCTATCGCAGATGACCAGTAGTAAAATTTTAAAAGTATTTGCGCTCCATATTTGCTGAATTAAAGTGTATATTATATTATATTTCCGTTAACACTCATTCTGAAACTGCGAAGTTCCTTACATTACTCTGATATCATTTTAATATCGGCTATAACCTTGTTGTTTCAGCCTTATTTTGACAGATTAGGTTTAGCTCTTCTGACTGAAATTTGTCTGAACAAAATGTACACAATAGCAAAATATTTATCACTGCAAATGGTTTAATATTACTCATCTCTTATAATTCGCCGCTATATTAAATAGGACAATTAGTGACAAAATGTTACAAATGGTGAAATTATTGCATAGATAAATTCTGAATTACACTGGATCACACGAAACATTTTTTCGCCTGCTACTAGGCATATGTTATGTGTACTACACTAAATCGAATCTGCTGATTCCAAATCTGAAGTCAGATTTTGTGTAGCACGTCAGGATCTTAAGATATGCAGCATACATGCTAATAATTATGCAAACTCTTTACAGAACTAGTATTTCCTTATAACTGGGTAATTATGCAAACTCAGAGTATTCATAACAAGAAACAAAATGTTATTCTTTTATAACTTGAAATTAAAATATATTTTAAAATGTAATATAAATATATGTATGTTACTCAGATGAAAGCATACGTTTCGAAATTTTGTCTCTAGCTTAACTCTATACGAGTTCAAAAGTGCTTTAGACACTTGCTCTTGCGCTTGTGAGTGGCCGCTGTTGCCTGCTGCAGAAACCAGCAGTAATCGCCCATCATGTTGGAATTGCAGTGGCCCTGATATCTTGCTTCAAAGGTGGAGATGTCTTGATGGAATCTCTCTCCATGCTCATCGCTTACATCACCCAAGTTTGGTGGGAAAAAATCCAGATGGGAATGTAAGAAATGTATTTTTAGTGACATCCGGCAGCCGAGTTGCTTATATGCTGTTAGCATGTTGCTAACGAGTTCAGCATAGTTCTCAGCTCGGTGATTCCCAAGGAAGTTTTGCACCACCAACGTACATGCATCCCAAGCGGCAAATTCCAGTGGGTTGAGCTTGGTTCTAAATACAGTATCACGCATTAGTTCGCGGATTTCTGGCCCAATAAAAATTCCAGCCTCTCAGATACTGGAAGCCTTGTCCAGTTCGATCCATTGCCACTACGAAATTCCTCATGAGGCCCAGTTTAATGTGAAGTGGTGGTAAGTACACTTTCAATGGATCAACCAATGGTTCGTGCTGGACGTTGTGCCGACCAACAATGTGCTCAGATCTAGGAGGCCACAGTTTCAATTTGTAATGGTTGCTGTCATCACGACTGTTCCACAAGCACAAAAAGCACATGTTTTGTGTACCCCAGCTGTAGGCCTAGAATAAGTGCTACCACTTTGAGGTCCGCACAGATGTTCCATCTGTGGTCTGAGTAGTTGATCACTTTCAAAATGAGTTTCATTGAATCATATGTCTCTTTGAGGCCTACAGCGTGGGCTATGGGAACAGACGGCTTTTCGTTACCATTGTGCACCAACACAGCTTTCAAGCTCGCTTGGCTGGAATCTATGAACAGTCTCCACTGATCAGGAACGTATTCGCAACCTAAATTCAGCATGAGACCGTTCACGTCAGTACAGAAACAGATATCATTTTCCAGTTTGTAATATGTAGCTAACTGTTTGTGACGATAACGGAAGTGTGATGTTGTGGTACCTTTTTGAAGCAAGTTCCACTCCCCTAGACTGGAGGCTAACAGTTCAGATTTCTCCTTTGACAAAGATAGGTCCCTCACCAGATCATCTAACTCACCTTGCCTTATCAAATGCGGCCTACCCTCTTCCAAATCTTCATCACTGGATTCATAAACAGTAACGTCATCTTCTGTATTACCATCAGAACTGTCCGTTTCATCAGAACCCGCAGCAGGCGGAAATGGTACTGGATTCTCTTCATCATGCGGCACTGGCTTTAGAGCGGACTCGCAATCAGGATAAACGATTTTAGACTTATTTTTCTTTGAAAATCCAGCAACTTTAGTAATGCAGAAATAACAGTCTGCATGATGATTTCTTGGCTCGCGCCACACCATAGGCACAGCAAACGGCATTGAATTCCTTTTGCCATTCAGTCACTGTGTAAGCCCAGAGTAGCACACGGTGCAGCAGACATGAGGTGCCCAACTTTTATCCTGGTCTCCGATTTGACATCCAAAATAATACTTGTAAGCAATCATCACTCTCTTAGTTAACTTCTTGCGCTGGTCACAAAGAGTATATTTACCACAAACATAGCAAAAATTGTCTGGATGGTTAACCCAGCCTCGCCTATTCATTTCAAAATTAAATCTCACACACTAGCTACAGCTATATAAGAAAACTTCACCTTCGTTCTACGCAATCTCGCCTTATATACTGGTATTGATGCTGACGTCAGCTCGCTGACATGCCCAATCATGTCTAGCGGCTGCTGCAGGCTTGCTGTTAGGAATATTTCAGGCGACACTTGCAGGCATGCACGTATCACTGGCAGCAATCGTGGAGACACATACAACAGAATGTACAGACATAACCGAAAACGAGTCCTTACGTCATTACTTGAATGCATGCATAACTTAAAATCTAGACGTGCTGGGCAGATTCTGACTTCCTATTTGGAATCAGCACATTTGAATCAATATAAGGCACATGCATTACTTTCAGTAGCAAAATCGTTGTGATGAATTATAATTCAGAAAAATAAGGAACTTTAGAGTTAATCTAAAAATATATGCTGTCGTACAGTTGGACGATATACTGATATAGAAATGTAAGGACACGCGCAGTCAAGCTGACATGCCATTGCTCTTCTTTTTACAGAATTGGATATAAATTCCTGTTCTCGTATATATATTTTATCTTCACTGCTTACATGGCGTTTACGTTGCTTGGGCGACAGCTCGCGAGTGATGACGTCTATAGTTATCTGAGCATTATTTTTTACGATTCGACATTTCGTTCTTAATGAACTTTAATGCCACTACTTAAAGGATGCTGTATTATGTGTCTTGGAACACAGATACATACATACCTACATACATACACATGTACATACATACAAATGTAGATATGTACATACGTACATACATACATAAATAGATACATGCATACATACTTACATACACACAGATTTATATAGCTCTTCTTCTACAGAGAGATTCACTAGAGGTGCTCCCTGGAAACAAAAACTACGATTGAAGCAAATGGTTTTCAAATGCTTACTAGTATAGGTAAGGAAAGAACATGGAGCTCATACTGTTTGTTGCAAGGCAACTTATTCCAGAAACTTGAGCCAACCACAACCAAGCTTCTATGCTGCCCTGTGAAAGTTCGGGCCACAGGGTTGTTCTTAGCAATTTATTTGGGAGCATGAGCAATTTGTTCCTTTCACGTAAGCTGAGGATCACTACACACACCCAAAGTTTACATAATGTCACTTGATTTATAATCAACAGTAACTTTTATATAACATATAGAAGAAACTTTCCAGTGTAAACGGAACAGTATGAAATTAGTTTTCAAGGTAACTTTTAGATGTTCTGAACCACAATGACCTAGCTGCTTAATCTCAGTTGGCTATGTTAAGGGGAGAATCTACAGATTTATCAGAGATGAATAAATTGTTATAATTTGAAAACAGTAAAAACTGAATGTTAACGATCAGAGTCCCTGCAGTGCTGCACTTTACGGCACTTTTAGGAATTTTACAAAAGGCAAGCCTTTAACTGCACAGTCCAATTCTTCCTAGCATGTCTGAACCCTTTGTATATATTACGGACTATCAGTAGGCTGCTGGTAGCATAGCACAGCAGAGTTACTGCAGAGCAGTAGCCAGCATTTTGCTACTTCTTGCATGTGACCAACGTCAATATTTTGCAAACCCGATGCTGGTCATGTGCACCAGCAGTAAGGTTTTAAAGAAGTATTGACGTTTAATATTTCTTGTTTTGCATGTTTTATTTGCATTTTGTTGCCTTTAATATTCGTTCTTATTAAGCTATTTATATTTCCCTGCAAGATATACAGATCTGCCAGTGCCCCAAATTCGTGACCTAGATATGACTCTTGATTCCATTTCAACATTAGAATATCGTTTTATCACTATAACACGATCTTGTTGTCAATATTACACGATCCTGTAATTTTTCCTAAGGTAAATTTGACCTACATGTATTCATCGGTCTCTAACTAGAAGTCCATCTTCTAGTCCGTTTACTCGTCCTATAACCGCTGGACTATTGCAATTCAATACTCTATTCTCTTCCTCGTTGTTTTATTACTTCATACAAATGACCAGCGTTCAGATGTATTTATGCGACTTCACTGTTAATACAATTTCACATTAAAAATGGGAGGCAAAACACCAATGGCTTGGCCTGGTCTAATTTTGTATAAACTGGTATATACAAGCAAAGACAACCAGGGTACTGGAACAAGCCGGGGTTGAACGGAATTTGTTAACAGAAACGCTTGAAGACAGACGGTTCATAGTGCGACCATCTTTCGTAGCGAAGACGGGTACAGACAAGATAAGACAAGATACGTCATCAGGCGAATCGTAGGTCGAAAATTTTAAACCTAAAGAACTTTGAAAACAATTCTCAAGTTTCCGTTAGGGTTGGATTTATTTTTTATTTTTTATCAAATAGGCCTTCTAAGCGACTCGTTACACCGAGGACTTTAACCGTCGATGGCGATACATACAAGAAATGCCTGGACAGATTAACCTTTCTTCATCATCGCAAGAGGTAGGGAACCAGCGTCGCGGCGTCTGCGCTTTATTTCTCAAATCTATATTTTCTAACTTTTCGACGTTTTTTCTGAATTTTTTAATTTTCCTTTCTTACCGGATTTATGCTCTGTCTTTGATGAGTTCGTTCCTATTTGTTTCAACTTTTAATCAACTTAAGATTCGCCTAATTTTTGTCCTTTTTGCACTCGTTCGCGTGCGTCTTTACCTTCCGCCAATTTAGCTTCATCGAAACTGCCACGTCATCTTAGATCACATAATGTACAATTCAATCATTCTTTTTATTTTCGGTCTACGTTTCATGATCGCCTTCCATATTAGTTGCCAACACTTCCACCCCGCTTGCCCTACATTGTTCCTACAGCCAAACTTTCTTACTGCGCCCAATTTGGCACAACGACTATGCAGTATGGACGTATGTGTTTTATTCCTTTATCGTTCTTCCTAACTTCATCTCTCAGGCGACCACCGCCATACCATCTTCAACATACTAATCCTGCTTTCCGGGGACATCCACCCAAATCCTGGCCCACTGGATTTTTATTCATGTCCCCCTCCCTCACCTCCTACCTATCCTCCTACTTCCAGAATTTCTTCCTCCAGCATCCTCGACAATACTCAAAACCTTGAATGCTTTGAAGAAGTTCAATATAGCGCTTCATGTGATGTAAATGTACACTTTTTCTATAGAGACCGTTTGGCCTCGACCCTGTTCATTTTTCAATGAATTTATCGGGTGAGATCCTTCACCATCGCTGCCCGTTTGAATAAGGTCCTTGTATTCAGCTACTACTCGTCTTCCTTCTGTTCACTGGTGGCGACTAGTAAGTAAGCAAAGCACGTAGAGTGTGTGCCATGTGCATGCACCTTCCAGGCATCGACTGTGAAGTTTGAACACAGACTCAGCCTTATCAATGCTTTAAAATACCTGAAAGAATAGAGTACAGTGTCATAGCTTACCTACAACACATTTCATTACCCCCGACCCTCATATTTTCGCCAGTTATTTACAATCTAACCACTCCTTTCAACCCGCTCCTCTTCCGGGCTAACACCTCTCCGCCCTCCCTTCACCTCATCCTTAAGAGAGCTGTAGAAATCTCGAGATTATGGGTTTACAAATGCAACGAAGAAAAAATGAGTTATCAACTTCTGGTCATTCAGTCCAAACGATAAGAATCAAGATTCTGATAAGAATCAAAACTTTGGTAACTGTCTTTGGTAACTGTGATCAGTATTCAACCAGGGTCATGTACGTGTACGTTCGTTGGTAGTAGCACCAAGAGAAACCAATCTAATGAAGGTTTAAGTTGTCCTTAGTCATTTTCTTTTTATACAGCACGATTTTATAACTTTTTGCTTTAGGCCTGCCAGATGTGCAAAACTGCACGGACCAAAACGCAGGTTCCAAACTTTACTGCTCATTGTGTCATTTCGCTCATAACTTAAAGTTTACCTTTTCAAATTGTTCACCTACCAGCGGCTGCTTCTTTGTCTTGTGGACTGACCGTCTGGATGTAGACCTGATTGCGGTTTGGCTTTGGTGCGCCTTCGGTTGATGCCTTGTACATTAGACACCGGCACATTAGAAGTTACTAATTATTAATTATTATTATCCACGTGGTAGAAGAGTGCGCGCAATTAAAAAGATTAGACGGAACATTGACTATCCGGGCTGTATATTAATTATTATTATCCACGTGGTAGAAGAGTGCGTGCAATTAAAAAGATTAGACGGAACATTGACTATCCGGGCTGTATATTAATTATTATTATCCACGTGGTAGAAGAGTGCGTGCAATTAAAAAAATTAAACGGAACATTGACTATCCGGGCTGTATATTAATTATTATTATCCACGTGGTAGAAGAGTGTGCGCAATTAAAAAGATTAGACGGAACATTGACTATCCGGGCTGTATATTAATTATTATTATCCACGTGGTAGAAGAGTGCGTGCAATTAAAAAAATTAAACGGAACATTGACTATCCGGGCTGTATATTAATTATTATTATCCACGTGGTAGAAGAGTGCGTGCAATTAAAAAAATTAAACGGAACATTGACTATCCGGGCTGTATATTAATTATTATTATCCACGTGGTAGAAGAGTGCGTGCAATTAAAAAAATTAAACGGAACATTGACTATCCGGGCTGTATATTAATTATTATTATCCACGTGGTAGAAGAGTGCGTGCAATTAAAAAGATTAGACGGAACATTGACTATCCGGGCTGTATATTAATTATTATTATCCACGTGGTAGAAGAGTGCGTGCAATTAAAAAAATTAAACGGAACATTGACTATCCGGGCTGTAAGCTTTCCACTCTTAGCCATACATCCACAAACGCAGTATATTTACTGTCCCCCTAAAGGATGTGCAGCTTTGCTATGTGTTTGCTATGTAATATTGAGTAAACTGGCGTCTATTCAAAGCAGTATTTGACAAATATTGAATTTTGTTTTAAGGAGAAAACACATGTATAGCGGCATAGTTCTTAAATTAAAAAAATCGGTGTTGCTTTTGAGTACATACATGCGTGGTGTGATCCTTAGCGGGAATTTCTCTCTCTCGCTCCTTCTCTCTCTCTGTATCTCTGTCTCTCTCTGTATCTCTGTCTCTCTGGCTCTCTCTGACTTTGTCTGGCTCTCTCTCTCTATCTCTCTTCCTCTCTCTCTCTTTCTCTTTCTTTTTCTCTCTCTCTGTCTCTCTGTCTCTCTCTGTGTCTGTCTCTCTCTTTCTCTCTGTGTCTGTCTCTCTCTTTGCAGTTTAAGGATGGGCGTTAACGATTGTGTTGAAATGACTGACACATGTAAAACTCCAAAAATTAAGGGCCAATGCAAATGCTGAATACTTATGATGTTCACCTGCCTCAGTAATACGATACGGAAAGGATTGGTTGTGCGTATAAACATTTATGTAGGTCTTTGAATGTTAATGATTTAAGATTACCATTTGTTGAAAGAGCAAAATATTCGGGAGTCTTTTTGATCACTGGGAGGCGTTTTAGACTGAACCTTAGCAAATAAATTTGCAAATTTAAAAATCTATCATAAGTATTTTTTCTAAAGCTAAATAAAGATCACATGGGTGAAGTGGTTCTACTACAGCTGTATGAACCATAAATGTAAGCCACTAATTGGCTATGCGTGTGAATGTGTTTTATTTACCAAAAGCCAGCATGCCAGGTTGACAATTGCATGGATCAGAATATATTTGGGGAGGTGGGCGTGTGTGCGGCTTGGGATTTCTGCCGTTGATAAGCACGTAGAAGGTTATGAGTTCGTGTGCGTATATATTGTCTGTTTGTATAGAGATATTAAGTTAGTCGTTAGTAGTTTGTCGTCAAGGTGATGGCTGTTGACCTTTTGAGGTACAGCCTGTACATATATAGGTGG
The DNA here is from genome assembly GCA_964023275.1 of Norana najaformis. Taxonomy (NCBI): domain Eukaryota; kingdom Metazoa; phylum Annelida; class Clitellata; order Crassiclitellata; family Hormogastridae; genus Norana; species Norana najaformis. The sequence goes on along the minus strand of OZ029924.1, from coordinate 13,648,738 downwards.
GAATATTTTGTTCTTTGAAAGAGATAGATTTGAGTTCAAAAAGAAAAGGATAGGGCGTTTTGTTAGATGTAGAGATAGACCAAGTTATCTCGTGTGACAGAAAATTATCGGTAGATCTTAGGATAGTGATGTTTGTCTAAGAGATTAAGGACTGGCAAACTGTTTAAGGGACATTTTCATGTATGTTGGATGTTTACCGCTTCAGGCTGACATTGAGGTGAGATGGAATTTTATTGTTTCCTTGTTAAACTGCAATGACAACTTTGTGTTATCTGAGTCGTATGCATTGTTTGCGCAAGAACAGAAAATGATACTGTGTGAGAACAATATGTACTGCTGTCGATGACCTTTCGTAATTGTCGAACGATCGGGCTTCGAACCGTCGACTCGTCCGATTTGTAACATAGCATAGCGTTTACTCGAGAAAAGGCACACAGTCTTTCATTTTTGTATATATATAACACTGGACAACAAATTTTTACAAAAGTCATGTTACTGAAATGAAATTAGTCAGTTCTTATCAATTTGTATGTGCTGAACACGAATATGACAGTGAAAATGCCGAATTGGCTCTAGTTTTTTTGTAATCTGAAATGAAGTAATTTTATATCGCACAATGCATGCCAATAGTGATACAGTTACAGTTAATATTTGTAAAAACCAGGTCATAGACTAGTTCTTAGATTTTTTTGCCTGTCTCTTGTACAGCTGTTCGGGAGCATCTCTGCGGAGTGTCCAGCAGTAGTCAGCCAACATTGTAGTGGACCATTTTCCCTGGTACCTTTGCTCCATTGTTGCGATATCTTGATGAAAACGTTCGCCATGTTTGTCACTAACCATACCACAGTTGTCAGGGAAGAAATCCAGATGGGAATGAAGGAAATGCATCTTCAGAGACATATTGCAGCGAAATTTCTGGTACTGCTTGAGCATGTCTTCTACTAGTTCCTTGTAGTTTTCTGCCCTAACATTCCCCAGTAAGTCTGTAGACACTAGACGAAAAGCATTCCATGCTTGTTTCGCATCACCCTCCAGCAAGTTGTTGAAGCGGTCATCTTTGAAGAGTTCTCTAATCTGAGGACCCACAAAAACTCCCTCTTTAATCTTTGCTTCGCTGAGTCGAGGGAATTTTTCATGCAGGTATCGGAAAGCTGGCGAAGTGCGGTCCATGGCTTTCACGAAGTTCTTCACCAAACCTAGTTTGATGTGAAGGGGTGGTAGTAGGATTTTGTGAGCCTCGACCAGAGCTGGGTGCTGGATATTCTTCTGTCCAACTGCCATGTTTTGGCTGGGAGTTCATTCCTTCCGCACGTAGTGCAACTCTCTTGCTCGGCTATCCCACTCACACAAGAAACACATATATTTTGTATATCCTTGCTGCAGTCCCATTAAAATGGCAACTACCTTCAAATCACCACACAGGTGCCATTTGTACCTGTTATAGTCAATGGAATGCAGTAGCTGTTTTAGGTTATCGTATGTCTCTTTCATGTGGACAGCATGCGCTAATGGAATAGATGGAAGACGGTTTCCATTGTGCAAAAGCACAGCCTTAAGACTCAGTGTTGAAGAGTCTACAAAGAGTCTCCATTCTTGTGGGTCATGAGTGATCTGTAAGGCATTCATGAGGTCGTCAATATTGGAACAGAATACCAGATTACCTTCCTTCATAAAGAAAGGTTCCAACTGCTGATGGCGCTTTCTATATGAAGTAATTGTGACATCTTCTTCTAGAAGATTCCATTGTTGGAGTCTTGATCCTAGCAATTCTGCCTTGTTTTTGGATAAGTCCAAATCACGAACAAGGTCATTTAGTTCTTCCTGTGTTATTCTGTGTGGGGTTGATGATGCACCACAGTGAAAATCGGGATCACTGCACGCTGACGGACCAGGAGAAGAACATGTCGGCTCACCCTTGTCCTCATCAGATGAATCCAGGAAAATATATTCTGCTGGAGGTTCTGGAATAGGAAGTCCATCACCATGTGGAACTGGTCTCAATGCTGACGGAATGTTTGGGTAGACTATTGTCGACTTCTTTTGCTTCGTTATTCCACCGGAAAGAGGAGGAACCAAGCAGAAGTAACAGTCATCTACGTGGTTGCTTTGCTCTCTCCACACCATGGGAACTGCAAACGGCATTGATGGTCTTTTGCCATTCAACCACTGTGAAAGCTGTGTTGTACATGTAGCACAGCATATAATGCGGGGCCCATGGCTTGTCTTGGTCACCAACCTTGCATTCGAAGTAAGCATGATATGCCTTCTTGACTTGATAAGTGATACTTTTCTTCTGGTTGGCAAATGTCACTTCCCCACAAATGTAACAAAAGTTGTCCACAGTATTTACGCACTTCCGAGGCATTACTGTTCTGTATTGTATCTAAATGGATAAAGTAATAATAGTTTTATAAAACAGTAACTTAAACTGTCTCGCACAAAGTCTGTAATATTGTAAATGCTCAACCGTTCCGACTCGCTTTATATAGTACACTGCTGACGTCATCTTACGTCAGCAGCCGACTGGCTGTAGTTTTACATTGCATTAGAAAATGACGTAATCAACTGTGCATGATGTGTCCATGATGGGATTATGCAATGAGGTGGAATATTACATCATTCTAGACTTATTTAGGATATTGTCGCAGTCCTACTGCATAAATTTACATGGTGAAACATAAAAAATGAACTATATGAAATATTTTCAAAACGAGAGCCAATAAAAAATTTTTATGGTTATATTCGTGTTCAGCACACCAATATGCTACACATTAGGGCCTTTCCAGTCAGTAACGATTTCTATGTTGACCAGTGTAATTAATGTATCGATCAATTCAATCCAACAGTACTTCGCCGACATACATTGTCTAAATGCATGATTCTATCAGATATTTATAACTCAAATTTACACCTGAGTACACGGCAGATTCTCGCCACCAAATCTTTTTCGCGCTTTCCTAGATTGCCCCGCTTTATATAGGCTGTTTCCGCCAAGTGAGCAGACAAGGCTAGACATGCTTCTCGCTATTGCGCAATCATGATAACATTATGATAACATTAGTCGTAATAAGTACATTATGCTATTATTTCTCTGTTTTAGGACACTACGGAGGATTCTTCAACGTATCAACTCTCAGAAAATAACTTATAAAGTAGTCTGATGCCAGTAAAACAACCCATCGTTCAGAGTGGCTATGAACATGACCTTCGTTTTAAGAAAAATAATATATTTCAGAAATGCCCAAAAAAATTGACTCTTTTCTTACTATTATCTGTGTTTTCCCTGATTTTCTGCTTCTGTTCTGACTTTCATATCATCGCCTACGACTACATTTATTATTGGAATCAACATCTCAACGTGTCACAGTTTGTTAGTTTTGATGTCAGCATTCAAGATGGTCGTAGACTTGGAAACCAGATTTTCGATCTGGCAGCTGTAATATACGTCTCTCAGCTGACGGGCAGGAAACCCGTCTTACAGAACTCAACTCACCTATTATTGGAGGACGTTTTCCAACTGAATTTGGAATATTTCGAAGAAATCTGCCCTTGTTTTAAGCTTAGTGAGGAACGGCATTTGTCCTACGACCCTGACACTGAAGACAGAGTCTTAAAAGGTCGTCGTCTGCCAAGACAGTCCATTCTAGTCAGCGGATTTCGTCAGAGCTGGAAGTACACGAGAACGATTGATCGTCGCCTGAGACGCCATCTGATCTTTAAAGACGATATCCAGAATGTTGCTGAGAAGTTTCTTGAAACCAGCATTCCTGTCGGCTGGAACCGAGCTGGCTTCGTGAGGGTCGGAGTACATGTTCGTAGAGGGGATAACGTGAGTCCCAGCGCTTTACTATTCGGCTACACGGTTCCTAACGCTACTTATTTCCAAAGTGCTATGGAGTACTTCATCGAAAAATACGGTCGCGTCCAATTTATCGTCGCTTCAGACGATTTTAATTGGACAAGAGAACATATTTTTAACAGCAGTAAGTCATCAGACATGGTCAATATAACGCATAGCTTTAACCAAACGGCTGGTGAGGATCTGGCATTGCTGTCAATGTGTGACCATGTGATAATGTCAACTGGTACATTTGGTTGGTGGGCCGCTTGGCTGGCCAAAGGTACAACCATCTACTACAGCGACTGGCCGCGGAAGGGGTCTGCATTATATCGGCATTTCCACAGAGAAGACTTCTTTCCTCCGAACTGGATACCGATGCCTGGTTAGCGTAACGTCAAGATAGTACCAAAATTGAAACTGAAGCTGGAAATTCAAACAGCGTTCTCATAAGTATGAGTCATAGTTGCATTGACAATATCACAACTGGTATTTACTAGCATAGTGAGTGCGCAGATTAAGATATAGTAAACCAATGTAAGGAGGACCAGACGCGATCATACCGATTTTAGAGTTCCAGAATTGAAATAAAGACGTGTGGACTTCATTTTTTTGTGATGCTTAGTGTGGCGACATGGACCAACACGAGTTCAAATACAAATTGCTCATGCAGGAGTCTATGGACAGTGGGTAGATACATGGAAACTCAGAGACTCTGAGTCTAAAGAACGGACACTGGTTTTAGAAGATGAATCAATATTTTGAAGTACAAATTAGTGTAAAGTTTTGGAGGGGCTGATAAAGCTGATTCCATGCGTGATCAGAGTGACATATTCTCATATTTTTCTACACAGGCAACATTTCACCATCGACAACAATCTAAAACTTTATAACGACAACATCTCATCTTGCCTTTGTATTAACCGTCGTGAAGTTGGGATGTGACATCAGGGAATTGCTCCAAATCTAGACAATAGAGCTTTTATCTGCCACGCTTTCGAAGTCCATCTTGTGACAACAGATTCAATGATGCTTCTTTGCTGACCAAAGCTTATCGAGCTTCTCTGAAGCTTAGCTGAGCTTCTATGAAGCACAGATGAAATTCTGCAATATTTTGCAAGGGCTGCAGAAATACACTGTGTAGTTCTTAAGCCATCATTGATTATGATTGGAAGCATGTGATCGAAGCATATAGCATTACTTTCTTGAGTGTGTGTTTATCAAAGTCAGGAACCTCACTAAATCATCATGGCCTTTCAAATTCTCCCACATTTCAGCTTCATCAACAACAGTGGCGCCTCCAGGATTGCTTGCGTAAGGGGGCAAGAGCATTTCCAGAGGGCCGCCACATTCTGGCAGTCCACACTATGCATGGATCTGGTCTGAGGGACGCCTGTATATAACCAAGAGGGAAGAAGGGTGAACTGCCACTCCACGCCTATAGCCAAATCCGTCACTGATCTACAAATGTCATTATGATTATCGCCATTATTTGCATTTCACCTACATTCTGAGCAGTTTTATTATCATATTGGTTGCGGAAAGCGATAGTAAAAGCTTTCTCTTCATAATAATTGGCCGCTTTGTCAGTAATTACATAGTCAATACACAGTCAACTTTGTGTTTCATTTGGTACGAATTCATGACTTTTCTATTTTAGCCGCAATTCGTTCTCCAGTGTATAAACCAGCATATCTGCTGCAATTCAATAAAGAAGATTTACAGTTCGTGGTTTGCTTGTTCACCCAATGCTACGTTTTGCGTTGTAATACCAAAATATGCGCGCAATCTACGATCAGACCATATACCTTCTTGGAACGTGTAATTGTAATTGTAATCACGACAATTTACACAGCATCGTTAGTAACAGGCTACTTCAGGGTGCTTTACAATGTCATATGTCGGCGCGCACAAGAGTCCAAAAATAAATAATAAATGGATGATGTACAAAGTCAAAATCAAAATCAAATGCTGATACTAGAGTTAGACAGTAAGCAGAAAATTACTGTTAGAAGATAATGGACGGGATCTCAAAAGTCTCCCTCAGACAAAAATGATGGCTATAGAAAGACTATTTCAGGCACGCGGGCCGCCGACTCTAAAGGCACGATCACCCATTCTGGTCTTAGTTGCCGGTATGCTTAGGCTACATTAGAAGACCTCAGAAGAACAGTCCTCCACTGAATCTTCTATGACACTGTGTACTATTTCATTTGACCCTGCTCGACACACAAACAAAAGCCGCTGCCAATCACAGTCGCACCTTGTCAGACGGAGGCTTACACTACTCGATGAATTATTCATAAGTGAATCGCCTGCAACCAACGTAAGGTTAGCAGTTCACATACATCACTCAGTTGGGCAACTCGTGGCTCGAAGAAATCCGCATGAATGGTTTAGAACAGACGCCGCTCCCGATGACGGAACTCTTGCGAAACTATGTTTATTAGTCGCAAGAGGCGCTAAAGCGGTAGAACTTAGAATGCTCTAGAGTATGTATGGTATCAACAAATGCGCTATATTTTAAGACTTTACCAGATGCGCTGGACACCTTACCATGCTGGCGGGAACGTAGGATGAGATGTTGTAAACGGCGAAAGAGAAGGAGGCCGACTGTGTAGAAGGTCTTAAAAGTCAGACTATGGCTTAAAATCGTAATCGTAATCTCGAGATTTCTAAAGCGCCCAATGAAAGCTAGGTCGCAGGAACCAGCTTATTCACAGGCACTCAGTACAAACAAAATCGATGACTTAATTGAAAGACAAGTTGGAGTTAAACACATCACCCAAATTACAGGCATAACTGAGGAGCAATGCACACACGCACTGTGGTAGTAACACAGCAAGTATTAATGTAAAACTGCATTAACAGGAACAGAATATGAATAGCACGAAGTTTAAACGCCACTGCATTTTAAACATATGCACATGATGAACAGAAGGTTTGAAATAATGGAAAGCATAGATGCTGTTTTACATGTGTTATTCGCACTCGCTGCCGTTGACCCTCATTCTTAAGCCGTGCAGTTCTTATCAAGTCAACTTATTTTATGACCAGCTCGAAATGGCCACACATTAAACAAATTATGAACAATTTGAAGAGCATACTCTTGCTGTTGATGAATATTTAAGCAGAATAGAACAAAGAAACCTGAGTTCAACAACAAGTGAACCTTCCCTAACAAATAACATTGGTTGCCGATGGCTTGTTAACTGAGAAGTTACAAGAAGCAAACTAGTCAAAAGTTGAAATTTAATGAGCATAGTATAAACCTTACGTTTAATTATTTCTTATTTCCCGATCATAAAGATGCGATTGAGCACCAAGGACTGTGTTGAATACTGAGGCAGATTTTGCAGCATTTCGGTCGTATTCTGTTCATCTTAATCTACATTTCCTAAAGACAAGTTCCTTAAGAAGCGATCATAGCGTTATTAAAGTTGCAGAATATATATAAAGTTGCGTGGACTGCAATATTTGTGGTGGCTTGCATCCATGTCTACTAAAGTCACATGCGCATGAGATTGGTGTGGCAGTGTGTAACTGGGACACCGTGTGTTTACGAAGACGAAGTTGACTTCAGAATAATTGTCGTTACGTACAACAGAGCACAGTCTTTGATGAAGCTTTTACGGACAATTGATGAAGTTGAGTTAGATGGAGACAAAGCAGCTTTGGAAATCTGGATCGACAGAAGCAAGCAAGGTCAAATACATAATGAAACTGTTGAGGCTGCGCGTTCATTTAAGTGGCGACAAGGACCAACTCGAGCTCATATACAAAATACTCATGCAGGAATCTAAGGGCACTGGATAGACACATGGAGACCCAGAGACTCTGAATCTAAAAGAATTGGCTCTGATTTTAGAAGACGATATCAGCATTTCAAAGTACAGCTACCGATGAATTAAAGCTGTTCATCAGTTTTACGAAGCGAGGAACGACTTTGCAGGCAGTTCCCTTACGAGTGACGAACAGAAATCACACGACGGTTCCTTCAAAACACTGAGTGCTCCCAAAAATGAAACTGTGTTTATGTATAAATGCATCGGCACATGGGGATTCTCACCCAAGCCATCTGTATGGAAAGGCTTTCAAGACTTGTACCACGTGCATATTATGAAGCCGGAATTTCATCCATATGTTCATGGAATTATTACTACGAAATGGTATACAACATTCGAGAAGAGTGGAAGAGCTGATTCCATGTGGGAACAGTGGTTCATATATTACGCCTACAAGCACAAATTCTTCACCGTATACAGCAATCTAAATATCTATAACAGTGACACTTCATCTTGTGTTTGCCTCAATCGTCGTGAAGTTGGACCGCATTTCGCGTCGAAAGGCCGCGAGGATTATTACAAATTACTAGACAGATGGAAGGACCGATTTGTGACACTATCACAGAATATTACGAAACTGGATTGGAATGGGAAAATTATAAACACATAATAAACAAAACACAGTTATTATTTATATTTTAAAAGACAAATAAACAAAAATGGTTCCATATGTGTGCTTGCAACGACTGCCATAATTATAAACTAATCCAAAAGCAAATACTATCAGCAATAGAATTTATCAACTTCTCTATGGAAGTCCCCAAGTACCTAGTTTAAAACGCAGGAAGCAATGTTGTGTAAGCACCATTTGTTATATTGACCACAGAAAAAAACATTTCGCATACAAACACGTCATACAAACATCTTTCTTATTCCTGTCACGAAACGACAGGGTCGTAAAACGCTGCGTTTGGCGGCCCCATAGAGATTTCACAGTTCTGCACTGCAGTACCACTGTTGGAATGCACTCTCGTGCATTGGACCGTCCCTCTGGAATAATCTTTCTCTAACGGCTCAAGAAACAATCTCAGCCTATCTTAAAACGCGCCCTTTTAGAACTCTTAGATAGTCATACTGCTGCGGAATTTATCAACTTATCAACAATGATGCCATCACCAGCTATCACCACTTTGTTGCATCATTTTTGTGAATTATTTCCTTTAAAGTACGTTGAAGAATAGGCTAATTCCTGTATGTACTTTAGAGTCGTGGGGCTAAGTCTTACGCTCATGCGGGGGCAGTTATCGATGTCTCCAATCTTAAACTTCATAGTTTTTGCTGAATACTTGTTAAGAAATTAGGCATAGCTTTAACCTTAAATATTAAAATAAGAAATCGGCAATAACTTTCAAACGTTGCAAGATATACTTAACTTTTGTTTTTCAATTTTCAACGCCATATTTTAGCAGTTCAGTGTCTTAAAGTTCCATTGCAATGTTATCAATAGGTAATAGGTACATTGGCTACTTTCATATGTATCATTGGTAAATTACCTTGTTGTGGTGATTAACCACGGGAAATCCCTAACCTTCATCACGCAGATGTTTACACGATCTTTTTTCTCTGCTTGTAAATGTATTAATGAACATGCCAAGGAACTGAACGAGTTGCTTCACTTAGCTCTTCAAGAAGTCCACTGTCTGTGCTGTTAAGTACATCTTGAGACAAGCAGGGACACGAACTGAACGCATATTGGAATTCCGTGTATAGAATGGGAATCTATGAAAGATTCGTTGATTAAACTAACATCGCATAGTTAGGAACCACCGCACTTTATTTTTGGCGTCTAGCTCATTCGACATAGAATTTTCGGAGTTATTTTGTGGTGCCATATCGGTGTAAATTATGCTTGTAATTCTAAAGTCGGCGTGCTTTACATTGGTAATTCCAACATCATTGCCATTATTTACGAATACATTCGCAAGTTAAGCTCTCACTTTGTTTTGTAGCACTATTTAGAACATTTAGTTTTCTATGCCATCGTGCATAATACAGTGATCTTAATTCCTGCTTTTCTACTGCACTGGTTGGCTACCTACAGTGTATATATATTCTGAAACTGTCCACCTCTACATATTCTGCTAGTTATCATATAATATTATAATTCACATATTAGGTCAAGAAACGGTTGTTTCAGCAACGTATAGCAGGTCTGTTAGACAAGCATGAAACGTTTCGAGTAGAACAACAGTATCAGAAGTTCAGAGTCATCTCGTTTACTAGTTCATTTACGAACAACAATTAATCGAAATAATTTTAAGAGCCAAGATGAAACTAAAGTACGTAGAACATAAAAGTTGAAATTGGCCCACATTACCCTACATAAAAATAAAGCAACATAAAGCACAAAGCATGTTGACTGTTAATTGAAGCCGAATTGGCTATCACGCTTCGCAGGTTGAATTCTCGCATGATTACAGCTGTCAAAACTTAAGTCTATCGATGTTTTAGTGTTACAGAGTAAACAAACATATTTTCTTGGCTTAAGGCACTATAATGACTGTTGAGACTTGGATCCACCATTGTTGAAAAATGGCGTTTCATCTTTCCTTTAAAAAACTTTCGCATTGTTAAGGATACAACTGGTTGATGTGGAATGCCTATATAATTGGAAAATGATTCCGCTAATTTCTTGCTCCTTGGTGTTCATATCCAACGTCTTTGAAATGAAAAGTCTGGTTCCAAGGAACAAACATGGAAACTCCTATAGATTTTATTGGTGCGTCTCCCCATCGATAATAATATATTCCACCAAGTCTGTCGATATAATTTATGTAATTTTGATAGTCATCAGAAAGCCACAGTGACAAACTCGATATTTCAAAATTATTATAAAAAATGGCATTTTCGTTCCATTTTCTAAAAAACCTGGTGATGGTCGAAGAATTCTTAATGTAGAACTCGACACTCTCCCATAAGTTCATAGTGCAAGAGTCGGTTGTAATGATAGCGTATCCATACTGAAAACTGTTGTTCCGCATAAATTCGAATACATCGTAATTAACAGGCCGTAATATCTTCGAATCGTCGTCAAGTCTCCATGCATATTCAAAACGACGTATGATGATTTGCTCATAGATTAGTTTTGCATGGAAGCGACACATGTGTCTATATCCAAGACTCCTAATGCACGAACGCTGCGTGAGATTACGTGGCAGGAAGTCTGGAACTTCAAAATTAACTGTCTGAAAGTAGACCGTTGAATTTGTGCTTGATCGTATTATCATCCGTGAGACATTATAGAGCGGTTCTTTTTCATGAAAGATCACAATCGGATAATGGAATTTGTCATTAAAGTGCCTGTCAAGAAGGGTTAGCGAATTAATGAACTTGGTAAGATTACCTAATGTTATGAGAAAATAAATGAAAGCCTTTGGCTTTCTCTCTGGCCATTGCAGAAGTTGACGTTGCAGTAGAAGATAGTCATAATCACAATTATGTAAATCGACTTTTTTCAGCTGGTAAAATCTTTCAACTTCCGGTATATTCTCCAAGTTTGCTATATCAACGCACCTTGGTTCACCATCTTCCGGAACAAATTTCTGATTGAGTAGAACCCATGTTATTCTAGTAGGATATATCCAGAATAACATGACGATTGATGACGTTGATAGCAAAAATAAACATATAAATCTATGGAATATTTTCATTTTTGTGAAGTAACAAATTTCAGTGAATATGCAGTGTGGCGGAAACTACCGGTCTACAGTTGAATTTTTTCACATATTCTTTTAATCAAGTTTGCTGGACGCTCGTTAGAGTTAGAAAATAATTAAGCAGGAGATCTGTGATCCAGACTGAAAACAGAACATTCTTTTGAGACACTTGAAATTTGTTTGCAATCATTAAGTTATACGTCGTTTGAAAATGTCACTTTTCGCAGCTTTGTTAACCAAGCACTCCTGGGTTGTAGATGTGAGAGCGCGCTAAGTAAAAAAATGTAACAAGTATTTAACTGCTAAGCTAGATATCCTAGTGTTTTGCTGTCTTGAGCAGGCGCGGATTGGTAAAACAGAGGATTCGGTGCACTTGAGGACATAACTTACTCTGCTGACAACAAAGGTTTTTGTTTGAAGTTAATTTCGCAGATATGGATGCTGAAGATGCGAAAGAAAACGGATAACCGTGCAGAGACTGGTGTGATGCAGTATATGGTGTGTCATGAAAACACCTGTAATAGTTATGTTCAACCTATTGCTTAGTTAAGTATGGAGATATTACAAACTGTGAAAACCAAACAGACAAAGGTTCTTTAGCAGTTTCTGTATAACTGATGACTGACTTAAGCTGATGTAACAGAAACAACGTCTTTGGCAGGACTGCAAAGACAGCGTTGCAATAGTTCAGTCATGTCATAAAGAGTGGACATCCTTTAGAATTGCCAAATTTGCAAAAAAAACATCTGAATATTCGGATCTCAAATAGAGCCGGGTCCGTAATCAATTATTTAAGTCCGTATCGGTTTTAGATTTCGCGAAGAAAACTGTTCCGTCTAGTAGTAATCGTAATCGTAATACTGAGATTTCTACAGCGCCCAATGAAAGCCACGTCACGGGGACCAGCTTAATCACAGGTCACAAGCTCAAGTACAGGAAGCTACATAGTGTTACTTAGTACTTTTAGGTCTACGTGATTTAGTCTAGCATAGAGTTGACCTTCTTCCAACAGCCCATGTTTCATGTTGCCAAGATAATTTCCGGATAATGAGGCAAATAGCTGCAGAATATCCAGCAAGTCCTGAGTTCTTATTCTATGTCCGAGGACAGTTCATAGTACTTCAACTTTATGCATCCTCATTTGAATATCACTAAGTCCAATATGAAGAAAAAACTCAATTTCAGCACTGGCATTTTTTTAAAAATCCCATGCCAGTTTAGCCTGAGGAAAGTCTTATAACGCTTGCTTCAAATGACGCGTATGTTGCGACCAAGAAAAGCTGAAACTTATAATATAATCCAGATATGCATCACAAAATGAGATAATTTTCGGACTAAATGATACAGTTGCTGGACTATTTAAAGTCCAAAAGGCATGTATTCCCATTATGAATGTGCCTAAGATGTAATAAATCCGAAAGGGGAATAGACTCCTTATGAAACCTATCCTTATCAAAGACTCCTTATAGACTCCCTATCAAACTTATCCTTATCAAAGGAAACTTGCCATTACCCCTTAGTCACAACCAGTTTTGATAAGAAATTTTGACATCCATACCTTTTCAGTCTCGACTCTGGCTGGAAACGGATCTGAAGCCGTGACAAAATTAAACTTCAGGAATTCAGCGCACACCCAAACCTAATTGTAGACAAAAGCAGTGGGTGCAGCCCATTGATAGCCCATAACTCAAAGGAAACTCGCCATTACCCCTTATTATTATTATTATTATTATTATTATTATTATTATTATTATTATTATTATTATTATTATTATTATATCAGCAAAACGAATGCAAGTTTCAAAGGAGAGCCATGGCCAGCTTTGAAATGGTTCAGAAATAACCGCCAAGTACATTAAGAGAGCCTCCTGTTTAAATTTTTCCAACTTTCGCGTAAAGAATATTAGGTACTCCTCGGTGCTCTGTGTCCATTTTTGTCAGAGTCCAAGTTATTTTTGTTTTTACCGCCCCCAACTATCTCCTCCAAATGTGTCTACTGGAAATGGTTTATAAAGAACGGCAAATCTACCTGTTAGTATTCCAACACCATCTAGTCGTCTTAACCATAGGGACCTATGTCATACTGTCTCTGTTTTCTTCACCTCAGCCAGTAATTTTATCTTCTCGAGCCGCAGCTTTCTTTCTGCAGTTTCAGCTTTTCTGATTCAGCCTAGGCCCTCAATTGTAAATGTAGCTTTCTTTCATTAGCTTCAGCCTAAAACCTTTCCTTCAGTCTCCGATTTTAGATTCTTTCTCAGCCTCGGCCTGTATTTAGCCAGCTCAAAATCTCATTCATTTCTGCTGTCTTTCTGCCATTTAAGTTTCTTTCTGGGCCTTAATTTCTGACTTTTGGTTTCAAAAGCCTGCATTATGCGGTAACATTTCTCGTTGAAACAATTTATCTATCATTTTCTGTAGCTGTAATTTATTTAGTCCTTTCTGAATGCCCACCATCTTTAGCTATGTGTGTTAACTGTCGCCATAATTGTACAGGCAGAACACACGACGTTGCAGGTATTAGAGCTGAACTTTTGGACTCAACAGTAACCTATTTCCGAAAAAAGCCGTTTGTAAATCTGAATGTTTGAATGAGTGTAACTATATGAAAAATTTATTATCAATAATCCAACTGCTTTGGACAAGCCTCCATTTGTTACCAGTTGTCTAAGGCAAACAAAACAATAACCAACAGACGGTGACGAAAACGGCTCATAAAGCAACAGTCACAAAAGCAGGATGACTAACTAAACTATTCCAGAGGATGACAACTATATGTTTAAAATATCTTGAGGTTCTTAACGCGTTAAACAGTGCTTGGATGCATACATACGTACATACATATATACATACATACGACCATTTTTAACAATGTTTAAACACAACCTGTTTTATCAGATTGGCTTTTCCGCAAAAGGTACAGAAGGCGTGCAAAAGCTCAAAGCACTCGGTTTTATCCTATTAGCTGTGTATAACAAGACTGTGAGTGCAAACATATATACCAGGCTGAAGTAAAACTAATAGTACAGCAATTGCAAAGAAACAGCCTTCTACGGCTTGAATTGTCAGCCAAATAAATAACTTACTTTTTGCGAGCCAAGACAGTAGCGTAAGTGGCCTCGATATCATACTTCCTTCTGCGACACTTTCGGTCGCCATTCACACTTTCAGTTTAAATTGTCAAATTTCATTTAATAAGCATCAAGATGCTAAACTTTTTCTGTGACTTTAAAGTCGTATTCCCAAATCCTGCAGTGAAGGATTAATATGCTGTAGCCTTTTTCAATTTTTTCAGCGTGTTTTTCAAAACAATTAAAATTTTTCTCTCTTTCATGGTGAGACAATATTGGTCCATTCGGTCAGTAAATAGTTTTGGCAACAGCCTGCTGAGCGTACTGCGTGAAACGATCTTGGGCGAGTCTTTTAGGAAAAAGTGCTTCTGCTGTCGGCTAGATATCACTGTGAAATGGATGGTAACTGATAAGTCAAATACCTGGTTTTCCAGATGGAGCTCCAATCGTATTGTTAATCGCGTTGTCCCAAGGGTATGTAGTCAGTGGTTTGAATTTGAATCAAGTTTGATCGGGCTATTTTAGTCCAATCAGTGGATCTGTTGACAATCAGACAATACTCTGATATTTACGAGACAAAGGCTTAATGGCTTAAGAATGGCTTAAGAAAATGGCTTAAGAAAATGGCTTAAGAAATTGAACATAGAAAAATCTATAGATCTACGCTGGAGGTCCCTTATGTATTGTATGGGACTCAAAATGGCTTCTGATTCGTTCGAATCGACTGTCTCCTGTGCCAAAATAACTAACAGACGTACATATCTTTCGATAACAGAAAATTACAGAACTTTATGGGTACATTCGGCGCTACTTAGGAAAGTTAGTAGGCCCTACGAATCGATGTCTTTATCTCGTTGCAACGGACATATTTTTCAACCTATGCTAAGCTAGGGCCGTTACGCCGCCCGCGTTTTTAAAATTTTGGTCAGTCAGTAACAAAGAGTTCAGCCCCACACTCTGCACGTCTATTTTCGCGACTTCGTTATCCCCATAAGAAGGGGAAGACATCTTTAGATTGTATAATTATGAATCAATATACAACGAAGCACACACACGTTTAAATATAATGTTCTATTACGCACGAAGTAACACACTACAATTAGGCAGTTGACTCCTCTACACGTACAAATGAATTCGTTAACTCTACAGAAAACATACGATACTCGGCTTAACTGGAATGTGAAACGTCCTTTATTCAAGAAAAAGGGGCCGTCAACGGAATCAGTGTATCTGTTGACACTCAAACAACATTCAAAAGAGCTCAAATGAAATAGAAAGATATTTCCAAGACAGTGGCCCTCTTACCTTTCAAGACAGCAACGTCTGACTATCTTAGCCACTTAACAAAGCGAGACCCTATACTAGGTCTTAATAGTAGTTAGCTTGCTCACCCTTGTTTGTTGCTCGGTTGGAGTCCCTGCTCCTCTCTATGTGCAGACGACGACTGTCCAGCCCAAACAAGCCTTCTCAGCACATCTGAGAAACTGTACCACCAACAGAAGACACCACTAGAAGAATCAATCCAATTCACAGGCAGCAAAATGAGGGAGAGGGAGGGAGGGAGGGAGGGAGGGAGGGAGGGAGGGAGGGAGGGAGGGAGGGAGGGAGAGGGAGAGTGGAGGGCCTCTCATTTACCTACCTGCCTGTTACTCTGGCGTCAACAGCCCATCCAAAAGCTGCACCCCAACCAAGGTTCTTTAACCCTACGACAATGAAAGCTGAAGACCGACCTGAACCCAGTCGGCAGGTCAGCCAGCAACGCCCTTACATGAATACGTATATATGTACATCTATGACATGGTTGATGAGCATCAGCGCAGTTAACTTTAACAGCCTTTTGTGTTCGCCGTTCATAGCCAGCGCAATGAAGGCATATAAATCGTTCTTGGTCTACTGGATTCCAATTGAGAATATACACAATAATCGTGTTCGTAGGCTCGAGATTTCTGCAGCGCACAACGAAGGCTAAGTTGCGGGAGCCAGGCTATTCACATGCACACTCAGTCAAAACAAACTCGATGGACAGAAAGAGTTCGGTTTTAGCTCATTATCCAAGAGTCAGAGAGGCAGACAGTCAGATGGTTACGGTAGATGGTGTTTGGAATTGAAGTGGAAAGTGAGTTAAGAGAAAGAGAAAGAATCAGGATGTCTATTCGTTGTATATTCACGTAGAATATAGCTTTTACACTCTTTTACCCAACACATTTGAACTAGCTGATTGGGATTGGAATTTGAAATTGGTAAGTTTGTTGCTCTGATTTCCAGTGAAAGTGTGAGAGCAATCCGATTACCTGTTGCGCTTCCATCGACACCCAAATAGGCTAAACGGCGTTGCAAAAAAATCAATAAAATGCGAATTTTCTTCAAAAATCTGTTTACAAATTCGACCTAAGAGTTTACGTATCAAGATAATAGCATATGAAAGACATGCCCTTGCCGATTGGCTTCAATATCGTAGCGCTTATCAATTCCACTTGTGCAGTAACAATAGCCATACTCACTTGTTACTGTAAGATTGTACGCTACGTTAGCTTGGTGACATAGGCACGTTGTACGCAAAGAACTTGTGCAGGATGATTGTTACACGGAGTCGAATTCGCAACTGCGTGATCATTGACCAAATGCGTTACCGAAAGACCACCGTGCCGCAATATAATTTCGCACTGACATAAGCTGGGAAGTAAACGGCAAGTGTTTCATTGTATTGGCCCCGTGTTTAGGACCTTGGGATTCGTCCGTTATCTTAGACGAAGTTGGATTACATTTGATCGTTTCGTAAAGCTTGAGAAGAGTAATTTGATCATGATTAGTGAGGAAGGCTATTTGAGCCATTTTGTTTTAACTGTTTTCATTAAAACACTGACATCATTATTATTTAATCATCGTTAACTCGAATAAGTATGCATAAAACTATAATAGAGATTGTATCTCGTCCACAAAGAGCCCACAAAATATTGTAGGCCTATATAGCGTTGTCTTCCTAATGTAATTATTTCTGTTGTTTGGTTTAAACACAGTGACCTATGGAAATAGCGGTACAACTGATGTAGCAGTCTATACAAGGTTAGGCCTGCATTCAGTGGATCTAATCTACTATGAAAACTTCTGTAGCGCCACTGTAATAGTGCCCAAGGCATCAGTCAATGGTCGCTGCTATGCACAGTTGTTATTCAAGCCAACTTCTAGGGTGATTCCGGTTGAAAGCCAAGAACTGAATCTGAGAAGATACGAAAATTGCTAACGGAGGATATTAGTCCTGGAAGAAATGAGTTTTTAGTCGAGTTCTAAAGGCCAAAACACACTTTGCATAGCGAACGTTTACCGGAAGTGAACGTTAACCGAACGTTTTGCAGAGGCTAGGGCCAGCGACAGTTAAGGCACGCCTGCCGAGAGCTTGTCTCGTCCACGGAATAGTCATTATTAAGGCACTCACAAGACCTAGATGAGTAGAAAGAAGTTTTGGGAGTCAATGCAGAATGAAAATAGCGAGGTTGGCTGAAATGTAGAGTCTTGTAGGCGATTAGTCCAGTCGTGAAAATTATACGCTTTTCTCTAGACAGTACATGCAATGCTTTAGAATCGAGGATATTGCAGTTTTAGTGATAGTTCTTGCCAAGGTTTTTTGAACTCTTTGAGACGTCATCATTTTAGCTTTTGAAACACCAGTAAAAAGCGAGTTGCAGCAGTCAAGGCGGCTGGAGACCAGGCATTAGCCAAACAACCAGGGCAGAATAAGGTAAGTGGCACCTAATCCTACGGATGTCACAGATGTGGTTTTTGGCAGACCTACATATAGAGCTAATGTTTTAACAGAATGACAAGTTAAAGTCAAACAATGCACATATCTACTGTGGTAGTACCACAGCAGATATTAATGTAAAACTGCGTTAACAGCAACAGAATATAAGTAACACGTATACATATAAACGCTCCTACATCGTAAGCCTATGTACATGAATAACAGAAGGTTTGAAAGAATTGAATGTATATGTGTTGTTTTAAATGTGTAATTTAGTTTGCTGCCGTTACCTTCATTCTGAAGCTGTGCAAGTCTTTACAATTCAATTTAATTTATGATCAGCTCAAAATGATCACACACGAAACATAATTTACCAAAAAATATGAAAGACATACTATTGCTGTTGATGAATATATATGTAAGCATAATCGCTCAAAACAACCTGACTTCAATAACAACTGAATCTTCCCTTACAAATGATATTGTTTGTCGACGGCTTGTTTTCTGAGCATCAAGCTACAAGAAGCAAACTAGTCAAAAGCCTTTCTCCTGCAAGTCAATGAGCATAATGTAAACCTTACATTTAATTGTTTCTTATTCCTAGATCATAAACATGCGATTGAGCATCACGGTCGGTGATGAATACTGAGGCAGATTCTGCATAATGAGAAGTAGTATTTTATGAATTTGTTCGCGTACATTTTCTAGAGACAAGTTCCTTATGACGCGATCATGGCGTTATTTCAAGTTGCTGAATAGAAATAAAATAGTGTGGACTGCAATATTTGTGGTGGCCTGCGTAATTCCACCTTTATTGAAATATCAATTTTTACGAATACTTTCGCAGTTTATGCTCTAACCTTGTTTTGTAGCACTGTTAAAACTTTTAGTTTTCTCTGCCATCGGGGCCTAACACAGTGATCGTAATCTATACTTTTCTCTTGCACTGGTTGGCTATCTATAGTGCACTCATAATTTTGGAAATGTTCACCCATCATGATTGTTCTGATAGTTATCATATATAATCCATATAATAGATCAAGAAAGCGATGTTTCAGCAATAAAAACAGGAAAAATAACAGAACATCACGTACAAAGCATGCATAAGTTGATTGCTGGTTGTAGCCAGATTGGTTATCACGCCTTTCATGTTGAATTCCCGCATGATTAAAGCTGTCATAACTTAAGCCTATCGAGGTTTTAGTGTTACAAAGTAAAAACCATATTTTTCTCGGCTTAAGGCACGACAATGACTGTTGAGACTTGGATGCACCAATGTGGAAAAGAGGCGTCTCATCTTTCCTTTAATAAACTTTCGTATTCTTAACCCTCATCCACATTGGTCATGAAAGTCGCGTTATTGCATACCTGGGGTCCGTCTGGACCCCATCGGTTAGAATGCACGCTTCGAGTGATATTTGCATTCCGACATCAAAACAGCCTAAGTTCTTCTTGAAACATAGTAACACATAATAGTTTTCATTAAGTAGGTCATGGAAAGAATATTTTTATTACACAAATCAGGTACCTGACTGTCACGTCCTCGATTCCCCTCTAGTCTAGCAGGAACGAGACGTGATGGATTCGCTTAGTACGAAGCGATATTTTAATAAAGAATATACTAATTAATGAAATTAGCGGAAAGAAAGTTAGCGTTCGATCCAGTCAGTTCTTCTTAGCTTGCGTTCACTGCTGTATTCTGTCCGATCTCTGTTCGAATCTTAATCTCATTTCGCATGAGCGCAACCCCCTTTTATCGAAGTCCGCCGAACATGGTCCCCTTCTCCTGGGATCATTGGATGTATACGGGGTGTCTATTCACGACTATTCCGCTGTCTCTATACATGTTCCTCGCTGTCGCTGTCGGAGTCTGTGGGGGATTCAGGTCTCTATCCCCAGAGAGGCTCATCGAAGACCCTCGCCTGTTCTCCGATGGCATAATGGCGACCTCAGGCGGGTGTTGTAACCGCCTTCATGCTGACTGCTGATCTTGGCCGTGACACTGACAAATGTTATATAATGAATGTAACAGGTTGCTCATCAAAGCAAACTGTTCAATTTAAGCTTAGTTTAATTCAAGAAATTCAATTGAATGAAGAAAGTTATTAAGCTAAGCACAAATCCTGGTTTAATCTTCAGTTAATGTGTTTATTAGTCAACTGTTACATACACTTGGCCCACATAACGCCAAGTGTCGAGTGATCCATGCAGACATTTCTGCGGCAGAACAGTGCACTCTTGTTTCACCTTTCTGTCAGCACTGCGTGGTAAGATGTGGCAACGATGCTTTCTGGAGGGTTCTTTGCTGTCAAGTTTGCCTTCCACTTCAATCAATACACCCTGTATGTTGGCACGTTGATAGCTATAGCATTTCTCACTTCACCTTACATAGCTCGGGGATTTGCAGCACGTACAGCAATTTGTACGTGAACCAGCTCACGGCCCAACTGTATCATGAATATTCGACGACGGTGGCTCCCACTTTGAGATTCTCACTCTGGACAGTTCCATTGCCAGATAGCAAGGGCTGCAATGCAAGCGACATCGACAATGTTGAAGAATAATGAAAATGGGCATCGTTTGCATTTTCGTTTGAAGGAGTATGTTGCGGCAAGTTTGTCCGTGTTGTCTACTCCGCTCCTCTTGGAATTGTAGTGAAGTATGGTAAGAGGCTTGTGATCGTCACTTGCTGTTGCACTGTCATGATGCATAGAGGACAGTAAGATGACAGCCTTTGTCTTCTTTGGAACATAAGTGTAATTTACAAAGTATAATTTCTACAGAAGCCAAAACTTGTTGAGTTTTCTTCTTTGATTTTTATTGCATTTAATTTGGGATATCTGCCTTGTTTTTGCGAATTGTTCTCACATATGTAGTATGCTGTTCGATGACCTGTGCTGCTTTGCATCTTTACAAGAGGCAGGCTGGTGAAAAAAATATCACCAATGATATTACGACCCGTCTTCATCCATGACTTGGCGCCCACCCCGGCCTCTTGCTGTACCACGAGTTGCTGTTCTGCCACGAACTTAAGCTGCAGGAAGTGCTGGTTCTTCAGCAGGCTCATAGGCATCACTGTCAGCTTCTTCTTCGTCAGACACGTGATCAGTTTCATCTTCTTCATCAACCATCTCATTGCTGCTTTCTTCGTTGCTTTAAACGTTATCTTCTTCATCATGGAGAAGATGGTTGATGCTTCAGCGCTTCAGCAACAGTATAACTAACAGTCTTTGAGCCATTTTGCATTTAAATCCCTAGGAACGGTAGCCAAACATTTATGTGCTCCATCATTTCCTTAAAATGGGTGTCTAAGTAATTTTATTTTCGTTTTTTCAATATATTTTCATTTTTTGGGTCCAACTGGACCCATGGGTCTCTACGGACCCCATAGGAAATTTTAAAATTTTTCCTTTGCGTAATAAATTGCTGACCTATAAATTTATGCAGCTGTTGATCGATGAAGGGCTGACAATTACATGAAATAACAGCGTTATGCCGTCAAGGGAACAAAAGTTACACACATTCTAAGATGGCTGGGGTCCCCTTGGACCCCAGGTACGTTTATGAGGGTTAAGGACACAACTGGTTGATGTGGTATGCCTATATAATTGGAAAATAATTCCGCTAATTTCTTGCTCCTTGGTGTTCATATCCAACGTCTTTGAAATGAAAAGTCTGATTCCAAGGAACAAACATGGAAACTGCTATACTTTTTATCGGTGCGTCTCCCCATCGATAATAATATATTCCACCAAGTCTGTCGATATAATTTATGTAGTTTTGATAGTCATCAGAAAGCCACAGTGACAATCTCGATATTTCAAAATTATTATAAAAAATGGCATTTTTCTTCCATCTTTTAAAAAAGTGGTGTTGGTCGAAGTATTCTGAATATAAAATTCGACACTCTCCCAAAGATCCACAGTGCATTTCGAAGAGTCGCTTAAAATGATAGTGTATCCATACTGAAGATTGTTGTCCCGCATGTACTCAAATACATCGTAATTAACAGGCCGCAATATCTTCGAATCGTCGTCAAGTCTCCATGCATATTCGAAACCACGTATGATGATTTGCTCATAGATTAGTTTTGCATGGAAGCGACACATGTGTCTATATCCAAGACTCCTAAAACAAGAACGCTGCGTGAGATTACGTGGCAGGAAGTCTGGAACTTCAAAATTAACTGTGTGAAAGTACACCGTTGATTTTGTGCTTGATCGTATCATCATCCGTGAGACATTATAGAGCCGTTCTTTTTCGTGAAAGATCACAATCGGATACTGGAATTTGTTATTAAAGTGCCTGTCAAGAAGAGCTAGCGAATTCATGAACTTTTTAAGATTTCGTAATTGTATGAGAAAATAAATGAAAGCCTTCGGCTTTTTCTCTGGCCATTGCAGAAGTTGACGTTGCAGTATAAGATAGTCGTAATCACATTTATTGAAATCGATTTTTTTCAGCCAGTAAAGTCTTTCAACCTCCGTTTTATTTTCCCAGTTTGCTATGTCAAAGCATGTTGTTTCAGTATCTTTCCGAACAAATATCCTATCGAGTAGAACGCATCTTATTCTATTCGGATATAACCAGACTGTAATAACGATTGATGACGTTGATAGCAGAAACAAACATATAAATTTACAGCGCATTTTCATTTTTTGTGATAAACCAACTTTCAGTGAATAAAGCATTTTTAAACTCACATATTCTTTCAACGAAGTTTGCTGGATGTTTGTTTAAGGTCGAGAACTATCGAGCAGCAGATAAATTATCCAGACTGAAAGCAAAACAGTAACGTACATTAAACTATTTGAAACGTGCATTCTTTCGTCACGTCGCTAAAAAAAGTCAATGTTCTTAGTTTCAAAAATAAGCACTGTTGGGTTGTAGATATCAGAGAGCAATAGCACAAATGAATGAGAGAAGATATCATTAAGTTGCCAAGCTGGATGACTTCCTATGTGTTTCCTATGCTGCACTGAGCAGGAGCCGATTGTTAAAGCAGCGGATTCGGTGTATGCTGATAACAAAGGTTTTTGTTTGAAGTTAATTTCGCAATGGTGGATGCTGGAAAGGCTAAAGAAGACGGAGAATGTTCAGAGATTGGTTCTGATTTTCAGGTTTTATACGTTTTTTTGTCCTTTATGACTTCAGTTATTGTCCGACTTAGGTGTTATACTGTGTACACCCCGCGCAATTGGGTAGAGTTTTCAGTGCTCTTTTACTGTTAAAATTTGTGTATTGTACATAAGGATTGTATTTCATCTGCTGAATTGTGTTTTCAGTTCTTAAAATATCCATTGCTCTGTACTAGATGCCTAAAGGAATGAAGACAGTTATGAAGGTCATCTTTAACGCTGCCTTTGTCCAATATTTGCCCAATAAATCCTTGTTTATTCGTCGTCTGGTAATTTTGCGAAGGAAACTGCTCCGTCTAGTAGTAATCGTAATCGTAATCCCGAGATTTCTACAGCGGCCAATGAAAGCCACGTCACGGGGATAAGCTTTTTAGCAGGTAAGCGGCCCAAGTGCAGGAATCCACATCGTGCTACGTAGTACTATTAGGTCTACCAGTCTAGCAATCCAGTTGCAGCCAAGATAATTTCCGAATAATGGGGCAAACACCTGCGAAATACCCACTCTTACCTTTGTTGCACTAGCTGCATTCCATAAGCTCTCAAAGTCCTTTGTCAATGAATTCATCCTCCATTTTCATCTGTCTCAGCTAATGTCTTCTCTATTTTACCCTATCCACTGCAGCGTTTCTCTCCAGACTTAAATTCGAAGTTTTCAAACTACCCGACTGTTAGTCTGTGAATTTTGTAGTCTATACGCACAAAAACTAACTATATTTTCATAGAGGCTAACATCCGTTTAAGTTAATTTCAAGTGTAACAATATTGCTTTCGATGAAAAGGATATATTCACATCGTGTAAGATGGATATGAACAATCTATGCGCATGCGTGGAGAGCAAAGTCATATCTCATTTGTATTCATGTTGGCCTGTAAGAATAGAGGCTTGCTTGAAGCATTATCATTGACACAAACATTTGCATGAGCTCGATAATATTCTGAAGAATTTTATAAACAAGTGCAACCTATAATAATAAAACTTTTAAGGCCGTGTACGTGTTCTGTCGATAGTTTGATTTGTAAAATCAAAATAATTTTATTTTCTACACGTTATGTATGTATAATGGTTTCCGCGGAGACTATTAAAAACAGCTGCTTGCTTCAAAAATTTATCATTGACAAAAACATGAATATTATGTCCACATACAGATTTTATGAGGAGATTTTATAAACAATTGTGATGTCGTGTAAGATCGTATTACAGTAAACCTTCTGAGTGAAATATTCATGCTCTGCGATCTTATCTAACAGCCTTCTTAAAAACAAGACGTTCTTTCTAATAAGCAACGGTATCTATGGTGGTTTATATTTAAATTCTGTAGATGCTAATGTTTATCACAAGTTGTATTATTAGCGACACTTCCTGCCTGCGGCGCACTGTGCCGTGTTTGAAGTTTCTGTTTTCAGGATTTATTTCTAAAATATAATCAGATTTATATAGCGCCTCTTCAAGAAAGACTGATCAGAGGCGCTCCAGACCTGAGAATACAAAACCCTGATGGAACAAAATGTTTTCCAGAGCTAAGGGAATAGAAGTAAAGAAAGGCAGAGGAGCTCGTTTCGTAGGCAACATAATCCAGAAGTTTTACCCAACAACAGCGGAGCTTCTGTGCTGCGCCGTTCTGGCTAGTGGGCAAACAGATAACCATATGCAGCAGATCGAAATCATCTGCAGCCAGGAACGAATGAAACTGAGACATAACTTGCTATGATGAGATGCAGCAGATCCTGCAAGGCTGCAGATGTCATGCATGAGCGTTAAGATCTCAAACGAAGTGACAACGTTCACCTATACGATATGGCATTTGATTGTTTATATTTATGTAGTATATAAGCGCATAGTTTATAATGTATAGGCCTATATAATGTTAGAATCCTACATTCATCAACGAAATATGGCAGTCCACCTGAAGTTTGCTTTTTCTCTGGAGCGACTGCTCTGCCTCAGACCATCACTGCCTTCGGAGCGCAATGTCAGAAATTCTTAGTTGATTTCAACATGCTATCAGTCTGACGCACATGTCTGCGTGTCAAATACTCAAGCTATAATGCGAAAATATATGTGTGGATGTCACGCAATTGGCTTCGGCTGAACCAGATCAAAACGCCGTCATTTGCTCACACGCTAAAAGCATCCTTTTGCATGTTAATGATTCCATATTCTGGGAAGGCATCTTCAAATTGATCAACTGTTTTAACCGTTCCAATGTTTCATGAACCCTAATTTTAGTTTGCGATGCGCTAGTACTTTGAAGGCATGCCCTTAGCGCTGGTCCAACGGACAGATTTAAGAATATGACCTTAGTCTTTGAAAAAACCTTTCATAGGTATCAACTTCCTAAGCGTTTAATGAACATCTAAGACGCAACAGTCGCTGGCCTGTTTTTATCCGCATATTATTGGCATATCTGTTCATTGTAAATATATCCGACACCCTATTCACCTCACACAGGGTAGCGGACATAAACAACACCCGACAGCTGAGATACATCGATGCAAGACAATTCACCGCATCCCGACATACGGTGAAGAGTACTTGAAAGAAGACCCTCGAAGTACGACTGAGTTGAAGCAGTTCATTAGGCAATTGCCGATCATCCAGAGGGTCGAACAAGCGATAATTCTTGCAAGGATTGCATAGAAGATGGAGGATGGGCTTTCTTCAACGCAAGTGTAGAGAGGAGGACCGGACAATTCCTCTGGGGCCATTTGCACGACTACGGCGTAACTGCTAGTCCCAGACTTAGTCCCAGCTTAAGCCTGCCCGGCCAATACAATCGGTTGCATGACGCCGTCTTAGCACGCTACGTCCTGCCTGACCCTAAGCCCACTTCGCTACTACGCGTAAGTGAACTAGTCTGAACTTAATGAAAGAAAATAATTGTAATTGTAATCACGATAATGTATGCAGCATCGTTAGTACCAAGCTACTTCAGGGATGCTTTACAATGTCAAATGTCGGCACGCAAAAAGTCCAATAATAAGTAATGAATGGATGATGTACACAATCAAATGCTGATACTAGAGTTAGACAGTTTTCAGAAAAATTTAACTGTTCGTATATAGATAATTAATAGATGGGAGTTCAACAGTCGCTTTAAAACAAAGGCATTCTCAGCTTCTTGGATGGCTACAGGAAGACTATTCCAGGCACGCCAGGCCAGGCGGGCCTTGAAATAAGAAGAACAAAGAACAGAAAATGCGGCTGTCATAATTCGTCGCATTCGAAGAAGTTTTCGACGTTAAAAAGTGTTTAGGTACCGTCAAAAACCACTTGACTCGTTACTCGATGAAATTTATGATGCTTTTCGTTTTCTGAGCTGTGTTATTCTCAATGTTGGGTTTTATCAGCTCTTTTATCGCCTCTTTTTCAGATGTTAGCCAGGCATTGAACAAATGGCTGTCATCTTCAGTTTTGTTTGTATACTGCCTTTCGCTTTGTACGCTAACATTTTTAAAAGTGCCAAAGCTAGAACCTGGCATAACAGGGACAGACAATGGCATGTAGGCTACTTGTTACCCTAGCTCACGGGTCCTTCTTAGGCTGTGCTGTCAGTGAACCCTGCAACTTGCTCTTTATGGCATCCTTTTCATTTCCTGTCCCTCCAACAGCCACCTCATCTCCTCATTGGTAAAGTTTGGCTTGTGCTGTCGTGCTTATCGCTCTCCATTCTCTAGTTACTTCTTCAACGATAATTGTAATTAAAAATGAAACTTAAGACAATGTAAATAATTATTAACAGATGTCCTTTTCGCGTCTATCATTAGTGTAAGGAGACCACCACCTATAAAAACATTTGCGCATGCGCGATGCCAAACCAGGCCAAAACCACGTCAATCCGGAAAACCCATGAGTTAGGAGAATACCCTCGCCAATCCTAATCCACGACTAGCTAGTCCTAGTCTGTTGCCTAAGCTCGACTCCTGCATACCCCTTGTTGAAGGCTGCTAGGAAGAGACTATCTAGTTTGGGCGTAAGCGCTAGTCGGCGACTAACTTAAGTCTTGCTCATACATACCGCTCATGGAGTCCAAAGGATAAGTGGAATCGGCGTAAAGTGCATCGCTCTCCTGAAGTCTTCAGTGACCAAGTATTGTTTCGCCGTCTCAAATTCCATTCATCCACGCAGGACAAAGATTGACTCCCGAGTCTCCATACATGGTAAGAAGTCGATGAGTGGGAGTTGTTGCTATTTTGCTGATTGCTATTTTCTGGAGCAATTAACGGTAGCACTGCAGAGATGATTGTTTTCAATATTGCACAGGTGAACGGGATGATTTTGTTCTTAGTTTTGCACGCACTTCAACAATGCAACATTGTGCCTTTTCAGCGGTTGAGCCACCTACCGGAAATAGCCTCCCTCTAGATCTGCGTGTTCTTCTGGACAGTTACGCTACATGCAACTTTAAAAGGGCGTTGAGTTCGATGCTGTTCTTACATAGGTCTGTATTTATAACCAAGAATTTTTACCAGGTTCTTAACACGCACTATAAAATGTTCAGGTACATACAAACGTACATATTTACATACATACACTGGCCTACATACATACACTTACATACATACATACATGCATGCATATTTTACTTGTTTTTGTGTTAGCACTTCAATCACATGGCTGTAAAGTATGACAACAACCAGAATAGCTTGTTTTATAAACATATATTGTAGAAGTATTTAGGCGTCCGAACACCCTACGAAGCATTCAAAAAGGACTGTGAAAGAGGGAAATAACTTCAAAAAGCTGAATATATCACATTAGAAGTCCGAACAAACGAAAATTTGGACGAGCAAAATCCTAATTGATCAAAAACGACACGCTAGAGAAGTATGCGACCATCTTGGCCACTCGAGTCTGACTGCATACAGTTGTGTGCATCTGATTATTAGGAGCCCACATATCAATTAACAGGATGTGTCATTGTTAGGCCCTATATAGAGCGAGAAAGCTCATGAGCAAGGCACAGGTACAAGTAGAGGAACAGGTAGACGCACATGTATGCAAAGAGGTAAATCCTTTACCTAGCCAATACTTTTATCGCACACTGACGCCGTGTTTCATTTTAGGCGGTTTTTGCAGGACGTTCTTAGTTAGGCTCGTTATTGTTTGGGTCGTGCATGCATAGGTGTAAGCCATTTGATGTTCGTATCAGAGTTATTTTGTTTACTGTATTCCAAACTGATTTCAACGTGAGTGTACTTTTGCTTAAACAGATTTAGTGAATCAACTCGCGGTCGGAAAGTTAAAGGATTACTAGCTTTCCCAGTCTTTTTACAAAATTGAAACTTAGTTTAAGACTGGAATATATGTATGCGCACGGCTTTTCAAATTATCCAGTGACCTCAAAGGAGCCAATGGTGAGTCTTGTTGTTCACTGAATTTATAGTGTTCGGTGTCAGTGTTCTGCGACGTCGTAAGCTAGCAAACTACCTAAGACAAATTTAATGGGTTCATCGACGGCACGTTGTCGATGGAAGGATAATTTTTAAAGGAAAAGAACAGGCTACCGGTTTCCATGTGCCAAGGCAAATAAAATGAAGTCGCAGATATTGCATTCCCATGGGTCTCTCTCGGGATAGGTTTTAAGGATATTGATCGGTTGTCCTGTATATAGCTAAACTGCAGTTATGATTATATTATTATTACTATTATCATCGTCATCATCATTATCGTCGTCGTCGTCATCATCATCATCCTCATCTACGGTGTGTAATACTGCCGACTGAGCCGAACGAAGAGACAAGCAACTACAAAGGCTCGTGTAGCCCAAACAAGTCTAATTCTTAAAACAACCAGAAAACTGTATCCGAAGGCGCTAAGATACAAGATATAAAGACTTGCCGAAAGACAAGATAGTTTAATCGATTGATAGATTATTCTGTTGGTCAAAACTTGGGTATTCACTTTAATGATTTAATCTGATTTCAGTTTCTGAGTTTATAATTTAAGCTAATGTCCGACGCAGAAAGTAGTGGTAAACATCGAACCAATAGCTTTAAATAAATAACAGCTAGGCAATATGCAGACGTCTAAATTGTAGACTAACAAAAGAAACATCTGCATCTGCTTATTTCCCACACATTGATCACGCGCCAAGGTGAATGCAACTTCTAATTACGACAGCAACATATGTCTGTCAGGCTGTCTCTCTGTATGTCGATTTGTCTTTCTATTTAGTGGTCTGTCTGTTTTTCTGTGTATCGGTCAGTCTTACTTTCAAAAGGAATGCTTTTAATCGTATGCCTTGATTCGATTGGCGTTACCTGGACCGCAGATACACCAGACTTCCCAATAAAACTGATGTGAATTAACACCATCGTCTACCCCAGCCTGCTACTTTTTCGTTACATCATCAACTCTCCTCTACAAAACACCACATGTTTAATATGAAGACTATTCATGTGGTATGTGTATGTATGAATGTATGTATGTATGCATGCATGCATGCATGTATTATGCAAGTATGGTCATGTATGTATATAGGCCTATATGTCCGTGGAGATGATAATTTCATTGTCGATGGAGAGAACAGCCTTCTCAGTTGACTGAAAATTTTCGATATGCTGACTGGAAATGGAGAAATAAAGAGTTTAAATACAGACGTGCTTCCTGTCGTTTGTTAATTAGCGACACAATCACTAAGGTTATAAATAAAGTTCGAGTTCAAAATTTGACAGACAGGTAGCGTCAACAACAAAGGATAGACTAACGCACGGAAGAAAGACTGATTAAAGCTAAGATGTTGATATCCTGCAGATGAAAACAGTTTTGGAGAAGTTGAGTTGGACTTGTGCCTAAGAGGCATTGTCTGTCATGAGAAGAGAAAACGAGTGATCGGATTTCACCCAAAGTTTCAGGGGTCGGAGAATTGACAGTAGATGTCCTGCAGTCAGGAGATGAAGAGCCATTTGATAATGTAGTAGCAGAGAATTTAATCTTGTATTGGATGTGTTGTCACTAGGGAAGTTAACGCTAGCATCAGCCAGAGCAAATGGCGAGTACCTAATTGAGGGCTTCACAAAGAGACCTAAAGCACATTGAGTTTTCTCATATCAGGCTTGTGAGAGAGGATTTGGCTTCGGAAACCAAATTAAGAACATTTTTTGCATTGTTTCTTGAAGCGCGAATGATAGAAGGGAAGTCGCGAGCGACGCCAAACGCGTTCAATTTGGCTACGGATTCGTCAACCATTGGCAATTTCTGAATAATATTAAACCAAGGTTTTGGTCATGAATGACAAGCTTTCTGGATTTAAGAACATGCAGTTCTGTTAGAGTAGACTGGAACTGGCAATAGAGCGCATCCGACTACAGATTTGAGTCAGAAGAAGGAAGTAATTAGTAAATGTCGTTTTTGGAAGTCTTGCATCTAATTTATGCCAAACATGGATAGTAATGACCGTGTATTACAGTGGCGGTTTATATAAAAGCAATGGAAGCTGCCATAGCAAGATGATCCGAAATATAAGATTCCTTAATCATGATGCTTCGAATTACGTTGCAATCAGATTTTATCACCAGAAGGTCAAGAGCATGATGCTTTAGATCGAAAGAGGTGAAGAGTCTATGGACGGTAGCAGATGTGCAATCATGTAAATCAGCATGACTATTATGACTAGATAGGTCGAAGAAATTACAGCCTCGAATAGAGGCTGAAATGTCTGTTAGAGAAAGTGGTGGCGGTTGATATAAATTTAAAAGTGTGATATTTGTCACCTCAGTTCAAATAGCAATCATTACCTTAGAAAACTTTGTTGGTGTATTGGAAGAATAGATCGAGACAAAGGCAAGATTTGTAGAGGAAAGCTAACCCCCACCATTTCCAATCGACCGTGGTTCATGAAGCAGTGAAAATGAAGGAGTTTTATCAGGAACGGACTGTGCGTCTTCAGCACGTAGCCATGTTTCATTCGGTGCCAGAATGTCAAGTTGTTGCTCAGTAAGGTAATTTTTAGAACAAGAGCTTTGGAACGGATGCAGGAAATTTTGAATGACAGAAGTTTAAGGTTTTGGCAGCGATGGACCAGGATGCTGATGATAATGAACTTGAGGTTCATCATCAACACGGAAGAAATATGAGAAGGACAATACGTATTGATATTTCATTGCGTTTTTAGATATAATCGAAACTCTTTACCTTCCGAAAAGTCCAGGTATGGAAAAGCAATCGGGAAGAGGGAATATCAAAGAAGGTAAAGGCATCAGTTTTGAATAGTTGAAATAAGAACAGAACAATGTTGGCTAACATGAGATTTTGAGACAATACAAAGACAGTATGCAAGTATTGTCAGACGAATGGGGTATAGGACAGATCTCGGAAAGGTTACCGATGGAATCATGATCGACCAGAAATAAGGAAATACCACAATGAGCTTTAGGAAGAAGACGGAGCATACACAGAAACGAGCGAGAACTTTAGGACGGTCTGCCTGTTTTTCTGTCCGTCGTGTATGTATGTACTGTACGTATAATA
Source organism: Norana najaformis (assembly GCA_964023275.1). Classification (NCBI taxonomy): domain Eukaryota; kingdom Metazoa; phylum Annelida; class Clitellata; order Crassiclitellata; family Hormogastridae; genus Norana; species Norana najaformis. The sequence goes on along the minus strand of OZ029924.1, from coordinate 13,616,984 downwards.
AGTATGCGCATACAAATTGTATATGAATTTATCTGTGTATGTATGGATCCGTCTATTTATATATATGATCATGTACGTACATGGCGTTCTATTTATGTATGTCTGTAATGGGATTATTACTGGAAATTTATAGTGCGCCTTTATATATCCTCTGAGAAACCCTCGTAAGAAATGCATCATTCTGTATTACACAGGTGCCGACCTTATGCGGCCCTTGCATAGTTGTGAAGGAACGACGCTGAATTATTTTGCTTCTGGCTGACAGGCATTGCGGTCTTTGAATTGATCCAGCTGAAATGCGTTTGTATTGTTGAAGACCATGCTCTGTGAGTGGCCTAATTGCTGCCTTAAGCAGCAATGTACCGCGTCTGCAGCCTTACAAAAGCAATCGATTTTTCAAAGGCAGGATATACAACTAGTGGAGTTCCTTGGGTCGGGTTTATTCGTCGTGTTTGTTGAGGATATCGAGAAACACGGATACATTATTAATGCCATTAGACCAACAGCATTCAAATGCAGACTGCAGCCTGTATAATAACATCGTCGTCTGCCACAACAATGGCACACTATCAATTCATTTGCACCTTCGCGTCGCCGTAGTTTAGAAAATTCGTTAAACTTCGTTTGAATCATTAGCGAAAGAATTTCCCCGTTTCAGGGTTAAAAAGTCATGAAACATGATGTGTAAATTAAGACATAGAAAATGATGTCTTTTCGTTGGAACTTCAATCGGATGATCCCTAGTCCTCGCCATCGAGGCTCTGTGGAGTTTCTAAAGAGGTGTTTAAACAATTGTGTTGCCTTTACCTTCGCTTTAGAGACGGTAATGAGTCAATTTTGTTTTATGTGACTCATCTAATCCCCGACAGACTTATCTTTTCAAATCAGTCTGTTTAGCTCACTCTTTCGCATTTCTCTACTTTAATGTATCTCCATCTATTTTGATATCTCTGTCTCTTATTTATTAAGTCCCTTTACCTATCTGTTTACACGTGTGGCTATTTGCTTGTGTCGTTGTCAGACCTGCCTGCCTTTCCCATAGTTTCTCTGGACTAGTTTTCACCTGAAGTAATGCACCACAGCCAAGGCACAGCACCTTTTATAAACACGTATGCTAAATAACATTAAGAATCGCTGCAACATCGGCCAGTGATCCATTAGCCAGATGAGATTTGCTGGCTGAGACTACGGTCTCGCGATGGACATACTGAGGACCGAAACGAGTAATCCGGCTGCACCAGGCGTAAGAGCTGATCGATTGGCTGCCATGGCAGCGTCACATGGCTGCATAGGTTTCAGACGGCATCGAGTACTAAGATTTATGAAAGAATGTACACGTCAGTAATGCACGTATCCATTATAGAGAGTAGGCGATTGTAGAGCCAGGTGTATCTATCAAGTTCAATTCGAGTCGTTGCCGAAACGTTAAATCAGTAAGTAAAGACGATCCAGTTGTTTAGTATTTCTTATGTGCGATTATTTCTACCGAGATATGCTGCTATCTTGGTGTCGTTATATTTCTGCCATCAGCTGTAAATTGTAAGTAAACTTTGCACTATTTTCCATTTTTGTCTAAATTAGGCACCTAATGTCGAATTTTCCAGTTTCGTCTATTTACCATAAAAGGCGACATACTCCTCCGGCTACAGGCCAGATTAGGCCTAACTGTACTTTAACAACCTGACAATTATATCTATGGGGTTTCTGGATACATCAATGCACCAGAAGTACGGTTAACGTGAAGAAATTCGATCTCGTAAGACAAAGCTGCATAGATAAGAGCTGGTGAAAACTAAAGTATCAATCCAAGTTCTGAGCAGCAGCTGACTGTAAACGAAGCAAAGAAACTGTAAAGCTGATCAAAGCATCTGCGTCCTTTCTCTAGGGTAAGGAAAACGGAGGTCCTGATTAACATTGGTGGTGCACAGTTGCGGATGAGATAACCTTGTCATCATTTTTGATGATAATGAACACTAGGTAATGGAAGAGGCACCCTTTCTATACTCGTGAATCTTATGAAAGCATGCATTTCATTCACTCGTTTATTTAATGCTCCAAGAAAAGATATCGTATTGTCAATGTAGAAAATGTTTATGGGAAACAAAACCAGGCACAGAATGATGAAGGTTTTCTTAACAACTGTGAATAACATCGTAAAATTTACAGTGACAATTCATAAGAAAATGTGTCATATCATAAGATACAGTAATAATTAGCACCTGTCCTGTGTCTAACTAATCGCGAATGATGCCACATTACAAGAGTGGAATATGGATAAAATAAAAGTTGACTTGGTCATATATTATTTGATGAAACAGATCTGTTCTGCGATAAGACCAAAGCTTGTTTAAGAATTTTATTCGATGATTGCTTAACAAGACAGATTTGCTTCAATATAAACGCTAAGAAATTCAGAGAATTTTGCTTGTTCAATTTATTGGTTGTTATTGTAAAATATTTTACTCAGCCGAGAAGTTTCATTTTATTCACAACAAATGACGTATGGCATATAATCAGAGATGAGAAATAAAATAAGTACAGGTCAGTTTGTAAAAAATCAATTGTTTACCGAATGATTATAAAAAATCAATGTCCTTCGGTTTGCCTGAATTTTAAACTGCGAACTTTAAAGGCCAAAATATGGGCCACGTGTGGATTCATGATGTTTGAAATGATACTGCAAATACCATCGGAGTATTGTGTCAATGTCATTTCTTAAATGCAGTAGTGTCATTAATTTCTCGGTAATGAAAATTCACTTTCTGATTAATTCCATATAGGCAAAGTCTGCACTGGATCGGCAAAAGGATAGCCAATACCATTTCCGAGTCTAGGAGATATCCCTCGGGTAATTTCCCCCGGACATTCCCTCACCATCTCCCCCCATGGATTTTTCCCCGGGTAAATACCCACCCGGACATTCCCCCAGGTCATATATTTTATATCAACAAACATCACAATTAGTTTTGCATAGGTCACAAATAAAAAGAACAATATTTTAAAAATGAATTTAAGTGATACAAGGTAAAAAATAACGACTGATAGATCTTCATTTAATTTGACCTTTGCTTTACACTCACTTAAATTTGTCTCTGCACCTCTACGGCGTTCGCACTCATAACTAATTACGTTATTTGTTAAATGTTTTTGTTTAACGTAAACAAAACCGTTTAAAAAAACTTTGTTTTTTCCACGTATACTAGCTATAGTTTCCGACTCCATCGCTGTGGCTTTTTCAACTGCTTTTTTAACAAATTCATGGCAGATTATATAGCAACAGATTGAGTAAATATCAAACTTTATTAAACATTTACTTTAAGCATCAAAGTGAGTAAACATTAATTAATTAAGACTGAAAGCATTAATAGCCTTTCTAGAAAACTGTTTACTCAATTTGTTGCTATATTAAAAGTCTTTGCTAAATATAGTTTGTATTTCCACACTCAAACATCAAAGCACTAAAAAGTCCGTATAGATAGAAATTGTTTATTTTTTGTGGACATTTAAGGGGGAAATATCCAGTTTTTTATCCTATTGAAACGCCCGAGGGAGAAATCCAGGGGAAGATGACAGGGGAAAATTCCGGGGGGAAATGTCCAGGGGGGATTTGTCCGGATCCTACCATTTCCGAAGCTTATAAATTATTGCTCGACCACGACAGCACTGGGCATTGTATCGGACCTATACAAATGTTATGAGATGGCTGAGTTATCGCTCGCATATGGTTTCTAATAAAACATAATAGTTGCAAAAGTTTTTACAATAGCTTTGAGAATAGCAGGTGTAATATAGGCTATAAGATCAAAAAGAATCACTAAAGTATCTCATTGTATTTACCATACATGTATGATTCAATACATGATATTTTGTGCAAGATATTATTAGCACACCAACGTTTATATTGCAGATTGAGAATAACGACCTCAACCCACTACCTGTTTTTTTCAAGAACATACTCAGAAAATGAAAAAGGAAGGATTTTGCATCATTCTTTTCTTAATGTTGTTATCTTTGATTCCTAGTCATCGCTTTCTGCATCGATATCTATTTATTCAGAATAAAAAGAATCTATTGAAGTTAGAAGACGATGTCGTCACCCTACCTGTTTTCAAATCAAAGCCGCTCGTTATCTGGACTAGTGACTTTCATATTGCACCCATTCATGATCTCAAGACTTTCCTGGAACCAATGGGTGTAAGAACCATCGACAGGAATCTTGACTATACACGATGCCATATAACTCGAACTTGCGAAGGAATGAAATCCTTAAGAGTTATCAATCCACACAACGCACTCCACCTGGACTATTCTCTCATTCCTAAGTTCTACGATTCTTACGAAAATGATACAGAAATGCAATCAGTAGATGCTTTTGCCTGTTTTCATGTACCATCACTTTGTGAGTTATTTGAACCTTTTAACAAAAGCTTAATTATACTTGCTACCATACGATACGAACTGGGACGATTTGGAAAAGAAAGATGGACAAAATGGAACCAGAATCTGGTTCGTTATGCATCGATGCCATGGAATATCGTTGCTGCAAACAATTTGTATGATGCAGAATACATTAAGTACTTCACCGGAATTCAGCCACTGTTACTTCCGAGTTTTTGCGGTTATACTAATCAGACCTATAACGCGACCAGAAAAGGATTCCTAATTGCTCAAAACCATGATAAACATTTCATTGCAATTTTCTTTAGAAATTTTACGGAATCTTACAAATTAGCTAATAGTTCATTTGAATCAATCCCTATTAGACAAAAGTATTCCAATTACAAATATTCTGACATAGCAGCTCATCAGGGAATTGTACATGTGCCGTATCAAGTGTCAGTGATGAGCTTTTTCGAGCAATATCGAATGAATATACCATTGTTTGCTCCTACTAAAGAACTTCTATCTCAGTGGGTGTACGAGTTTCGCGCAATGACAGGAAGAAGGTGGAATTGGTTCAGTGGATCAAAAGAAACAAAATCTTCTATAGGACCGCACCCTTCTCAGCACTCAGTTCCAGACCCGAATTATATGGACATGCATGCTATTCGCTATTGGATAAAATTCAGTGATTATTATCAGTTTCCTCACGTTACATATTATGAATCAATACCAGATTTGGTGCAGATCTTAGAAACGATAACCTCAGATGATTTACAGCGAATTAGTGAACAAATGAGGTCGTTTAATATTCAGGAAGAGAAGAAACTTCGTATGAAGTGGAAAAGCTTACTGCTAAGGATTGCACAACACAGTGGTAACAACCCTCACTAAAAGTTATGCAACAGCGGGGCTGTTTCATGATTTGACTGTTTTTTACGAATTTATGGTTTGGCTGTTTTATGATTTTACAGTAGCCAGCTTTGCGTATTGGGAAATGTTTGATGTGTTAGATTAAAAAATGTAAGATAGAACGTAAAAGTAACTTAATAACAAACTATAGATGGTTTTGCGATCCTCGAACAATAATACTGACATGCATGGACGCTCATTCGTGTCTTGATCACGTACTTACATAGAACAATCTGAAGTATAGCGTAAATTTGGTTGGCCTGATAGTTTCGAACTGAGATTCAGTCGCATTGGCTACTTGCGCTATACGAATACTCTAGTCTGAAGACAACAGGGATTTTGGTAGGTATAAGATCCAAAGGCTGCACATCTTGATACGGCAGGTCTCAAATGCAAATAAGATTGCTTCTGTACACCTTTTAGTGACCAGAGATGAAGAAGGATTGGGTGGTAGAAAGAGATTGAGTTTCTTAAGCGCCCTATGGTCGTTTCAGTGGGTTTATACTCGTAAATGACGATTCAACGAGAATATCTTAACTTCATCGTGACCTGCTACTGAGTACCAGGCAATTACTTTTGCAAGTTTCTATTTTGATAAGCTCTTTTTGGCTAGTCGCTTATCACTTTGAGATAGTATGCGATGAGCTAATCTGGCTCATTACCAGTTCCTGTTAACTGGTAATGAGCCAGAAGAACTCTCTTAAATCTAAAGTCCTTGTAATTCAGAACATGCGCTCGTAAATCGTCCATTCGCCTAGTCTAGAATAAATCCCAACACACAAATTGTGGTAACAATAAATGTGCTGGAACAACGCACTGAAAGGTACGACCAGGTAATGTGAATGCACATTGTAAAACGTTTTTTGTTGCCAGACAAAAAGAACGGTCCTAGAATATGTAATATTACGAAGAATATAATCTAGTCTGATGACTTTTATAGCGCCGTTATCACAATACCAGGCATCAATCGCTGGTCGCTTTATATGATTCATTGTTTATTATTTATGAATTTAAAGCACTTGTTACGCGAGCAATGTCAGTACACTACGATCTGGGGTGCGGTTGTATGCTCGCTAGGGGCCAAGATGGAACCATGTCAGGGTAAGGTATTGAGTCTTGACATTTGATTTAAGAGATAATAGCGCGTTTGCAAGTCAAGCCTTTATCTGGTAGATGATTCCAAATACGATGAGTACAGCAGCTAAAGCCACGTGATCTACAATTGTCCTGAACCTAGGTTCTTGCAGCAAGCCAGTATCAGAAGAACTCAGGACAATATGGAATGAGCAAAGTATTAAGATATGAAAGACCAGTGTTCTGGATTCTGAACTTCAATTGTGTAATTCTGAACTTAATACGCCGTTCAACATGAAGCCAGCGAAGTTCACGAAGGTATCTAATGCATTTTATGAAGAAGAAGAACATACAATAACCCTAGAAAGAATTTGGAACATTCTGGAGCGTTTTTAGATCAAAAGAGGATATACCAAAGTCTATTCGAGAACCAACAAGTGCACGAGTCATTGTTTTAGCCATGCTGTTATTCAGAGAACGTCTGATGTGACGAAATGCCCTAATATGGTAAAAACAACACCTGAAAATGGAAGATACGTGTGAAGTCATTGAAAATGAGTTATCAATGGTGACAATCAAGAGTTTTAAATTTGTCAGATAATGGCATCTGGTTCCTGCAGGGTTGTTGCGTAAGAAGTAAGAAGTGGAAAAGCTTACTGCTAAAGATTGCACAACACAGAAGTAACAACCCTTACTAAAACTCACGTAAGAATGTTGTTTTTATGATTTAACTGTTTTGATGATTTCAAGATTTCGCTGTTTTCTGACTTCTACAATGGCCAGCATTGCAGTATTGGATATCTTAGATAACTTGGTAACAGACTGTAAAATTATTTACGATCCATGCACATGCCCTAATAATAGTGACATGCCTGAATGCTCATTGGTCTCTTGGTCACGAAGTCGCACTGAACAGTCTGAAGTATATGTTACATTGTATGGCCTGATAGTGTCGAGCAGAGAATCAGATGCATACTTGCGCTAGACGAGTACTCCAGTGAGAGGGAATGAGAAATTTTGGTGTGTATAATATTGGATATCTGCAGTTTTCCATATCTCAGGTCTCAAGTACAAGTAAGATTGCTGATGGACATCTTTTAATGATCAGGGACGAAGAATTGAGTGGTAAAAAGTCTGGTTTCTTTGAGCGCCTATCATCCGTTTCAGTGGATCTAAACTCCTAAATGACGATTCAACAATGATTTAACTTCATCATCAGCTGATTTGCCTAAGTACCAGCCAGTTACTTTGGCAAGTATCTATTACATTAGTAAGCTCTTTCTGAATAATTATTTTTCATTTTACAACAGTTTCCGATGAGCTAATCTGGGTCATTACCAGTTCCTGAAAACCATTACTAAGCCAGAGAATCAGTGTTAAATTTACAGTAAAGCTTATAAGTCAGAACATGCGCTCGTAAATCGTCCAATCGCTTGGTGTAAAAGAAATCCCGACACTCAACTTGCGAAAATAAAAAACAGTAGTAACAATAAATGCGCTGGAGCCAGGTACATAAAGGGTAGATGATCAGTTAATGTAATTGCATATTTTGTAACATATTTATGCAGCGAGACAAAAATAACAGCCCTATTGTGTAAATTTATCAAGAACGTAATCTAATCTAATGACTTATATAGCGCCGTTATCATGCACCACACCTCTATGTGCACTGTTGGACAATCATTTATTGGATATTCATTTTATGTGGATGATACTAAAATCTACATTTCATTTGACAGTTTATTTTGTCCCTTGTCTGAGCAGCTGTTTCATGTTGCCTTTGAGGAGCTGCAATCTTGGATGGCGTCTGACAAACCTATTTTTAACCCATCGAAGACCAAATTTCTACTACTAGGCATTCCACAGCAACTTGATAAGTTTGAATGGCTAAAACTTTGACTCACTTATTGAGTTGACTGATGCTGCTCGTGATTTGGGCGTGGTTTTTGATTATATTATGTCTCTCGGAAACTATGTAAATGGCATGTGTAAGTCATCAGACATGTATATTCGTGACATACACAGAATTAGGCGTTATATCCCCATGTCCTAAAGGATAGCCTTAGCAAAAACATAGGTCTCCAGACGCCTTGACTACTGTTACTTGATTCTAAATTTGTATTACAAAGTCAACATGCCGAAACTCCAAAGAGTTCAGAATTCCTTAGCTAGAGCCATAACAAATGTCAAAATATTACATATAACCCTGTGCTTAATTCTGTGTATTGGTTTCCTGTTCAGTAAAGGATTTGTTTCAAATTGGTACTTACAGTTTACAAAACATTGAACTCTGGCCAACCACAATACTTAAAATCAGTCCTCATTCCTCAGACTTACCATTATTCTCAAAAGGTCGTCTGATAGTCTTTCTTTGGTCATACCTATGACTAGAACTGTTCTTGGTGAACGGACTTTTTCGGTTGCTGGAACCTAAATTTTGAAACTCCCTTTCTGTTTCCGTTCGTACTGCTCAGTTGCTTGTGTAATATCGTTCGTAACTTAAAAATTACCTTTTTCAAATTGCTTGTCTACCGTAGATTGCCACTGTGTCTTGTTGACTGACCTTATGGATATTGACCTGATTGTGGCTTGGCTTTGGTTGGTGCCTTGTGCATTAGACACCGGCACATTAGAAGTTACTTATAATTGTTGTTATTATTATTATTATAATTATAATTATTATTATTTTACCCGAGGTAGGTATAATCCCTCAGGTGGTGAAAAATTATTATTATTATTTTTGTTGTTGTTGTTCTTATAATAATAATAATGATGATGATAATAATAATAATAATAATAATAATAATTATTATTATTATTATTATTTTAAGTCGGCCAGCATTAATTGGTTCCAGTCGCCCTGATACCGCTCTTGCATCGTCGCAAAAGTCCTGGTGAAATTGTAACCATGTTCGTCTCTGACTTCACCAGTTTTAGAAGGGAAGATGTCAAAGTGTAAATACAGAAAATGAGTCTTCAGCGACATGTTACACTTCAAGGTTTTGCATGCTTGAAGCATGTTTTCAACCAGCCAGACATAGTTTGGTGCTCTGTTTTGCCAAGAAAATTCTCAGCAACATCCTTGAATGCCTTTCATGCGATTTTCTTTGGCACCACTCGCAATCTTCGAATCTGTTGTCATTGATGTCGTGTCTGATTCCTTTCTTAATCTTGGCGTTAGTAATTCTTGGAAATATTCTCAAATATTGAAATCCTTCACCGTCCTTGTTCATCGCTTTCACGAAATTTTTCATCAGTCCGAGTCTTATACGAAAAGGAGGCAAAAATATCTTTCTTGAGTCGACAAGTGGTTTATGTGTCACACTTTTCTCCCTTGAACCAAATGCATAGCGGCCAGTTCTTGTTAATGTAATGAGACGCTTTAGCACAGCTGCACCATTCGCAAATGAAACAATAGTACCTCGTATATCCAAGTGACGAATTCATAAAAAGACGCCATTGTTTTGGGTTTTGCTCACACCACAAAGCCGTGAACAATCCATCAATCTCAGCGCAGAAACAGAGGTTATTATCCTATGCAAATACATGTAAATTTCTCATATCTTTTTGGCGAGTCCGAAAGACAGAAAATTTCGTACCTGGTGACAGCAAAACCCATCACTGAAGTCTTGAACAAAGTATTTCTGCTTTTGTTTATGACAAACCTAAGTTTCTGACCAGGTCATTTAATTATGACTCCGTTACCAGATGAGGTTCACCGGACATAAACGGTTCAAAATCTAGATCAATTTTGTTTCCCACGTCTGGCGCGTGCATTGTGGCATCTTCGTCTGTCTCATCTAGGCTCCACGTTGCTGGTGGCTTTGTTACTGGCAAATTGTGTTCGTGCGCCACTGGTGTCATGACTGAAGGCAGATTGGGGCATTCAACAGATTTCTTATTTTTAGCAGGAACAGACATAGCCTGAGAAATTTTGCAAATCCGTCTTCGGCCGGATGCCTGTAAAGTGTGTCTCTTATAATAACCAAATGAATGCAAGAGTTTTGGCAAGCTGACCATGATGCATTGGGTGCCGCAGAGGAATACGGACAGTGGCTTACCTACAAGAGCTTCAGTAGGCCTCTAGGAACAGCGTTACGATAGTTTAATACATTTCGACGCATGAAACTGACGCAAATGACAGTTCTAAGCAGAAGCGTGTTGTGCTTACCTGTCCGGGAGTATCTCTGTATACTCGATTTCTACACATGTTGCTGTGCATTAAGCCTCAGCTGATTTGAACACAACCGGTCGTGAAATTCCTTCAGATACGGCCGCACCTTTGATGACTAAGCAAGTGCATTGGATGAATGGCATGGCGAGAGCAGATGAACATAAACAAGTTTGGTGGACCTGGCTTCAAAAAGCACTGCTGATCCGGTTGGAATCGGATTTATATATAATGTGAGTGTATGTTTTCTAACTTCTTACATCCCACTGTATTTTCCCTTCTATCGCTTTACCATTCTCTCGTTTCCTACGAAACACTCTAATTGCTGTTCATCACCCTCAAATTCTGACTTGGGCTCCAGCAAATTTCAAACATCTCTCCAAAACAATTTACAGCACTTTCGATGAAAACTTGACGCTAATTTGTACTGAACCAAAGCAATTTGTAAAAACTACTTGATTTAGATTGGTGTAAGCGTAATACTGCGCTGCTTGGTCAGCAAGTTTCAAATGCGCATTGACATAGGAAATTTCCATGACTCATCTGATTACTAATTTGTTTGTACCCGCGCGAATCACTTGCTGTCTTGCACGCACCGAACACGCTGTGAAGGACTGGCGACGCTCTGCGGACAGGCGTGCTGATATCAGCAGTAATTATTACTGTATTTTATGAAGTGGGCGCTCGCGCGGCCTATGTTGTGATGAGTCTGCATTCCAGGCTGATCCTGAAGAAACCCTTGGACTATCGATGAAGTTGCATTCTGGGGAGCTGAGCGACGGATAATTGCATCAGATAACGATGCGTGTTATGTCTGTGAAAACCAGGATGTCTAGACGCCTGGCAATGATCTAATCAGCATAGCCACACAAACCCGCTTAGAAACCACACTTTTGACACATCAGGGGATGATGAAGTTGCCAGCGACGAAAGCACTCGTAATGCCGTATGGCGTGCCATTGTGAGCACCAGGAGGACGCCACTACATATGAATGTGTGTAGACATGTGTGTATGTATGCAGCAGGAGAAACAGGGCAAAGTAATCAACACAATGTTGCAATGTGATATAAAATCAATGTTTTTACAAAAATTGACATTTGAGAGTAAATTCGATTTGAGGCATAAAAAAGTACAGATCAGTTTTGTAAAGAATCAATAATTATCTTCCAAAGTTATAGTAATAAAAACCAATGCCTGGATTTTAAACTGTGAATTTGAAGGGCCAGACTATGGGCCACGTGTGGATTCATGATGTTTTGAAATGATACTGCAAATACGGAGTATTGTGTCAATGTCTTTTTTAAAATACAGTAGTTTCAATGTTTTTGCGAATAATCATTCACATTACTGACTAATTCCATGAAGGCAAAGTCTGCAATAGATCGTTTAAAGTAAAGGCAATGCTATTTCCGGGACAAATAAATTACTGTACAATGAGGGAAGAGCTGAGCTTTCTTAACGAATAATGAAACATTGTGGGTGACTTTAAAAGCGTTTTCAAGACCAGGATGTCGAGACGTTATGGCTCGTTGAATGAGGCCCAGACAGCTGTCTTGTCCTGTTCGACCAAAGACCTGCCCCTCAGGTACTGTGCTTTGCTGGTATTGGTTCTGTAATTGCAGGCAACGACAAAATGCGGGCTGCAATGATCTCGCTCTGGGATATGTCTGACCATGCTTCAAATGAGATCATGAAAGTATCTCATAATATTTACATACATGTATGGTTCAATACACAATTTTTTGTACAAGATATTATAAGCACACCAACGTTTATATTGCAGATTGAGAATAACGACCTCAACCTACAACCTGTCTTTTTCAAGAACCAACTCCGAAAATGAAAAAGAGGGGATTTAACATTATTGCCTTCTTATTGTTGCTATCGTTGTTATCTTTGATTCCTAGTCATCGCTTTCTGCATAGATATCTATTTATTCAGAATAAAAAGAATCTATTGAAGTTAGAAGACGATGTCGTCACCCTACCTGTTTTCAAATCAAAGCCGCTCGTTATCTGGACTAGTGACTTTCATATTGCACCCATTCATGATCTCAAGACTTTCCTGGAACCAATGGGTGTAAGAACTATCGACAAGAATCTTGACTATACACGATGCCATATAACTCGAACTTGCCAAAGAATGAAATCCTTAAGGGTTATCAATCCACACAACGCACTCCACCTGGACTATTCTCTCATTCCTAAGTTCTACGATTCTTACGAAAATGATACAGAAATGCAATCAGTAGATGCTTTTGCCTGTTTTCATGTACCATCACTTTGTGAGTTATTTGAACCTTTTAACAAAAGCTTAATTATACTTGCTACCATACGATACGAACTGGGACGATTTGGAAAAGAAAGATGGACAAAATGGAACCAGAATCTGGTTCGTTATGCATCGATGCCATGGAATATCGTTGCTGCAAACAATTTGTATGATGCAGAATACATTAAGTACTTCACCGGAATTCAGCCACTGTTACTTCCGAGTTTTTGCGGTTATACTAATCAGACCTATAACGCGACCAGAAAAGGATTCCTAATTGCTCAAAACCATGATAAACATTTCATTGCAATTTTCTTTAGAAATTTTACGGAATCTTACAAATTAGCTAATAGTTCATTTGAATCAACCCCTATTAGACAAAAGTATTCCAATTACAAATATTCTGACATAGCAGCTCATCAGGGAATTGTACATGTGCCGTATCAAGTGTCAGTGATGAGCTTTTTCGAGCAATATCGAATGAATATACCATTGTTTGCTCCTACCAAAGAACTTCTATCTCAATGGGTGTACGAGTTTCGCGCAATGACAGGAAGAAGGTGGAATTGGTTCAGTGGATCAAAAGAAACAAAATCTTCTATTGGACCACACCCTTCTCAGCACTCAGTTCCAGACCCGAATTCTATGGACATGCATGCTGTTCGCTATTGGATAAAATTCAGTGATTATTATCAGTTTCCTCACGTTACATACTATGAATCAATACCAGATTTGGTGCAGATCTTAGAAACGATAACCACAGATGAGTTACAGCGAATTAGTGAACAAATGAGGTCGTTTAATATTCAGGAAGAGAAGAAACTTCGTACGAAGTGGAAAAGCTTATTGCTAAGGATTGCACAACACAGTGGTAACAACCCTCACTAAAACTCATGCAAGAACGATACTGTATAAATTTACTGCAGGGCGTTTACAGCGACCGGCTTTGCCGTATTGGATATCTTCTGTGTGTTCAGTTAAAAATAGAGGACAGGTATGAAATAAAAGAAACTTGTTAACAAACTATAATGGGTTTTACGATCGTTAACAAAAATATTAACATGCCTGAAAGCTCTCTGGTGTCTTGGAGATGTAGTCACATAGAACAGTCTGAAGTGTATCTTACATTGCATGGCTTGATGATCTCGAGCAGAGAATCAGGTGTGTACTTGCATTGGACGAATACTGTGGTGAGACTGAAAGAGAAATTTTGATGTGTATGATATCAGATATCTGGAGTTTTATACGCCGCAGGTCTCAAAAAGAAATAGGGTTGCTGATGGACATCTTTTAGTGACCAGAGGCGAAGGATTGAGTGGTAAAAAGTCTGGTTTCCTTGAGCGTCTATCGTCCGTTTCAGTGGATCTAAACTCATAACTGATGATTCAACTTGAAAGATTTTACTTCATCGTCACATGCTTTGCCCGAGTACCAGCCAGTTACTTTGGCAAGTATCTATTACACTAGTAAGCTCTTTCTGGCTAGTCGCTTATCATTTTGTGAAAGTTTGCAATTAGCTTATCTGGCTCAATACCAATTGCTGATTATTAATGAGCCAGAAAAGAACTGCTAAATTTAAGGCCTTTGTAAGTCAGAACATCCGCTCTTAAATCGCCCAGTCGCTTAGTCTGATAGAAAACTCGTCACTCAACTTGCGATTACAAAGCACACTAGTAACAACAAATGTTCTGGTGCAAGGCGCAGTAAGGTAAGACCAGGTAACGTAATTGCACATTTTCCAACATATGTATGCTGCGAAACAAGAACAGTCTTATACTCTAAATGTAACAAAAATGTAATCTAATCTAATGACTTATATAGCGCCGTTATCAGAATGCCCATGGCATCAATCGTTGGTCACTTCATATGAAATCTTAGCCAAAATCCTTTTTCATTGGAGAGAGCCAGGTCGAATTCCGACATGTCAAAGAAACACGAAGTTAGGCGATGGTGGGTAAGCAAGTTGAAAGAGATGAGTCTAAGTTTAGATCTAAATGACATCAAAGAACCGACGAATCGAACTTGGCAGCGCATTCCAAAATCTTGGGCCAAAAACCAAGAACACTGGAGAAAGTAACATTCTGGAAAAGAAGACTCTAATCGACAGCGAAGCATTACACAATATCAGTGGTGACTAAAACATGGGAGGGCTACACGAAACCAATAAAAGAGCAGACACTAGTTTCATTTAACAAGCGTAACCGAGTTCACTCAACCTCAACTCCAATAAACACCCCACTGGGCAGTGATGAATTCAGCAGGCTTTTATGTATTAGTGCACCTAGTCAACATTTGCTGGTTGAATGCCTGGCTGGCTGGAACGTTTCGGTTAACACGTGAACATCACGACAATCGAGTCTGTGTCAGTGAACATAAAATGACTGTTCCTGTTTCGGAACAATGCATTCATTTTTACAGTTGAAAGTTTGGCTTCGCAGGCGATTGAGTGCTTTCCTTTTAATGGCTTTCATTGCGGTCGTAAACATTAATGACACGTGACCGATTTCTGCCCAGGGGCAAAGCAGGGTGTTTTCTACATTTTAGAAGCTGTTAGCTCTCAATAACCTGTAGTGTTTTAAACTGAGCTTTAAATTAAAGACAACATGATGTGCTTTGACCATAAAAATCTCTAATGCACTAATAATCACCAGCCAACCAATGTCTTCTGTAGCGCTATATACTTGTATCATAACCAGCTCGCAGTGGATCGACCAAGTCGAATTACCTCCTGTACTGCATCGCTGATAAAAAACTCATTGTCACCTGGTATTTTCGATACGATGCCAGCAGGTGCAATGAAGTTAAGGATTATCGATCTGTTTAGTACCACACAATCTGGCGCTCATTCATCTGTTGGATATCAACAGATGCATGATTAAAAAGGTGTCGTATCGTTAATTTCGTGTGGTCATGTTTAGGCCTACGCTCAGGATCTCGTGTTCGCCGTCTAAACAAATGTATTTAATTCGTAGTTCCTTCACAAATCACACAATTGCTCTGAGGTCCGGGAGACAGCGCCAAAGGCGCCGATGCTAACAAGTTTTGGCTCTGTGACGCCGTGGCAGGAGTATGATCACACAAACGTTTTGGGGGCAACGGAGATACCTAGGCCTACTTATGCTACTGAACAAACATTCATACTATAAAAATAATACAGTGATATATATATATTCTGATATAACGTCACAAATTTTGCAAGTGACAAAATATTCTTTTCCAATGGTTGCAAAAAGTGATATATCGGATATAATGTATAATTCTACCCACCGTAGGTCTGTATTTGGCTGATGTTGACTCATACAACTTTTAAACACTTCCCGGGCCGCTGCTCAAGATAATGAATGATCCCCTTAGGTCTAATATTAGTCACATAGCGCAAAGGTGCTGCTAATTAAGATGTTTTGTCGTTATGTGGGCAACGCGTAGTAAAAGTCTATAAAATTTAGACTTGTTTATCATTACTCAGTGTAACCTGAAGGGTGTAAATTTCCATAAAGCAATTAGGTTAGAGCCATCTAAATTAGCTAAGCGTTAGGCTGGCCTAACTTTCAGCCACCTCGGCATTTTCAGCATTAGCCCCATAGGAGTGGTGGGGTATTTCTTATTCACAGCTTTAGTCATCCAGATAAACAATTTATCTATGAAAGACTCGAGTCTAAATGAGCTCCAATAATTCAGGTAAGTGGAAAGAGAACGATCGTAGACATTTATGTCAAGAGTCGTGACCTTCAGTCGGGCAACTTTGTCGGAGTACAACACAAGCCACATTATTGCATGCGGATGTACCACAGCTATTCAGTAATGCGTCTCCTGTCTTTCGATTCTGATTTTATTTATTACAGTGATACGAATTTCTTTTATGACCCATCCAACTCGGGTGAGCAATTTATATATATATATATTACATATATATTATATATGTATGTATTTAGTATATTTTTTATAATTTAAGATTTATGTATTTATTTTTAATATACTTTTACTGTGAACAATTAATTACTAGAGGAAAGGATTAAACAGGTAGGACAACTAAATTCTTAAAAACAAAAACAAAAAGTATAAATTGTCCGAGTCTTGACTTAATGTACTGCCATTTTAAACGTTTTTTGACACTCTATTTTAAATTTTGTAATTGTAAATAAAACATTCAGAGATGGTTGATCAATTCTGCCTAATAATCTAAGCAAACGGGGTTGTTATCACGTACTTAATCATGTTTATTTCTGCCGACCATAATCATTTTACTTCCAGTAGAGCTTACTTACCTCTGATAGCCAGCATATCTATATAAACAGCGTAGCCGGCTTATTCTAGACTCTTTACCTGAAATTCTTGCTTATCAAGAACAATCTTGAACAGTGACAACACGCGATATCGTTAAAGCATTATAGACCAGCCTATGAATTATATCACTCACTGAACAAATGAAATTGTAGACTTAAATTGACGGTTCCGGAGGGGCCACGCAGGCCATGTATCCCTCCATCCTACTTTAGAAAGGCAGTGCAAAGAAGGAGCAGTTTTGCAAGGGTTGATGAATACCTCTAAACTCACATGGAAATGATCCTGGTTGGTGTGGCCACTTCTGGATCCACCAGCGCAGGTTTATAGTGAACTGTTGTACTTTAACATCTGGGTTGCGACATGTATAAAGGACCATTTCGTCGTTTTGCCTTTGAAATTACTGGGGCCTGACTTTGTGATCTGGACTTATTTCACCAGTTTATAGAGCGAGAGGCAAAGTTCGGTTATATGACCTATGCGTCACAAATATGTACCAGAGCTGCACGTTCCAAAATAATGCCCCTGAGAAACAAATATCGCAATTACAAGTATTTCGATATTGCGTCTCACCATGGAATAGTCTACGTGTCCTATCAAGTGTCGTTAATGAGCTTCTTTGAGCAATACCGAATGAACATACCATTGTTTGCGCCGTCTAAAGAACTTCTTGTTCAATGGGAATGTAAGCAGGATGCATTGTATTGTAGAATGTGGAATTGGTTTAGTATAAGTGGGAAGGAAATAGATCGACCATCGATTCGCATCCTTCTCAGCGTTCAATTACTGATCCTAACTCGACAAATGAAACCGCGGTTCGCTACTGGATCAATTTATGTGATTATTATCAGTTTCCGAACTTAAATTATTACAATTCAATTTCGGATCTTGTAAACATTTTACAAACGATTACAACTAAGCAACTACGGGCGATAAGTGAACGGGTGAAGCTGTTCAATATTCAAGAAAATAAGAGGCTACGCGCCAAATGGAAGAATATTTAGTTATCAATTGCTGAACACAGCCCTAACATACCGCACTAATCACCTAGGCAATAATTATTTGATTACTGACTTTTTAAATACCAACATTCAAAAGATATGTAAAACTATACAACCAAACTCATTGCAACATGCTCTAGGAACATCTGGTGAACATTGTTTGTCTAATGATTTTAACAGTTCGCATGCTCATAAGTTTGGGGTTTGAATGTTAATATTGGCGTGATAATTACTAGTTTATTCCACATCTTTCTTTATTTGCCATGTTCATTCTTCTTGTGTTTAAGGAGATTTTGGCACAAAGACAGCAGGAATATAACAACCGAATAGACTTGCTTTACCTATTGCGTAGATAATAAGCGAATCTGTATGTTAAAACGTCTTCTTTCAGCGATAAATTACATGTATTAATAAATCGTTTAACATATCAGTAACGTATTAATAAAATACTAGCCCCTCGCGCGTATAGTATCTTCGAGCTAGTTCAACAAAATGTAACACTCACGCCTTTTTTCTTCTCATATCATTGGCCAGAGAGCACCAGCATTTACCATGCTTACATACAGCTTGACAAATATGCGTCTAAGGTCATTGTTATGGAGATGTCCTGACTATCTTGCAATATCCTGTTTGAGCAAAGTGAGCAAGCCGACTGTTTGGGGGTCTGACATATTTGACCTTTAGCTATTGGTATCTACAGAAATCGAATGGTCATTTTGCGTCTGTGCTGATCTGGACTTAGAGATTATCACCTAATATAATATGCCAATATCTAGGGCCTACTTTTTTTCAAACAGACTGATAGTCTGCAATTAATAATTATGGTTTGGATTTAGATATGAAAATCGCTGCAGGTTGAAACAACGGACTTATAATCTGAATTCAGTTTGAAAACATAACCAACTATACAGAGTTTTGATCAGCAAAGTGACATCTCGTACAGGGGTGTGAAGATTTCGATGCAGTTGCCATAAAGTTCGTAGGCAAGCATGAATAATAATAGGCTAACATAATAACAATATGCATTTATCATGGCATATACCTGATCACAGAACTCTAGAGTCTAGACTGATATATTGCGACTGTCTCAGACCATTCTCGGTGTGATTCGAGACATCCCTTATGATTAATTGGGCTGTTTACATCTTACTTGAGTCATCAGTAGTCCGGCAAAAGACTGTCCTCAAGACCCCAGGTTACATGTTTTAGTCGAAGTCAGTGACATGCGTTGTGAAAGTCGGGAGTTGTTTCATGGGTAACAGGACAATAACCCCCTGGACAATTACCCCCCGAACAATTACCCCCGGACAATTACCCCCCTGGACAATTACCCCCGGACAATTACCCCCCGGACAATTACCCCCCATGCAAATAACCCCCCGGACAATTACCCCCCTATACAGTAAAGAGTAGACATGAAAGACACAATTCATAAAGACATACAATTATTAGACAACTGGGCACAGAGTAGACATGAAAGAATTACCAAACATCAAAAACTAATTATTAGACAATTATCAGACAATTGGGCCCAGACTAGACGTGAAAGAATTACCAAACATCAAAAACTAATTATTACAACTGGGCACAGAGTAGAAGTTTTCAGTCGAACGTCGGCAGTTTTCATCCAACCATTTGGAAGTTCATTGGATTTATTCAAAGAGAGCAATCATTACAGCAAGTTCACTGCAGCCAATTTCTGGCTGGTCACCCATCACAACCTCCAAGGAAGAAGTATGCTGACTCCAATGCACGGATTTTGACCGTCATTAGCAACTACAATGAGTGCAATGTTCTTGACTATCTACGTGGAATAGCTCACAACCTTTCCTTTTAAGTTCAATAAACTAATAAACAATAAACAGCATTTTCTGTTACACATTTAATTTCATGCTGTAACGTTGCATGGTTCTCCAATATATGTCTAATAAATTAATATATAAACTGTATGATTAATATACATTATTTGTATATTTATATAATTAATATATCAGTGTAGGGGATAATTGTCCGGGGGGTTATTTGCATGGGGGGTAATTGTCCGGGGGGTAATTGTCCGGGGGGTAATTGTCCAGGGGGGTAATTGTCCGGGGGTAATTGTCCGGGGGGTCATTGTCCAGGGGGTTATTGTCCTAGAACCGTTTCATGCTAAAGGATATTTATGAGTCTTAAGAGATTCTATATATATGCTGTTGTTCAGCGCAGTTTATTGCAGCAATATAAGCACACCAGACCATTTTCCCAGACTTAGAGACGCGTAAAAATAGCCCTACCAACTAAACCTCTGTTAGCCCCGCCGTATTATATATATATATATAATTGTACATATAGGCCCTACACGTATGTTTATTAAAATAATTGGGCCATACGTAACTTTAAGTTGCACGCAATACATATAAGAACAGTTACAGTTTTAAGCTTAACACAAACCTTTTGAAAAGTTTTCTAAACCTTGGACCAGCGTATAGTCTTAAGCTGTACACTCTACAAACGTCCAACCAACTGATCTTGTATCACTCATCTGGCTGTCATTTATGTCTTACCTACCCTCTATAGTGCAACGGGAATTTGCTTGTAGCAAAATGTGTATGGGTCTGAGCATTTAGGTAGCGCCTTTTTAGAATTTCACAAAGTTCTTCTTTGTAGCTGAACTTATGTTAGAGTTCTAACAAACGAAAAGTTCGTCAGTATACCAATGACGTTCGTGTGGCTGTAGATGGTGTCCTCCGGCAGTCTCGCGCAGACACGTAGAAACCGACCAAGGAATTCGCTTCTACGGTTGCACTTGAATGCGTATTTGATTGCAAATGGTGCTCTTGTATATTCCCTAATACATTACAGTAGTAGCCTAAATAAGGCGATGGAGATCCAAGGTATTGTTGCATTAACCAACAATGATGAATTGATGATACTGTGAATAAGTAGGCCTACGTTGCAACAAAGGCTTTCCTCGGACTTAGAACTTGCATGGCACGCATCATTTTGCTTAAGGAAGCCAATAGGCTAACATTAGAAATAACAGTTATATAAATTATGTATCTGAAGGTAGAGCTGTTAGTTTTTTGGCCATAGTTTGCCAGATGTTCTTGGCAGAAGAAAGCGTCTTGACCGCAGAAAATATGGACAAAAACATATTAACGACTACCAGAAGACTGGAATGTCTCTCAACTAAATGGACTGTATGCATGAATTCAGACTAAACTACGTTTATATCTTGGTATAACAGGAGCTTAACTACACATAGTTCTATTTCTCCTCAGTTACTTTACGGATACTTTAGCTCGGATTTAGAAGAAAAGGACAAAATCAACATTGAAACTCTTCGGTGAGGAAAAACTAACAAATTATTTAACTTATGTGGTGTCCTAATCGTGGCAGAAATGTTTGTTGTCAGTGGCGCTTTCCAATGAAGCATTCAAAAACCAGGATGTTGGGTGCATTTAGGTCTATTTATCTAAAACCACTCTATACTCAGTGAACAATGCACAATTGTCCATGTAATGCAGTTTAAAGTAATGCAGTGTAAATTTATGTAGCACTTTTAGCCATCTCTCAAAAGCGCTGCTAATACGGTTATACAACTGACCTAAGTAAGGCGACGTAAGGTAAAAAAATGTGCTATGCTGAGCTGAATCACAAGGGACAACATTCCGCGACATATATGCATATCGAATCAAGTTTCTGTTCCGCGTCGTCCATCTTTGCTTTCTTGAAAAAATTGACGTTTCTCCAAATGATTTATATCTCTACTATTAGCTGCATTGGCTTTGGTTTAATCAACGATTTACAGCTTTACTACTTAACAGATTATGTACTTTAGAATAAAGATGCATCTATGACTTTAATTCTGTAACAGTTATTAAAATTATTACACTTATTGTAGGCTCATCACTAGTCTTCGCTATAGGACCGTCATAGACGATATGGAAGAAAATATATATGTTTCTGTTTCTCTATTTCTATGTTCTGTTTATTATGAAATGACATTATATTAGAATTCAGATGGCCACCATCGGGTACCATGAAATCAGCGCGCATTGGAGGAAACCTGGTTGCCAATCTTTAAGTCAAAACCACTTGCAATCTGGATCAGTGACTTTCATAATTGACCTATTCACGATTTGAAGAAATATTTACAACCCAAGGGTGATAGGTTTACTGGCAAAAGTATCGACAAATACAGATGTCAACGCAATCAGACTTGCCACCAAAGGAAATCCCTAAAACTTATCAATCCTAAAAACTCACTGAATCTAAACTACCAATGAATACCGAATTCCACAGTGCCTACCAAAATCACAGCGAAATAGCGTCAGCAGATGCTTTAACCTACTCTCACGTAGCATCGGTCCGCGAAATAGATGAACCATTCAAGAAAAGTATGTTCATAATTCCAACCACTAGATACGAATTAGGGCAATTCGAAAAGCAAAGATGGACGACGTGGAATACAAACTTGATTCGATATGCATCGATGCCGTGGAATATTGTCGCTGCAAACAATTTCTATGATGTTGAATACATTAAGTACTTCATAGAAATTATCGTCAAGACAAAGGTGATGGAAATGAACGGAGCTAGCTGCTGTATCAATGTCTAGGATGAACAGCTAGAACTGATTCATACATTCCTTTACCTTGGATCTCTCATCGCAGAGGATGCAGAATGCACTAAGGAAATCAGAACTTACAGCTTGTTCCTTTTCACTCCTGGAAATATCTGTCTTTAATGATGCAACTGGGAGACTGGTTCCCCTTGATCTCTTTCTTTTACTCTCATTTATGTGCATATGCCTAAATGCCTGCAGAGTTGTTCAGCCGCTAATGATTAAAGGTAACATTTAAGTTCACTTCAGTCTTTTTCTTAACACCAACGGGTCACTTCTGTCAAACTAAAGACTGTATTATTTTTGCATAGTCGGTCTAAGAGCTCCTAAGAGTAGATATTTTGAAGAGCCGCAATATGTATTACTACACACTTTATCCTTTGTCCACAAAAACAAATGCAGTATTGCAAATAGTGCAGTGACTATCGATCTTTGATTTTTGTATACCGGTAAGACGCCTGCATTTTCTCCGGCGTAAAAAGGATAGTGACTGATGATTCAATTCAAGAACATGCATAGGGTTTTAATTTAATACCAGCCAGGTTTATCTTTTATTGGTCCGATGAAAGCGTTTATCTATCGGACCAAATTTGCTATATGATAGCAAGTCGAGTGAGATAATAATTAACACTTTCAGAGCTCGTGTTAATAAGTCAAATCTCTTAAGCATAAAAAATCTGACAATCTTGTTTCGTCTCTAATGCTTTTATGCGATCAACAATGCTAATAGCTCGAATGTTATTTGGAAGGTCTGCGGTTGCGTGTTCGCCTTTTGTCATGTTGATTGCACATGGTTTCTTCTTTAATATAAAACAACATTATTGCTAAGATCATTTTAACAACAGAACGACTACCCTGAGGTAAAAAGTAATGAATATTGGCAAACAGCCCGCAACCATGAAGCTTAAAATAATTAATATGATGCAAATATGGTGCCAGTGTATTTGATCAGTTCTATTGGTTTTCTAATTCTCTGGTTCAATGACAAGACATTACGGCGATTAAATAAGTCCTTAACTAATTTCGTTTAATTTAACATTTTTATCCTTTTTACGTTGGAGGAAAGGTAGGCCTCTTGGCGGTATACAAAAATCAATGTTCAATAGTAGTAAATCTAAGTAGTATCTACAATGTTGTTAGGAGAAAACGAAAGGATGAAACTGTGAATTAAAGTAAGTAGGTAGCCTTTATTTGCATCTGCCAAGCGCACATTCATTACACTGTAAAGAACGATTACATAGATATTTAAAATAAATTATAACACGAACAAATATAATAGACAAAACTGAAAAAGTAGAACAAGGCAAGGTAAGATAAGATGAGTTTACTCTCCTGTTTAAGTGTTACTTAAGGGCCGTATCGAGGAGTTAAGGATAGTATACGGTAATAGCAAACAATTTGTCAGTTTTAGCACATGACTCGGACATTGGTCGTTTACGCGTGGAGATAAAAGACAAATCCAGAAACAGAAGTGACTAGTTAGCAATCTGACTTCGAGCTACCTTCAAGGGAATGCGATATTGAAGTGTCTGGAATGATTTAAGTGGCATCCTTTCAAGAATGATTACATGCACCTACGTCAATAGATGACATGGAGTTACAAGAAGATCATAAAATATACTCAGGAATAGCATTAAATACTCAACTATTACCGTTCCTGAAAAAATTAACAAACTCGTTGCAACGTTAATATGTTATCAAACAATTGAACATCTTGGAGAACAAGTAATGGCGACTAAAGTCAAAAAAGGAGAAGACTACAGGTGAGCTTATCAAAAACGGTTTGCTGCGTTTATGCAGGGAGTTTAAGACCAAAAAGAAATACATTAAGAAATACACTATTTGTCTTAATTAAGAATATCCCAATTTCTGCGAAGTACTTTTACTGGGAGCACGTTTCCATAGTTACTTTCTGCAACATAAAAGTTACAAAAAGGCAGTGAAGTAAATCTTTAGAATGAGTAAATTAGAATATATTACAATCGTGCAAAACTCAATATTAATATTAGATTTGTGACTGCTTTCCAGGTTAGGTGCAATGCAACGTTCGTTCTACGCATATTTGTTCATTTTTGTTGTTGGAGTCTTTCTATTTGCAATCTATCTACGACTGATGGCAAACACCAAAATCAAAAGTTTTAGAACCGGCGTATGGACAAAAGTACCGACGAATACCGGTATGAGCTTGATTCTCCTAGGAAATTCAACCATCCCGCAAAACTTTGCGTTCTCACACTATGCTACCTCTTTGTTTAAAGTGCAGCGCAGTAATAAACCAGTCATCTATATGACTCTTACATTTTAGTGAGGCGAATCAATTGAGTCTTTGCAAAGACAGAGCTACGTGTCTTAAGCCAAACCGACCAAAAATGACAAGGACCATGCAGACTAGTGGCTTTACTGTTTCTCCACGTTTGTTTACAACTGTTGAAGAGAACAAAATCGCTTATTTATGGACTAGATTTTCAAATATGATAAGGAAGACACACAGATTGGACCATTTGTAAAAACATAGGTGCAGACCTATAGGTTCAGACAAGGATAAATTTTTGTCCTTTTTGACCCGAGACAACATTAATTGGTAAAATTTGTCCTAAATTTTTTCCATAATCGACGATCAAAATAAACTTACGGAGCCATATTCCATTCATAATTTAAGCCTGCAAGTCTACGTAAGTATGCTTCAATAATTTGTCGCGAATCTATAAGTGATTCCAAGGTAAAGAACTGCATGTGTATGTTATCCTGTTTTAGCATCGATGCACTTTATCGTTACCTCTGTGGTGATAGATTAGAAGAGGCAATGATTATGATAAAGTCAGTCACTCTTCTTACTCGATCGCCGTTTCATGTTTACATATTAGCAATCGACGACCTTAGAACATCTATCGAAAAGGAAGTGAGTTGAAAAAGTTCAAAGGAAAAATATATTTCAAGATGACGATTATATTAGCTTTCATTTGTAGCGCAACATCATAAAAACTAGTAAGGTGTTCATATCAGTAGCATTGTGAGAAAACTAATTGCCAAGTTCGAACAAGGCTGATAGCCAGACGTGCGAATTCCTTAGATACTTAATCAAGAAAGGTTTCTGTTGAACTGAAAAATCATCATTGCTGCGCGAAATTACTACTGTTTTGTGATGCTACTTTTAGCTCAGCAGTTGGCCACTGAGTTTCCGAAATAACATGAACTACACAATACTTCCGGTACAGTTTCCAAAAGAACCATATGGAACCAATTGGAGAGATTTGTTCAGGCCGTGCGCAGCCCAGCGCCTTTTCCTTCCAGTAAGCAGATACAGTTGGAACAACTCGAAAGTAATATATTTATTCGAAGTTATCTGACAGTAGGCCTACACTTCGCGAAACATGTAATTCTTTTCGGTTCTGTCCCCGTAACGTAACCCGGGTTAGTTACTTTACTGGACTGGGGAACCTGAGAGTAGATATCTTTACTAGGCCTTACATAGATGTTCTAGGTTAAACGATGATTGTTTACTCATCTAGCTTAGACGATATCTGTCGTAGCATTTCTCAGTTTTTGCGCTAGGCATATTATTAAGTCAAGTCACTTGACCTATAAAGCATTTAGAAATATCTTTGCAAAATTAATACGATTGAAATGTCAGCGACCTCAGAACTGCCTAAATTGGAGCAATATCGACAGCTGAGCAAACAATAGCATTGTTGCAAATACAACACAGAGGCGCATACTCTGTAGTATTACATCTGCGTATATATGATGTTTGTGTCATTTCAGTCAATTCTTAGTGATCTGGCGGCCATCTTGTACGTTGACACTGAGGTGTTATTTCTTCGGCCTCTCGACGACATCTGGCGGATATTCGACGATTTTAATGAGACGCAAATTTCAGCCTTATCTCCTGAAAGTGAATCGCCAGACGGCAGTTGGTACCTTGCACATCCAGAGACACCACGAGTTCCACCGTATGGTAGGACTAAGCATATTTTCAAAATCCATTTCCAAAACTTGCAAAATCACGTAACCGACTCCTAGTCGGTTATGTCATTCCGATGCCAGTGATTTAGAAATGACTTACTCAGGATTATGGTATTAATCAAGCTACTTATAAGAAATTATTGTCAACTTCTATAGCGCCGGTCCATAATGCGAAAGGTATCAACCGACCCAGCGATGATGTGCTAAAACCAAACAGTAATCCGGTCAATACCCAGTCAACCGAGACAAAGAGGCATCCTGGGTGGACAAGCCAGCTTTCAGAGTCGAGTCCTGAGACCGAAAAGACACGAGACTGAGCAGAATGAACAGATGCGAGGAGAAATTTCCAAAATCTAGGTTCACCAGTCGAAAAATGTTGTTAACTAAGAATATTTCTAACTTTTGCCATAACCAACTATTGAGTTACTGACTGACAGTGCCAGGGCTATGACTGTTATTATTGTAGCCTAGCTGACATTTAGCGTTTCGACCTTTCAAGCAGTGGGATGGTTTCTTGTATGACCGTGGAATGATGATGTCAATTACAACATATGTTGCAAATATATGTAGTTAATGGTGACAAGGAAAAATGTCCGTTTATTCCACTTTGCCTACGTATTGATTTTTCTGCAAATTTAAGTAAATATCTGCTAATGTTCAGTCATATCCAAAAACATAAATTTTATAATTACTAATTGGAATAATTATACGGCTTACATCCATTTCCGATCGTTCTTGATCTTTACTCATAACCTTATACTGGTACCCTAGTCAGTACTAAGCTCACTTGTTCGCTTAGACTGGTTTCCTAATATCCAATCACTATAACCTCTTTTCCTGGCTTCGACCCTAACATCACCTTACATTGGCTCTTCAGCAATCCGTCCCTAGCAACATTTATTCTAATCAAATATAGCAGTTTGCTAATAACCTAAACCATAAAAGATATGTAAGATATACAAGTCCATCCACCAGAGTATCCCGCCAGCTGTGTGTGAAGATAATGTTTGTAGGAAGTAACAAATGTCCAGTTTGCTGTTGCTAAAACGTTTTCGTAAAATGACTGTCTAAAAACAATTTACATTATCACGCAAATGCACCAACTTATCACAAATTAATAAATCTATAATATTTGTTTACATAACATTATATTAGAATCAGGATTAGCCAACAACAAGGCGAGCCACGTGTTGCTATGCACTGGCTACGTGTCCAGGACCTTGGGATTCGGGCAAAAGAAAATGAGAGCGCTTCTCTTAAGTTCCTCTGGGACACGAAACGTTTACTTTATGTGAAATTGTATAGGAGTCAACACCGGCATCTTTCTTATGAATGCAACAAGAATGAGAGAAGTGGAATGGCTTAAGAACATCATGTCATTGTACGAAACTCACAAGAATGTAGTAGAGTTGGGAGATCAAGATCTTGTTAATATCTACTTCAGCTACTTTCCAGGTTAGTAAGACCATAGACAGAATTGTCAAAAGTTGGCTCCCCCATAAATTTTAAAGTTATATCCTAGCTAAATTCTCTAAAAGTATTGAATTACTTGAATGCATAATGAAGACATATATGCAAAATATCTTGAGCTTTTGCAATAACAATTATTCTATCAAGCCAGTGGAAAAACTGATTCCTTACTTTAACTCTGAAGTTACAATTACAAATGCAAATCGCGGTATTAGAACGATGATTTTTGTGTAACCAGAGCTTACGAACCGAACCCTTCTTTCCTATCGATTTTGTTTTGACTGAGCGCCTGTGAATAAGCTGGTTCTCGCAACTTAGCTCTCGTTGGGCGCTGTAGAAATCTCGAATTTACAATTTACGATTTAGGCCTGAAAGCAGCCATAGCGGGCTTTGGGTCAGTTCCGATATGTTATGTACCAAAAGAACCAGCTTATGTGGAAAGTGTTTAGAGTGTCGTGTATATTCGCATGGTGTGAAACGAAGTGAATCGAAATAAGAAAGTTTGCTAAAAGAGTTGCGCTTTCAGTTTTGAATATAGCTGTTGCTGAAAGTTATATTGCTGTCTTTACGAATAACTTAAATGCCAATAAAATAAAATTAAATATTTGGGCATTCTACCTAAAAGTAGAAATCATCTGTAACAGTATATTTTTAGATATTATACTTGAAATATTTAACTATTTAAATATTGGTAGTATTTTATACTTTTCCAGAAAAGTAGCTAACCCAGTAAAAAATTATTTTGCAACTCAGGGCTTATGAGTCCATTGGTCAAATGATTTCAGAAAGACTTCACTTGATGCAGTGTCAGTGGAATTATCGATCTGATCACTGCGCTTACAAAAGCAACTGCGAATGGACAAAGACCGGAGTCTCCCTGATTCACGGAAATCGAAACGTATTTCACAACAACAAGCAACCAATATTTCGAGCAATTTATCAAATGTTTCGGGATGTAAGACTCTAATTAATTACTTTAATCGTTTAAGAATGAGATCATTCACATTTTGGCTTAGGTTAAATTGCATATTTTATATTTTACAAGCACAGAATAATAATAATTAATGATAATGATAATAATGTTAATAATAATAATAATAATAATAATAATAATAATAATAATAATAATAATAATAATAATAATAATAATAATAATAATAATAATAATAGCCGTCGCTTTCAGGGGCACGTTTGGAGACCTCAAGGAAGCCGCGTACTGATGGCACGATATGTACATTAATTTACATTATATTTACATAGAATAATAATAATAATAAATAATAATAATAAATAATAATAATAGTTATAATAATTATAGTAATAATAATAAAAAAGTAGCTTATAGGCTAACATTCAGGATGACATGCCACAGCAACCAAAAATCAGACTAAAATAGTAGTGACGTTATACTAATGCTCTGTTCCATTACTCCTTCTTTATTACAAGTTTCACACAACTTCGCTAGAGGTAAATCATTAATATCTTCACTATCATCGTTATTATCGTCGAAAATCACAAAGGAGCATGCCATTATCACCAGCATCATCGTTTTTATCTAGTGTAAAAACAGCAAAGCCATTTTTATTGACATCGTTTGATTAATTGTCAAATCTGTATAGTGTTCGTGTTTATTGTAGTACCGCTTTGACGAAGACCCTGAGAAATTCCTCAACAAGAGGATGCTTTATAATCTGTTGCGTGGAAATAAAACGAACTGTGAACAGGTTTCCGAAATCTTTCTCAAACAGCTTTACGTTAACGTGGCGCTAGCTACAAGATCGTCGAAAACAACGGCAAGACCCAGAAACTGCACTCAATTATAAATTTCAAATTACCGGCACTACTGTATAGTGACAGCTTTGCTGTGAAGATCCACACGAGCGTTAGTCTTGTTATTCGAACAGCACAAACTGCTTCGTTTGTTCCGATCAGCTTATTTCAGAGTGATGCTCAATTAATACGGCGCCCTTTGATTGAACACCTTCAGTTTTTCAGTATTCATCGGATATTAAACCTCATATCTCACTAAGTCTGCACTAGTAGGTGCTTCTTCCTTTTTCGTTATCATCATTATTGGGATCATCATAATCATCGTCATAATCATCAACATCCTCTTCTTTTTACTTCTTTCATTTAATTTCTTCTTAATTATCTTCATCACCTTCTGTGCGCTGCCATTAGGCAGATCGAAGAATTCAACGATACTTAACAACGTTACATTGAAGCAGAAAAAGAGAGTTTTTTCAATTGGAAATATGATGAAGAAATGTCGACAGCCTTTTACCAATCGTCTAAGACTAAGGAAGTGTTAGGTTTTGAGAAAGACAGATCGTGCAGCGAAGAATATCTTGTGTTAGGTTACATAGCAGAAATGACAAGCAGACTTTTTACTGTGGATGACTTCGATTAGCTACAGATAAACATCTTATTAGGTTTCTTGCAGTTGAGATTATTATGTCCATCATTCGCCAGGCGGCGATGGAGCTGATTGGTCAGATTCGCCAAAGGGCAACAATTCACAAATAATTCGCCACAACGAAATGGTTTCGTTAGCGTAACGTTGGGCAGTAAGGATCGATCAGAGTAACCATAGACG
The DNA here is from genome assembly GCA_964023275.1 of Norana najaformis. Classification (NCBI taxonomy): domain Eukaryota; kingdom Metazoa; phylum Annelida; class Clitellata; order Crassiclitellata; family Hormogastridae; genus Norana; species Norana najaformis. The sequence continues at coordinate 13,586,258 of OZ029924.1, read as the reverse complement.
GAATTATGCATAGTTGCTCAGTGTAGATCAACACTTTTCTATGCCATTGAGCAGTACAGTTGGTACCGCTGTAAGCGGGGAGTAGGGCCTACACTGCAATTTCTGGGGTGCGCTTGGCCCAGGATTTTGGGATTCAAGAAAAACTCGTCTAAGGAGCTCCTAATCTGACGACAAAACTATTGCATATGATATAATTAGAAAGAATTTAAAATTTGAAAAATGACCTACTCAATTGTTCTTGCAAAACAATTTGCCCATAAACTTTTCATCGGAAATATTTACCGGCAAAAGTTACATTTTAAATAGTTCAAATTGCCGAATGCCACCCAAATAAAGATCATAAGAGACAATTGAAAATATTACAATACCTTGAATTTAAGGCGTGAAACGCAAACAGATTTAAAAGTCTTAATGAAATTATCATCTTGGCCTTTTGTTGTTATATAGCTCTTATAGGAAGGAACACAAGATTCTATAGGCACTATGACTGATTTTTTAAACTTTCGCAGAAATCGTATTTTATATGAGAAAAGAAACGAAAAACAACTGTCAAAGTTCGATGTCAAAAGACTTTACCGATTTGTGTGTCCGATATCTAAAATCAGAGAGAGATAGTAGGCCCTATACAGTGGAAATTTTGGCCATAAACAGGGCGTGAAAAGAGCAGGTCATTTGAATGTAATATCAGAAAGTGTAATTTGTCCTGGTATTGGTTTTTCTCTCACATCTTAAAATATCTTAACTGCATATCATTGTGCGTATGACTAAGACCGCTTATATTGTTTTCATATTTAAAAGCCTAAGACGATGATCAGCTCTACAAGGTGTATCAAACGTTTCTGACCCCAGAGCAGCAAAAAACAGCACCGGAAAATATAACGGATTCTGTGAAACTTTTGAAATGGTGTCGTCAGCCCGCCATCAAGAGGTTATATGACCAGCCGCTACGGCTACTTAATAATGTCTATCCTATACAGATCCCTGACTTCAGTTATATCCGACAGCCGTGTCTTTTACCATTTACCCGTTAGTACCAGATGGTTATTGTAACCGTGAGAAAACTCCTATGTCCTTATGCTAACTTTATCAGAAAAATACATATACTGAATGTGTAGTAGGTCACAATTACTTATTTACTTAAATGCAGTAAGCTAATATCTATAGCAAAAATACAGTGGTGTCAAAAACGTTTGTTGCACCCTGTATAAAGGCTACATATATGGGTTGCAAAACTGATAAGCTGATGCTTTCCAGCAGTCGAACAGTCGCTAGCTGCAAAAGTACTTCTGGTTGATTATATTGCCTTCATTAGCAGGTTTGGTGTCGCGTTTAACCAAAATGAGCAAATTTCCTGCAGTTTTTCTTCTTTTGACAACTACATCTTGCTTCACTGCTCTAATGCTAGCATACTTTCATGAAATAAACAGCTGGATTGGAAGCAGACAATTTCAATTTCTAAACGAACCAACAATGACAATGCTGACGATATTCACGACAATCAAAGAGATCGGAGTGATACCACATCATCAGATGGCGTTTAATATCGTAATGACAAACTGGCCTTCATTCGCACCTTATATTCGACCCGTTGTCTTTTTAAATTTTACAAATTCTTCACTAGCAGAAGAGGCAAAGTTGGCTGGCTGGGATGTGTTGCAGTTGGAAGGAGTTAACAAGGCAGGCACACCGTTGCTTAAGGACATGTATCGAACTGTATTCGACAGATACGAATCCTTGTTTTACGGCTTTGCGAATGCGGATATTCTGTTCGACGATAGCATTTTGAAAACGCTGTGGGGAATTCAGAGTAAATTAAATCAACTGAGTAACAACGTCTTAGTGATGGGAATACGTACTAACGTCGAAGTGAACGTCAATGTCACCTTCGACTCAGATAAATTTCAGAAAAATCGACTACATAATCTTGCAGCCACAAGAGGAAAACTATTTATTGATTCAGCCATTGACTATTTCTTGTTCACTAAAGAAGGTAAACGTACATTTAATTCGAGATTTAGAAGACTTTGTGAAATTTGCAATAGACAGCTAATATAAATATTTCAAACCTGGCAGCACGTAAGTGAAGCTCCAAACCCTTTAAGCTTTTCAAACACGCGTGGTCTGGTTCATCAGATATGCAGGATGGCACACAATTTTTAAATCAAATTCATGTTCAACCTATGCAGTTTCTGTCACCTGAAGTTGGATTGCCGGAAATTTGGAATATGAACCCATATGCCAAAAGTCTTTATCCCATCCCTCGGAAAACCAGGGGAAAGTTCTGTAGTTTTGTCAAAGAGCGCACCTCTCTTCGACCTGTATCTTCTGGAAAGTGTGTTGTGCCTGCTATACGTCTTTTCTTTGACCCGATGCTCATTCACAGTAGCCTATTCCACCATTTGAAACTTCTACCTTCTCGTAATTTGTCTAAGGAAAATATCTTGCACTCTGAACTGGAAAATAACCTCTTCCATTCTGTTTATAGTTGATGCTTCTTATCGTCCAGCTTCAGTGTACATTTCTAAACTTTGTAAGGGGTTATTATCAAATTTCAGTCGCATTAATAATTATCCTCGTGTCCTAACTGATGGGAGCCTACCATAAACGTTTTCACGCTTTGTTTGATTCAATTCAGTATAACCTTTCATTTAAGGTTCTGTATGCAATTGCCATTGTTCTGCCAACATACAAGAGATGGAAGCCTTGTCTGAATTTCAAGCCCCGTAGATCAAAAATCAAACTCCCAAGCGTCGATCAAAATATTCGAGTCACTGGTACTGATTTTAACCGGCCACTGTCAACATTCAAAAGTTACGCTCCTAACTGATGGGAGCCTACCATAAACGTTTTCACGCTTTGTTTGATTCAACTCAGTATAACCTTTCATTTAAGGTTATGTATGCAATTGCCATTGTTCTGCCAACAAACAAGAGATGGAAGCCTTGTCTGAATTTCAAGCCCCTTCAAGTCACTACTGATTTTAACCGGCCACTGTCAACATACAAAAGTTACGCTTCAAACATTAAATTATCAATGTGAAGTTAGAGTATGCTTTCAGTTTGTTCATTTCGTTCAGTTTGTTGTATGTAACGGTGCTTGAGATAACCCTCACACAGTTCTTACAAGCCCTGTTGCAGAGCTTGGCTTTCCAAGTATTTTTATTTTTTAATACCCTGGAACAAAAACCTTAGGCAAATTTATTTCTTTAAGTTGAAGTCGTGTGTAACTCTTATTATGCAGAAAGTACAAGTGATGCAAATATTAATCTTAACCAGTGTTTTATCGAGATTTCATAGATGGCAGCCTGAGAGGCATACTAATACGCTTCAATTTACTATAGGCCTACTTATGAACATTCACGACCCATAGGTTTTGTGAAGGTTTTCTGAGACAAGGTCGCATATTTATACAGGACAATCTGAAGTTCGTCGTCATGAAAATGTAGCGCTGCATGAGGCGTAATCTTAAAAATACACCCCTCGTTTGCGTAGTTGTAAATATAGCCTATCCATTTGTCAGTGACCTTCAACAGCTGAGAAGAAATCGTTGAATCACACTTGGTTATCATGCAAACAGCGTTGTTTGCTTTCTCTTATGAGCAGAAAAACTGCTTGGGCACCCTGTTCGCTGTATTTGATTAATGAAGGGAATGACCAATATCGGGACAAGTGTCACTTTATCCACCTTATGTCGCAAACTGATAAAACTTTATCTTGTTCCGACCATGCTCGTTTCACGTTATCAGCCCTCGACGAATTCAATTGACATTGATTATCTATTGCTGGCAAGTATTGCACTAGAAGTGTTGCAGTCGTTTCAAAACATATTTAAAATCCATTGAACTGCCAGATTGTAAAGTATTCATTGTTACTTTTTTGGTTAATTGTTACATTGGCATAAGCTATTCATTTTAAAAACCTGCAGCCGGCTAGACTATAAATTTAAACTGATTCTTTTTTACAAACACCTGAACGGTAGATTGAACCACTGTATAACACATTAGCCCAATAACTAATGCATTTCCTTGGTGTTTCTGGGTAACAGTGTGTAACGACCCTGCATAAGTTATTCGCGCACTATTGCCTCGGTTACTAAGCAGTAGAATAATTACCTGTTTCGGCTAGGGGTCAAGGTCCCTCTGCCGCTCAGGGAGCGTTAGGAAACAATAGTTTTAGCAACTGAAGTCTGACCTGCTTAATCGACAGATGGCAGCAGTAGCTAAAGCGGGCGCTGATCATTGCAATATGTAGGCATCGCTATGGTAAAAGCAATGACTTCGATGATTTTGGCTCTAAGATTAAGTCTTCTGAACACGATTGATAAAATGATTTTTAATAGATTATAATAGAAATAGATTTTTCTTTCATTCAAGGTTGTTCAATGAATTGGTCTAAGCTCAGCGAGGTTGCTATTGGTCGTCCAGCTTATGACAATTACTTGGTTGCCATGGCCGCGCGTTTCGGCGTAAACGTCATCGATGCAACGGCAACAATTCTTGCCGTGCACTTGTCGGAGACAGGAGTATTTTCACATGGGATGCTAAACAAAGATGTCGATTATAACAAGAAAATCATTGGAAAGTTTGACTATCACGAAGGATTTGCATCGAAAGCAGCATTCGCCACTGCATATAGCACTATGGAAAAAGTCGTAATAGTTAGACGAAAAAAGACCGCTGCAGTTTCGAAGAATAGTCGAAAAAAACCATAGATGATAAGGAATAATAAAACTAATCTTCATTTATAGTGTAAAATTATAAATTCATCAAATTCTTGCAACCACTGAGCAAAGAGTTAGTAAGAATATTTGGTCAATTATATAGCTCGTTCTAAACATCTGGTGCGGTCAACCTTTGGATCGAAGATGGCTCAAGACAAGACACGACAAGATAGTTCGTTCCGAGGAATCTATCGAAGGAACTATTCGTTAGTCAAAAAGATGCTAAAGTTTTTTAACAACGACAAGTTCTGCCGCACGTGAATGATGCTGAAACAATTGGACAGTGTTCAATGGCAGGCCTCGCCACAAAATTAGGCCAACAGCCCAACCAACAGATGACGGATCTCCTCGTGGCAAAAAACAATTAATCTAGGCTACATATTGTAGGACTGTTATTAGTTAGATGTATAATGTAGATGAGTATTTCTTTAATGAAATCTGCCATCGTCTACGTACCAGCATATTATTATTTTATTATTATTATTATTATTATTATTTGCCCGAGGTAGAAATGATCCCTAAGGAACTAAAAATGAAGTTAGGAGTATAAAATGATTGATCTCTGAGAAATCAGTAGTTTTCTCGGCCGTCTATTGTTATCATCATCATCATCATCATCATTATTATTATTATTATTGTGTCGGAATTAGGACGAAGACCAGCTACCAGCTGCAAAGATTCTGGGTGACTGAACAGCTTGGAAACGCCATCATGGCATCAGTTTTTCCGGAACCTCACCATGTTAAACTGTTGAACACATAAGCATTGATCCATCCATTGTCATTTAATAATAATAATAATAATTAATAATAATAATAATAACAACAACAACAACACTGAACATTGCCATCCTGCTCTAAGCCCGCTGAAGATGGCTTCTCCGTCATTATTTAAATAACTTATTAAAACTGCATTAATATAATAATAATATTATTATTATTAACAATAACAATAACAGTAATAATAATAAACTTAATAATATTAATAATATTACAAGCACTCACTTTACAATATCATGTGACAGTGTAGGCCTAGATATTGTAGGCCCCTAAAAGTAGGGTTGGTTCCAGACAGGGATGGCAAATTACACAGTAAAATGTAATTGAATTACAAATTACTTTTGAATATGTAATTCGATTACCAATTACAAATTACTTTAGAATTTCAGTTAAAATTACAAATTACAAATTACGTAATTTCAAAATACAAAAATTAAAAATTACTTTGAGCAATGAGGTTAGGAATTTGAAACAGGAAACACATGCTTTCTTTACACCAGTTTTTGCATACTGCCTTCACTTTATAACCTTTTTCACTACTTTCGCCATTCTCACGCTCTATTATTTCAAAAAACACGCCATCCAACATTGCCGACATATGAATCTTTTCAATAAAACTAGTATACGTGGCTATATGCTCCGCCATTATCGGTTTTAAGATGCAACAAAAATGAACGAACTTGCCACAAGAGCACCATACAAGGCCGGATCAACCGTTTTGCGCTTGCTTTAACTTTAACTGCCACGCTGGTTCCCTGCTAATTTGTTTATAAAATAAGTAATAGGAATTTTCAACATTCAAGGAATTTGAATTGAACACGACTAAAGTAATGAAAGTAATTCGATTTTACAGTATGTATTTTGAAATTACAAATTACATGAAAAAATGTAATTCAATTACAAATTACCTTGACGCAAATTAACAAAATACAAATTACCAATTACAATTGTTGTTGAAATTACGTAATTTCAATTACATTAAATAAGTTACTGCCCATCTCTGGTTCCAGAGAACCCCTAAATGTCGGATTGGTTTCAGATCACCCTTATATGAATAATGATATCAGACCACCCATTAAATGAGTAATTGTCTTAGGCCATCCTTTAAGCGAATAATGATTTCAGACGGAACCAGACCACTCCTTACGAAAGTATTGACCTATACACTTCAGAAATAATGGACTTTAAGCACTTCTGAAGAAAGTAATTACCCTAAATCACACGTAAGGTAAATATTTGTCTTGGCGCACCTGTGAAGTGGCTTTTGTTCTAAGCACCGCTCTGAAGTAACTGGTATTTCTATTAATATACTTTTGGTAATAATTCACATCTCATAAAATAATAAACATGCGAAATATGTATAATTGGCTTAGATGTAAATATTAACTATCCTTTCTCGGACCGAGGTCATATATCATTGACCTGCCTTCTGACTGTCAGTCATCATCAAAACCAAAACACCCATCCATCCGTCCTTCTAACCATACGTCTGGATTTCTGCGCATCTCTCATGATCTTACAAATTGCACCGACTTCGTTTTTAAACTGAACAATTGATGATACACGCAATCCATAAGTCTATCTGTCTGTCTGTCTGTCTGTCTGTCTGTCTATCTGTCTGTCTGTCTGTCTGTCTGTCTGTCTGTCTGTCTGTGCTGGCATCATTAACATTGTACACTCTAATAAAGCCTCTGCGGCAATCTAGTAATATAACTATTTATCGTAATCATAATATGTATATACAGTTATCTTAAGCTATGCGAACCTCAGTTTACGTTTCTTACATACATACAGTTATCTTTGGCACCGGTACTAACATTTGTCGTTGGCACCTGTATCTTCACTAATCGTGGGCATTCGTATTGACAGTATTCTTTGGAGTTATATGACCACCGTAGGGAAATGACTTGTTTGTATGTATGTGTGTTTGTGTGTTCTTACGCAAGTATGTATGTATTCATGTATGTACGGTATATATGTATTAAAGTATATTACTACAAGGCTGAAGATGTCTTGTATGCCGAGGACACCGATGCAAGGCATGCACTAACCGAGTTTGGCATTCCTTAGCTTAGCTGTAGGGCCTTCCTGCCTGTTGGCATGTTTTCTACAGTGGCGAGTCGCCATTTTTGCGCTTTTGGATAACCCATCAATAAAATCAAATGACGGGATTTTACTAGTCAAGCACTTCATGATATTCAGTAATGTATAACTGATTCAACAAGACTTATATAAAGTCACTAAACTAGCTGGAGTGTAGAGCAGCAACGTAAATTAATTAAAACAATAAAAGATGGGACAAACCCATTCTGAAGATATATAAAGTTGTTAAATTAGTTGGAGAGTAAAGCAGGATCGTAAAACTGTCCAAACGATGGGACGAAAACCAGTCTGAAAATATAAAAATGGTATTGGCCTACCGGATCAAATGTCTGAAAGTTGCGTGCTAACTATTAGCTGATAAAACATTTATGTCGAAGCTGTTTAAGTAGCCTTGTCAAGTGGATTCACCAAAAGCCCGTCCTCTATATCATCGCACTTGTCTCGCATTCTATGCGGAACAAACATATCTAGGCTTACATGCGAAGTTGTTAAGGTAATTACTACAATGATCGAGAATGTAATACTTAAATAGTAATAGCATACCATAATACGTACGTAAACTATCGTTTACTACTAAAGTCATGATTATAACAACTAATATAAGTGAGGTTCTACTAATACACTACAAAAAACAGCGTAACCACTGCAAAAAGTAAAAAAGTAAATTTGGTTGTAAAAAACAAAAAATCAAGGTAATGTACGCGTCATATTTAGAAATTTATATTATTTTTTGCAATTGACCCTCCAGACAAAGTAATTATATCTGCTCTGTTACAAATGAAGAAAAAGGCCATTTTCAGAAATTACCAGTTAAAATCAATTTTTTCACAATTTTAAGGCATAAGTGAACAACTTATTCTACTATATTTATTTATAATCATCTTTTTTAAAATATGAATATTCACTATAACCATAAACATTAATAAATTTTAATCTCCACATTGCTAGTATTTTCGAGTCTTCTGCAGATTAATTATAAATCTGAGCCCGAAAAGCCCAGAAAACTGCAGATACTCATTGAAAGACTTGTCATGACTTTTTAAAAAAAGCTAGAGTCAGGAGAAAAACCCAAGCATTGGCAACCCTGTAAATAACGAACAGGCAGACTTTGTTAAAACATATAGGCTCCTACCGTGCTAAAAAATTAAACAGAAAAGTCATGTCCAACTTTGAACGATAGAGCAGGATATGATATGAGAGCGAACGCTGAGTCAACGCATATTGCACAAATATAGCAAAACTATGCAGCAGGATGACCAGAATACTGAATTATAGGCGACATTATCATGCACAACGTAATGGTATTCTAAAGTGGTTCAAACTTCCGTCAGTGAGAATGCAAAGTAAACATGCTCTAAAGAGCTGTGAAGATGGCCATAAGTCGTTAAGAACATAAAGTTTTGGTATCAAATATATATGTATATATATAACTATAGCATCAAGTGAATGATAGCATCCACCATAGTGGACTGGTCTTAGTGGACTGAACTTCTTGCTAGTGACCTGCTTGCAGTTTGGTTTTGGTGCGCAATCGTGTGATGCCTTGTGCATCAGATACCGGCGCGAAAGAAGTTATTAATTAATAGTGTAGACAGTTCCGTATAACACCGGCCTTTACTGCTATATCTGGTATGTACAGTACAGTATCTCTTCAATCTGACTAATGCTGTCGAAATTTGTGTTCTTTCAGGAAATAACTAGATCGATGTCGATATAGCTACTTTTATTGAACAACAGACCGTGGCTTTATATAGCTGACAATGGCGCTTAAAAGTCACTCTGCAAATTTGGCAAGCTTTACCTAATTCTACTAATGAAACTGAAATAAACTATTAGGCCTACAGTAACTAATTTCCTTGGATGAATTTGTTTCCAACGAAGGCCTGGAATTTTTGTTACCCCGTTGAGCAAAGATGAATAACGTTGAGATAACGTGCCATAAAACTTCAAGGACCTAAACTATGGTCAACACTTCTGACAAAGTTAGAAATCTGAAAAGTTAACTTTTTAAAACTAAGTTAAAACAGTACTTGCCATGCCTATACCTGCGACCTGTTTATCAACAGATTTAGAACTCAACAATCGGGCATCTATATACAGGTTTCATTTGTAGCTTATTCTTCTCACTGTAGACAACTATTATGCATGAAAAGAACATGGTGATGATGACTAGAAAAGTTAAAATGCTTCATGTCTATGTCGGAGGAATACCTGTGATTTTAACTATATCTGTTTATAACCTGTTGTAAAATGTTCCAATAAAATCTTTGATTGGATTTGATTCACAACTTGTGCATATGACACATTTCGATTGCAGATAAAAGAAAATGTATAGGCCTAACTTTTCGAGGCGTAGTTTTTTACTCCAACATAGGCCTCTGTAGCAAGCAACGGGATAATTATCAGAACTATAATACAATGGCTTATAATTACACATGTAGTAAGAGAATCGCGTATCTCAAAAAAACGTTCATACGGTCAACTGTAATCCATTCAGTTTCACATATGCTGGCATTCTGCGTTGTCACTTTGGCTGAAATATTGTCTCAATGTGAATATAATATATTACATTATGACTTACACATATAAGTTATAATTATATACTGTTCAAATATAATTTATTCTGGATAAGGCTGGCGTAAATTGTATTTGCAATCATTCTAATGGTGTTGTTATTGTCTCTGACAGACACGCCCGCTCTATCAACCAAAAACCTACTCTCATTCCAGTATATATGCACAGACACAAGCATTGACAGAAGCAAACTGAGTCACATTCCACGATGTCGGCATGACTTTTAAAATGATATCTTAGCAATTACCTTATATCAATGAATTGCATACTTTCTAACCCTTCAATAAAGAATCTTACTGAATCTGATAAAATGAAATCTAAGTACTTTACGTTACCCGTTATTCCAACAAACACTGAGGTCAATCAAGTGCATATGAGAAAATCTTAATGCAAGTGAGCTGCATTGTTACGTTTGGAGGTTATATGTCAGCTGCAAATGCAGCAGCCTTTTTTCAGAAAAACCAAAAGTGTTATTGAAAATATTACTGTTGGCAGCTTGCGCGTTATGCGATCAATGTCGTTTCCTATCTTATTACGAGCACGACAAATAGTGACAAGCTATTTCATTTGAGTGGCCCCAGCACCTTTTGGCATAAAAGCATATCAGGCAATGAGTCATTATACTGTGACCCAATCTTTGCATAACTGGCTGCTAACAACGCTGCATCAATCAAGTAAGACCTAATGTCCAACTACTGTTGCTGATAACAAAAGAATATCATAAGCATATATTATACAGCCAATCGAGGACGTATTGATACAACAACCTACATCTGTTTGTCTATGTGTTAACTCTGAATTTATTTACAAAGGTATTAAACAACTACATGGGGCGACAGAGAACTCTACTGCAGCACACCAGTGTCTAGTGCAAATGACTTTGACATACTCCTTTTGCAACGCACGTCCAATGACAGTTTACTATGTCACTCAGCCACAATATCAACTACCCACAAAGAGAAAACGGACTTTAACAGCCCAGAATTCAGCTAGTAGTGATTCCTAGTATCTTACGCCTTACTGATATCGATGGCAGCTGCAACACTGTGATGCTCCTTTCAACGTAGTAGGCCTAATCAACTTAGGTCGCATCGCAAAAAAGATTAAACAAAAGAGATAAAAATAAACAGAAAGACTGATAGAGTGTAAGAGTAAAACAGATAAAGTAAAACTGATACATTAGGCCTAAGTCACCTCAATTTGCTGGAGGTCGAACGTTTGCCTCTATTGACCTACTCATTTCCTGCTATTGTCACCCAGCTGATTGAATGTATGCTGAAACTCTGTATATCGTATAATTTTGGTTATTGAAATGAGAATGTGTGAAACGTTTAAATATTGGTCTGGGTAGACTAAGTTTCGTTTTCTTATCGAAAGTGCATCGCTAAAACTTTTATTCTGTCTTGTTCTTCTTAAATGATTTCACACATTACCTACTGTGTACCAATTTAATTGATAATTATCTTAACCATGATTGCCTTAAATTAATATTTGGAATATAATTTAGGCCATAAGCCAATTGTATAGCAAGTTCCATTACATGTGAACAGCGACATAACTTATAAAAACTTCTAAACTGCATATGTCCATAATTGCGCCGCCATGGGTTCCGACTTATTTATTTACAACGGTATCACGGTAAGAGCTGCAAAAATAGGCAGCTCTTACCGTGATACCGTTGTAAATAAATAAGTCGGAACCCATGGCGGCGCAATTATGGACATCTTTATCGACACCGAAAAGGAAACAGAAACAAATAAAGTGCAGTGCAACTAATAAACGAAGTAAATACCACGTGAAGCAGGCTATCACTGAATATGCCTTACCTGCGACCGAGTTCCCATGAAGGACCGAGTTCTTTACGGGACTGTGTTCTGTATGGGACTGATTGCCGTACAGTACGGAGGGGGAATGGGCCCACCGCTGCCCACTTAATGCGGAATTATTAAAAGAGATGAGTCGAGTGCCAACCGATCGGTGCAGTAGTGACTTACACCCTGATCACTGGTCGTTATCGGGACAGAGTACGTAATCCGGGGCGGAGGGCTGTCACACACCATTGTCGAGGGCCACGTTGGAATGCCTGTCTGGGGACGGGTGCCTATGGTCCTGTTCGAAATGGAGAGTGACAAGCGGCCGCCTGTACAGCAAGTGATCGGCTCAGAGTGGGTCGCCCTTGTTGCGTGCAGGGTGAAATCCTGAAACCCCGCACCCAGGGGCGGAGAGAGAGGGCGCTACAGCATTCTTTGAACTGGTGACGGAAACTGTATCGATACACTTGATGAACGAGTGATTGCAGGAGTCCGCCTCCAGGCCACTCCCGAGAGTGAGGAGTCTTACCTATGTCGCAGATTGGATATGTCAAAGTGAAGAAATTAAAAAGGCACCGGGCAACGGCCTGGAGTGACTAGTATTCTCTTAAGGTAGCTAGTGTGCGCGATAATCTAGTGGTTAATGTGCTGGACAGTAAATCGTGAGGTCGAGGACTCAAATCTCCGCCAGGGCAGATATTTGTTTCGAGATTTTGGCTCCACTTGCGTCCCTTAAACAACTCAGTACACTGACCATACACTGTCAGTGGGAAGAACAGGCGACGATGGAGAGACTGGCCACCCGCCCTCAAATGCCAAGGCTAAGAGAAGTGAAATCGTTTACACTTCATAACCATGGCTACCTCTAGGGCTAGCTTAAGAGATTGATCTTCTTCTTCTCCTCCTTCATCTCCTCCTCTTTATTCTTTTTCTTTTTCTTCCTCTTCTTCTTCTTTATGGGTTTGCCTAGTTATCAATCTCCATGTAAATAGTTAGATAGACCTACCTTCATGTGTGAAGCTAATGTTCTCAATTGCTACATGGAATTTCTTTTCAGTACTCGGTTAGAGTTGAGAACATTCTTGATACGTATCATATAGTATATAACATAATCACTTATGTTACTGCAATTGTGTACTGTTTTACAAATGCGCACATTGAAAGATATTTCCTTGTATGATATAGACGTCTATGTAGTATAAAACTATACAGTTCGCAAAATTTTACATTTTCTTTTATCTGCAATCGAAATATATTATGCGAAAAAGTTATGAATCAAACCCAACCAAATCTTTAATAGGAACATTTTACGACAAGTTACATACAGATACAGTTAAAACTGTAGGCATTGCTTCTACATGGAGCTAAGCTAGCCTATATAGCCATCACGCATATGATAATTGACTACTGTAAGAAGAATAAGTTACAAATGAAAACTGTACATAGTTTCCCTGCTTTGAAGTTCTAATTCTCTTGATGAGCAGGTCGTTGGTATTGGGATGTCAAGCGCTGTTTTAACTTATTTTGATAAAGTTAACTTTTCAGATTTCTAATTTTATCAGGGGTAAGTTCATAGTGTAAGTCCAATAAATGTAAATTTAAGAGTAAGAGCAAAGTATAAGTGCGAAAGTATAAGTGTATAAGAGTAAGTAAGTATAAGTGTATAAAAGTAAGTGCAAAGTCTAAGTGCAAGAAGTGTAAATGTATGAGTAAGTGCAAAGTATAAGTGCAGTAAGTGTAAGTGTATAAGAGTAAGTGCAAAAGTACAAGTACAGTAGTGCAAGTGTATGAGTAAATGCAAATTATAAGTGCAATAAGTGTAAGTGTATAAGAGTAAGTGCAAAGTATAAGTGCAGAAGTGCAATGTAACCAACCTAACTAGGAAGGTCTTTGGAGTGCTTCACAAAGGAAATCGAGCAGCAGAAACTTGCAGAAAACGAAAACCTATCAGAACAAAAGACTCAATTATTTTTAAGAGAGATCCTTTCTCTAAAGGCCATAAATATAGGCTGTAAACAGTCTACAGAAGTAAATCAAGATTATTTGCACTGCAGTCTTGCCATTTTCAAGCAGCAAGCGTTTTGGTGCTGAAGATTGTTATTACATACTTGTGCCGTTGATTTATGAAATAGATGTACGAAGTAGAGGGCGCCCGGAAACCTTTAGGGTAGAGTTAGGAGAATGTGTCATATGTCTGAAAGGCTCATATGTCTGAAAGCTGTTAGCTTGTACTCTTGAATAAAACATTTATGTCGAAGCTGTTTAAGTAGCCTTGTCAAGTGGATTCACCAAAAGTCCGTCCTCTATATCATCGCACTTGTCTCGCATTCTATGTGGAACAAACATATCTAGGCTTACATGCGAAGTTGTTAAGGTAATTACTACAATGATCGAGAATGTAATACTTAAATAGTAATAGCATACCATAATACGTACGTAAACTATCGTTTACTACTAAAGTCATGATTATAACACAACTAATATAAGTGAGGTTCTACTAATACACTACAAAAAACAGCGTAACCACTCCAAAAAAGTAAAAAAGTAAATTTGGTTGTAAAAAACAAAAAATCAAGGTAATGTACGCGTCATATTTAGAAATTTATATTATTTTTTGCAATTGACCCTGCAGACGAAGTAATTATATCTGCTCTGTTACAAATGAAGAAAAAGGCCATTTTCAGAAATTACCAGTTAAAATCAATTTTTTTCACAATTTTAAGGCATAAGTGAACAACTTATTCTACTATATTTATTTATACTCATCTTTTTTAAAATATGAATATCACTACCACCATAAACACTGATGAACTTTAATCTCCACATTGCTAATAGTTTCAAGTCTTCTACAAATTAATTATAAATCTGAGCCCGAATAGCCCAGAAAACTGCAGATACTCATTGAAAGACTTGTCATGACTTTTTAAAAAAAGCTAGAGTCAGGAGAAAAACCCAAGCATTGGCAACCCTGTAAATAACGAACAGGCAGACTTTGCTAAAAGATATAGGCCCCTACAGTGCTTAAAAATTAAACAGAAAAGTCATGTCCAACTTTGAACGATAGAGCAGGATATGATATGAGAGCGAACGCTGATTCAACGCATGTTGCACAAATATAGCAAAACTATGCAGCATGGTGAACAGAATACTGAATTATAGGCGACAGCACAACGTAATGGTGATTCTAAAGTGGTTCAAACTTCCGTCAGTGAGAATGCAAAGTAAACATGCTTTAACGAGCTGTGAAGTTGGCCATAAATCGTTAAGAACATAAAGTTTTGGTATCATATTATTTCTGCATTTATTAGGCGCCATTATCTAATGACTTAGCATCAATCGATGGCTCAGAGCAGTTGTGAGTTAAGAACTTGCTCAAGGTCCCTACACAGTAACCGTCTTGCAGAAGGCTCGAACCCGTACTCTCCGTGTTACAAGCCGAACGCTCTATCCAATATGCTACCGTGCCCCCCAACATCAAGTGAATGATCGCATCCACCATAGTGGACTGGTCTTACTGGACTACACTTTTATCTATTGACCAGATTGCGGCTTGGTTTTGGGGCGCCATCGGCTGATGCTTTGTGCATAATAGTCAGATTCTGGCGCGAAAGAAATAACTAATTAATAGTGCAGACAGTTCCGTATAACACCGGCCTTTTCTGCTATGTCTGTGGTGCAGTATCTCTTCAATCTGTCGAAACTTATGTTCTTTTAGGAAAGAGCTAGATTGATATCGATATACCTACATCAGACCATTGCTTTATATAGCTGACAATGGCGCTTAAAATCACTCTACAAATTTGGTCATCTTTACCTAAATCTACTAATAAAACTAAAATAAACTATTTGGTCTACATTAACTACTTTTCTTGGATGAATTTGTTTCCAACGAAGGCCTGGATTATTTACTACCATGTTGAGCAAAGATGAATAACATTGAGATATCGTGCAATAAAACTTCAAGGTCCTAAACTATGGTCAGCACTACTCCTCGTAAAATTAGAAATTTAAAAATTTAACTTTTTAAAACTAAATTTGGAACAGTACTTGCCATCCCTATACCAGTGACCTGTTTATTAAGGGAAGTAGAACTTAAAAGTCGGGTATCTGTGTACAGTTTTCATTTGTAACTTATTCTTCTCATGGTAGTCAATTACTGTAACTATTATGCTTGGTAAGAACATGGTGATGATGACTAGATAAGCCAGAAATGCTTCATGTCCACGTCGGATCAATACCTGCAGTTTTAACTGTGTCTGTGTGTAACCTGTTGTAAAATGTTCCAATAAAATATTTGATTTGATTTGATTCACAACTTGTGCACATGACACATTTCGATTGCAGATAAAAGAAAATGTATAGACCTAACTTTTCGAACTGTAGTTTTATACTCTAACATAGGCCTCTGTAGCAACCAAGGGGATAATTATCCTTCAGCATTCGCATTTTGCAAAACGTCAGGCAATTGCAGTAAGACAATTCATTAGGCTATGTACTGTAGGCGATCAAGAATATTTCCCAAGGGGTAAATGTTATAAGTCTAGTAACAATTACGCGATAGTACTGCAACAGCCTCGCGGTTTTGGGAAGATAATTCAAGAAGCCTATTAAAACTAATGTCTGGTGAGTGTTTACCTAAGACAGGAAGCCGACTTTTCATCATGGCTGATAAGATTATCTTGACATTTCATATGCAGGGATCATTAATTTTGGCGTTGCACTCATTTATACAAACTAGTAGCCTCAGTTCGCACCATCGTTTCGTTCTGCTTTATCTCGTATGCAAATTGGACTGACAATTGTGTCATTCGGTTTATCTCGATCGGCCTGCGTTGGCAGGACAAATAGCGTACCCTACGCTTGAGGTGAGGATTGGTTCATCTTAATCTCTACGAGTTAATATACATTAATACCCAGTACAATGCATTCAGCATTTGTACATTCAGTTTCTGCCTGTCCACATCGTTCGTGTATGTAGGACGAAAATGCGTTAGTTTCTTTGCTATATTATAATAAAACTTTCATGTTATAAGCGCCATGTATTGGTGAAGATTTAAAATTAGATTTTTTTGCGGATTACACAATACAATGAATCTGGACTGTTCGCTGGTTTCTTGGAGTAAGTTTTCAAAGACAAAACAGGTTAGTAGTATTATTTGTGTCCTGGTTTGAACCTTGAACACCATTTTTATTGCGGTGCTTAATCTACTTGTGAGCCGTTCATAGTTTTCTCTTTCCTTTTGAAATAAAATAATGTTGACATATCTTTCGACAGAGTACACTAAGTAACACAATTTTGTGCCTGATAGTAAGTGTTTTAAGTGTTTTTTCTTACTCGCGTATGCCTCAAAAGTATAGAAAATAGTTGTCATTTCCTTCAAACTTTGCTTTTGTGACTAGGACAACGATATTTCGAAATTTACCTATTGCCAATGAAGACACGACAGAATTTGAGTGTTTTCATGCAAATAAAGTAAAAAAATCAACATATGAATCAATATTAACATGTATTTACACTACAGTTATACAAAAATGACCACAAAGATTTTTTTCAGAGGAGCAGTTTTCCGAGATTTACGATTATACTGTAATCACTTTCACGAAACAGCCCCCAAATGTAGTCTCCCATCATGTTCTTATTATACTGTCCTTGGTAGCCAAGTTCAAAGTCCAGTATATCCTGGTGGAAGCGCTCGCCTTGCTCCTCCGTGTACAACCCCATGTTTTCCTTGAAGTTGTCAAGATAAGCATCAAGGACATAAACTTTGAGGGACATTCTGCAGCACATTTTGCCGTAGTTCTTCACCAGAGTCTCAACCAGCTCCACATAGTTTCGGTCTTGTCATTGCGCAGGAAGCCCCTAACCACCGCGAAAAAGCTGTTCCCAGCCGCTTTCTCCTTCCTAGTGAGCTTCTTGGGGAATTCTTTGCACTCCAGGATCTTCTTTATCGGTGGTTCGACGAAGACACCGGCTTTGACCTTTGCCTCAGACACCTTAGGGAAGAAGTCTTGAAGGTATTTGAAGGCTGCCGACTCCTTATCTAAAGCTGTGAAAATTGTTTAATAAGGCCAATTTGATGTGCAGTGGTGGCATCAGCACCTTCCGGGGACCATCAGTGGCTCCCACTTGACGTTGTCCCTTCCCACAGAGAACTCGGTCCGCCGTTGCCAGTCCCGCCTGTGGTAGTGCATCTTACTGTCCCTGCTGTCCAAAAAGCAAAGATAGCAGGGAAACTTGGTAAAACCACTTTGAAGACCCATTAGGAATGCTATTATTTTGAAGTCTCCGATGACCTCCCATCATACTTCAAGGCGTCTAGTAAGCTCTTGATGCTGTCGTAATCCTGTTTGAGGTGCACCGATTGAGCCAGAGGAAGAGACGGGTACAAGTTCCCGTTATGGAGCAGCACGGCTTTGAGGCTCCTGAAAGAACTGTCAATAAAGAGACGCTATTCGTTCGGGTTACAGTCGATTAAAATTGCCTCGAACAGACCGGTCACATTGTGGCAGAAGCAGAGCTCATCTTGACTGGTTGAGAAGCTGGAAAAAGCTTGGTGACGCTTCCTCTGATCTTGCACACTTTCATCCAACAAATTCCACAGCTTGAGCCTAGACGTCAGACGCTCGGCATTGGGCTTGGTGAGACTAAGATCAAGTCGTTGAGGTCTTTTTTGGTAGGGATAGCATGGGTTTCTCTCCTCAGCTTGAAAATTGTAATCTGGATCTCCAACGTCTTCCTCGCTCTCTGACTTACTGTTCTGTTCTTAAGAGGGCTGCTTTCTCTACGGAAGAGTGGGTACGGGAAGCTCAGGGCAATGTGGCACCGGGACGATGGATGAAGGAAGGTCCCGATACGTGAGAGCAGGTGCATTCTTGCCAGTCCGACGTTTGGAAGGATCCACCACGCAGAAGTAGAAATTGCTTGAGTGGTCAGTGGGTTCTCGCCAAATTCTTGGAGTAGCAAACTTCATGCTCTCTTTTCTCCTCTGTACCATCCTGCAAAAGAACAAAATGAAATTGTTATCATAACAAAATAAACGTATTTCACTCATAACTAATGTGTAAGACATTCTCGCAACATATTTCATATATCATATATTTGTTCAATAACTTTATTTATACTGCTATTTATATTTCTGGAAAGTTCCAGAAGGTTCTCGGACGTTCTAGAATATTCTCGAAAGTTCTAGAACGTTCTAGCAGTTACTCCAAGTTTGCTCAGCACTGAAATCATCTTGAATGTTCTGTAAAGTAGGTAAATTTCAGAATATCACTGTCCTGGTAACAAAAGAAAGTTTTTGGGGAATGATAGCCATTTTCTATACTGTTGAGGCATAAGCATTTAGGAAATAACACTTACTACCCAGGAACAAAAAAAATAAAAATTTGTTACTCGGTGGTATTTGTCTTTAATTACCTATGTCAAGTCGTAACAGAACGTCATTAACCCGCGTGGACTTGTGAGAAATAGTTCCGCGAGGAATGGCTCTGTGTGCCAGGACTCTGCTTATCATCTATGATAACGACCGCCTCCCTCTTCTTTTGCAGGATGGTACAGAGGGGGAAAATGTACTAGAGCAATATACAAATGGGTGGAGTTTCTTGGCCGAAAATAACCATCCAACATAAAGACAACCTTCCCTCTCGGCCCAATACCGAATTTTCATATTAACATGAATCCCTACAAAATTTGAGAATAAAGACTGACGCTTTAGCAACTAGCTCAGCACTAGACTATGAAGGATCGCGGCATTTCTTGCATAGTAAAAGAAATTGAAAATTTTATAAGCAGTTTAAAACAACTGTATCAGATATGACATAAAACCAAGATAAACTGCGTATGTTCCTCGGATGATGCGCATGGTCATCATACAGTAGAATTATTTTATTAAAAAAGGCAGAGTTCGACTAAAGTGACTGATTGAGAATCATTCAGATAGGAAATTGATCCGCCCCATCATTACACTGTCTCTTTTGCTTCAATCCATCCGCATATGGACCTTGCACTGAAACCGATCCAATTACCTGATTTCTGCAGGCCTGATTTATTTAAGTGCTAGTTACTGAAGTGGTGTCTCCTTGACGCAAGTTTTGCTTGGCGCTGAAAAAGTCGATTATAAAAATATTTCGATATAAAAGGCACACGTCTGAAACTGTTATGCTTTTTTCTGTCAGCAACATGGAAGATAGGCACAGATATAAAGGAAATAGTGTAGGTTTCACACACAAAAGTTTGAGAAATTTAGGAAGTAGCATAAAATGCGTCAAACATTTAAGTACATTATGCGTGGGATATATTTTAATTATATAGCAAACAAGGTAGGACCTAGCGGATGGAATAAAACAGCAACCTTAAGAAAGACACATTGAGAAACCTATTTTTATGTCGTGAAATTCGACATCATAAAAATTTTAAAACATTATAGCATCATGACTGAAGAAGATCATTTCGAATCAAGGAAGCTATGTGCAGCCTGAAGTCGACCTGATGACCTTGTTGGTCGCACAGCCCCTGAGCTTTTGATACATGCATTTGGATCAGTTGAAACTCAAATAAAATGCAGCATATTCGAGCCAAGATAATGAAAAAGACCTGCTACCATCAACGTACCATCATCAGTTTCATATATGCTGGAATTCTGCGTTGTCATTTCGGCTGAAATATTGCCTCAATGTGAATATAATATATTACATTATGACTTACACATAGAAGATATTTATAAACTGCACAAATATAATTTATTCTGGGCATACATGATGATTTAACTCTAATAATCAGAACTATAACACAGTGGCTTATACTTATACCTGTAGCAAGAGAATCGTGTATCTCAAAAAACTGTTCATACTATCAACAGTTACTGTAGGCCTAATCCATTCAGTTTCATGTACGTTGGAATTCTGCGTTGTCATTTCGGCTGAAATATTGTCTCAATGTGAATATAATATATTACATTATGACTTACACATAGAAGGTATAATTATATACTATACAAATATACTTTATTCTGGATAAGGCTGGCGCAAATTGTATTTGCAATCATTCTAGTGGTGTACTCATTGTCTCCGACAGATACCCCGTTCTATCAACCCAAAACTGCATTCATTCCTGTATCTATGAACAGAAAGAAGCATCTTGAGAGTCACACTGCATGATGTTGGCATGACTTTAAAAATGATATCTTAGCAATATACTTAATATTCATGAATTGCATACTTTCTAACCCTGCAATAAAGACTCTTAGTGAGTCTGATAAAATGAAATCTAAGTACTTTACGTTACCCGTTATTCCAACAAAAACTGAGGTCTTTCAATTGCATATGAGAAAATCTTAATGCAAGTGAGCTGCGTTGTTACGTTTTGAGGTTATATGTCAACTGCAAATGCAGCAGCAATATTTCAGAAAACCAAAAGTGTTATTGAAAATATTACTGTTGGCAGCTTGCGCGTTATGCGATCAATGTGGCTTCTTATCTTATTACAAGCACGACAAATAATGACAAGCTATTTCATTTGAGTGGCCCCAGCACCGTTTGGCATAAAAGCATATCAGGCAGTGAGTCATTATACTGTGACCCAGTCTTTGCATAACTGGCTGCTAACAACGCTGCATTAATCAAGTAAGACCTAAAGTCCAACTACTTTTGCTGATAACAAGAGAATATCATCAGTATATATTATACAGCCAATCGAGGACGTATTGATACAACGCACTACATCTGTTAGTCTTGGTGTTAACTCAGAATTTATTTACAAAGGTATTGAACAACTACATAGGGCGACAGAGCTTAAGCGTAGAGACGGAGGGGTCAAGTCTTGAGTTCACGAAATATGGTGCCAGTGTATTTGATCAGCTCTATAGGTTTTAAAATTCTCTGATTTAATAGCAGGACATTACGGCGATTAAATACCCTTAACAAACCTGGTTGATTTGGACAGTTATCGTTGTTTTAAGTTGGTGAAAAGGTAGACCTGTTGATGATTTATAAAATCAATTTCCAGTGGTAGTAAATTTTGTATAGAGAAAAAGAATAGGCGTATAAGACGAACTGTAAGCAAGTAAGTAAAAAGCCTTTATTTGCATCTGCCATGCATTACATTGTACAGAACGATTACATAGATATTTAAGCTAAATTATAAAACGGGCAAATATAATAGACCGACATGTTTAAAAAGTAGAGTAAGGTAAGGTAAAGTAAAATTAGGTTAGTTTAATATAACCAATCTATTTACTCTCTTTCGGGAACAGTTCTGCTTAAAATCCTCATTCAGGGATTAGGCATAGGCCTATGCCTACGTGATAGCACATAATTTGTCACCTTTTGAATATGGGATGCATGCCTCGGATAATCGTCAGTTTCACGTGAAGGTAAAAGGCAAATCTATTAGCAATCTGACGTCGAGCTACCTCGAGAATGTGCATGTAAGTGAAGTGTCTAAAATAGTTTATGTGACATCCTTTCAAGAATGATTACATGCACATACTTCGATAGATGACATGGAGTTACAAGAAGATCGTAAAAGATTGTCAGAAATAGCAATCAATTTTGCAAGAATACTGTTCCTGAAAGGATATATATTCTCGTTGCAACGTTAATCTGTTATCAGCCAAATGAACGTCTCGGAGAACACGTAACGGCTACCAAAGACAACAAAGGAGAACAGGTGAGCTTGTTATAAACTGTTTGCTATGATTACACAGGTAGTTTAAGACCTAAAAGAAATACATTAAGAGGAAAGACCTGTATAGTCTAATATTCCTGCAAGCAAGTCAGCTTTATAGAACAGGTAGTCTGAATCCAATGTAAGGAAAAACAGACCTTGAAATGCTGAAGTTGTCCAATTCCTTTTAAGAATAAATCTGTGTATTGATACTGATGAAGTATAGTGCGATGATAAAACATCCCAAATGAAGGAATAGTTGATTAGGTTAAATTTACAGATTTTAAACTGAAATTAGCTCCAGGACAAGTGGCGTTCAACTGTTTGTGACGTGGTGCACAGACAAATATAGTCATACAGTAAAAGTATAATACCCTCCAGTCTAACTTTTTGTTACCTGTATAGCAAAATTTAACCGAGAAATACATGGTAAAGCAATAGGTTAAGTGTATTTCACCATCTTGAACATTTTTCAGACATGACAGTTATTATTTTGCACAATGCGCAGTGTAACTGGAAAGTTAAAGAACTAACTTACTCTGGTAACTAATACTACAGAACTAACTCTTAAACCACAATCAGTGGTTTAAGCAAAGTTGCACAAGTCGGCACTAGGAATTTAGTGGCCCAAATTCACTAACCTATGGGAGCGAGAGTCCTTTTAGTCACGAGTCCTTTTGTGTATAAAGATTTCAATTTATTTGCAGGATGAAATGTCATATCTTCTACTAAGCCTACACTAGCACAGTTACAGTGCCTTTCGATTTAAATGTCAACTTCATTCCAGTATCAAGCATAGGTGTGTACTCTTAACAAAGAAATTAATAAATACAATATATTTCGTAATCGTAATCAAAAACTTATAAAGCGCCACTTCAAGATAAAACTCATAGGCCCAGTTTCCCATGACTAGTGGGGAATAACGCGGTCTTCAAACGCTTGCGGAAAAGAGAGGGAGGAACAAAGAGGAATTCACGCCTAAGGTCACCAGGCAGGTTGTTCCATGAGGCACGGCCAACAACGGCGAAGCTGCGACGCTGTGCAGTAGTAGTGCGAGCCATAGAAACTACCAGGTCTCCCTGGACTGCCGATCGCAGCACTCGGCAGCCAGGGACAGAAGAAACAGGGACACAGAGCTCCCTTAGATAAATAGGTGCACTGCCAACAAGGCAGCTGCGAAAAAGGGTCAGAATTTTAAACTGGATGCGTTCTCGGATTGGAAGCCAGTGGAGTTTGCAGCATTTAGGACAGACTGAAGTTGGGAGAGGGAAGAGGATCCAAGACCGGCAAAAACCATGTTTCCAAAGTCAATTCTGGAGTAGATAAATGCGTGGACTAGAGTGATGGAGGCCTGGGTTGAAAGGGAGCGTCGGATAGTGCGTATTTAGCGAAGGTGGTAAAAACAGGTACGGCAGACATTATTTATGTGCTTCCGCAACGTGAGCTCCCGATCCAGGGTCACTCCCAGGTTACGCACCGAGGAATGAAAAGAGACATGAGGAAAGAGCAGGGATAAATTTGCCATGTCAATTTTTGAGAGTTGGATGGAGCCACCGAGCCAGATGAACTGGGTTTTGCTGGGGTTCAAGCGAAGATCGTTGGATTTTAGCCAGGCCTCGAGTGCCGACGATGCATGGAGCAACCTGAGGGTCATAGAAACAGCCTCCGCCGCCGTGCCATGAGTATAAGCCTGTGTGTCATCGGCATATTGATTGGATATTACCCCTAATGAAGACAGAATGGAGCCCAGGTCAGCAGTGTAAAGAATAATATGGGACGCGATGGTGTAGTGGCATGGTCGGTGCCTCGTAACCGCAGAGTCGCGGGTTCGAATCTGCCTCAAGCCACTGCGTAGCGACCTTGGACAAGTAGCTCACCCACAATTGTCTGTGAGGAAAAGCCAAGCCACTGCGTAGCGACCTTGGACAAGTAGCTCACCCACAATTGTCTGTGAGGAAGGCAACGGGAAACTACCTCACTCACCTCATCCCGGGGTGGCATAAAGCCAAAGGACCTGCCTTAGGTCAGAAAACTCATCACCATCATTTGCAACAATAAAAGATTCGGCCATTGGGCCATAGGATGATACCACACATTTGGGTCTAGAGATAGGTTTCATCGGGAATGCAGGCCATAGGATGATACCACACATTTGGGTCTAGAGATAGGTTTCATCGGGAATGCATAAACAAAGGTCATAATCATCATTATGCAAGCACACCGGTGAAGAAGACGTGTACACTCGAACGTGTGTATCAACCATTTTAAGCACCTCTATCAAGCATTCTGACCATTAAGGCAGGAAAAGAATGTAAACAGAGCTGAATGAGATCAATCGTCAAGAACTGGCTTGGCCACCATTCCTAGGCTAATGATTTCAGTTTAGATGCACGCAAATAATAGTGCGCAATAGTCTAATGGTTAGCATGCTGGACTGTCGACCCAGAGGTCGGGGGTTCAAATGGCAGACATTTGTTTCGAGATTTCAGCTTCACTTGCCGACTCAGCTACAATGACTACATTGACCGTACACTCTTAGTGGGAAGATCAGGCGGCGAGGAAGAGGACAGGCCATCCGTCCTCATATGCCGAGGCTAAGAAAAAAGAAGTCGTTAGCACTTCATAATCATGGCTGCCTCAGCTTAAGGGATTCTTCTACTTCTTCTTCTTCGCGTTCTTCTTCTTCGCTTTCTTCTTCTAATCCTCCTCCTCCTGCTCTTCCTCCTCCTTCTAAGTATACAAGCGCATTGGTAAACAAGCCCTTGGTTCAGACAGCCATAGTGCTATCGACCACCCATCCTATTCGCAACCTCGGGATTTCATTATAGATGCCCAAAATAATGTTGTAGCCTTAACTAAACAATTTCTGCTTAACACACACACGATTCTGTACTGCAGAAGACCATAGGGATATCGCCCTACGCTCGAGTCTGCGGTTCCGAACTGGTTTAGCCTCGGTGTGTTAGCCTTAAGATTGACAGATGTAAGTGAAGTGCAGGGTAGTTTCATAAACTTGGGTATCAAAGCTTATGATAGAAGACAAGTTAAGTCAGGTACCAGTGGGTCATCGCCTCACGCGCAAACATTGAGGTCAAATGTCTTTTTTTGACCGCACGTTTTAGCCTTGAGAATTTGATTACAAGCTATTGAGATATTTTCAAAATATGAAGAATGAGGAACTAACGGCCCATGGGTTTCTTAACTTAAGTAGCCAAACGTTCCTGTGGTCCCACTAAAGAATGCTTACCAACAATGAATGCTTACGTTCATTGCCGCCCAATTCCAATGTGGTCCTTACAGTATGGTATTTATGACGTGGTACACAAGCTAAAAATCCTCTGAACTGCTTTTAAAACGAAGCAAAATCATTTGCATGAAATTGCCTCAGATGTGCTTTTGAAAAGCTGTCAGCCTGAGCAAAGCGCTGTGGTGTTCTGGTGAATATATATATAGGCCTATACATATATATGCATATATATAATTATAGACTTTATTTCGCACAAGATAGCGAGGACAATGCAGCAGTGTGCTTTATTATTCCTGACTGACACACCAAGTCGACTAACTAATATATTATATTCATTTCCATAACTATGCACAGACGTGAGCAAATTAAGAGTCGTATTGCATGAAGTTAGCATGACTTTAAGAAATTTTAGTATAGCTGTATATCATATATACATATAGAAAATGGCATACAGGTGCAATGATTTTGCGGCAATGGCCTGGGTTTTCTCCATTGTTTTTTTTTTTTTTGATTCAAGTGCCAGCGTATTGGGGAAATTGTAAAAAATCGTTGTTTAAGCAAGCTGCTTACTTAGGCTACAGATGGTTCGTGCAGTCTCAAATAAAATCTCGAGGCTGTAGTTCCTAGCGCTCTGTATACAAAACAAAGACTTGTTACTAATGCGGTTGTTTACTTACGGCTATTTTTGTGATATTGTGTGCGTCTAAACTGAAATCTTTTGACCATAATGTGGTATCTTGGTGTATGAGGTGTTGTCCCTAACCCCGCTCTTCAAGTATGATCTTATGGCCAAAACGCCCCTTATGTCATTTCAACCAACAGATAATTATAACAATCCCAAAATGAGGGATAAGTCTTCCAGTTGACGGTATGATCGCATTGGTGAGAAGTCACTTGACCTGACCTGACCTGACCTGACCTGATCTTATCTTATCAGGTCTGACCTGACCGTGATGCATAGCATTGTCTCACCTTACCATATTTATCTTGCCTTGCCTTGCCAACCTTATCTCACGTTACCTTACGTTATCCTTACCTTATCTAACTTTATTTTACTGTACTTCACCGGCGAATGGGCTGCGTGAATCACTGATGTTACTTAGAGGAAATGTATCTGTTTTCCGGACTACGCGGGACGTCGCTGCCTGTTCCCTAATCACTCAAGTGCATCTGTACGTCATGACCTCTTCTTAAAATAACCTCGGAGAACCACTTGCGCTTATAACAAGTTCGCCCATCAGACTATTAACGTCTCACAGGAAGGCTTTTCATCTGACTGAGCACCTGCGTTATCTTTTCAGCGACCTTCAAGATATGACAGTGTAAAGCGTTTGATTAAAACGATATCAATATGAGCTCTGGCTACTTGAAGCCCAGTACGTAGGTCTACGCGAATTCCTTTTTATCTTCGTTTATCGATCAAAAAATTGCTAAAAAAAGTTTGAATGGTTTAAATCTTTAAAACTGGGCGACTCGCTTATTAAATTGGTTGAATCAACTCTTAATTGGGTCGTTTAGCTGCACTATGTCCCTCATAGACTGTGTAAACGTATTTGTAAATTGTTATATATGCATATTGGTGTCAAATATAAGATTAGAAGTTATGTACCCATCCATGTCTTCTAAGATATCGCTAGCGAATTAATTGGTCTCCAGACACCTAGGTTAATGTAATTTACTTCTTACTGGTATCACAAAAGCAAATTTGCAAAAAACCCAGAGAGTTCAGAATTCTTTAACTAGAGTCGTAATTAACACACGTATAATCTCTGTAACTAAATAATTGCATAGGCTTCCTGTTCAGAAAATAATCTTTCAAATTGGGGCTTTTGGTTTTTAAGATAGCTAACTGTAGCCAAACAAAGCAAATAATATCTTATTCCTTATTTCCTAGTCGTATCATTATTCAACTGGGTCGCCTGATTGCCTTTCTCTGGTTGTGCCTAAAACTAGAACTGTTCTTGGTGAACGAGCTTTTACAGTCGCTGGACCTAAAGTCTCTCTCTCTCTTTCTCTTTCTCTCTGTCTCTCTCTCTGTCTCTCTCTCTCTCTCTCTCTGTCTGTCTCTCTGTTCGTTCTGCTCAGTATCTTGTGTCATTTCGTTCTCAACTCAAGACTGACCTTTTTCAATTTGCTTATCCACCGTAGGTCGTCTACCTGTCTCTATTGACTGACCTTCTTGATATTGGCCTAATTGCAGTTTGGTTTTGGTGTGCTATCAGTTGATGCCTAATGCATTAGACACAGACGCTATAGAAACTAATAATTACTACTACTAATAATAATATTAGGCCTACTACAAGTTTAAAATGTAAATTAGCTACACTAGCGATTAAACATTACGTAGAACTTGTAAACATGCAGCATTTGTTTTCCAAGAACAACAAGATGTTTGTTCACTAACAACATTACAGAGTAATAATAAAAATTACAATTAACTGCAAAGCTGCGAGAAACAGAGTAATCAGTTCGCCATGGTGAACTCCGTGACGTCATAAGCGTTACGTTCGTTACCATGCAACCAGTAACAAAGTAATAGAAACAGAATGCTGATGGGGGCTAACTCTGAGCTCTTGACGACAGAAGTCTCCGGATTAATACATGAACATAATTCTCGAATAAGAATAATGCATTCGGCCAAATGGAATTTAGCGATTTTGCAAAATAGAGCAACGAGGCATCCAAGACTTAACAGATTTGATGAGGTAGTTGTTCTACGAAAATGTGATCTATAGTTTACTTCAGGTTCTTTGAATCTAGGAAGCTGTATGTTCGCGGCCGTGTAAAACGCATGCATAACTGTCTTTCAAAGGACAAATTATCTTCTAAAATTACTTATCAATTCGTATCTGGTAAGCGATTAGCGGCTGGGTTTATCAGGGTCTTTCTTCGAACGGATTATAACAGAGACAATTCTACAGTCGGCCACTGACAAGCAGTTGTTTCTGCGAATGGTTAGTAAAGAGCGAATGCCTTTCGGGCCCAGTTCGACGAAGAACACGAGTTCCGCATTATGTTCAAAATGGCTGATCTTAAGTTCGCAGTGAAACCAACGTGCATTACGAACCATCTGAAGGCATCCAACACAGATAAGAAGTAAACAGTAATATTATATTAGTTCTAATTAACGTTTCCTATAGGTTGGCCAACACGTACGAGTGTGGATAATTGTAGACCTGTAGCATGATACAACTACCAATGGTAGGCAAAGATATTCTAATGGCATAGAACCAACGTTTGAGATGAGTTATTTTTTCGAAATGCGCGATCATCCATTTGGAACAGCACAAACGTGAAAGACGACTACCAGTGAATGGTTCCTTTCTGCAGATTTAGTTATGTCCACACAATAAATAAGCGAATGCCTTAACTATTCCTAACGGACGCTCGATTTATTCACGTTGCAAGTTTCGTAACTATGGAAACTGAGCACAACAACGTTTCATAAAAGACTTGGAATTTTTAAAAAATCTAATCTATTTAATCTAATGATTTCCACAGCGCCGTTACCACAATGAAAGAGGCATTGGTCGATGGTCGCTTGAAGTGAAACCAGAGTCAAATATTATAACTCGTTGCAGAAACATAGTCGAAAGCCGATAGGTCAGAGAAATCAGGCGATGGTGGGTAAGCTGGTTGAAAAAGATGAGTCTTAAGTTTCGGCTAGAAAGA
This sequence comes from Norana najaformis, assembly GCA_964023275.1. Taxonomy (NCBI): domain Eukaryota; kingdom Metazoa; phylum Annelida; class Clitellata; order Crassiclitellata; family Hormogastridae; genus Norana; species Norana najaformis. Next base: position 13,556,690 of record OZ029924.1, on the reverse strand, counting down.
TATTAAACAACTGGCTCAACGCATAGAACTGGGCAGCGAATTCTAAAGCCTTGGACCGGAAACCGAAAAAGCCCGAGAATCCAACACTGTTATGGCACGAGGCACTACATATTAGAAGTGTTTTTATGGAGCATCAAAGAATTCAGAATTCTAGCATTTCCTGTCTTAGTTATAGAGCTTCTAGGTATTCGATAGTCTCAGTCGCCATTCCAAAGCTTAAGTAACAATGCAAAGGTCTGAATGTCTATGCAATAGTCCTATTAAGTATGCAAAGGCCATCCAAATTTGATGTAGCTGTCTCAACTGTTACAAAACCGTTTTCAAATTAACGGTTTACTTCATTCATACCGTTTCCAAATTATCTGTATGCCATGTACATGCTATAGCGAGGCTGAATAGTTCTGTCTAAAGTTCAATGTATCAACCAATTTCTAGCAGAGCGATAACATAAGAGGCCGTGCATCGATCAATAGCATTTCTGAACTGGAAATTTCAGGCCACTGCATGAGTCATGCATAGTTAACATCAAAGTGCCGCCATTCGAACTGAATCTCAGTAAATACGACCCTGACATACTTGCTAATTGGACCATTGTTTGCCGTAATCGTTAGTACTTTTAAAGCAATAATAAAATGAAGCTGAATAAATAATTATCAGTCTTCGTAGTTGAATCATTTCTACGAACTTCAGCCAGGTCTAGAAGCTTCTCTTGACTAAGGCCGAGTTGGTATCTTCTGAATTTGTGTGTTTTACCTTTACTTAGCGCCTTCTAAGACCTGCCTTTTCTTCACAATAAATCAGGACACGTAAGGCATGCCGTTTACTTCCAAACGATACTTATACCATTCTATATTGTCTGACGACTGAGCTAGCAATCGCGTGTCAATGCTTGCTCATGGATTCTACAACGTACCTACTGCGGAGGTGCGAACCTACCGTCGAAAGCTCGCTACCCGTTATATCACCGTGTTACTCATCCCTATTCTAAATCAGGTCTATACGTGAGATGGTATAGAGATTTAAGGAGACACTCCCTGCTAACTGGATGGCCACGGAGGTTTCACTTAAACAATGCAGTCTGTGCCGGTATCAACTAGGAATCAAATCTGAGCACGTATACTGTACGTTAGCCGCTCTGCCATCATGCCATGAATCTCGCTTACTTGTAATAAGCCGAAGCTTTTGTATAATTATCGCAGCAAAACATGGATGCATGAATAGGCCGCAACTACAGCGGCCTTTGAGATTTTAAATAAGGCCACGCATACGCGAAAGCTTAATTAATTAAGTCTTTGTCGTTTCGTGTCCCTGTACCAAGCACAACACACTCCAATAATAAACCACCAGTGTACTGTGGCCCCGTCTGGGAATGTCACTTCATACAAGTTCTTAGTCTATATACGCTCTGCGGGTGGCGTAGGCTACACATTATGAAGTCACATTGTTTGCACATCTTGATTATTGTTAGCTCAACATTCGGTCGAATTTAAACATAACTTCTAAAACTACAGTGAAAGGTAGGAAATGATTATGAAGAGAATTGTTGAATACCAAACATTTAATTAATTATTTGTGCCCAAAAAGTGCAAATGGTAAGTAAACTAATAAGTGAAAATTAGGAAATATGATTGTCAATGCGGAAATCTCTTTCTCAAAATAGGAACCTGCCACCATTCAGTAAGGTAAGGTTATCGCTTTTTATGAGGCTCTAAATGGCGCTGCATAAATAGCATACTACTTAGGTCTACTTAGTAATTAGTCCTTCCTGTGCAGGTCTGCACATCGGGCAACTCAGCTTCTCCTTTAATCTCTGTCGACCGCCAGTCTTCCCGCCTCATCCCACGACATCTCCTAACACCTAAGGTGGTCTATCAAGATGACCTTGGGTGTTTGGCCAGTTCTTCCTTGGTCTTCCATTCCTCCGTTTCTCTTCAGAAATTCAGTTCATTGTTTGCTTGACTCTTCTATCTTTGTCCATACGAATTACAAGTCCCATCCATTTCAGTCTTCTCTTACTGATGATATTCTCTCGATCCTCTTGTCCCGTCCTTTTATTCGATATTTTATCACGCCTTGAAATGTGCAGAATACCTACACAATTTATTACCTACAAGATTCCGACGAGATTATGAGATTGAAAGATTAGGCAAATGAGATGCTGAAACAAGATCCAACAGGACAAGCTATCCAGGACAAGCGTGTTAACAAATGTCTTACTGTCTTACTATCCTAACGGATTAAACAACCAACCCAACAATGTCAGGGGTCACATGGGGTTCAAGTAAGGCTACATACTATTCAGGCAAACAGGAATCCAGAAAACATGGCTAACCGAAAGGCTAAACATAGCTGTTCTGTCTTTCAGACGGTCACTGAGTCATAATACTATTAGTCATAATACTATTAGTCTGCATTTTAAACATTAAAATGAAAGTTAGTTTAGGCAGTTGCGCACTAGAACTGAATATACGATCCTCGTAAGGAATCCAGCAGATATATTTTAAGTAAACACTTTATTAATTTATTTCGATTTATTTATGAGATGATAATGGTTTACAATCGAATACTTCTTTTTGTGAAAACATTAAAGCTAGAGCTTGAAATGTTTATCAGTGAAATGTTTTTCTTTCAGCTTACATCTGTCAACTAGACGTCATCAGTTTGCATCACTTGGACTCGGAATCGTGTCTCAGATAAAATGCCTCGATGGTATCAATATAGGATTATATCCATTTTCGCCTGGACACTTGTTTCATTTCTTCTTTATTTCTGGTACTCGTTTTCGGATTATGAAAACTTAATCAGGCAGAACTATGAACTGAGCGAACTCGAGAAAAATGTCCGGCTGATAACAAGGTTAGCAAATAATACTAATATTGAAGTCAGCGTAACAGACAGTTTGCCAGGGACCACGAACTCGACAACAATGGCAACGACGACCACGACAATACCAACGACGACAATGCCAACGACGACACCTAGAACAACAGCAAAGCCAAACCCGATGGAAGTGTACCATTTCCGGGATGCAAAGGTTTATGTTAACGGTCCAGTGAATCCACATCCTTTTACCTTCACCATGAATCCTTCAACACTGTGCAGAAACGTCGACGTTTTTCTTTTGGTTTACATTCACTCGCACCCGGATAATTTTGACAGAAGAAAGATAGTTCGTGAAACCTGGGGAGACGTCAGCAGATACAGGAAAGTAGTCGTACTTCGTGTTTTTGTAATGGGGCAGACAGGAAACCCAGCACACAAACATTTGCTCGAAATGGAAAGTGTCCACTTCAACGATGTCATACAGGAAAACTTCCTAGATACGTACCGTAATCTTACTTACAAGGCTATCGGAGCCCTGAAATGGGTATCAACGTATTGCAGTAATGCCAAATTCATATTAAAAACAGACGATGATGCGTTTGTTAATATGTTTGTACTTTTGCGTCACCTTCAGTCACGACTGGCACACGGTCAGTACGGACAGGAGACGTTGGCGTGCAACACCTGGTATAGGAGTAGAGTAGCACGTGACGGGAAGTGGGCTGTGACGAAGGCTGAAAGAAAGCATCCGTTTTGGCCGACATTCTGCCAAGGACTGGCCTACATCATGTCGTCAGATGTGGTCGCTGCGTTGTATAGAGTCTCGTTTCATGTTCCGTTTTTGTGGATGGACGATGTCTATGTAACGGGGTTTCTAGCGATGAAACTCGGCCTCAAGCACAAACAGATCGGACGCACATTTGTTCGCGAAAAGGAATTAGTTCGGTTCATATCGGGATCTCACTGGTACAGATGCCTTTTCTCGCACGTCACGGACCTTAACCTTACCGTGAGCATGTGGAAATCTTTACTCAGTAAACCTGGATTACCCATGTAGAACATAAAACCAAATCTCCTGCAAGTTCTACGACAAGTGAAGAATTGTTGCTTCTAGCGTTGGCTTTCACAAAGAGTACAAAAATGAATCTGTGATCAGGCTGAAGATCAAGTTCGCGAATCGTTCTAGGGGATCGAAGATGCAACGATTCTTTCGTCTCATACCTGCCATTCCAGACCATAGACGAAGTATTAGCATGAAAGTGTAATTTAATTTTGCACCGTTAAGCACCGTTTATTTAGTTAAGAGTTATTTGTCGTTTTCTTGTGTACGAAATGCAATCAACAGCTGTGGAAACGCACAATGAGCTTACATAGTTATATTAGACCATTCTTATCATCGTCAATTGGGCCACCGCAAAAGAGTTTAAAAACACAAAACAATTTTCAAGATAAAATAAAACGGAATCATAACCAATTAATATTGAATAAAATATCATATCCAAAAAACTAGTTTAACTAAGATCAGAATTGAGAGATTGGAATTTGATTCAAATAAACAGTCCAGCTTAAATATTTAATTATTCCAATAGTGACTAAGGACGACCCAGATTTGCATGAAGCGAGTTTCTAACGATCTGTATTTACAATTTGTCAAATGGTGTGATTATGTTTTTTATCGCAGGTATTACAAAGTCGAGGTATTACTTTTAGGAAATTAGAGTTGTAGCTTTGATTTAATACACACACAAATATGGAAAGAAAGCCCAATAATCGCCGACTGAGTAGCATCACATGATGAATTAGGAAATCCGTGTGATATGATGCTGGACTTTTCTAAATGACATACACTGTATAGTAGGGTCTTGGTTAGTGAAAGTATTCAGGATGGTTTAAAACACGACAGCTCAACTAGTGAAAATCTACCCTCTAATTTTTCGTGTACTTCAATCAAAAAGGCAGGGTTGGTAAAATGCAAATATTTGAGCGCTGTTAGGTCTCGTATTTGGCCAGTGGCATAGGTAACAGTTGACATATCGGTTTCTAAATGTGTAACTAAATTATATTTGTAAAAATAAAGCTAATACGTCGAACGGAGTCTTGTAATTTCACTGTTTAGGCCTTCTATATTCAAAATGCATTTCGTACTGATTTAAATTCTTATTAGATAATTGTAGCCTATTTAACTGTAGCATGTTTTTGCGTTTTTCTAATAAGCTGCCCAAGATTAATTAATACTGTTTTCTATAAATTCGAATAACATTTCTACATTATTTAGCTAATCTGCTTCCTGGACTCTTAGGTTGTGCGAGTCTCGGTTCAATGACTCTGCAATTGCAGCGATAAATGATCTGTAAAGTGTAATTATTTAACTTTGTTTGTAGGCCTACTGTACGACTTGTGATATGGTAGGGTAAAATTGCTTATACAAAAAAATCACAAAACAAGTTTCCAATTATTTTCTTTTACGAATGATATTTAAATATATCATAAGTATGTTTTGTGCTTATGATTACTGACATTGCATCATACTGGAAATGTAGTTAGGTAAGGTAGACTAAGCAAATGGCTGCCTAAAATATTATAGTCTAAATAGCATAGCATGAATTATGTTTATTCCGGTGCCTCTGCTAGTAAACCTTTTAATGGATTTCCTGACATATTTCAACCGGACCTCACGAAGGGATTAAGATTTGTGACTACGGTTTCGCTTGAAGTGACCATCGAGTGATGTCTACTGACTTATAATAATTCGCTATGAAGGGGTCATTAGATTGGGTATTAGAAAGTAAAATGTGGTTCTTTCTGTTTTCTGTAGATGTGCTCTTTTCGATTTGTCATTTTCTAGCTATCACTATGAAGAGAAGAAGAAGAAAGGCCGTCTCTTATGCTAACTCGACTTATTTCTTTTCCCCGGCATATGACAGCCGATGGCCTTTCCTCACCCTTGCTGTCGGATCTTGCCACTTGCAGTGTACGGTCCGTGTAGGCCTACTCATTTTGTGGACGAGTTCGGGTGAGGCGCTAGTGGAACAGAAATTCTGAAATATCTTTCTGTGCTAGCAGAGATTTGAACCCCGATCTCTTGGTTGACTGTTCAGCATGCTAACCAGTAGACAATCGCTCTCTATGGTTATCACTTTAAATTAATTATACAATACAATACAACTATAATTTATTAATCCCCCCCCCCTTACAAAGTTCAGAAGTGCTCACTGAAGCCGGGAAACAGGAAACATTAATAATAATCACGATGACTTCGTGTCAAACAGCCTTCAGGGCGATTTCAGTCCTGGCGCTAGAATCACCTGGACAAAAAGCTGAAAGCAAAATGTCCAACATCTGTTTGGCCCTTTGTAACCATGAGTTATTGCGGGTCGACGGCCGCTTGATGTAGCCATTTGATTACTGCATCAATCGGGGCTCGATTTAAGTTGCTTTTAAAATGGCAGTTCGTTCTCGAGGAGGAGAGACTCGGATCATCATCCAATTAAATCTAATATCTAATTATGTATTAAATAAATGTAAATGTACACGTTTTCTGTAGCAACCGCATGGCCTCGACCTTGCTCATTTTTTTCAATGAATTTACCGGGTGAGATCCTTCATCACCGCCTCCCGTTTGAATGGGTGCCACGTCACTTAAGGTCTCCGCGTACGGATCGTGCTAGCCCGAGATTCAAATCTCTGAAACAAACCACTGCAGGTATGCGAACCGGCATCATCGCGCTCAGGGGCCCCTTGACATAAGCCAACGCTTTTTCATCGTAAATCGTGGCACGCAAGGCATAAAATGTTGGTGCCTTTTAGGTGTGAAACTGTTACCCGCATTCATAGCAAGCAGATAGGTTCGAACAGTCAGACGAACAGAAGGTATTTGCTTCGGTGAACAAGAAACCAGGTATTCGACTGCCGACCTGACTGACATAAGAAAAATGGCATTGTACGACTCTCGGTCAGGTTTTCCTAGGTTGACCGCGTCGTGTTTTTCAATTCCACTGGTCTTGTTCATTGCAGCCGACTGGGCCTTTTGGTAGTCCTCATCTTCTGAAGCACGAATAAATGGCCTGCCAAAATAAGCGCAGTCTGCATTTTCGACCTGTGGCAGAAACCGCTACTATCGCTGTTCTCCATCCATCGTAGCCGTCTGACCGTCTGCCGGCTTGACTCTTGGATCTTGACGTGAAACAGAACCTTTCCTGCCCACCGATATTGTTTTGATTAAGCGCCTGTGAGTAAGGTGGTTTCTGCGACTTAGCTTTGTTTTGACGCTGTATATTTCTCGAGCTCTTGATTGCGATTACGATCACTGGTACTATGGAGTCAATAAGTAAACTGATCGAATGTTGTCGTGTTTATGCTCCGAGTATAAATTTAATGATTCCCACATTGTCTCAAACCGTTAGGGCTAAACGTAGATAATGACAGTTAAAATAAGAATTTTATTCTAGTGTATATTTACAAGCAAGTTTAATAGGCCCCTATTTTAGTTTTAAAAAATAATTCATTAATTTAAAAACTTTAATTTGTTAAGCATACGAACCAAAAATATTATTCAATTTAGCTATAAAAGATGAAACTTGTCAAAGATAGTCACTCCTATTAAATATCAAGTCAATCGACTACCTATCAGTTTAATTTCAGTATATGGTTTTACATACTTACTCCTTGGTTCGTGGATTTTTGGATTTCTCAGAGGATAAAAAAAACACCGTTTCTTGTACTTAAGCAAATGGCTGTTAACATTGGCTGCATTCCTGTAACGGCCTGCGATGCTGTCTTCATACGGCGAGAATTTGGCTATACAAATATCAAATTGCTTCGAATCAAATGTAGACTCCAGGCTTCAAACTTACACTGAATAGAATAGATAATTCATTTTCTGCGTTACGCACCCTTCCACGTCTTCCATGGATTGTTTCCATCATTTCTCGCATAACATCCCCCATTCCACCATTTTTCATAGTCGTCGTACCAGTGACTCATATTTGTGTAGTCCCTAAGCTGAAGCATAGTGCACAGTTGGCACCAGTACAGGGCATTGAATGTGCCAAGTCTTATTAGTTTAAAACGATTTTTGTGTCGAAAGTATTCGTTGTATAGAGTGTCGTTTTTATCCAGTAGATTCAGATATGTTCCTAAATCTGAGGGACTTTTGAAATGGTCGACGTGTATGTAAGACCCAGGAGGTGCAGTGACGGCGTAATCTTCAGGTCGAGCTCCCATCACAATCGGAACGACATCGTTACTGTTATGAGCAAAAACACATTTATTCTACACACCTTAAAACATTGTTTAGTAACCCCTATTTTAGTTCAAAAAAGTAAATCAAGGATACAAAGCAAAATATTGTAATTTTAGCTATAAAAGATATGTATGATAATATTTAAATCATGTAGTAATGATAATATACTATGTAACATACTCTACGAAAATCGCCGACGCATCAAAAAATTTTAATAATAAAACTATTACACAATAACTTAGAACAAGGTAATTAAATGTTATTTAATCTGAAAGATTTGAAATCGGCTGGATTACGGGCACCAGTCTAGTTAGTTTTAAATAGCTGCAAAACGCCATTGTCTGTTATTTCTAATTCTAATCATATTGAAGCCTATCCATATCATTCACGAACAATAGAAAGGTTAAATTGTGGGCTTCCGAAAATATCGATTGAAACACAAATAACAGATTGATTTGATTGAATTGATTGAAAATGTAATATTGACAATAGAGCACCGATATACTAGAAAGTACAATGTATAACATAAAATCTAAATACATACAAATAGCCAATTCATTCTAGAATGTCTTTAGTCATTGATTGATAAAAGGTAAGCAATAATTGAGTGTTATTACTAACTTTGTCCAAAAGCAGAATATTTGGCTTTGTTCAAAGTAAGACGTATGATTGCCTTTGTTGTCTGCATTCTCCAAAAAACAGATGCCAGTTTCTGGGCAGTGTAAGTAAGGAGAGGGCATGAAATTGTCCAAAGAAATAAACCTATTATATGTACATGTATATGGAAGTTCAGTAATAGAACAGAGGTGAAATAGTAAGGTACTTAGATAAATGTTCCAGAGTGAAGTGTGGAATGAATTTGCAAGGAAATGGATAGGACAATGCGTGGGCATAGCAAGAAGGGAAGCAACTTTGGGCAGAGGAGAGATTGAAATTAGAAAGTATGATAGTGCGAAAAACGTCAGGGTATTGAGAAAAGCGGATTGAATCTGGTCTAGAGCGCAATATTTGTTGCCGACAATTGCATAAGGTTACAAATTTCGGATCAAGTTGTTAGTTGGTACAAGCAAACACAATGTGGTGGGATTACATGTTGGAAATGTTGCTGAGCAAAGAATTATTCTCCGGAAAGTGTTAGCCCTATTGTCGATAATTTGAGAAATCTGTTACCATGGGACGAAAGTGAGAAGAAGCTGAAAGACAAAGATAAGCAAAATATCAAGAAAGTTAGACAACTTAAAAGTACACAATATTTTAAAGTACTTTGCGGCACTCACCTCAAAGCGTTGAAATGCAACTTTTCGGTGATGTAATCAAGGCAGTTAGAATTTTCAAAGGATAGGTAAAATTTGTAATCTTTCGCCAACATTTCGAAACAGTGCGCCCTGTTCTTTGCGCATTTTCTATCACTGCACCCGCCATAAATATGTACTTCTATGTATTTGCTCAGTTCTTTCGCATATTTCAAACGTCCATTTTTATCATTGCAGTTACTGACAAACATTGCGACCTTTTTTGTCCGTCCTTCAGCAAAGTTCTTCCTTGAACTATAGATTATAGAATTTTCACTAAGAGCCAACCATGAACCATATGGCAGCGAGATAGTTGAGTTTAGTCTGTAAGTTGCTGTCCAATTTACTAACCTGTTCAAAAGTCTCGGGTTTATTCGGTTATGATAGGAAGATTCTAGATGTTGGGCGATCCAAACTTGATGACGAGGTTTGGGGCTGAAGAACTTTAGGTCTTTCTGATGAAATTCAGATATGACTAAAGCATCAGCTGATTTGAAGAATGAACGATCTGACGTGAAATGACAATTAGTAACAGGACAGCTGATCTTCCTTAAATGTTCCGAACCGTCTTTCCATTCTAGGTCATTAAAATTGAAATTTCCCACACGAAGAATAATCTTCTCTTTCGTTAAAGTTTTGTTTTCAATAAATTTTCTTAGATAGTCAATATCATCGAATGAAGTGCCTTTAAATCCGCCTAATACAGTCCACGCAGTTTCTGTTAAATTTGCAAAGTAGTGTCTTGGCTTCAAGCCATTGTCAAATGTTTTATTTGCAGGTCTTGCCCATAACCGCTGGATATGATATGATTTCCTGAAATGAAAGACCAAAATGGCCGGCGCCACTAGAATAGTCAAGAGTAGAAACGTGGCAGGCTTATTCCTGAAGAACTCACACGCCATTCTATGTTGGAGATGTCATCCACATTTGAAGAAAGGAACAATTCTTTCTTGGCTGCTCTGAAATAAAACATATTTATGACTTATATGTAAACATAACTAGACTGTCATGTGGTGATCTAAAACAGAGACCAAGGGTGTCGGAAAAGCGTACAGAAGTAAACCTACTCAAGGACCTGTACTATATGTACCCACTGGAGGAACACGACTGCACTTTAGCAGAGGTAATTCTCACTCCATCGTCGTCCAATGGGATAGGCCCACACTGCAATACCTCTGTTGGGCCTGCGTTGAATCATGTTGCATGATCCACACCTGCCCACGTAGTTGGCCTGACAAAGCTTGGATGTGAAAATCCCACTGCCTCACCGCATGGTCCGGCATATGTGGCCATCTTTAACTTTTATTAATGACGACATGGGTGAGCTGCTGGGAAAAGCAGACATGTTCAATCGGCCATGAATAATGGAACAATGTATTTAGGATGTTTGCGGTTTGACAAATAGCCGAAATAAAGTCAGAAAAAATTAGAGGATCAAGTAGGCCCTACTGAACTGTCAAGCACACCCGAACTACAAGCAGCAGGAACACACCAGGATGTGTTTATTGCAATTTGTTGAGTACCACTATTGACAGACAGAAAGAGATCCAGAGAAGAGCAGAACCCGATACTTCTATGGATAGCAGAATTGTGACAACAAAATAGCGTGATAAGAAAAAGTACCAGACGCAACACTTAGATTTTATCAAGAGAGATGATTTACAGGAATCCAATGAATAAAAATTATGTTGAGTACACCTGTGACGGCAGTCTTGGTTGAACGATGTTCGCCGTAACCGGACTGAAAAGGATTCAAATTCAGAGATATTATATGCCCAATTTACCCGAAAACGTACGAGAAATGGGCGTTCAAGCAGTTTTCAAATATCAGTTATATTGGAAATAGGTATGTAATTCTCCGGTTATTATTCATTTAGATCAGGACAATTAACAGAGGTATCACAAGAGCAGTTTTAAAATCTGGGATAGAACAGCCTTCATCGAAGAAGAGATTAGCCAGATAAGCAATGAAAAATGGAAAATATAATGGAAGACCCAATGCAGTTGCAGTCATCTATCTCATCTGTGTGGCTAAATCACCCTTCGAGAAGCAACATCAACGCCAGATTCGAGATGAACGCAAATATGTAGCAATCGCAAGCAGAAGGCGACAGCTCTGAAGAATTCACGATTACTGGGCTTCAGACAGCTCATGAAAATGTGAAATTACGACATCTTGCCTTGGTTTCTACTGCACCATGGTCCCAGGGCGATGAAAGACGTAGCAAGGATGGGCTTTGTATTTAGGAAGCAATCAGTCCATGTTCCTTTCTGAATTTTTGGAATATGAGCCATGGTCTTGTGCCTTCGAACCAAATTTGCTATTTTAAGGTTGTTCACGCGCGATTTGCCTCTGTCACCGAACAGTTGAATTTCATATCTGTTTTGGGTGGAGTCAAAGATCAGAGGTCCTCGGGGGTCTGCAGGAAAGTGTGCTTACAGTAGCTGATCTCTGGGCCTGGCTAATTACCAAATGACCGTGTAGTGCTTGGCTATGGTGTTAAAGCGACATTGTAAAGCGACAGAGAAAGGGCTGACTTTGGATGACTTTGATTGAATCCCAAGCTAATTTTACAGTCTGAAGAATTACATAATATGATTTGGAGATTGTTATAATTGTATGCAGCAGCGCAGTCCTGGTTTTATTGCAAGTTTTCATGTCATTTCGGGAAGTCACCCAAGACGCACCCCTTTTCTATTCTAGCTTATAACTTTATTATCAATGCCTATATGAAAACAATAAATATGCATTTTATGAGGCCTTTCCGTGGTCAAAGCATATGTACTGCCATGGGGACAAATACTGTAATAATAACGTCTAAATGCTTCAATTTAACTAAAGTCAGAAATGGTGCTTCTTGGGAACAGGGTGATCTTAAGACTCACCCCCGGGTGCATCTTGGGAACAGTTTGTCAGCATACCTACACGGTACTGGCATACTACCTTAACAGCATGCCTAGAATCGTTATATTGGCCCATATGGATTCCATACCATCCCATATGGGATCAATGTGGGAAGAGCAAACACAAAGAAAAACAGTAGGCTACTAAAACATTAGTTGTGACATGGACAGGTTTAGACAATAATTCCAAAAGCTGTTTTGTCATGAACAAAACTGTCTTTTAAACAGGTTGGCGAGCAAGTACTGACTATAACTAACAGCACTGATCACAAAGAAACTTGTCTTGAACAGCTTTAGATTTTCCAACATCTCCGAACAAGTCATTTCAAACCACAGTTCACATCGTTGGCACTACAGCCTGTCTGTCATCTGTTGACTCAACGAATCTTTCTCCACATCCTGCACAACATTCCACAACGTTGTCAATGTCTGAGGCTTTCTCTGTAAAGTTCTTCTTAAGATACAAAAATCTTTTTTAACACGGTGGTAAATCCCTGAGTGCAGCTAATGCAGGCTGGAGTGTTTCCTCCCTATGTATATGATCCTCTGCTTGTCCTTTACTTATAAAACACCCAGTGCGTTTTGAGTGACCACCAACTAGACCACACACTTAAGTTCATTTATTATGATTCACATAAGATGAAGCTAAAATATACACGGTCATATTTAAAGTTGATGAAGCATTCAACAGATAAACAAAAAGACTTTTGGCAACCTTTGCATTTACATTGAAAAACTCTTGTCAAATGATCACACGCGAAAGTCCAAAAATGAAGAAAACTTACTTTTGTTGCAGAAACCGAGTTTCTCTCCGAATAAAAGAAATTAATTACTAATAGTTTAAGGATACGTGAATTACTGACTACGTAAGTAGGCTGCTGCGTTCCTGTACCAGCACGTCTGGATATTATGGGGAAGGTGCATCTTGGATTAGGCAAATAACCCTGAACGTGTCTATTGTTCGGACAGTAGCGCCAACGGATGCCTAATATGTAAACATAAACGAAGAAGCGATAGCATACACGGTAGTGCAGCCAAGCTTTAACTCCCACAAAGGCTGAAGCGTCACAACTATGGTGCGTCGTAATATATTGCGCACGATGATCGGGCGTTCATGACACCATTTATTATTCCCTACAATCGTAAGTATAGACGAAACGCACGTCTTGTACCCGCATGTCGTTGCTCAGTAACTACGAACGAATCACTCAACGGTCGGGGGTGCAGTTTCTCATAAAAATGCAGACAAACACTGCATGGTTAACAGACCGTTCTGAGCAGATCCTAAAATGCCGTGTGAAAGAAATCAAGGACACGAAACACACGCCCTTCAATTAAACAATCCAATACTACACTATATAAGAAGAGGACCAGCCCTTTAAGCTGGCCCTGTGGCAGCTATGGACATGAAGGGTTAGCGACTTTATTTTTCTTAGCTACGGCATATGAAGACGGATGGCTAGTGGTCTGATCTTCCCACTGACAGTGTACGGTCAGTGTATTCGTTATAGCTGAGTTGGCGATGAGGCGCAAGTGGAGCCGACATCTCGAAACAAATTTCTGCTCTCGTGGGGATTTGAACCTCTGACCTCTCGATTGACAGTTCAGCACGCTAACCACTAGATTATTGTCCTCCAGCTAAAGTAGGTCTACATAAGAAGCTTCAGTAAAATCGCACACAAAACTCCATAGATTTCATTATCAACAATAGTATCTCTAAGTTGCCATAAGTTTTCGAAAGAATAGTTCCAGTTAGTTTCTTTCAGGTCTTTTAATAACGAAGGCTTAAACAATTTTTATATGCAAGAATTTTCTCTCAAAGAATGATGATAAGGCTAAAAGGTTCACGTCACAAACTTTGCCGAAATAATGAGAAGCAAACGATAAATTTTAGACTACAGTGAGCTTCTTAGCATCTTTCTAAAAAAAATCATAAAAAATGCACTATAAAATAGCCATAGTGTATTTTGTTGTATTTGTAAATTAAAAAGCGCCTGTTACATAAGAAACTACTCAATGGCTGTCCCATCATCAAGCCCAGAGGAATTCGACGAGTTTTAACGCAACGAATTGCCCCAAACCTACCTATAAGATCCATCTAAGTATCAAAACTATGTAATTTGTGGAAGGCTGTTTCAAACTGATCCATCTAAGTTTCAACACTATGTATTTTGTGGAAGGCTGTTCCAAACTGATCCATCTAAGTTTCAATACTGTGTATTTTGTGGAAGGCTGTTCCAAACTGACGAACCCACCCAGTGCAAGCCCTATTCTGCGTCATGGAAGTCTTACCACAGGAAAAATATATCACTCCAGCTAATAGGCCTATACATACTGCAAGTATGTATGTATACATGCACACTTGGAGTACTGGCACTGATTAATGTATAAGAATTAATTCACTGGACGACAAAATAAACTTTTTGTCTGCTAATGAATAAATTTATGTGTTCTTGACTAATTCGACCGTGTCGATTTCAGTTGTTTCTCTTTGAAGAAGCCAACAGTCTCCCATCGTATTGGGGTTGAAACGTCCCTGATGGCGATTCTTGTTGTGAAGACAATTATCTAGATTGAATCTCTCACCTTATCAGTGAAAATTATATTGCAGTTATTCAAAAAATGTTGAGTGGCAACGAAGTAGACTTTACGATATGTAGTTATATGTGTTTTTATATATAATTTTACTTTAAAATTTAAATTAATTCATGACAAACACATTTCTAATGTTCCATACATTCAGCTTCAAAGTCATTTGCAGTGTTTTTCATTTACTTACAATTTTTTAAATGTCAACTTTCAGATCAAAATGCACATGTTTACTAGTCAGTGTCTCACATATACATATATACATACATATATGCATACATATATACATACATACATATATACATATATATACACATATATACATATATAGATACATATATGCAGCTCTACAGATAATAAAGATAATTAAGATTGAGGTTGAATA
The DNA here is from genome assembly GCA_964023275.1 of Norana najaformis. Taxonomy (NCBI): domain Eukaryota; kingdom Metazoa; phylum Annelida; class Clitellata; order Crassiclitellata; family Hormogastridae; genus Norana; species Norana najaformis. The sequence continues at coordinate 13,541,455 of OZ029924.1, read as the reverse complement.
AGTAATTTATTCTATTGTATATTTACAAGGAAGTTAAATAGGCCCTATTTTAGTTCAAAAAAACTAATTCATTAATTTAAAAGCTTTAATTCTCTTCGCACACGAACCACAAATATTGTTCATATTAGCTAAAAAAAATGAAACGTCAAAAAAGTCACCCCTATTAAATATCAAATCAATCGACTACCTAAGAATAGCTTGATATCTGCATATGGTTTTACTTACGTACTTACTAATTGGTTCGTGGATTTCTGATTTCTCATGGGATCAAAAAACACCGTTTCTTGTACTTAAGCAAATGGCTGTTAACATTGGCTGCATTCCTGTAACGGCCTGCGATGCTGTCTTCATACGGCGAGAATTTGGCTATACAAATTTCAAATTGCTTCGAATCAAATGTAGACTCCAGGCGTCATACTTACACTGAATAGAATAGATAATTCCTTTTCTGCGTTACGCACCCTTCCACGTCTTCCATGGATTGTTTCCATCATTTCTCGCATAACATCCCCCATTCCACCATTTTTCATAGTCGTCGTACCAGTGACTCATATTTGTGTAGTCCCTAAGCTGTAGCATAGTGCACAGTTGGCACCAGTACAGGGAATTGAATGTGCCAAGTCTTATTAGTTTAAAACGATTTTTGTGTCGAAAGTATTCGTTGTATAGAGTGTCGTTTTTATCCAGTAGATTCAGATATGTTCCTAAATCTGCGGGACTTTTGAAATGGTCGACGTGTATGTAAGAACCAGGAGGTGCAGTGACGGCGTAATCTTCAGGTCGAGCTCCCATCACAATCGGAACGACATCGTTACTGTTATGAGCAAAAACACATTTATTCAACACACCTTAAAACATGTTTAGTAACCCCTATTTTAGTTCAAAAAAGTAAATTAAGGATACGAAGCAAAACATTGTAATTTTAGCTATAAAAGATATGTATGATAATATTTAAGTCATGAGGTAGTGATAAAATACTATGTAACATACCCTACAAAAATCGCCGACGCATCAAAAAATGTTAATAATAAAACTATTACAAAATAATTTAGAACAAGGTAATTGAATGTTATTTAATCTGAAAAATTTGAAATCGGCTGGATTACGGGCACCAGTCTAGTTAGTTTTAAATAACTGCCAAACGCCATTGTCTGTTATTTCTAATTCTAATCATATTGAAGCTTGTCCATTTCATTCACAAACAATAGAAAGGTTACATTCTGGGCTTCCGAAAATATCGATTGAAACACAAATAACAGATTGATTTGACTGAAATGATTGAAAATGTTATATTGACAATAGAGCAGCGATATACTAGAAAGTATAACATCAAATCTAAATACATACAAATAGCCAATTCATTCTAGAATGTCTTTAGTCATTGATTGATAAAAGGTAAGCAATAATTGAGTGTTATTACTAACTTTGTCCAAAAGCATAATATTTGGCTTGGTTCAAAGTAAGATGTATGATTGCCTTTGTTGTCTGCATTCTCCAAAAACCAGATGCCAGTTGCTGGGCAGTGTAAGTAAGGAGAGGGCATGAAATTATCCAAAGAAATAATCCTATTATATGTACACGTGGATGGAAGTTCAGTAATAGCACAGAGGTGAAATTGTAAGGTAATTAGATAAATGTTCCCGAGTGAAGTGTAGAATCAATTTACAAGGAAATGGATAGGACAATGCGTCGGCATAGCAAGAAGGGAAGCAACTTTGGGCAGAGGAGAGATTGATATTAGAAAGTATGATAGTGCCCCAACGTCAAGGTTTTAAGAGAAGCAGATTAATTCAGGTCTACATCGCAGTACTTGTTGCCGACAATTTCATAAGGTTACAAATTTCTGATCAAGTTGTTAGTTGGTACAAGCAAACATAATGTGGTGGGACTACATGTTGGAAATGTTACTGGGCAAAGAATTATTCTCCGGAAAGTGTTAGCCCTATTGCCGAGAATTTGAGGAATCTGTTACCATGGGACGAAAGTGAGAAGAAGCTGAAAGACAAAGATAAGCAAAATATCAAGAAAGTTAGACAACTTAAAAATGCACAGTATTTTAAATTACTTTGCGGCACTCACCTCAAAGCATTGGAATGCAACTTTTCGGTGATGTAACCAAGGCAGTTAGAATTTTCAAAGGACAGGTAAAATTTGTAATCTTTCGCCAACATTTCGAAACAGTGCGCCCTGCTAAGTGACTTGTTCTTTGGGCATTTTCTATCACTGCACTCGCCATAAATATGTACTTCTATGTATTTGCTCAGTTCTTTCGCATATTTCAAACGTCCATTTTTATCATTGCAGTTACTGACAAACATTGCGACCTTTTTTGTCCGTCCTTCAGCAAAGTTCTTCCTTGAACTATAGATTATGAAATTTTCACTAAGGGCCAACCATGAACCATATGGCAGCGAGATAGTTGAGTTTAGTCTGTAAGTTGCTGTCCAATTTACTAACCTGTTCAAAAGTCTCGGGTTCATTCGGTTATGATAGGGAGATTCTAGATGTTGGGCAATCCAAACTTGATGACGAGGTTTGGGGCTGAAGAACTTTAAGTCTTTCTGATGAAATTCAGATATGACTAAAGCATCAGCTGATTTGAAGAATGAACGATTTGACGTGAAATGACAATTAGTAACAGGACAGTTGATCTTTCTTAAATGTTCCGAACCGTCTTTCCATTTTAGGTGATTAAAATTGAAATTTCCCACACGAAGAATTATCTTCTCATTCGTTAAAGTTTTGTTTTCAATAAATTTTCTTAGATAGTCAATATCATCGAATGAAGTGCCTTTAAATCCGCCTAATACAGTCCATGCAGTTTCTGTTAAATTTACAAAGTAGGCTCTTGGCTTCAAGCCATTGTCAAATGTTTTATTTGCAGGTCTTTCCCATAACGGCCGGATCTGATATGATTTCCTGAAATGAAAGACCAAAATGGCCGGCGCCACTAGAATAGTCAAGAGTAGAAACGTGGCAGGCTTAATCCTGAAGAACTCACACGCCATTCTATGTTGGAGATGTCATCCACATTTGAAGAAAGGAACAATTCTTTCTTGGCTGCTCTGAAATAAAACGTATTTATGACTTATATGTAAACATAACTAGACGTTCCAAAACAGATACCAAGGGTCTCGGAAAAGCATACAGAAGTAAACTTACTCAAGAACCTGTACTGTAAGTAACCACTGGAGGAACACGACTGTACTTTAGCAGAGGTAATTCTCACTCCATCGTCGTCCAATGCGATAGGCCCACACTGCAATACCTCTGTTGGGCCTGCGTTGAATCATGTTGCATGATCCACACCTGCCCACGTAGTTGGTCTGACAAAGCTTGGATGTGAAAATCCCACTGCCTCACCGCATGGTCCGGCATATGTGGCCAACTTTAACTTTTATTAATGGCGACATGGGTGAGCTGCTGGGAAAAGCAGACATGTTCAATCGGCCATGAATAATGGAACAATGTATTTAGGATGTTTGCGGTTTGACAAATAGCCGAAATAAAGTCAGAAAAAATTAGAGGATCAAGTAGGTCCTACTGAATTGTCAAGCATACCCGAACTACAAGCAGCAGGATCACACCAGGATGTGCTCATTGCAATTTGTTGAGTACCACTATTGACGGACAGAAAGAGATCCAGAGAAGAGCAGAACCTGATACTTATATGGATAGCAGAATTGTGACAACAAAATAGCGTGATAAGAAAAAGTACCAGACGCAACACTTAGATTTTGTCAAGAGAGATGATTTACAGGAATCCAATGAATAAAAATTATGTTGAGTACACCTGTGACGGCAGTCTTGGTTGAACGATTTTCGCCGTAACCGGACTGAAAAGGATTCAAATTCAAAGATATTATATGCCCAATTTACCCGAAAACATACGAGAAATAGGCGTTCAAGCAGTTCTCAAATATCAGTTATATTGGAAATAGGTATGTAATTATCCGGATATTATTCATTTAGATCAGGACAATTAACAGAGGTATCACAAGAGCAGTTTTAAAATCTGGGATAGAACAGCCTTCATCGAAGAAGAGATTAGGCTGATAAGCAATAAAAAATGGAAAATATAATGGAAGACCCAATGCAGTTGCAGTCATCTATCTCATCTGTGTGGCTAAATCACCCTTCGAGAAGCAACATCAACGCCAGATTCGAGATGAGTGCAAATATGTTGCAATTGCAAGCAGAAGGCGACAGCTATGAAGAATTCACGATTACTGGGCTTCAGACAGCGCTTGAGAATATGAAATTACGAACCTAAAAACCGCAGGATACAGCAACATCTTGCCTTGGTTTCTAATGCAACATTCATACAGGGCGATGAAAGACGTGCAACGTTCTATACGTGGATTATCAAGGAAACGACGCCTCCTTAAACGTGGCTTCAGATTAGAGATCACTGCCATCCCGAAACCAGGCGAAGACCTTCGTAAGTGAGCTACTTATTGCCCAATATCCTTGATCTCCGAGATATTCAAACTTCTGAAGCACGAAACCATTTGTGATAGAAGCATCATCCAGCAAACGATAACGACCCAATTAAGAATTGATTCAGTCTACTTTTTAAGCGAGTCGCCCAGTTTTAAAGATTTAAACCATTCAAACTTCTTTTGCAATTTTTTTGATCGATAAACGAAGATAAAAAGGAATTCGCGTAGATCTACGTACTGGACTCCAAACAGCCAGAGCTCATATTGATATCGTTTTAATCAAACGCTTTACACTGTCGTATCTTGAAGGTCGCTGAAAAGATAACGCAGGTGCTCAGTCAGATGAAAAGCCTTCCTGTGAGACGTTAATAGTCTGATGGGCGAACTTGTTATAAGCGCAAGTGGTTCTCCGAGGTTATTTTAAGAAGAGGTCATGACATACAGATGCACTTGAATGATTAGGGAACAGGTAGCGACGTCCCGCGTAGTCTGGAAAACAGATACATTTCCTCTAAGTAACATCAGTGATTCACGCAGCCCATTCGCCGGTGAAGTACAGTAAAATAAAGTTAGATAAGGTAAGGATAACGTAAGGTAACGTGAGATAAAATTGGTAAGGCAAGGCAAGATAAATATGGTAAGGTGAGACAAGGCTCTGCATCACGGTCAGGTCAGACCTGATAAGTTCAGGTTGGGTCAGGTCAGGTCAAGTGACTTCTCACCAATGCGATCATACCGTCAACTGGAAGACTTATCCCTCATTTTGGGATTGTTATAATTATCTGTTGGTTGAAATGACATAAGGGGCGTTTTGGCCATAAGATCATACTTGAAGAGCGGGGTTAGGGACAACACCTCATACACCAAGATACCACATTATGGTCAAAAGATTTCAGTTTAGACGCACACAATATCACAAAAATAGCCGTAAGTATACAACCGCATTAGTAACAAGTCTTTGTTTTGTATACAGAGCGCTAGGAACTACAGCCTCGAGATTTTATTTGAGACTGCACGAACCATCTGTAGCCTAAGTAAGCAGCTTGCTTAAACAACGATTTTTTACAATTTCCCCAATACGCTGGCACTTGAATAAAAAAAAAACAATGGAGAAAACCCAGGCCATTGCCGCAAAATCATTGCACCTGTATGCAATTTTCTATATGTATATATGATATACAGCTATACTAAAATTTCTTAAAGTCGTGCTAACTTGATGCAATACGACTCTTAATTTGCTCACGTCTGTGCATAGTTATGGAAATGAATATAATATATTAGTTAGTCGACTTGGTGTGTCAGTCAGAAATAATAATGCACACTGCTGCATTGTCCGCGCTACCTTGTGCGAAATAAAGTCCATAATTATATATATGCATATTTATGTATAGGCATATATATATTCACCAGAACACCACAGCGCTTTGCTCAGGCTGACAGCTTTTCAAAAGCACATCTGAGGCAATTTCATGCAAATGATTTTGCTTCGTTTTAAAAGCAGTTCAGAGGATTTTTAGCTAGTGTATCACGTCATAAATACCATACTGTAAGGACCACATTGGAAGTGGGCGGCAATAAACAGGGTCATTGTTCGTAAGCATTCTTTAGTGGGACCATAGGAACGTTTGGCTACTTAAGTTAAGAAACCCATGGACCGTTAGTTCCTCATTCTTCATATTTTGAAAATATATCAGTAGCTTGTAATCAAATTCTCAAGGCTAAAACGTGCGGTCAAAAAAAGACATTTGACCTCAATGTTTGCGCGTGAGGCGATGACCCACTGGTACCTGACTTAACTTGTCTTCTATCATAAGCTTTGATACCCAAGTTTATGAAACTACTCTGCACTTCACTTACATCTGTCAATCTTAAGGCTAACACACCGAGGCTAAACCAGTTCGGAACCGCAGACTCGAGCGTAGGGCGATATCCCTATGGTCTTCTGCAGTACAGAATTCTGTGTCTGTTAAGCAGAGATTGTTTAGTTAAGGCTACAACATTATTTTGGGCATCTATAATGAAATCTCGAGGTTGCGAAGAGGATGGGTGGTCGATAGCACTATGGCTGTCTGAACCAAAGGCTTGTTTACCAATGCGCTTGTATTCTTAGAAGGAGGAGGAAGAGGAGGAGGATTAGAACAACGCGAAGAACGCGAAGAAGAAGAACGCGAAGAACGCGAAGAAGAAGAAGAAGAAGAATCCGTTAAGCTGAGGCAGCCATGAGTATGAAGTGCTAACGACTTCATTTTTCTTAGCCTCGGCATATGAGGGCGTATGGCCTGTCCTCTTCCTCGCCGCCTGATCTTCCCACTAAGAGTGTCATTGTAGCTGAGTCGGCAAGTGAAGCTGAAATCTCGAAACAAATGTCTGCCATTTGAACCCCCGACCTCTGGGTCGACAGTCCAGCATGCTAACCATTAAACTATTGCGCACTATTATTTGCGTGCATCTAAACTGAAATCATTAACGTAGAAGTGGTGGCCAAGCCAGTTCTTGACGATTGATCTCATTCAGCTCTGTTTACATTCTTTTCCTGCCTTAATGGTCAGAATGCTTGATAGAGGTGCTTAAAAGGGTTGGTACACACGTTCGAGTGTACACGTCTTCTTCACCGGTGTGCTTGCATAATGATGATTATGACCTTTTGTTTATGCATTCCCGATGAAATCTATCTCTAGACCCAAATGTATGGTATCATCCTATGGCCCAATGGCCGAATCTTTTATTGTTGCAAATGATGGTGATGAGTTTTCTGACCTAAGGCAGGTCCTTTGGCTTTATGCCACTCCGGGATGAGGTGAGTGAGGTAGTTTCCCGTTGCCTTCCTCACAGACAATTGTGGGTGAGATACTTGTCCAAGGTCGCTACGCAGTGGCTTGAGGCAGATTCGAACCCGCGACCATGCGGTTACGGTTACCGACCATGCCACTACACCACATCGTCCCATTTGTTGCATATATATTGTATTTATTAATTTCTTTGTTAAGAGTGCACAACTATGCTTGATGCTGGAATGAAGATGGCATTTAAATCGAGAGGCACTGTAACTCGTGCTGGTATAGGCTTAGTAGAAGATATGACATTTCATTCTGCAAGTAAATTGAAATCTTTATACACAAAAGGACTCGTGACTAAAAGGACTCTCGCTCTCATAGGTTAGTGAATTTGGGCCACTAAATTCCTAGTGCCGACATGTGCAACTTTGCTTAAACCACTGATTGTGGTTTAAGAGTTAGTTCTGTAGTATTAGTTACCAGAGTAAGTTAGTTCTTTAACTTTCCAGTTACACTGCGCATTGTGCAAAATAATAATAACTGTCATGTCTGAAAAATGTTCAAGATGGTGAAATACACTTACCCTATTTGCTTTATCATGTATTTCTCGGTTAAATTTTGCTATACAGGTAACAAAAGGTTAGACTGGAGGGTATTATACTTTTACTGTATGACTATATTTGTCTGTGCACCACGTCACAAACAGTTGAACGCCACTTGTCCTGGTGCTAATTTCAGTTTAAAATCTGTAAATTTAACCGAATCAACTATTCCGTCATTTGGGATGTTTTATCATCGCACTATACTTCATCAGTATCAATACACAGATTTATTCTTAAAAGGGATTGGACAACTCCAGCATTTCCAGGTCTGTTGTTCCTTACATTGGATTCAGACTACCTGTTCTATAAAGCTGACTTGCTTGCAGGAATATTAGACTATTGTACCTACGGTCTTTCCTCTTAATGTATTTCTTTTAGGTCTTAAACTACCTGTGTGATCATAGCGAACAGTTTATAACAAGCTCACCTGTTCTCCTTTGTTGACTTTAGTAGCCGTTACGTGTTCTTCGAGACGTTCATTTGTCTGATAACAGATTAACGTTGCAACGAGATTATATATCCTTTCAGGAACAGTATTCTTGCAAAATTTATGGCTATTTCTGACAATCTTTTACGATCTTCTTGTAACTCCATGTCATCTATCGAAGTATGTGCATGTAATCATTCTTGAAAGGATGTCACATTAACTATTTTAGACACTTCACTTACTTGCACATTCTCGAGGTAGCTCGACGTCAGATTGCTAATAGATTTGCCTTTTACCTTCACGTGTAACTGACGGTTATCAGAGGCATGCATCCCATATTCAAAAGGTGACAAATTATGTGCTATCACCGTATAGTAGGCCTATGGCTAATCCCTGAATGAGGATTTTAAGCAGAACTGTTCCCGAAAGAGAGTAAATAGATTGGTTATATTAAACTAACCTCATTTTACTTTACCTTACCTTACTCTACTTTTTTAAATATGTCGGTCTATTATATTTGCCCGTTTTATAATTTAGCTTAAATATTTATGTAATCGTTCTGTACAATGTAATGCATGGCAGATGCAAATAAAGGCTTTTTACTTACTTGCTTACAGTTCGCCTTATACGCCTATTCTTTTTCTCTATACAAAATTTACTACCACTGGAAATTGATTTTATAAATCATCAATAGGTCTACCTTTTCACCAACTTAAAACAACGATAACTGTCCAAATCAACCAGGTTTGTTAAGGGTATTTAATCGCCGTAATGTTCTGGTATTTAATCAGAGAATTTAAAAACCTATAGAGCTGATCAAATACACTGGCACCATATTTCGTGAACTCAAGACTTGACCCCTCCGTCTCTACGCTTCAGTAAGTAGGCGTTCAAGTGCAGCCGAAATTCGCTGACCACACAGAAAATTACAGCTTAGCAATTAGTGCATGCTCTCTTGAAGCCGAGAGGGGTAAACATATGACAACAACGATGGATCAGCATAAGAGTCGATAAGTAAGCAGTTGCTAATCGTTTTCAAGCTTTATGATTGTGATGTCCAGTGCGCCTGCCTTGTACCTCAGGGCAATCCTTCTGTTGTTAAATGACCTTAACAATAATGCTGTTGTATATTATGAAAGAAACCTTGTGAGGCCAATATGATAAAGGCTACTTAACGACAGGCCTACCAAATAACATTCGAGCTATTAACAATGCTAATCGCTTCGACGTATGAGAGGCGAAACAAGACTGTGCCACATTTTTTTTACTTTTGCCTCTTTCATTATGATATCGCGACTTTGGTCCGGTAGATAAACACTTTAATCGGGTCAACAAAAGATAAAACTGGCTTGTATTAAATTTAAACCCAAAGCCTGTTTATTATCTTGAATCTTCAGTCACTGCACTATTTGCAATAGTGTATTTGATTATGGGGACAAGGTATAAAATGTTGTAATATATATTGCGGCTCTTCAAGGCAACCACTCAGAGGAGCTCTTAGAACACCTTGGTGAAAACAAAACAGTCTTTAGTTTGACAGAAGTGACCAGTTGGTGTTAAAAAGAGACTGAAGTGAACCTAAATGTTACCTTTGATAATCAGCGGCTGAGCAACTTTACAGACTTTTAGGCATACGCACATCAATGAGAGCAATGGAGAGATATCAAAAGAAACCGGTCTCCCAATTGCAACATTAGAAACAAAGAGGTAAAAAGTAACAAGCTGTAAGTTACAAGTGACAGCAAAAGAAAAAGCCTGGGCTTTGCAACTGACAAACCACTTTAACCGTGTACTTGAAAGAAATTCTATGTAATTACAATGTAGCAATTGAAAGCATTAACTTCACATGTGTAGTTAGGCCTCTCCACCTATTTATATGGAGATTAATAAATAGGCAAACCAATACAGAAGAAGAAGAGGAAGAAGAAAAAGAAAATGAATAAAGAGGAGGAGAAGAAGGAGAAGAAGAAGGAAGAAAAGAAGAAGAAGATCAGTCTCTTAAGCTAGCCCTAGAGGCAGCCGTGGGTATGAACTGGAAACGACTTCTATTTTCTTAGCCTTAGCATATGAGGGCGGGTGGCCAGTCTCTCCGTCGCCGCCTGTTCTTCCCACCGACAGTGTACGGTCGGTGTACTCATTATAGCTGAGTTGTCTAGGGGGCGCAAGTGGAGCCAAAATCTCGAAACAAATATCTGCCCTGGCGTGGATTTGAGTCCTAGACCTCACAATTGATTGTCCAGCACACTATATCCACTAGACTATCGAGCACAAATAAAAGTTAATGTAAAACACTTGCTTAGACGCCTCTATAGAAGCTCCTCAGAAGTGTACATAGTGCTATAGTAGAAGGATGCATTGGCTGAGGCTCAGGAGTACTTAATGAAGTAAGCATTCTTACTTATGACAACAAAAATCTAACGACAGGACAAATTTTAATCTCCAAACTTTCGTTATTTAGGCTACTCACTTACTGACCCCGAAAAGATGAAGGACTAAGCAGGCGCCACGTGGCATGGTATCACACGACGGTCACCCTTAATAAAGTACTTACCAGACTCGATATTGCTCAGCTTCACTGTTCCTGCCAGCTTTGCACCAACGACACCAAGCGGTCAATATGTTTTAACCCACAATATGTTTTTCTGCTGAGATGTTTAAAAATGGCATGCGAAACTCGAAGCCGGTCTCTTGGGAATTAAGTTTTCTCGAGAAACACACTGGCTATAGGAATCAATAAATGTGCTTCTAACCCATCTGGTTAGCTCTCTCTCGAAATCATGGAGTACAGCAGATGTCGCTCAACAATCAAACTCTTCCTTTACTCTCTCTCTTTCCTTTTCTTTCTTCATCTGTGTCTCGCTAGTCTGTATCTTTTACTCTCTTGGTCGCTGCCTCTCAGCTTTGTCACTGGCGCAACTAGAAATGTTCAAGTTGCAACCCGCTGTTCAGGATTATTCAAGTGCTTGTGATAACCCGGCCTCATTCCGAAGCATTGGTGTGCGGCAGTGGAGTTCTCTGTCGCCCTATGTAGTTGTTCAATACCTTTGTAAATAAATTCAGAGTTACAACCAAGACTAACAAATGTAGGGTGTTGTATCAATTCGTCCTCGATTGGCTGTATAATATACGCTGATGATATTCTTTTGTTAACAGCAAAAGCAGTTGGACTTTAGGTCTTACTTGATTAATGCAGCGTTGTTAGCAGCCAGTTATGCAAAGATTGGGTCACAGTATAATGACTCATTGCCTGATATGCTTTAATGCCAAACGGTGCTGGGGGCCACTCAAATGAAATAGCTTGTCATTATTTGTCGTGCTTGTAATAAGATAAGAAGCCACATTGATCGCAAAACGCGCAAACTGCCAACAGTAATATTTCGATAACACTTTTGGTTTTTCTGAAATATTGCTGCTGCATTTGCAGTTGACATATAACCTCCAAACGTAACAACGCAGCTCACTTGCATTAAGATTTTCTCATATGCAATTGAAAGACCTCAGTGTTTGTTGGAATAACGGGTAACGTAAAGTACTTAGATTTCATTTTATCAGACTCACTAAGAGTCTTTATTGCAGGGTTAGAAAGTATGCAATTCATGTAAATAAAGTATGTTGCTAAGATATCATTTTTAAAGTCATGCCAACATCATGCAGTGTGACTCTCAAGATGCTTCTTTCTGTTCATAGATACAGGAATGAATGCAGTTTTTGGGTTGATAGAACGGGGTATCTGTCGGAGACAATTAGTACACCACTAGAATGATTGCAAATACAATTTACGCCAGCCTTATCCAGAGTAAAGTATATTTGTACAGTATATAATTATACCTTCTATGTGTAAGTCATAATGTAATATATTATATTCACATTGAGACAATATTTCAGCCGAAATGACAACGCAGAATTCCAACGTACACGAAACTGAATGGATTAGGCCTACAGTAACTGTTGATCGTATGAACAGTTTTTTAGATACACGATTCTCTTGCTACAGGTCTGAGTATAAGCCACTGTGTTATAGTTCTAATTATTAGAGTTAAATCATCATGTATGCCCAGAATAAATTATATTTGTGCAGTATATAAATATCTTCTATGTGTAAGTCATAATGTAATATATTATATTCACATTGAGGCAATATTTCAGCCGAAATGACAACGCAGAATTCCAGCATATATGAAACTGATGATGGTACGTTGATGGTAGCAGGTCTTTTTGATTATCTTGGCTCGAATATGCTGCATTTTATTTGAGTTTCAACTGATCCAAATGCATGTATCAAAAGCTCAGGGGCTGTGCGACCAACAAGGTCATCAGGTCGACTTCAGGCTGCACATAGCTTCCTTGATTCGAAATGGTCTTCTTCAGTCATGATGCTGTAATGTTTTAAAATTTTTATGATGTCGAATTTCACGACATAAAAATAGGTTTCTCAATGTGTCTTACTTAAGGTTGCTGTTTTATTCCATCCGCTAGGGCCTACCTTGTTTGGTATATAATTAAAATATATCCCATGCGTAATGTACTTAAATGTTTGACGCATTTTATGCTACTTCCTAAATTTCTCAAACTTTTGCGTGTGAAACCTAAACTATTTCCTCTATATCTGTGCCCATCTTCCATGTTACTGACAGAAAAAAGCATAACAGTTTCAGACGTGTGCCTTTTATATCGAAATATTTTTATAATCGACTTTTCCAGCGCCAAGCAAAACTTGAGTCAAAGAGACAACACTTCAGTAACTAGCACTTAAATAAATCAGGCCTGCAGAAATCAGGTAATTGGATCGGTTTCAGTGCAAGGTCCATATGCGGATGGATTGAAGCAAAAGAGACAGTGTAATGATGGGGCGGATCAATTTCCTATCTGAATGATTCTCAATCAGTCACTTTAGTCGATCTCTGCCTTATTTAGCAAAATAATTCTACTGTATGATGACCATACGCATCATCCGAGGAACATACGCAGTTTATCTTGGTTTTATGTCATACCTGATACAGTTGTTTTAAACTGCTTATAAAATTTTCAATTTCTTTTACTGTGCAAGAAACGCCGCGATCCTTCATAGTCTAGTGCTGAGCTAGTTGCTAAAGCGTCAGCCTTTATTCTCAAATTTTGTGGGGATTTATGTTAATATGAAAATTCGGTATTGGGCCGAGAGGGAAGGTTGTCTTTATTTTGGATGGTTATTTGCGGCCAAGAAACTCCACCCATTTGTATATTGCTCTAGTACATTTTTCAAATTCGCCCATATCTTGAAGAGGGAGGGAGGCGGTCGTTATCATAGATGATAAGCAGAGTCCTGGCACACAGAGCCATTCCTCGCGGAACTATTTCTCACAAGTCCACGCGGGTTAATGACGTTCTTTTACGACTTGACATAGGTAATTAAAGACAAATACCACCGAGTAACAAATTTTTATTTTTTATTCATGGGTAGTAAGTGTTATTTCCTAATTGCTTATGCCTCAGCAGTATAGAAAATGGCTATCATTCCCCAAAAACATTTTTTTTGTTACCAGGACATTGATATCCTGAAATTTACCTACTTTACAGAACATTCAAGATGATTTCAGTGCTGAGCAAACTTGGAGTAACTGTTTGAACGTTCTAGAACTTTTGAGAATATTCTAGAACGTCCGAAAACCTTCTGGAACTTTCCAGAAATATAAATAGCAATATAAATACAGTTATTGAACAAATATATGATATATGAAATATGTTGCGAGAATGTCTTACACATTAGTCATGAGTGAAATACGTTTATTTTGTTATGATCACAATTTCATTTTGTTCTTTTGCAGGATGGTACAGAAGGGAAAAGAGAGCACGAAGTTTGCTATCCCAAGAATTTGGCGAGAACCCACTGACCACTCAAGCAATTTCTACTTCTGCACGGTGGATCCTTCCAGACGTTGGACTGGCAAGAATGCACCTGCTCTCACGTATCGGGACCTTCCTTCATCCATCGTCCCGGTGCCACATTGCCCTGAGCTTCCCGTACCCAATCTTCCGTAGAGAAAGCAGCCGTCTTCAGAAGAGAACAGTAAGTCAGAGAGCGAGGAAGACGTTGGAAATCCAGATTACAATTTCCCAGCTGAGGAGAGTAATCAATACTATCCCAACCAAAAAGACCTCAACGACTTGATCTTAGTCTCACCAAGCCCAAAGCCGAGCTTCTGACGTCTAGGCTCAAGCTGTGAAATTTGTTGGATGAAAGTGTGCAAGTCGCAGATCAGAGGAAGCGTCACCAAGCTTTTTCCAGCTTCTCAACCAGTCAAGATGAGCTCTGCTTCTGCCACAATGTGACCGGTCTGTTCGGGGCAATTGGAATTGACCGTAACCTGAACGAATAGCGTCTCTTTATTGACAGTTCATCCAGGAGCCTCAAAGCCGTGCTGCTCCATAACGGGAAGTTGTGTCCGTCTCTTCCTCTGGCTCACTCGGTGCACCTCAAACAGGATTACGACAGCATCAAGAGCTTACTAGACGCCTTGAAGTATGATGAGTACGGCTGGGAGGTCATCGGAGACTTCAAAATAATAGCATTCCTAATGGGTCTTCAAAGTGGTTTTACCAAGTTTTTCTGCTATCTTTGCGTTTGGGGCAGCAGGGACAACAAGATCTACTACAACAGACGGGACTGGCAACAGCAGACTGAGTTCTCTGTCGGGAGGAACAACGTCAAGTGGGAGCCACTGGTGGTCCCCGGAAGGTGCTGATGCCACCACTGCACATCAAATTGGCCTTATTAAACAATTTTCACAGCTCTAGATAAGGAGTCGGCAGCCTTCAAATACCTTCAAGACTTCTTCCCTAAGGTGTCTGAGGCAAAGGTCAAAGCCGGTGTCTTCGTCGAACCACCGATAAAAAAGATCCTGGAGTGCAAAGAATTCCCCAAGAAGCTCACTAGGAAGGAGAAAGCGGCTGGGAACAGCTTTTTCGCGGTGGTTAGGGGCTTCCTGGGCAATGACAAGACCGAAACTATGTGGAGCTGATTGAGACTCTGGTGAAGAACTACGGCAAAATGTGCTGCAGGATGTCCCTCAAAGTTTATATCCTTGATGCTTATCTTGACAACTTCAAGGAAAACATGGGGTTGTACACGGAGGAGCAAGGCGAGCGCTTCCACCAGGATATACTGGACTTTGAACTTGGCTACCAAGGACAGTATAACAAGAACATGATTGGAGACTACATTTGGGGGCTGTTTCGTGAAAGTGATTACAGTATAATCGTAAATCTCGGAAAACTACTCACTTCAAAAAAAATCTTTGTGGTCATTTTTGTATAACTGTAGTGTAAATACATGTTAATATTGATTCATATGTTGATTTTTTTACTTTATTTGCATGAAAACACTCAAATTCTGTCGTGTCTTCATTGGCAATAGGTAAATTTCGAAATATCGTTGTCCTAGTCACAAAAGCAAAGTTTGAAGGAAATGACAACTATTTTCTATACTTTTGAGGCATACGCGAGTAAGAAAAAACACTTAAAACACTTACTATCAGGCACAAAATTGTGTTACTTAGTGTACTCTGTCGAAAGATATATCAACATTATTTTATTTCAAAAGGAAAGAGAAAACTATGAACGGCTCACAAGTAGATTAAGCACCGCAATAAAAATGGTGTTCAAGGTTCAAACCAGGAGACATGTAATAATACTAACCTGTTTTGTCTTTGAAAGCTTACTCCAAGAAACCAGCGAACAGTCCAGATTCATTGCATTGTGTAATCTAAATTTAAATCTTCACCAATACATGGCGCTTATAACATGAAAATTTTATTATAATATTGCAAAGAAACTAACGCATTTTCGTCCTACATACACGAATGATGTGGACAGGCAGAAACTGAATGTAGGCCTACAAATGCTGAATGCATTGTACTGGATATTAATGTATATTAACTCGTAGAGATTAAGATGAACCAATCCTCCCCTCAAGCGTAGGGTACGCTATCTGTCCTGCCAACGCAGGCCGGTCAGAACGAAATGATGGCGCGAACTGAGGCTACTAATTTGGATAAATGAGTCACCTTCTCACCTTGTGCCGTCGGTTCCTGGAACCCTAGCGACCGCCATGACTTTGGTCCGCTCACCCAGGTCGGGTTCGAGTCTACGCTCATAAAGTCGTCGGTCAAATCACCTCTTGTTTTACTCCCTTGGAGTATATTCCATGTGAGTGGCGAGTCGGACCTTCGCGAACCATAAATGAGTACAACGTCAAAATTAACGATCCCTGCAGATGAAATGTCAAGATAGTCTTATCAGCCATGATGAAAAGTCGATTTCCTGTCTAAGGTAAACACTTACCAGACATTAGTTTTAATAGGTTTCTTGAATTATCTTCCCAAAACCGCGAGGCTGTTGCAGTACTATCGCGTAATTGTTACTAGACTTATAACATTTACCCCTTGGGAAATATTCCTGAATGCCTACAGTACATAGCCTAATGAAATGTCTTACTGCAATTGCCTGACGTTTTGCAAACTGCGAATGCTGAAGGATAATTATCTTTTGGTTGCTACAGAGGCCTATGTTAGAGTATAAAACTACAGTTCGAAAAGTTAGGTCTATACATTTTCTTTTATCTGCAATCGAAATGTGTCATGTGCACAAGTTGTGAATCAAATCAAATCAAATATTTTATTGGAACATTTTACAACAGGTTACACACAGATACAGTTAAAACTACAGGTATTGATTGCTCCGACGTGGACATGAAGCATTTCTAGCTTATCTAGTCATCATCACCATGTTCTTACTACGCATAATAGTTACAGTAATTGACTACCGTGAGAAGAATAAGTTAAAAATGAAAACTGTATACAGATACCCGACTTTTAACTACTCAGTAACTACGAACGAATCTCTCAACGGTCGGGGTTGCAGTTTCTCATAAAAATGAGACCAACACTGCATGGTTAACAGACCGTTCTGAGCAGATCCTAATATGCCGTGTGAAAGAAATCAAGGACACGAAACACACGCCCTTCAATTAAACAATCCAATACTACACTATATAAGAAGAGGACCAGCCCTTTAAGCTGGCCCTGTGGCAGCTATGGACATGAAGGGTTAGCGACTTTATTTTTCTTAGCTACGGCATATGAAGACGGATGGCTAGTGGTCTGATCTTCCCACTGACAGTGTACGGTCAGTGTATTCGTTATAGCTGAGTTGGCGATGAGGCGCAAGTGGAGCCGACATCTCGAAACAAATTTCTGCTCTCGTGGGGATTTGAACCTCTGACCTCTCGATTGACAGTTCAGCACGCTAACCACTAGATTATTGTCCTCCAGCTAAAGTATGTATTTTGTGGAAGGCAGTTCCAAACTGATCCATCTAAGTTTCAATACTGTGTATTTTGTGGAAGGCTGTTCCAAGCTCACGAACCCACCCAGAGCTAGCCCTATTCTGCGTCATGGAAGTCTTACCACAGGAAAAATATATCACTCCAGCTAATAGGCCTATACATACTGCAAGTATGTATGTATACATGCACACTTGCAGTACTGGCACTAATTAATGTATAAGAATTAATTCACTGGACGACAAAATAAACTTTTTGTCTGCTAATGAATAAATTTGTGTGTTCTTGACTAATTCGACCGTGTCGATTTCAAGTTTGAAGTCAGGATAGATCCAGCACGTCAGGATTTTTAGTAACTGAAAAAAGTTTAATTTCAAGGAAATGTATTAACATTCGAGCGGTACGAAATCAAACACTATTAAACTTAAATTCCACAATATTATACAAGACATTGAAAGTGAGAAAAGTGCTTATTCAGAAAATCTGCAGCCATTTGCTCTTACGCTTTAAGGCTAACAGTTGTTTCTCTTTGAAGAAGCCAACAGTCTTTCATCGTATTGGGGTTAAAACGTCCCTGATGGCGATTCTTGTTGTGACGACAATTATCTAGATTGAATCTCTCACCTTATCAGCGAAAATTATATTGCAGTTAATCAAAAAATGTTGAGTGGCAACGAAGTAGACTTTATGATATGTAGTTATATGTGTTTTTATATATAATTTTACTTTAAAATTCAAATTAATTCATGAGAAACACATTTCTAATGCTCCATACATTCAGCTTCAAAGTCATTTGCAGTAATTTTATTTACTTACAATTTTTTAAATGTCAACTTTCAGATCAAAATGCACATGTTTACTAGACAGTGTCTCACATATACATATATACATACATATATGCATACATATATACATACATACATATATACATATATATACACATATATACATATATATAGATACATATATGCAGCTCTACAGATAATAAAGATAATTAAGATTGAGGTTGAATAAGTAATTTATTCTAGTGTATATTTACACGCAAATTTAATAGGCCCTATCTTAGTTTAAAAAAAAACTAATTCATTAATTTAAAAGCTTTAATTCTGTTTCGCACACGAACCAAAAATATTGTTCAATTTAGCTAAAAAAATGAAACGTCAAAAAAGTCACCCCAATTAAATATCAAGTCAATCGACTACCTAAGAATAGCTTAATTTCTGCAAATGGTTTTACTTGCGTACTTACTAATTGGTTGTGGATTTTGGATTTCTCAGAGGATCAAAAAAAACACCGCTTCTTGTACTTAAGCAAATGGCTGTTAACATTGACTGCATT
This sequence comes from Norana najaformis, assembly GCA_964023275.1. Taxonomy (NCBI): domain Eukaryota; kingdom Metazoa; phylum Annelida; class Clitellata; order Crassiclitellata; family Hormogastridae; genus Norana; species Norana najaformis. Next base: position 13,522,553 of record OZ029924.1, on the reverse strand, counting down.
CCTGTAACGGCCTGCGATGCTGTCTTCATACGGCGAGAATTTTGCTATACAAATTTCAAATTGCTTCGAATCAAATGTAGACTCCAGGCTTCAAACTTACACTGAATAGAATAGATAATTCATTTTCTGCGTTACGCACCCTTCCACGTCTTCCATGGATTGTTTCCATCATTTCTCGCATAACATCCCCCATTCCACCATTTTTCATAGTCGTCGTACCAGTGACTCATATTTGTGTAGTCCCTAAGCTGTAGCATAGTGCACAGTTGGCACCAGTACAGGGCATTGAATGTGCCAAGTCTTATTAGTTTAAAACGATTTTTGTGTCGAAAGTATTCGTTGTATAGAGTGTCGTTTTTATCCAGTAGATTCAGATATATTCCTAAATCTGCGGGACTTTTGAAATGGTCGACGTGTATGTAAGAACCAGGAGGTGCAGTGACGGCGTAATCTTCTGGTCGAGCTCCCATCACAATCGGAACGACATCGTTACTGTTATGAGCAAAAAGACATTTATTCTACACACTTTAAAACAAGTTTAGTAACCCCTATTTTAGTTCAAAAAAGTAAATTAAGGATACGAAGCAAAACATTGTAATTTTAGCTATAAAAGATATGTATGATAATATTTAAGTCATGAGGTAGTGATAAAATACTATGTAACATACCCTACAAAAATCGCCTATGCATCGAAAATTTTAATAATAAAACTATTACAAAATAACTTAGGACAAGGTAATTAAATATTATTTAATCTGAAAAATTTGAAATCGGCTGGATTACGGGCACCAGTCTAGTTAGTTTTAAATAACTGCCAAACGCCATTGTCTGTTATTTCTAATTCTAATCATATTGAAGCCTGTCCATATCATTCATGAACAATAGAAAGGTTAAATTGTGGGCTTCCGAAAATATCGATTGAAACACAAATAACAGTTTGATTTGATTGAAATGATTGAAAATGTTATATTGACAATAGAGCAGCGATATACTAGAAAGTATAACATCAAATCTAAATACATACAAATAGCCAATTCATTCTAGAATGTCTATAGTCATTGATTGATAAAAGGTAAGCAATAATTGAGTGTTATTACTAACTTTGTCCAAAAGCAGAATTTTGGCTTTGTTCAAAGTAAGATGTATGATTGCCTTTGTTGTCTGCATTCTCCAAAAACCAGATGCCAGTTGCTGGGCAGTGTAAGTAAGGAGAGGGCATGAAATTATCCAAAGAAATAATCCATTATATGTACACGTAGATGGAAGTTCAGTAATAGCACAGAGGTGAAATAGTAAGGTAATTAGATAAATGTTCCCGAGTGAAGTGTAGAATGAATTTACAAGGAAATGGATAGGACAATGCGTGGGCATAGCAAGAAGGGAAGCAACTTTGGGCAGAGGAGAGATTGATATTAGAAAGTATGATAGTGCCCCAACGTCAAGGTTTTAAGAGAAGCAGATTAATTCAGGTCTACAGCGCAGTACTTGTTGCCGACAATTGCATAAGGTTACAAATTTCGGATCAAGTTGTTAGTTGGTACAAGCAAACATAATGTGATGGGACTACATGTTGGAAATGTTACTGGGCAAAGAATTATTCTCCGGAAAGTGTTAGCCCTATTGCCGAGAATTTGAGAAATCTGTTACCATGGGACGAAAGTGAGAAGAAGCTGAAAGACAAAGATAAGCAAAATATCAAGAAAATTAGACAACTTAAAAATGCACAGTATTTCAAACTACTTTGCGGCACTCACCTCAAAGCATTGGAATGCAACTTTTCGGTGATGTAACCAAGGCAGTTAGAATTTTCAAAGGACAGGTAAAATTTGTAATCTTTCGCCAACATTTCGAAACAGTGCGCCCTGCTAAGTGACTTGTTCTTTGGGCATTTTCTATCACTGCACTCGCCATAAATATGTACTTCTATGTATTTGCTCAGTTCTTTCGCATATTTCAAACGTCCATTTTTATCATTGCAGTTACTGACAAACATTGCGACCTTTTTCGTCCGTCCTTCAGCTAAGTTCTTCCTTGAACTATAGATTATGGAATTTTCACTAAGAGCCAACCATGAACCATATGGCAGCGAGATAGTTGAATTTAGTCTGTAAGTTGCTGTCCAATTTACTAACCTGTTCAAAAGTCTCGGGTTTATTCGGTTATGATAGGGAGATTCTAGATGTTGGGCAATCCAAACTTGATGACGAGGTTTGGGGCTGAAGAACTTTAGGTCTTTCTGATGAAATTCAGATATGACTAAAGCATCAGCTGATCTGAAGAATGAACGATTTGACGTGAAATGACAATTAGTAACAGGACAGTTGATCTTTCTTAAATGTTCCGAACCGTCTTTCCATTTTAGGTGATTAAAATTGAAATTTCCCACACGAAGAATAATCTTCTCTTTCGTTAAAGTTTTGTTTTCAATAAATTTTCTTAGATAGTCAATATCATCGAATGAAGTGCCTTTAAATCCGCCTAATACAGTCCACGCAGTTTCTGTTAAATTTACAAAGTAGCGTCTTGGCTTCACGCCATTGTCCAATGTTTCATTTGCAGGTCTTGCCCATAACAGCCGGATGTGATATGATTTCCTGAAATGAAAGACCAAAATGGCCAGCGCCACTAGAATAGTCAAGAGTAGAAACGTGGCAGGCTTAATCCTGAAGAACTCACACGCCATTCTATGTTGGAGATGTCATCCACATTTGAAGAAAGGAACAATTCTTCTTGGCTGCTCTGAAATAAAACATATTTATGACTTATATGTAAACATAACTAGACGTTCTAAAACAGAGACCAAGGGTGTCGGAAAAGCGTACAGAAGTAAACCTACTCAAGGACCTGTACTATTTGTACCCAGAGGAACACGACTGCACTTTAGCAGAGGTAATTCTCACTCCATCGTCGTTCAATGCGATAGGCCCACACTGCAATACCTCGCTACACCTGCCCACGTAGTTGGCTTGACAAAGCTTGGATGTGAAAATCCCACTGCCTCACCGCATGGTCTGCCATACGTGGCCATCTTTAACTTTTATTAATGGCGACATGGGTGAGCTGCTGGGAAAAGCAGACATGTTCAATCGGTGATGAATAATATGATCTTTGTAGGATTTTTCATCTATTTAAATAGTGTATAAGTTTTAAACGAAGCATAATCTAATCAGATATGCTCGTGTGCAGGTAAATTCAATGATGTAAATGTAAATGTACATATACATGTTTCTCTATAGCGACCCTGGTAACAGTAATGATCCCGTGGCCTGGCACAGTGCTGATGTAAAGAGGTGCGAACTCAGACAATCCTCATGTTGCATCGTTGGCTCAGCCACGAGCTGCATTGTTTATTAATTTTACTTATTTAAAGGACTTATCACACACACAAGGTCAATAAATATGAATCTAACATGCGGATGGGCCAAAACGGAGTCACACAAACGTTAAAATGAAATAATAAGTCTATTGCTGGAACAATGTATTTAGGATGTTTGCGGTTTGACAAATAGTCGAAATAAAGTCAGAAAAAAGGAGAGGACCAAGTAGGTCCTAGTGAACTGTCAAGCACACCCGAATTACAAGCAGCAGGATCACACCAGGATGTGTTTATTGCAATTTGTTGAGTACCACTATTTATAGACAGAAATAGATTCAGAGAAGAGCAGAACCCGATACTTCTATGGATAGCAGAATTGTGACAACAAAATAGCATGATAAGAAAAAGTACCAGACGCAACACTTAGATTTTATCAAGAGAGATGATTTACAGGAATCCAATGAATAAAAATTATGTTGAGTACACCTGTGACGGCAGTCTTGGTTGAACGATGTTCGCCGTAACCGGACTGAAAAGGATTCAAATTCAGAGATATTATATGCCCAATTTACATGCAAACGTACGAGAAATAGGCGTCCAAGCAGTTTTCAAATATCAGTTATATTGGAAATAGGTATGTAATTATCCGGATATTATTCATTTAGATCAGGACAATTAACAGAGGTATCTGTCTGCTTTCCAAGTCTCGTAAACATGTGCATCAGTGAAATGTTGATCTCTGTTGAATCAGCTATAATGAAACACAGATAATAAGTCTTACCGGACACTTTCGTTGCCGACGTTGGACGACTAAGTTTTATACTTTGAAATAAGTAGGTATACAAAGTCATAACGTTCTTGCATGCATTCGTCTACATTATCCAGGTGTAAGAAATTGAGCACGGGTAGGCAATTCTGAATATTTACGTCGAAGGAACCTCTACTCCTTCAGCCTAGTTGCCAACTGAGACGTGAACATGTCTAGACACGTGTTTGAGACTTCAGCGTTTCTGTACAGCGCAAAAACAGCCAGCACGAGACACACTGATATTGCGAACTTTGATAGCCAAATTCTCGAGTATTATTATGGCTTTGATACCATAATTTGACGCCTTGTGAATTAGACACCGGTGCTATAGTAGTTGCAAATAAATAACTTGCCTCCTGATGCTTCTATTCAAAATATTGGCAATACCACCAACGCCTTTAATATCATTTTCTTGTCATCTTCTTCATCAATCAACATACAATGCAATTGCACGTGTTATCGTTAATCCAATGCACCTCAAAGCATTCACTTAGTTGGCCTACGTACACGAAGACCTTAAATGACGTGGCACTCATTCAAACGGGTAGCGGTGTTGAAGGATTTCACCCGATTAATTCATTGAAAAATTAGCAGAGCCGAGGCCATACAGTTGCTATAAAAACGTGTGCAACTACATTTTACACTTAGGTTTTATAATATTATGTCTGGCAATTAGCTTCCGATTATGAAACTTCTTTTGATAATTAGGAAGGAAGGGTGGATTTAGGAGGCAACCAGGCCATAACCCTATCTGAATTTTGGGATACGAGCCATGGGCTTGTGCCTTCAAACCAAAATGGTTGTTCACGCACGATGTGGCAGCTGTTACCGAACAGTAGAATATGATATCTGTTTTGGCATAAGTCAGAGGTCCTCAGGGGGTCTGCAGGAAAGTGGGCTCGTAGTAGCTGATCTCTGCGCTTGGCTAATCGCCCAGTAGCCGTGTAATTCTTGTTTCTAATGTCAACATCGTAATCGTAATTTCGAGCTTTCTACAGCGCCCAACGAAAGCCACATCACTAGGGCCAGCTTAGTCACAGGCGTTCAGTCAAAACCAAATAGATAGGCAAAAGAGGTTTGGTTCCAGATCAAGATCCAAAAGTCAGTCAAAGAGATAGCGTGGCGGCTACGGTGAGTGATGTTTGGGAATTCAGCGAAGAGAGATAAGAAGAGGAATAGGAATGTCCGCCACCATTGTAAAGCGACGGTGGTCATTCAAGATGTAAGCATCGTGATAGAAAAAGGGCTGACTTTGCATGACTTTTACGGAAATCCAAGCTACAGTATTCTTACTGTCTGAAGAATTAGACTACATAATATGATTTGGACATTGTAATAGTGGTATGCAGCAGCGCAGTCCTAGTTTTATAGGCAGTTTAGGCGTCATGGTAAACTACCACTAAACATGTCAAATGTTCTGTCAGTATCGCCAACGGATCCTAGTTTGTGAACATACGCCGTTGTGCAGCCAAGTGTTAACGACCACAAAGGCTGAAGGATAATAAATATGGTTCGTTTTGATGCTATCTGCACGACGATCGGGTGTTCGTGACTGCCTGTACTTAGCTTCCCACAGTCGTAAGAAGCGCACGCCTTACATCCGGTTGTGGTCGGTTAGTAACTATGACCGAACCTCTTAATCAAAATGCCAACTAACACTGCCTGGTAAACAGGCGGTTCTGAGCAGATTCTAAAATGCCGTGTGAAAGAAATCAGAGATACAAAAACGCACCCTTAAAATTAAACAGTCCAATAATACACCTTATAAGAAGAAGAGCTTGAGTTCACCCTGTGGTTCCATGAACATGAAATGTTAACGACTTAAGTTTCTTAGCCTCGGCATATGAGGTGGCCAGCCCTCGCCGCCTGATCTTCCCACTGGCAGTGTACAGTCAATGTACTCATTATAGCTGAGTTGGCGATGAGGCGCAAGTGGAGCAGACATCTCGAAACAAATATCTGCCATGGTGGTAATTTGAACCTCTGACCTTTCGACTGACAGTGCAGCACCCTAACCACCTAAGGTACAAAGGAATATAGGAAGCCTCAGTAAAATCACTCACACACAACTCCATAGATTTAATTTTCAAAAATAACTTCCCTGGGTTGCCATAAGTTTTCGAATGAACAGCGTCAGTTTCTCTAAGAAGAAAACTCATCTATAGACAAATGGTAGATCTGTTTATTGGTCTCATGGATAGTTTCTCAGAGACATAAGGACGCCTATTCCCGAAAGACCAGTGATGTAGTTCCCCTAATTTAACCATCCATTTCCATTTATGGGAGGGGTGCCTCACGTTTAGGTGCAAAAGTTACAGCGACACAAGTAATATGCAAATCGACCACATAAAGTCCTTTAGGAGATTAAGAGTGTATATTTGGAGACTGGATTTGAGAATATTTCTCCAACCCCGTCAGTTGGTTTCTTCGAATATAAGGTTCAGCTCAAACTATGGCAAGCGTGTAAACCCTAAATCATTTGAGGGATTCTTGAAAGTGGTTGAGCTATGAAAGTTTACGCCTATATAAACATCAACGTTTCGACTGTCTGCTGTGAATTCTACTGAATAAGTACAGTCACAATCAGCCTTTGCTAGCATTTTCAGAATAAGCTTTCAGTTAGAGAGCAACTGCTTTGCCAAAGAATACGCCTGTTGGGTTAACGGTCACAGAAATCTTGCTGGTTGGTTTGTAAAATCCAATGAAAACATTGTCGAAGACTTCCGTAATGTTGTATCCAGATGGATTTCGAAGACCAAACTCGGAGAGTTGAATTGAAAATACTTTTGGAACAGCCGTGCCTGTGTTTAGAAAAGCAAATGCCCAACTGCCTTTTGGTAGTACTGATTTTGTCCAAACCTGAATATTTCCATGCTAAACAAAAATAGATAAAATTAAAAGAAATATACGATAATCCGTCAAAGCATTCCTAATACATCAGAAACTAATAAAAAAAAAACCAAAGATAGACATTCAGCTGTGTTGCATCCTTTAATTAAGACTCCGTAAAGTGTCAATCAGTTGACAATTTAATTATGTTAAGTTTGAAGCTGAATGACGCTCCGGAGCTCTAGAAGGACTAAGATTTAAACACTCGCAAATCACAAGATGTCATTCAATCAAACACATACATGTGATTGATGGCGCTGTATACTTAGTCTCTTATGGTAAGTGTGCTGGACAATGGCAACAGAAAGCTCAAGAAATGACGCAGTTAAGATTTACGATTTGATAACTCCAAAGTTTAAACACAAGACGCAATCCAAATGTGTTCAATTGCACAAAAAGTGTAAACTTTTTCTCCTAAGGCAAAAGATAGTAAAAACGAGGAGACACAACCAAAATAATCGTTTACCTTTGCGATTATCCTTCCTTGAATACCAAGCGGATCCTGGTTGATCGAAATCGCCGACTTGTTGAGTAGCAGGGCTCTAGAGTGAGGTTTTATGGTGCGCAAATCGACGGACATAATCAGTGGAGCTGCCAAGATCGACCAGATGGCCATGTGCGAACGTTCTTGGTCATAACTGAGGCCATAGTTTCCAATCACTAACTAAAATAAACAATAATATTCATTATAGGGGGACAACTGGTCAACAATGAACAAGGTTTATATAGGTGCCCAATAGGTGGGCCCGAGACCAGCCTATTTTGACCGGCCCTGAGACTTATCAATCGAGAACGAGCAACGTTGAACCAGTTTAAATAAATGTCTACAAAACGTTTGGTCAAGCGAGTCTATTTTATTCTATGGCGAAAGACGTTGCTCCAAAGTTTACAGCGAGAAAAGACAAACGGACTTGAAGTCGTCTGGGGCAACACTCACTTTCAAATTGTAAGACATTTATTCATACAGGTCGAGTTCAAGAAACACACGGGAGTTTTTTTCAAGAACGGTAGTACAGTAAAGAATTTTGAGAAAAAAGTAACGAAACCATGTGCATGTTTGCCGACATGTTGGTTGCTTGTTTTTGCGTCTCTTCGCCTAATCTTAAAAGTCGTCTAAATGCGAAAGTTGCTTAATAATTTTTATATATTCGGACTCCTATTGTAACTGAGTCGGCGTTTCGGGAGTTATTTACACCAGTCTGCCGTGGATTTCGTTTGTTTTGGACGTTAATTGTTCATGCGATTAAAGCCTCTCGCTAATGGGATAGTGCATCTAATCGGGGATGGAGAAATCTGCAACTGGACTGCGGAGGCTCAGACCTACAAACCTTCGTACGCCGTCTGCAACTGGGAAATCTTAAATAGTGTGAAGTAATGCGAGGAGAGTCTTTGGAGTGGAGTCGGCCATTAACCAAGGAAAGGTTCTACGATCAATTGGCCGGCTGGCAATGAATGCCTCCTCTGCACAGACCAGGTGGCTTGATGGATGGTACGGACACTGCGTCTTCTACCATTTACGAGGGACTGTTGGACGTGGAGCTTACATGTTCCGCAGGTCTCAACGACCGTCATAGTTCCACCTTCACGACGCTGCTCGGCTCAAGAACTCTAAACGTGGTATCAACTGTTACTTTGGATAAGAATTTGTTGGTTGGGCTCTACATGTTTGCGGAATCCTGCAAGGGGTGACTCTTGTAGTTATCTGAGCTCTGTTTGCCTACTGATAAACTTTTTGTTCTAAACGAACTTTAACACCATTTAGGGATAACGTAGGCAACGCTTTTATGGGGTATTTAAAATGCGCTACATTATATATCTATTTAACTAACTCACTAACGAGTGGATCCTTGAGGATGGACATTCAGCATTTAGCCAAAGTTGCGAAGTTTGGAGAGCATTTTAAGAATTTCATTATTATGAGATAATGTTATGGTTTTAAAACGGGGTTACGTGATAATATGTAAAATTTTGGTGACAGTGTGAGTGGTTGCATTTTAAAGCATTTGGTGTTTATATATTTATAAAAGTGAAGAAACGTTTGTCTTTGTTTACTTGAAAATCTTGTTACCTGTCTAATTATCACTCATGAGCTAATTGTCTAGTTATGGCAGAGCCATCGAATTAAATGACTCTCGTAGGTAAGTTGATCGAGAAGAACAATCAAACCAACAAGAACTTAATGGATAAATCACAGAATACTTTCTCTTATCTGCGTAATACAAGGTTGAACGATTTCAATGTTGTTGCTACACACCGCAGATGACAATCAAGTCTAGATAAATATCGCTATACCCTGCTGTTTGTGAAACAATACATGTTACACTGTGTGTTTTAGATAATATTTGTTATTCCTACCATATCAGGGTCGTTGAAATTGCCTGGACTTGCCACTTCAGCGAAATGATTTGTGTTATTTCCATAGAATTCAATTATGCTGACGATGCTATCCCAGGAGTCGTCAACGTCGTCAAAATTCCTCCAGGTGTTACAAAACTCAGCAACTTTTATGTAATTGGGCTAAAACGTTCACAATCCGACTTCTTAATGTCAACATGACCTATTGTTCATAGTTAGCTGACTCCGCTAATATTCTAATAGACACCTACAAGTCATTATATTGGTATAAGCAAACGAGCAAAATGTTGTTATTGTTGTGTAAAACGTAGGCTGAACTGGGTTGCCTGATTTCAAAAAGCAGAACATAAAATTAGTCGAATAAATTTTATTGCATTACAATGTGCTACGGTTGGTTTAGTCTAGACTAAATCAATTATTATGCTATAAAAAGAATTTTTGCTAGTACTCTGTATAGTTCGCTAGAGCTCTTGCATGACCACGCAGCTATGCTAAAATGCTACCAATGATAATATCCTGTCCGTGCTCATAACTTTCAACTGCAGACCTTAACAGTAAAAACCATCGTATTATCAACAAATGCAGTATTACGCCCAATGACGAAACTTTTGTAGTCGTTATGGGATGCAGTATCGTGTTTGTATCTCCAAAGGCGTTGAAAAAGGATCAGTAGGGTCAGCGACCCGTTGAACCTGTTATTGGCGGTAAGCCAAGTATCAAGGATAAAAAAGAAACGCAATGTTCCCACAAGACATGTTTCTCTTCTATCCGTAGTAAACTCAACGAACGAACTCCATTTTCGAATTGCTCGGTCAGACTCAGCGACTACCAGCCGACGGAAAATAGGCTGAGAATTCATAAACCAGTGCTCTGTGATAAGACGGCAGTTCGATTTCTAACCGCTAAAGGTGTAATTCCTTTCAGCTACTGCATGGTTTGGATGCCTTGTTAGACTTGGACTTCATACTCAAAGTTTAGCAACCACACAACCGCTACCTTTGAGGCTAGTGTACAGCTAAACGGTCGCGATATAAAGGGCTTTTGCTTTCACCTACCAACACATACCAATATAGTGCAATACCTTTGAAAAGTTGTAACAAATCACTGTATAGTTACCCAGATACATACATACAATACATGCATACTACACTAAACTGTATTCTCATTTTAATATCCAAAATTTAAAATTAAATCAAATAAATTTAACTTTCGATTTTACGACAAGCACATGATTGTGTGCAAACGTTAGGTGATAGCAGTTGAATTTTTTACAATATCATTGCTATTAGTTTTAAATCATCGATATCAGATATGTCTATTTTAAAAATCGGGTTTTATATAATGCCAGTCTTGCAGAATCTATGAAATTTCTATGAACTGCTCGAATTGTTTCGTAATTCAACCTTTTTCATGATCTTCTATAAGAACTTCATTATCTTCCACCAGAATATAGCATCACCAATATAGTTTATTCTCAATAAACGTGGAACTAGTTTATATCAGAATTTCAATCTGTTCCGAATATTCCCTTTTAGTTTTCTGTATTCACTGCTGATACATTCGAAAAACTAGGCTACTGTCCCAGTCCCATAAGATCAGACAGACAAATATGTCTTATCAGGCAAACGATACATCGCGAGATTAGAAATCGGTCGTTTAAGAATCTTTCACTGAAGTGCAAACACGTGAAGAACAATCCAAACATTGGACAACCTTTGTCCTACATGTTGCATCGCTTATTCACGAATGATATTGCACATGACACTCCAGGATTTGTGTCCTTTATGCGGAGCCGAAAGCGAACGATTCGGATATTTATACAGCGCTTTAATAAAACCTCAAATTATGTCTTAGGAATCTTAGAAACGGGGCCACCCTAGGTTATGTCTTAAACATTCAAAAATTCGGTTATTATAACAAATATATTTGCATTGCTTAAACGCAAAACGCAACACAGTCGCCATCCTACAATATGAAGCATTTTAAACACTTAGCAACTAAAATGCAATATTAAGCAATATAAATAGCTAAACAGACGAGTTCATGTTCTGAAACAGCGAGTTTTACAAAGCAAAGATGGTAGCTTAAAACATTTCGCAATTAAAGCAATCCGCGAAGAATCGGCTAATTAAAAAATTAATAGTCAAACAGAATTACTACGGTGTAATGAAAGACATAAATGCGTCAGTAGTCTGTACTAGTAACGAATTTTAAGCTGCGTGAGAACGAACAGCAAAACTGTCACATCAAAGCCAAGTAGATACATTTATAAAACTACTAAAATATTATCAGTCAGATATATATTTCGCCAAAACAAATGCAGTTGCATTTAGACGATAGCTATTATGGGTTCGTGATGGTAGGCTTGCTAACTGCAGATCCTAGCACAAAACCAGCCTCGGCTACATGCTTGCGGACAATTTCCTTAAACTTGCAGCGCATTATTTCATCAATTTTTCCTTGAGCAACTAATTCTTCCCATGCCTGTCTATACTTTGCTCCACTTTTCGTTGGATAATCATCCATAGCGATAATATTGTCAGTGCCTGCTACATTTAGGAGGCTTTCAAGGTCTGACTTTGCCACGGAATACGTGTGGCTACCATAAACAAACATCAAGTTACATCTAATGTCTGGGTTTTTCTGTAAAAATTCTGGCACTGATTTAGTTGAATCTCCGTAGTGAATAAAAAATCTTTCTGGAAATTTAGTGCTTAAGTAGGTAGCCATGTGCTTCGTATAATAATGTCTACCAAGGTCAAAAGAATGTACTATAGCGTTATCATTAGCTGTTAGAAAATTGAAAGAACTGTGTCCGTAATTAAAACCGGTCTCACAAATTGTGCGAACAAACTTGAGACTGGCCATGTAATGCAGAGCTTTAAACTGTTCCGGAAGGAGGTACGAGTGTCCATCGAAGTATCCTGCAACATGTCCCTTTTGTCCACCGACTGACGCATTAATCTCGGAGTCAAACTCTTCATACAGGAGATCAAAATTTGATGACATTTTGAATACGTTGATTGGAGAATCAGTGAAAAGGTCGTTGCATGAAATAACAGGGTGTTTTGGAATAAATTCTAGCTTGAATGTGCTCTTGGGAAGTGAGGTCATTTGCGATTGCTTGCTTTTCTTGATGGCGGCGTTTGGACCATAGAGAAAGATAAAAGCGACCAAGAAACAGTTTGCCATTAATGAAACTGGGAGATAAAACTGTTTGGGCATTTCTGGAGCAGCCACAGGTTTTAGCAATATCTACAAATGAATTAAAACACCAATACATTCTATATTTTGTCATACAATAATTTTTATAATTTTATCAAATGTGATTTTAAGTTTATAACGAGGTAAGAGTAATTTTGCTTTCTTTCCGAACCTATTTTTCGATTTTGCTTTAGATTATGTGCGGTTTTGGTCGTATTCGGAGCACTCCAATTTCGGAATCTCGGCCGTCATTTTGGAAAATTGGAAAAAGTTTAAATTGCCATTTCTGCGATCGAATAATAATAATAATTATTATTATTATAATTTATAATAGGCGTCTCCGAGTGCATTACCGTTCATGGAAAGAACAGAATAAGGGTCCACCTGAGGGTTTTGTCCTGTCTCCAAGTCTCTTAAATATGTGCATCAACGTCCTCTTCCAAACACCATCACCACTTAAAGAAGACTGCAGCCAAGGTCAGCGCTCGCAATAACCTGCTGAGCAAATTCTTTGGTTCAACTTGAAGTGTCACCGTCAAGACCTTATGAAATTTAGCACTTTCTCTTTGCTATTCAGCAGCAGAGTACTGCGTCGCGGAATGGCGCAGTGCAGACTATGATGCACTTTGTCGATGTCTGTCCGCAAACACGTTTCAGTGGAGGATTACTGGCTCTTAATGTCGCTGATGATGACGCTTGTGACGAACCGCATATGTTCGCATATGTTTATATTTTTGCAATATTTTTGTTTTTAGCTTTTCAATGTCTTTTTCTTTTAATACTCAACAGTAGATTGTGAAAATGACGTTCATAAAACAAAAAACGAGAAAAAAATAGCAGTTGTTCATTATTTGTGTTCCTGTAGCAGTGTGGTGTAATGTAATGCAAACTCCAAAATTCCTCAGCGCCACGCATGAGGTGCTTCAAAACGACCACCTTATCCACTACCACTTAGTGAAACCTAGTGCATAATGCCCGGGTTAATTCGACCATATTTGCAAACGTAACCTGGTTTTTAGACCCATGTCGAAGCGAGCTACTAAAAGGCGCTGTGTACTTTATACAGCACAGGTCTGCAACTTAAGGTTAGAGTTCAGAAGGTTCACTGTACCAGTTCTATATAGATCAGCATTACACTTCGCCTACTATTCTGAGCCGATGGACACAATGCGTGTTAACAAATGCATTACTTACTTACACTATATATAGTTATATTTCACGTTACCATATCGTATTACCATACGTTATATTGCTATATATGGTAAGTTGAAGTAGATGAGACTTGACTTTAGATCGCAAAGACATTTAAGAGCTGAAAAAAGACACAGAACTATAAATTACTAAGTTCTGGGCCAGCCGCTGAGAAAGCCCGGGAGGCCAACAATGTTCTAGGGCGACGCACTTCAGGTGTGAGTATCCGTTGATCGAGTGCACTATTTACTGGTATTAGGAGCGAACAAGTATCACAGATAGGTCGGCTTATTTGAATATAATACCTTGTGAACTATAACTGAAATCTGTGCTCGATGTGCCACCAGTGTCACGAATGCAATGTTGCTGTAATAGGCTGATAATTCCGTTATACAGTTACACAGTTATTCGTATATTTTGTATCAAATTACCATACATTATGAAGTGGAATGTTGATCTCTGTTGAATCAGCTATAATGAAACACAAATAATAAGTCTTACCGGACACTTTCGTTGCCGACGTAGGACGACTAAGTTTTATACTTTGAAATAAGTAGGTATACAAAGTCATAACGTTCTTGCATGCATTCGTCTACATTATCCAGGTCTAAGAAATTGGGCACGGGTAGGCAAATTCTGAATATTTACGTCGAAGGAATCTCTACTTCTTCAGCCTAGTTGCAAGCAGTAAATCCTACAATAGGCCAACACTTCATATGTTAACAATAGAAAATATGCTTAATTGGAGCACGTCTGCCAACTGAGACGTGAACATGGCTAGACACGTGTTCTCAGACTTCAGCGTCTCTGCACAGCGAAAAACAGCCAGAACGAGACACACTGATATTGCGAACTTTGATAGCCAAATTCTCGAGTATTATTATGGCTTTGATACCATAATTTGACGCCTTGTGAATTAGACACCGGTGCTACAATAGTTGCAAATAAATAACTTGCCTCCTGATGCTTCTATTCAAAATATTGGCAATACCACCAACGCCTTTAATATCATTTTCTTGTCAGCTGCTTCATCAATCAACATACAATGCAATTGCACGTGTTATCGTTAATCCAAAGCACCTCAAAGCATTCACATAGTAGGCCTACGTACACGAAGACCTTAAATGATGTGGCACTCATTCAAACGGGTAACGGTGTTAAAGGATTTCACCCGATTAATTCATTGAAAAATTAGCAGAGCCGAGGCCATACAGTTGCTATAAAAACGCGTGCAACTACATTTTACACTTAGGTTTTATAACATTATGTCTGGCAAAATAGCTTCCGATTATGAAACTTCTTTTGATAATTAGCAAGGAAGGGTGGATTTAGGAGGCAACCAGGCCATAACCCTATCTGAATTTTTGGGAGACGAGCCATGGGCTTGTGCCTTCAAACCAAAATGGTTGTTCACGCACTATATGACAGCTGTTACCGAACAGTAGAATATGGTATCTGTTTTGGCATAAGTCAGAGGTCCTCAGGGGGTCTGCAGGAAAGTGGGCTCGTAGTAGTTGATCTCTGCGCCTGGCTATTCGCCCAATGGCCGTGTAATGCTGGTTTCTAATGTTAACATCGTAATCGTAATTTCGAGCTTTCTACAGCGCCCAACGAAAGCCACATCACTGGGACTAGCTTAGTCACAGGCGCTCAGTCAAAACCAAATAGATAGGCAAAAGAGGTTTGGTTCCAGGTCAATATCCAAACGTCAGGCAAAGAGACAGCGTGGCGGCTACGGCGAGTGATGTTTGGGAGTTCAGCGAAGAGAGATAAGAAGAGGAATAGGAATGTTTCTCGAAACACTGAACCAGAAAGCACCGCAATTCTGATTGGAAATCAACTAGGCAAAGAAAAATCAAGACAATGGCGGAACCATCTTTATCTCCGGGCAAAATCCTGAAACCGAGAAGCAAGATGGACGGCTCAACCACCTAAGACATCACGCAGATGCCAATGGTAGCCATGAGTCTGAGGTCCGACGGTTTGTAGTCATAGTCAGGAATTGTACATCAGCGGGGCATCTCCTATTACTAGTTAGCATTCGGCTGGATGCCAAATTCAGGTAAATCTAACTGTAGGCCTACACGTTTTTCTACAATGACCGTATGCCCTTGCCCCTGTTTATTTTTCAATGAATTAATCCGGTGAGATGCTTCACTACCGCTGCCCGTTTGAATGGGCGCCACGCCATTTAAGATCTCCGTGTACGGACCATGCTAGCCCGAGATTCAGATCTCTGAAATAAGCCACGATCGGAACGAATACCGCCTTCCCCATGCACAGAGGCGCCTTGACGTACGCGTGTAGCTAACCAGGCCAATCGTAATCGTAATCGTAATCTCGAGATTTCTACAGCGCTCAACAAAAGCTAAGTCGCGGGAACCAGCTTATTCACAGGCGCTTAGTCAAAACAAAATCGATAGGCAAAAGGGTCAAGATCCAGGAGTCAGGCACTCAGACAGTCGGACGGCTACGGTGGATGCTGTTTGAAATTGAAGCGAGAAGAGAGATGAGGGGAAGAGGAAGAAGGCCAAGTAGCTCGCAGGCTACGTATTGCTCATTCTGTTTTGTGGGACTGAGACATGTACGCTCGCAAAACACATGTACGCTCGCAAAACCACTGAGATGAAGTCGAACGTCTTTCATTATAATATTCGCTCATACAGCACACATCACCAACGAAAGATATATTCCAGTGCCTGGGGTAGGTCGTTGCTGCGGGAACGATAAACACAAGGATGCTCCGGACCAAGCCAGGGCTCTGGTTTCCTTCCCTCCATTGGGCTGGAAAAGACCGGCCGAACAGTCTAGGCACACAAGTACCTCGACGCCGACGGTAAATTCCGACCTCTGCTCAATAAAGCAATGATCAGGCTATACACAGCCTGAAAACGCAGACGAGATAAGTAGCGTGGCAATGCTCAAACAAGGATACTCCTGTGATGTTGACTTCAAAGAAGTGAGCTTATAGGTGTTATTTGTGGACGAAACGAAGTCATTAGCTCTATACCCTTAATTAAATATTTATAAACATCTTCTTCTTCAAGTTCTCTGCCCACGGGCAGGTTAGAAGTCCAACGGCGCCATTCCTGACATTGTTGGGCCTCCTCATTCAGTTTACCGTATCCGTCCTCCATCATCCAGTCTAGAGGCATTTGTCTGGGTCTTCCTCTTCTTTTCTTTCCTTCCATTCTTCCCTCTATGATATTTATCAGAAGGGAATCACCTCCCATTTATTAGCATGCATTACGAAATTTCAGCATAGTGCGTTTATGTTCCAGTATAACAGTAAACAACACTCTTCAGCATCTGTTATAGATCATCTGACCTTCATCAGCATTTTTTACATCAAACCTAAGTTCTTAAATGATTACATGGAGCGCACTTGCACTGATTCATAACCGCGTGACATTCAAGCTATATCATCCATATGACTTTAAAATGTCTGGTGGCATCTAGCGAGCAAGACTCGATGAAAGGTCCTAGAAGAGACCATCGATTGATGCCTTGTACATGTACGTTACAATAACGGCGCTATAAACAGTTTTCACATTGTAAATAGGGCCTAACTGACGAAGATAGGAGGGTTGGAAGAATTAAACTGTATTGTAGATAAGCGATAGAACTGTACTCTATTCGTTCAGGTATTTTAAACCAGTGAAATTGTTTGAGAACAGGAGTGATGTGATGGTGTTTGGGGGTTTTGGTGACAGCACGAGTAGGAGCATTCCGGATGGCTATATTCAGGAAAGTGATCTGCAACAGTCTAGTTTTGCATTGAATATAGATGTGGCAATTGCAGATGGAGTTTTGAATCTGAATCACTATCTTTTGGATAGAAACAGGTGAGATAGAAACCCCCAACACAGTCGCATCATTCCTGTTCTCAAATCACTTCACTGGCCTAAAATATCTGAACGAATAGAGTACGGAATCGCTTACGTACAGCAGTGAGACCGCAGAGAGCAACAGACAGTCGTTAAGCAGGATAGGCAATGCGAAAAAGATGATGTTGTAGTCCAGACCTGAATAGAACTTATTGAGCGTACAGGAATAGTCTCGTACCAGCAACCGAGAAGTCTGAGAGCACAGTAAACCTACTGGCGTGCCTTGATGCTACATTTAGGCTACAGTGTATTCCTTAAAATACTAAAACCTGCCAGAAAGAAGCGTAAGACATTTCCACATGCAATTTATCTTTTTTGTACTTCTTCGTGGATCAACATTGCTATAGTACACTGAATAGAGGTAACGTAAGTGTAAGTCACAGTAGATGGTTAAATACTGCAAAGAAATTTTTTTAATGTTTCAGTTTAGGCAATATGCACTTCCGGAATTCTTGTTTGCAATGCATTTCTTATATAAAGTTTCCGGCAACAATGTAAACGATTTAATAGCATTATCAGTGAGGTCACTCAAAATTGGTAACAAACTTCTATCATAGCCAGTTAACTGACCAAGACCAACTGAGACCAGTCAGCATTTCTTGTAAATAAATAGGTATCACCACGAAAACACGAAAAATTTACACTACAGCACATTACATCAGCATTCGGTAGACGTCGCCGCAGTAGAAATCGTCATAAGACATACAACGCTTTTACATTCACTCGACGATTTTTAATGCGACTGTCTTCTCTTTACATGTTTTGTGAAGCCTGCAAAGGAATAAACTTAGTCCTGTCTTTGGCCTTCTAATTTCCTAGTTTTTATGGGAATTTGTTGTTAATAAGAGGAACTTTGGCAGAAAGTTTAAGGTATGAGGGCAAACAGTAAATGGCTCATTATAACAATTGTGCGAATCAAGTACTGATGTTCAGTCGGTAGCTCGTTTTATATATATATATATATATATATATATATATATATATATATATATATATATATATATATATATATATATATATATATATATATATATATATATATATATATATATATGACCAGATTTCATTCTTATGGCATATTACAGTAGTATAATAGATAGTATATTGTTATAGTATATTTTAGTGCCCTTGATTCAAGTTTGACGTCTGGCATGTTAATTTCTTTTTATATATTATTAAAATAGGCTACAAATGCCTATATGCATATCAGTCTGAAAGGCAGTACGGGTATAAAAGTCATTAAGCATTTGACTACTAATGACTAACTCGGACTAGCTTTTCATCTTAGCACTAATCTTGATTAAACAGTTTATTCGTGCAGAATATATATTTATAGTACTGTATCTGACCGAGGGTCTGGGGTTCTGACCTTCAGGGCCAAGACCCTTAACCTTTGGATTTTGTAGATCTGAAAAGGTTTTTAGGCTTACCCTACTCTGTATTATGGGTGAGACTATTTATATATATATATATTATTTTATTATATCATTGCTTTAGCGTCGGAATATTTCCTTGTTTGGCGTCTGAATAATTTCTTGTTTTCTTTTTCTCATTTCTTAATTGGAAGTCATTTAGCCCGGAGAAGTTCAATCAAGTCAAAGTGTCCAGATGACTTACTGTACTCTGTGGATGTCGCCCACAAAGAACAGAATTCGCAAAATATCACAAAGAACATGCACAAGAACTCAATCTATCAAGAAGCAAATGCACAAAGAATATCGCCTATAAATATAGGCTACGAAGAATATCACCCACCAAACAATAATCCACAGGTAGTCTCATCGCTCAAGAACCATCCATCTGTAACGGGCATTCGCAGACACACGAGCCATGCGTGATACTGTAGCCACCCTTCGTCTAATGTTGACAAAATACTGCAGCGTGGCCGACATGAAAATCTGCAGAAGGACTCAGCAGTGTGACACGTACATCAGTCTTCTGAGATCTCCACACATTTGACTTGAACTTCGAGTACGAGGGGACGTTGGTAAGGCGTTGGGTCTCAAACATACCGAGGTTGATAAGGTGACATGTACGGTGGGGGTGGACCAGAGTTAGACGGCCAGCCCGGAAAGGACCGACCAATGGACCGTGGACTGAACCGTTCCGCATCGCTGGACAATCCGGAAGAGGAGTCGTCATCGGATGGTTTGTAGTTGGAGCGCATCGTCGAGAACCGACTCCCAGGCAGCGACTGAGAGTAAGTTGGAGGCAGCATGAATGGCGACGTCACTTCGTCGGCGAGAACCGGTCGTGGCCTGTGTCCTGCTGGGCGTTCGGCTGCCATCTCTTCCGTGAAGATAACTGGGATTCCTTTGGTGTCGTGGGTCTTCTTTCTCTGTCGGCATCCGTGGCAGACGATGCAGAGAACAAGAAGCAGAAGCAGACCGGCTGCCAGACCGACCATAGGAATCAAAATATACAGAAGAAAGTTTCCGTCTTCGGTCTCCTTCGGCTTCTTTCGTACTTCTTCGTCCCAGGGCGTTGTCATCGCCGCCGGCCTCACCGCTTGGTCCCAAAACTGAGGTCGCGAGAACGAATTCAGACATGCTCCCTGAGGCACAAATCCCACCGACTCAACACGGTGCGGATGCATGGCCCTGACAAAGGCCTGCGTCGGGAGTCCATCGGGAGAGATGATGTGGTCACGCAGAGCGGTCATCGTCTTCACAGGACACGGCGACCCTTGTACACTGTTGTTGGTCCAGTAGAACTCCACGGAGCCGGGTCGGATGCCTGTCACCGTTACGTGGTCTGTGCTGCGATCGCGGAAGGCAGCTGCGATCTTACGCGTGATGTTAATCTTGGTGTCAACGTCCTTAATGACCTTTTCGTAATCCAGCTGAAGGATGGCGACGAATTCGTGGTTGAGGGCCATGTCTTCGGACGGTCTCCGACGGACGCGGATCTCGAACCGAGTTTTGGTTAAGCGACTCTGCTTGTCCCTGGCAACCAGCCAGTACTCATGTGGGCCAAAATGATCCTCCGTCGGAAGACCGTACAACAGCTGCGTCGATTCGTCCAGTTTCACCCATGAGTTCGGAGTCAAGGTCGACAACTTTTCGGTGAGATCCGAATCTTCTTGGTTGTCCGTGTCGTGAGCCAGAAGCATCAGTTGCAATTTATCCGTCCGCCCATCCTCGTCCAGGAAAGTGTCTTTCGGAATCCGGAAACGAAAGACACTTCCGACAAGCACGTCCAGGTTTCCCAGTTCGTGAAGAACCCTTGGAGCGTGGTTGGGCGCGTAGTTAGGCGCGTAGGTTTCCCATTTTTTAGTGACTCGAGTTGTTTTCTTCTTCTTCCCCCGTTTCGAGGTTTTCTTTCGGATGGCCATAGAAGATAAGGGGGTCGAAGAAGTGATTCGTTTGTTTGGCTTAACCGTTGACGGGAGTGTGGTCAGCCTCCGTTGCCCGCCATGTGCAACCACATCCAGAGTCAGCCGAGGTCTTGTAACAGTTGACAGCGGGTGAAGTTTAAGCGGCTTTATAACCTTAGGTGTTGTCCACATGGGAGGCTCAGTGTCACAAACAGTACTGGATAAGTCGATGGAAGTGGCTTCAATCTCTGAGTTTCCTATTGCTTTTAATTCAGTCAACTTAGTACCAGATGATGATATGATAATTGTTGTATTCAGAGCTTTCTTGGGTACCCTCACAGTTTTTGCCTTTACTGGCGCCTCACTGTTCAAATTTGCTTGCTGCCGCGAATTGGCGGGTTTTCTTGATGTAAGTTTATACCCCTGCTTCTTATCGACTCTAGAAGCTGGCTCCTCAGTTTGGTTCAAGCGGTTCAACCAGCCGATTGCACCATCCACCTGTCCATCGGACAATGTCGTCGTCTGCCCACTGAGTTCGGTCCCAACTGCGGCGATCGTAATGAGGGGTTGCTTGTCACCGTCCCAGACAGCACCGGCAATTGAGTTATCTGGTGTCTGCTCCTCCACCATTTTGGAGTATTTTGTGACAGATGTGTCAGTGGCTCCTTGTGCGGGGCTGAGAATTTCTGAAAAAACTGTCGTGAGAGGCAGACTCTCTGAATAAACATTTACTACGTCCTCAAACGATTCTGTCAACAGAGGTGTTGCCTGAGTATAAATCGAAGTGTAGCTCGTCGTCATAGGAACCATGCCAGTTTCAGATATTGCTGTGAAGTGTCGCGAGCGAAATATAGGTAGTGAAGTTGTTGCCTCGGGAAATTTCGACACTACATATGGCATAGACGGTTCGAGAACAAACCCAGCTATACTGCTCTGTAAGAATTCTTCATCAGCCGAAGACGTGAATCCCTCGTCGACGACCTTCGTGGCAACGTGAAGAACCGAAGTAGGCGTCACAATGGCGACGGTGGGAGTGGCAAATGGAGACCGCAGATTCTTTGCAAGGCCTGTCCTACCTTGCCGCTCTTTAGAGAATCCGTTCCTACCGGGCTGACGATTCCGCGATGCTTTCTGCCCGGAAATGCTTAGCAGCGGCCGGGAGGAGAATTCCACCGACGGCTGAGGAAGGGACGGTCTCAGTCCAGGTCCCACTGAAGTTGACGATTCTTCATTGCTAATTATGGTAGTTGTTTTAACAGGTCGTGCAGCTGGCGCTGGATGAGTTTGAAATGAAGTTCCTGTAGGCAGAATAAGCAACCGTCCTCTATGTCTTTTCAGTCGCCGCTTTTGTGTCTTCTTCGTGACGTGCCAACCTATCACTCCTCGGCCAACAGCCCTTCGTAGACTCCCGTCCTGAACCGTCGTTTCCAGTGTCTGAAGAGCGGGCATTTGACTTGCCAGGACGTTGTTGCAACCGACATCCCACTGCAGCGCGACCCCTGCGTGACCTCTCATGGCTTCCGTCGTGTCTCCAGGACCGGCAACGAGCCAGTCGGCGTCGAATAACGGGCCTCCGTTCTCGGTTGGTAGTAAACACACCAACTGCGAAGACAGTCCAAGATGTCGGCAGAAGCGGTGCACAAGTGAAACACGGTCTTCGATCGACATTTCGTAAAAATCGTCATCGATTATCACGGTTGCCCTTGTCATGGCCTTGTCGTTCAAACACGTCCCATGTCTCGACACACTTTCTGCTGCCTCGTTGGCGTCCACTGTGTTTTCACCGCTTAGATCGTCGTCAACAGTGATGGCAAATATGTCCCGTAAAACTTCATGTCGAAGAGAATCCCAATCGCTGGAATCCAGCTTTGGCAAACCTGTAATTGCTGATTCCAGATCACTAGAATTTCCATTCCGAGACTCTGTATCTGCAAAATCGCCCTTGCGTGTGTTTTGATTTTCCGAATGCTGATCTCGAAGATTGTCTTTGTTAACAGTTGTCCGACTATGGTTCGAGTAACTGTAGCTCACCTCGATGTAATATCTCTTTCCTCTTGCCAGTGGACCACTCACCCCTTCCAAATAGAGAACATCTCTGTTTTTCAAAGGATCGACTGATCTGGATAACTGTAACCAGTCGGGCAGCTGTGTCTTTCCATATTCAACCACCTTGCAAGAGAGAGAAATTTAAATTAGAATATCAGTTCGCAAAGGATTATATGAGTTAAGGAGAGATATTGAATGTCAATCTTTTCCAGTCTTATTATATGAATGACTATCTGACAGACAGACTGACTGACTGACTGACTAACTGACTGACTGACTGACTGACTGAATGAATGAATGAACTAAAGGATGAACGAATATATGAACGAACGAATGAATTAATACGTGAATGAAAGAACGAACGAACGAACGAATGCATGTATTAATTAATTGATTAATTGATTGATTGATAAACGGACGAAAGGAAAGATTAACTACTTAGTCACTATGTAGGACTAAGTTGGTTTGTAGGAATTTGTGTAGCGTACAGAGACAGATACCGTGCATACCCGAACCGTCGTTTCAGGTTCAACTCCGACTGCTATTCTGTAGCGGAACAGACGTCCAATGGACGTTCTGGCATCCGCCAAACCCCATCCGGAAAATTCTGCTGAATGTTGCAGCTGCTGCAGTAGTATCCTATCGATATCTTTGTCGTCGTGGTAACCGGATACGCTGATACCAATTGATACCACGATTCCGGTGAACGCGAGAAATTCCGCCAAAGGTTTCATCTCTCACCACTAGAGGGCAGAATTTGATACAAACCAGGCAAAACGACACTCTAGATGCACACAGCTCCAGGTTTGGCGATGGTTAAACATACCAATGACCACCGTTTTTCTCTGGAGAAAATGCTTGGTTCGTTGACTTAATGAGCATTTTCAACTCTCGATGCAGTCGATGGCGCCTCAGTGCAAGCAGCGTGTCGTTTCAGATTCTCCTGAAGCAACTTTTTTTGTGAAATGCACTGGACAGTGTCCTGTATAATCCCGTGTAATTTAATCCAGAAGGCTTCAAGACTAATCGTCTGTATGGCCTAACGCTTCTATACAGCGGACTTAAATAGGCCAATGGTTGGTCTAAGCACATTCGCAAAGACCAGACGGTAATCCCTAGGATATCTGACTACACGGCTTTAGAGTAGAAGCTCCTAATAGCTAAGTGCAACGAGCTAGTAGCGTTGACCTAGTTCTGACAAATACTCATCTAATATAGCTGACCTCATTTCCCGACCAGATGCCTAAGGGTGCCTTAACTTCCCTATCAAATCACCTAAATCACATACTAACCGCGAACAACCCAGTCTATACAACTAGGCCCATCAGCAAATAATGGAAGCTCAGTGTATACAAAACGCAGTCATCACAAATCGCATAGAGTTAGTTTAGCTGTGCGCGTACAATGTTCCCAGTGGAGACTTAATCGTCGCAATTGCTGATTAATCGATAGAAAACCTGGTGCCATCTTCATGCTCTCAAATTCTGCACTCAAAGAAACGCATCCGCAGAAATCGAGCCATTGAACAACAAGACTGTCTTGACTCCCTTCGACATTTCTCTAGAAATCTGTCGGTTCGCGGTTGAAACTTCACAAGAATCGCGTGCACACGACGAACAGTTGAAATTGCGGAGTTCGGGGTTCAGAACTTCCCGAATTCTTAATTTTCTTAAGAACTTAATCATAGACGCCTACTAATTTCAATTAAGATCGCAAAGCAGTTGAGTTAACAGAGTTAAAGCTCGGCTTCTGGAGCGAGATCCACGTAGGACGCCAACAAAATCCACGGCTTCCTTTGAGCAGAAGAAGCAGCATAGCCGAGAGGGGGGAAAGAGAGACAGAGAGACAGAGAGTGAGAGAGGAAGAGAGATAGAGATGGAGGGAGGGAGGGAGGAGGGGAGAGAGTGGGAGACTGCATCTGCGTTGGATCGGCATAAAAACAGCCGAAAATGCTGGAAACCAACCGACTCAATTGGTGGCCAGACGGACAGAGGCTCCAGATACAAAAGAGATAGCAGGGCAGCAAAGGTCATACAGACAGCCAGATAAACAAGCAGACAGGCAGAGGGGGAGACGAACAGACGGAACGACATGCACGTTTACTCGTACAACGAGAAGTGGAAGATGGAGACGGAGTACCTTATAGAAAGACACACATACAAGCAGACGAACAAGACAGTCTTGGGCTTAAAAGAAAAGAAGAAGGCTCACGGAGAGAGAGAGAGAGAGAGAGAGAGAGAGAGAGAGAGAGAGAGAGAAATAGAGAGAGAGAGAAATAGAGAGAGAGAGACAGAGAGAGAGAGGGAGGGAGAGAGGGAGGGAGGGAGAGAGAGAATGTGTATGTGTGTGTGCATAAATAATGAAGTGTTTAGAGACGAAACTGATAGTAGATGAGAGA
The DNA here is from genome assembly GCA_964023275.1 of Norana najaformis. Lineage (NCBI taxonomy): Eukaryota > Metazoa > Annelida > Clitellata > Crassiclitellata > Hormogastridae > Norana > Norana najaformis. The sequence continues at coordinate 13,497,143 of OZ029924.1, read as the reverse complement.
GAGAGAGAGAGAGAGAGAGAGAGAGAGAGAGAAAGAAAGAGAGACGGAGACAGAGAAAGACGCGGACACACGGGCACAGACGTAGTCGAGGTATTCATATCAGTTGCGGGCCTGTGGCTTCTAAGATTTCCTGGCTCAACTGGGCGCCATCCCTCTCTTCCACCGGGGCCTGGGAACATCTGCTGCCTGCAAACCCTTCCATCATCCATCTCCAGGCGTAGCCGCGTAAAGGAAAGATCGGAGGGAGGAGGCAGGAAGGGAAGAAGAAGAAGGGAGAAAAACAGGCCATAAGGCAAATCTGCAGGTAAGGCATATCAAGGCTGGCAGCGCTTAGGTCGTCTTAACTGGAAACACGTTTGCGTTGCGGTCGAAGGCTCGACCTAAACTATTACAGGTCAGCGCAGATCCGGAGGCAGACTCTACGTCACTTCCGGTGCAGCCAAAAGGTCGTTCCGCCAATCAAACGAGAGGCCGTCCAGGTAATGTCATTGGAAAGAGGTTAATCGCATCGCGTGCTGTAAGCTGTTATGGCCAGAACCGCGGCGGACGACCGTTGAAAAGTACACGATTAGCAACCGCCTTCAAAGTCATTTTAGATCTTGAAACCGTGTGATTCTGCTTTCATCGATCCTACTGTAGTCATGGGAGCTGGCGCAGCGCTAGCTTAAAGCGCTGCCCTCAGCTGGTGCTTCGGTTATTGATGGAGTTGAAGGAAAGGCGAGAGAAGACAAGACGATAGGAAGAAAGGGGAGGCGTTGAGAAGTCGGAGAATAGGAACAAGGCTAGGACGAACAGTTAACAACAAATGAAAACAACACGAACAAAACAACGTTCCTCACTAATTGTGAACTGATTATCGTTACCAATCTTTACATAAATCTAATCGAATCTCGTCCACTCCAACGTACATCTGTCTAACCCTAACCCTAACCACTGTTCATGCCGTGACTGTGGTCGACAATAGATTTGAATTTAAATCAGATTGGTACGGGCGTGTATTTTATAACAAATCTTTCAGTAAATTTAAGTTTTACTCTATTTTTGTGTATATATTTGCCGTTTCTGTTTAAACTTGTAGACAAGGTAGAGAATAATGCAGTTTCTATTTTGCCCAAATATTTTAACTTATTGAAAACTCCTCCTCCTCCTTTAAAAAGGGGCGTCGCATATATTGCACAAATATCGGTCAAGTAGTAGTAGTAGTTCCTCAGTTTAACGACATTCTATGACAACAAAGGCCGTTGACGTCGCCCTCCTCCTTTATCCAGGCTTGGGACTGGCACTACCCCCAAACAAGGCAGTGGCGGAGTTATCGGTCAAGATGTCTGAGTTGTATGTGAACCCAAGAAGTATAGCCTCAAACTAAGTGAAAATGTCACAAAGGGTGTCTATCTTTTTTGTCGGCGGGAGCGCCGCTGGTCATATGATAGCTGCTTTAAAACTCTTTCTGAGCGTAGATTTTGTCAACTTAATCACCCGCGTTACATTTCAAGTCAGTCACTTCAAGGGGTTTTGGATTTACAGATGGTGAAAACCCCATTTCCCACACTTAAGCCATGTGGTCGTTAGACCTAATGCACTACCTCGCAGCATGTGATTTATGTTATATAAGGCAATGCAGCGTAGGAGATGAATTCTACAGCGACTACCCAGAAGCTTCCCTAACGTAACTGATAACCGAATGAGTAGTTTTCAAATGCTTACATACTAGTTTTTGTAGAGATGTTTCATTGATCATGCAAATGATGTATTGTCTTATTTTTGTAAACTGAGATGTAACATTAAAAAGGACTTATACCATGCATATTTTAGCAGTTTAAGATGCCTCATGGAGCACCCCTGGCGACCAAAAACTCATAGTTGTAGACAAGACCATTCCACAGTGATTGTCTCGCAAAATACGAACTCGTCTTTAGATGAATAAAACAAATACCGGAAAGTAGGCCTTAATGACAAACACCGAACTTATCGACGTCATCTGAGCTCATCAGCAAATCAATAAAATTCGACGTAAACTAATGATTCGAAGCATCTGGTGTTTTACGGCCCAAGCATCTGGTGTTTTACGGCCCCACCTCGCCTCCCAACCACAGTTCGGAGACCGCTTGGGTTGATCCAACGAGGTTATCGGTGGGTTGATGCCGCCCACAGTCGAACATTCTAGAATTTTAATTGTAATTAGTACTTCTATCGCGCCGGTATCCAATGCACAAGGCGTCAACCGATGGCGCAGCAAAGCCAAAACCGCAATCAGCTCAATATCCCGAAGTTCAGTCCACTATAACAGAGAGGCAGCCTATGGTGGATAAGCAATTTGAAAAAGGTAAGTCTTAAGCTGGGAACGATATGACACAAGCGACTTAGCAGAATGAGAGAGTTCCAAAATTTAGGTCCAGCAACTGAAAAAGCTCGTCTGCCAAGACAAGTTCGATAATATAATGAATATTAGTTCAGTACCGCGCTGGTGAAATAAGACTCGAAGGGACTTTCATTAATTATTTGTCCAGGGCCACCAAAATCTGCATTAGTAATTTTATCGTTCCTCGCCAAAGATAGAACTTTGATGAGCGATATAATTACTAATGGTTCCCGGTGGACAAGTAAAAGTGATCAGATACCCAATGGGTCATTCCAGCTCAACTCAACCAATTTTGAGGAAGGTTCCCACCCGCCCATCTCAGAATTGGCTGAAATTTTAACCACATGTTGCAAGAAGTAAAGTTCATTCACCTCTGCTGGACAGTTCCGTCAAATGGCCCAATAAGTTCTAAGCCAACAGATGTCACTGTTATAATAGGCGCACTGCTTTGAATGAAAAACAGATGCATTGAACCCGTGGTTGTAAATACTGTATTATCGACCCACGATTACGTCAGCCGTCTTACGTAGCAGCGTCTATGGCAAGTTCTATTGAACGAATGCTACTTAATGCTATACAATTCTAATGCGTATTCGCATTCCGTGCTAAAAACTGTTACGGTCAGATGATGTTTTCTACAAGGCAGCTTCTTGCACAGATGAACATTCGACGCTGATTGAATAAACACAAACTTGTTAACTAAGGTTCATCAAGTCACAGGTAAGATTAATCAGATAGGTAAATCGTAACTGTAATAGTAAACTCGACATTTCTAAAGCACTACCTAGAAGCTAAGCGCAGGGCACCAGCTTATTCGCGAGCGCTGGTTCAAGTCCGCGGGGTTGTCCAAAGATGCCATGTCAAGAACCAAGTCCGGTTGCCAGGAGACCAGAGAGAGGAGGGGAGAGGAGGCTAGGGTGGGTTGTGTTTAACAGGTAAATAATATTATATATGCAAGCTATGTATGCATGTATGCACCCGGTATGTCTTAATGAGAATCATTCGACGGACGAACAGAGACAATATTATCATTGTAGTTTTTTCTTTATTGACATCAGCATGTTATTATTTATTCGCAACAAATGTGCAAAATACAAATGTGTAGCAACAAAAATTCAGTTCAGCACAAACATGAAATCAAAATGCTGATGACACATAAGCAGCCCAATCAGTTGAGATATTATGTCGTACAGAGATTTAAAATTAGAACAATTAATTTCTTTAAGTTGAAGCAGTGGCGATGATAATCTTAACGCGTGTAGTCTTAGTATAAGCAGTTTTCAAAGCAGACCTATAACATTTGAGAAACTGTCATCGCAAACATCAACAAAGCGATAGAAACAGAAGAAAATTGATGCAATCCGAAAAACCAATCCAAAGACAAATTATATGGATCTCCGCTAAACAGCTTATTGCGCCCAAGTGGACTATAGGTCCGACCTTCTAGCAAACAGTTATTATATACATTACGAACAGTCTCATTACCTGACTGAGCACATCTGAATGAAAAAGCAATAATTCGCTTGAAAAATTCTTAAAACAATTTCAAACGGTCAGATAAACCGTACAACAATTGTCTGTGAGTATTGTATGGCACATTTTTTACAACTTCCGGCGGCCATGATGTGGCCGTGTTTTCCGCCGCCTGTCATTTTGGCTTAAATTTCGCCCAAGCGCCTTTGAAGCTGTTTGTTAATTGCGCGCGTTATAAATGTCTGTTTAATAATTAATTAATAATAATAACATTCCTTACACGGCTTATTCCTTACACGTCTTAGTTCTTTTCCCAGGCAGAGATCCCTTACTCACCCCACGATCCCCCATTAAGCATATAAATTGCTAAATTATGCATGGAATAATAATTTTAATACTGCAGCTCAGTTTACAAAAATAAAACAATAGATCATTTGCATGATCAATAAAACATCTCTACAAAAACTCAATAAAACATCTCTACAAAAACTCAATAAATCATCTCTACAAAAACTAGCACAACTAGATTCATTTTAATATGTTACCAAGATGTTGCAGTCCACATACAGTAGCGCTTGATTTACTATCGATTTTGAACATCGATTCCTTGCGATGGCATTTACTGCCACGACGACGAAACATAAAGCATTTAGTCTTAATTGCATTAGAACTCGTTGAAAACTCGGCTGCATATTCTTCAAAAACACGCGAAACTTTTCTCTCTGAGTTCCTAGTTGGTGCAAGTAAAGTGAAATCATTAGCACCAGCAAGTTCACCAATGAAAGTAGTACCAGTGTGAAAACCAAGCCGGGCCTTTTTTAAGCCTACATAATATATAAGCCTATACAAACACTAAACAGAACAGGACTCAATCGTAATCGTAATCTCCAAATTTATAAAGCGCTTTTTAAAAGCTAAGCGAAGGGCGCCACCTTTTTCATGAGCGCTGCTTCAAGTCAATGGGGTTGTCCAAAGGTGTCAAAATTCCGCTCTACATAAAAGGAGCTCGAGATCCAAGAATCAGACATTTAACTTATTTAACTTGTCTAATACTTAGCTCTTACGCTTTTGGGCTGTAGTTCTGTTATAAAACGCATAAATACATGTAAAAATGTGCCGAATGAAATTCAGAAACACTTGTGTTCTTGAGCTATTTAAATATATTTAGATATGACGTCATGTTTACGCTTCGGCGTGTTATTGCCGACCCGTTTGTATTTGAATTTTCATCGGATTTTCGTCAACTTCGGGCGTTTTTTGCGTTTTCTGTTGGATTATACCTACGCTATCTAACTTGTGGATTACTACGGCTTGTTTGTTCTTGGGTTAACGAGCGTAAGTTATCTTAATTTTGTTTGAATTAAGTTGACAAGATGGCCGCTCCTTCCCTCACTCCTCCGACTCGTGTGTACACTTCCGCTGAGCTACGTACCTACAATCAACCCGCTCTCACCATTCGACGTTCCTTACGTAAGACTCTATTCAAGCTTCATCTGTGGCGACCGGCATCTTCACGGCCTGGATTATCGTCTCCCTCCTGCCAATCTCAGCCTACACCGCTGGACTCTGCTCCGTCCCCTACCTCTCGGCTGCCCTCAGACCTGGGTGGCAGTGATGGACTTAGACTTGGGACACTGAACGCTCGGTCACTGGGAAATAAGTTTATGGAGATCGCTAACTCTATCTCTCAGCATAATCTGGATATTCTCGTCGTCACGGAGTCTTGGCACTCCTCTTCCTCTGATGTTCCGGTTCGACGCGCTGCTCCTCCGGGCTACCTATTCCTCGATGCTCCTCGCCCGGTTGACCCCTCACGTGATTCGCATCCTCTTGCGCAAAATCATGGTGGCATTGTCGTCTACCATCGAGAACATTTTCGGGTCAAAAAGATCCCTCTTCCCCTCCCTGTTTCCGCGTTCGAAGCTTTATGCCTCTCCTGCGCCACGACTCGTGGTCCAGTCACCGTTCTTGCCCTCTACCGGCCAGGCTCTTCTCCTGTTACGTCGACCTTCTACATCGAGTTCTCCTCGCTTCTGGAAGTCTTCGCCACCTTCAACTGCCAGCTAATCATAACCGGGGACCTGAACATTCACCTCGAGAACCTAGATCTCCCAGAGTCTGTCCGCTTCAACGACCTGCTTTTCCAATTGGCTTCATTCAGCATGTCGCTGAATCTACTCATGTGCTGGGAGGTTGGCTTGATGTCATTATCAACCGTGATGACTGTAACATCTCAGATGTTATAGTAGAACCTCCAGCTCTCTCAGACCATGGACTTCTTCTATACAAGGTTCCTTTTCTATGTACCCAGCCAACATACGCGCTTCGGCTTGTACGTGGTTGGAACAACTTGGACCGTGAGGCATTCCGTGCTGGTCTGAACAATAGTCCTCTCTGCGGAGACCTCTCCTCTCTCGCTGGTCGCTCGTCTGAAGAGCTCTTTGCTCTCTTTGACTCTTCAGTTCGCCTCCTCATCGATGACCTCCTTCCGCTTCGTCCGCAGCCGGCCCGTCGGAGACCGTTAGCACCATGGTTTGACCGATCCTGCCGTACTTTACGTCGTGATGTCAGGCGGCACGAGCGAAGGTATCGACGAACACGTGATCCTGCCGATCGTCTCGACTTGATCCACCATCTTCGCTTAATGCACCGGGAGTTTCGAGCCAAAGAAATGGCATACTGGGAGTCATTGATTGAGCGGGAGAGGAGCAATCCGCGTCGGCTCTGGTCTTCGCTCTCCGGTGTCCTCGGCCGTTCTACCGCTTCTAACTCTCCGGCCCAGCCTCCGTTCACAGCGAACGACTACCTCGACTACATGCGCGGGAAGATCGACTCGATCCGCCAATCCACTGATGGTTCTCCTCCTCCTTCCTTTCCTCCTACGTCATCTAGGCTTTCAGCTGGAAGCCTCTGCCTTTGGACGTCCTTCGTCGGCTCCTGCTGGAGTCACCTGCTAAGTCCTGTGAACTGGACTTATTACCACCATTTTTAATCAAGGATTTTATAGATGACTTAATTCCGTCCTTACACTTGCTATGTAATACCTCCCTGGGTCAGGGTTCACTCCCGGCTTCTCAAAAACGTGTTGTAGTCTTTCCCTCTCTCAAGCGCCAGGGACTTGACCCCAATGATATCTCTAACTACCGACCTATCTCTAACCTTTCCTTCCTCTCTAAGCTTCTTGAAAGATGTGTGTCCGTCCAACTGGTCGACTACCTTGACTCTAACTCCCTCATGCCTCCTCTTCAATCCGGATTTAGGAAGTTCCACTCTACTGAATCACTTATTACACGTCTCCTGGTCGACGTCTTTGGAGCTTTTGACCGTGGACAGGTTACTCTTCTTGCCCTCTATGATGTTAGTGCTGCTTTTGACACTGTGGATCACTCTATCCTTTTGGAGCGTCTAAAAAAATCTGTTGGCATTACTGATACGGCCCTTCTTTGGTTTCAGTCTTTCCTCTCAGACCGCTCTCATTCTGTTATCTTTGGGCCTACACGTTCCGCCTGGTCCCTTATACCTTTAGGCCTTCCTCAGGGTTCTGTTCTGGCCCCTCTCCTCTACATTCTGTACACTGCCGACCTGGCACGGGTTCTCCTTCCTATGGGTGTTGCTGTCCATCAGTATGCAGACGACACTCAGGCCTTCGTTCATGGCCCAGCGGAAGCGGCTTCCTCTCTGGTTGAGAGTATTCTTGACGCAACATCTGCCCTTGGTCTCTGGATGTCCTCTAATCGCCTCCGACTGAACTCCGCTAAGACCCAGTTCATCTGGCTTGGTGGTCGTGCTCAGCTGGCAAAGATTGATTCATCATCCTTACGCCAGAGGTTTCCGGACATTCGATTCTGTTCCAAAGTCCGTGATCTTGGAGTTGTTCTGGACTGGGAACTCTCCTTGACCGATCATGTTAACAGTGTCTCCCGCTCATGCTTTTACCACCTTCGTCAGCTTCGTACCATCCGCCGCTCCCTCTCCTTTCATGCAGTTACTACTCTAATTCATGCCCTTATCTGCACCAGGGTGGACTTTGGTAACGCTATCTTTGCTGGACTCTCACTTGCCAATATTTCCAAGCTTCAGTCTGTTCTCAATGCTTCTGCCCGTCTTATTGGAGGCGTCCCCAGGTATGGCCATATAACTTCCTTTATACGGGACACTCTACACTGGCTTCCCATTCAGCAGCGTATCCAGTTCAAGATCCTAACGCTTATGCGTAATTGTCTTGTTGGCTCTGCTCCATCATATCTTAGGGACTTCTGCATTTCGGTCTCCTTGGTTCCAGGCCGTAGCACTCTCCGGTCGGCCTCCCTTGGACTTCTGACTGTCCCTCGCATGCGCACTGCTACAGCGCAGTCTAGAAGCTTTGCCTATGTTGGACCCAATAGCTGGAATCGCCTTTTCCGAGAGCTCCGGCTTGTATTCCTCAGTTTGTCTCTTCCGCAGTTTCGCAAGCGCCTGAAGTCTGTATTATTTGCCAGTGGTCTCACTGGTTCGGGTCGGGAGCGCTTCTGATGAGTCTATTCTTGAAGTGGCGCTTTATAAATGTCACATTACAATTACAATTACAATTACAAATGCTTTCAGCTTCTGAGAAGACTGGCCTCGCTGACCCTGACTGACCTTTGCCTATAAACCCAAGCCCCTCTGTTTTGGATCCGCCACTGCTCTATCTCTGCACTGTTCTCTTCACTGTCGTAGCCACAAAACAGACTAAAAACAGATCAGGAATGTCAAAGCATGAAACATTCGCAATACAGCTGTGGGTCAAAATGTCACAAGGGTCTTACTTAAGGTCAACTTCGTAAAAAGCAAACATTTGTGTGGGATAAAGTTTATCTAGACTACGTGCGCCATTTCATCACTTTTAGCCTATTGAATAAGAAATAACACTCAAAAACCAAATTTTAAGCATAAAAAGGTATGCCGCAATTCACAACGCGATACGGGGTATGAATGTGCATAAGGCCATCGCAGGAAATGATCCGTTTGATTAAAACTGAATTAAAACATGAAACCTCTCCTTATTCTCAGTGGTGTGTGTAGCGATTCCCTTTAGGTTCACATCGGCCTTATAAGCAGTCGAATGATATAACTGCTGTATACATAAAAATATATATAAATATAGCTGTTAAATCATATATATATATATATAATATATGTTTGCCTGCATAATTTAGGGAGTTTAGATTGTAGGTGGAATTTTGCATCCAGTGTTCTGACGGTGTCTACAACATATATCTAAAGACGGACACGTTTAAGAATAGATGTACCAAGTGGCCAGCATGTAGCAAATAGATTTGTATAGACGTCTAACTACGGCCAGCATTGTTATATGTATATATGTATATGAGAGGAAAGGACGACGACATCGGAATGTGGAAAGGGGAACGTTGAAGGGGCCCGAACTGTGTGGTGGGGCTGAACTGAGTCGGCGTACTGTTTTGAAATAGACTGACTGGATTCGCTGACCTACCCTGCAAGAGACAAAAATTCTGAGGACTATAGTTATCGAGTCTGAAGGGGAGATCAGTTCTGCCGACGACGTTGAGGGGGCGAATGTTGACGTCGAACCTCGAAGCAAACCGAGTCTTGAACGAAACTGTTCTGTCTCTGTGTTGTTTCTTTCGATGGAACAGAGGCTCGTTAAAAAAAGATTGATTGCAAGACAATCAAGACGAAAGGAGTGAGGTTAGCGTTCATCGGTGAACAGCAGAGGAACTGGCTCGATGAACTAGTCGCAGAAACCCTACGAACTCTTAACTGTTGTGTCGATTCGACCGATGAAATAAACTTCTTAAGACTGGATGGAATCACCTGCCTACTTGAGCGAAAGACTAGACTGCGATAAAAGCAACGAGTGCGCGAGAAAGGCGTGTGAATGCTTACAATGCTGGATTCAAGTACCTGTCGGTCATCGGGGAGGTTTATTTTTTTCTGTTACTATCTTCTGAATTTACTATTAACAATAACATTCTTCGCGTTAGGATGATAATGCTGGCCTCGGTAGGTAGCTAATATTGAACTTTGACACCGTTCTTGTATATACAATGTTAACATTTTTTGCATACATTAAAGCTTCATTATAATCGAGCGGACTCTTCTTGATGTATATAGTCCAGTCGGATAATCATATACCCGGTCAATTATAAGTGGCGTTTGTTATCTAGGCAAGTCCAACAACATCTGAGAGAAACATACCTTATGAGAGCAACATCTGAGAGCCCAAGTCAGTGTTCAAGACGATGAAGAAGTATGTCATGATCGTCAGCATCAAAGGCAGCTGACAGATCGAGAAGGATTAGAGCAGCGACCTTTCCTTTTTCCATAGAATGGATTATATGACCACGTACAGCAAGCAGTGCAGTTTCAGTGAAATGGTATTTACGACCGGCTGAGTGGAGAGTAAGGTAAAAGGAAGACAGGTGACAGCTGCAACCCTCTCTAGGACCTTGGAGATGAGGTTTAGAAAAGAAATAGGACGGTAACTTGCTAAATCCCCAAAGAAAGGGTTGACATCTCGAGGAGTTGGTAGAGCACAGCGTGGGCAAAGGAAAGCAACCTTCAGCGAGGGAGTGGTTGACAACAGAAAGATTTATAGGGTTTGTGAAGAAATGCATACAAACAAAGATGCATACATAGGCCTACATTCATTCATGCATAACGTATTGGGCGCTGCTAGCACCTCAAGGAGGTCGCCTAAACTGGAATTCTAGAGGGCCTCGAGGAGGTCGCCTAAACTGGAATTCTAGAGGGCCTCAAGGAGGTCGCCTAAACTGGAATTCTAGGGGACCTGAAGGCGTTCGCCTAAACTTATATACTAGGGCGTCAGTGTGAATGTGCATATGAACTTAATTCTTTATAAATGCCGTATGGGTCAGAATCTAACCCTAACCTTAAACCTAACCCATTTTGCGGTCGATTTTTCGCGTCCTGTGCAGCCACATTCAGAAACATTTACAGTTGGTCAAAGTCAGGAAAAGGACAGTTTGGATCTATTATTTTGTCACCGAACATAATGATGCTGTTTGTATGTTTGCTTTGCAGTTTGTAACTCTTTAATTTCAAACAAAAAGTTCATCCCAACAGAAAACTCAGATTCTACGTCCGCAGCCATTTTGACTGTTTATAATAATCACGCGAGAGTCTGCGAGATCTCGCGCACTTAACGTTCCTTAGTCCGCCAAATTACGGGGGCCTCCTTGAGGTCCTCTAGACACTTTGTAACGTATTTCGCTACTGTTCACTCATATATACATACATTCCTACATACACTACTGTACATACTTACTTACACATACACACGTGCCGGTTGAGCCATGGCGACATACAAAGTCTAGGAAACTAAATGCTTTATCATTGGCGCAGTATTTGGCTCAGTGTTGTTGTAGGTTACTACCGCCTGAAATAATCACTCACCTAGAATGGCTACACCATGAGGCAGCCTGCGTGAGCATAAATTCGAACCGGTATTGATCTCTCATACATAAACCCTGCCTCTGTGTGACTGACTGAATGTGTCGCGTTGACGACACCGTTCAACTCGGTGATTCATGTTGAAGTCCCGCTCTATTTTATGGGATACTTTATCGATCCGATTATCGAACTCTTCCACGCAGACGTCTGTCTGCCTCTTGCAGGTCATTGTTGGAGTGTGTCGCGAGTCGTTGTCAAAGCGACGGTTAATTAACTTCGACAACTGACGACAACAATGAGTCATCTTTCACGGAATCGGTTGGTCCATGTCCTTCGCTGAATGATTGGCTTACTAGGCCACAGGGCGACCGAACCAATGACTGCACGAACGACAGACCGACCGAACTACTGCTGACACTGACGGAGTGATTGACCGACTTAGTTGTTGACGATAGATCGATCCAGCTGCATATTCCATAATTAAATGTTGTTATCTATGCATCAATATGTGTACTTATCAATGCACTTAATATATCGCCTACTGCGTGCTTCGTAAAAGCGTTATCCGATTTTACTTCTTACATACAACGTCTGGATTTGAGTTTTCGTCTGTCGATGCGGTGCATGTGAATTCTAAGTTCTCTGGCGCGAAATGGCTTCAACACCTGTTTGCTGTTTTGCAGGCCTACAATATAACAAGTGCATATGCGGCTGACACAGCGGCGTAAATAATTAGCCAGTTGCAATCAGGCAACAACACCGAAGAATCTATGTCTGCTCAGCCGCCCAACAACATGGCCAGGTGTCTGAACCCTCTGCGTTTCGTCGTTAGCTTTCTCATTGCAACGATAGCGTTTTACGAACTGCTGTACAGATCTGAAGTCCTGAACAAGCCGCAACTCTCGGGCAATCGAAAATATGCTTACAATCTCACAGCAACGGATCAGCTTCAGTGCGATCCGACGTTCATACCAGACTTCGAGGCGATGTCCAAATCCGGTTACGATATTTCAACGGACGAGAGTTCGTCCAATTTCACCGTTCTGACGATGACCTTTGACCGCCTCTCGTCTTTCCGACAGGCCGTTGGACATTACGCCTGCATGTCGTGTGTGGATCGCATTATCCTGCTCTGGGCCAACCAGAAAGTGGCCCCACCTACCGTGCAATCCATCGGTACGTCGTGCCCTGAGAAAGTCGTCGTCAAACAACTGCCTTCTGCAAACATCACGCTTCGGTTTTCCCCGTTCAAAGAAATCCGTACTGATGGTAGGTAGACCGGTATACAGTTAACTGTCGATCGTCGTGTTTCATCAGCTGTACACGTTGTATATACGTATGTATGTATGTATGTATGTGTATATGTATGTATGTATGCATGTACATATGTATGTATGTATGTGTATATGTATGTATGTATGTATGTGTATATGTATGTGTGTATGTATGTATGTATGTATGTATGTATGTATGTATGTATGTATGTATGTGTGTATGTATGTATGTATGCATGTATATATGTATGTATGTATGTGTATATGTATGTATGTATGCATGTACATATGTATGTATGTATGTATGTATGTATGTGTGTATGTATGTGTATATGTATGTATGCATGTACATATGTATGTATGTATGTGTATATGTATGTATGTATGCATGTACATATGTATGTATGTAAGTATGTATGTATGTGTATATGTATGTGTATATGTATGTATGTATGTATGTATGTATGTATGTATGTGTGTATGTATGTATTTGTATATGTATGTATGTATGCATGTACATATGTATGTATGTGTATATGTATGTATGTATGTATGTATGTATGTATGGATGCATGGATGCATGGATGGATGCATCTGAGCAAATATATAGCACCTTTAAGGAGCCTAACAGAGGCGCTGAACCTCGACATTCAAGTCCGGTTAGGACATAATTTCAATTAATGACTAGAATAATGAGTAAGTCTATATTTAGACAGCTACGTGAAGCTATGTTTGCAGACTGACTAACTTGCCTTAGATGACGGATCCATATTCTGCTAAATAAGACTAACTTATCTTAGATGACGGATGCTTCTCAAATACCTTGAATCGCTGGCCGCGGGACTCCAACCTGAATTCCAATGAAGGTCCCAAAGCTGGTGTAATGAGGGTTAGGTATTCTTTCAACGGTAGCCTTCCCTCTCCGTATGCCTCCTTCAACGCCTGTGCTTGGACCTTGTCTCACCATCGTAAACGAATTAATAGGTTGACTAGAAGATTTACTGGCCAAGATGTCCGCAATACAGTCAAAAATCCTGTAAAAATCTCATTTTTTGTAAAATATCATTCCTTGATGTCGTTCAGGTCTCAACTAAAGACGCATCTCTCAACTTACTTATCCACCGCAGCCTGGCTTTTGATTTCTCTGACTTACCGGAATTCGACCCGGCTTCCCCAACGGATTACAATTTGATTGCGATTTTGACTTGAAGCGACAATTGACTGAGACATTGTGATAACGGCGTTACAGAAGTCTTTAGATTAGATTAGATTAGATGTAGTGAGAAACATAATCAGTCAATAGGTTTATATCTAACTATTTATATAGCGCATTCGCGCCGTTCAATTGGTCTCTTTTGACAAAGTCTGTTTCTAATTATTCAAAACAACATACAACTGATTTAAATGTAGGGCATCATAAATTCGATGGTGATTGAATAGGGACTGTACTACGTAAATAGGCCCTATACTCGCTGCGCCCGGAATTGCTACATTACCATAATACGCCTACGATTCCTCGCTCAGCCGATGGACACATGGCGTGTTAACAAATGTCTTACTTACTTACTTACTTACAGAGGCTGTCGTTGGTGTTTTCAGGAGTATTCAACGTTGATGATGATCACTTGCTCTCTCAGAAGGATTTGGAGCATCACTTCCAAGTGTGGAAGGTGAGAGTTAAATCTTCTGCAGTGTCTTGAGATGGCTGTGTCGAAAGCTTACCAGTCAACAAGTTAAATGCAATGTAACTATTTATAAGCAGTCTTTTAGAGTCCACGAAGCTCATAAATTAGGCTTATAACGAGTTTTATAATCTAATGACTTCTAAGCGCTGTTATCACAATGCCCACGGCATCAATCTATGGTCGCTTTAAGTGAAATGATAATCAAAATCATAAATCCATTGGAGGAACCAGGTTGAATTCCGATATGTCAAAGAAACCCGATGTTAAGCTATTGCGGGTAAGCAAGTAGAAACAGATGAGTCTTAAGTTTAGACCTGAATGACATCAAAGAACTCACAGAACTAACAGAAATGGGTAGCGCATTCCAAAGCCGTACACCAGCAAACGAGAACGCTCTAGAGCCCAACACTATTGTTCTGGGACGAGGGACAAAGAGTCTTAGTGTCCACCACTAATTGAAGGCAATATTTATTGGTATGACGGTTGAGCATGGAACAGAGATAGTTTGGCTGATTTAAATGCAGTCATGGTTAAGCTCACAAAGATGTGGAAAAACAAGTCACTTAGCATCAAGACCAAATTACGCCTGATGAGGGCCTTGGCATGGCCGGTGGCGACATATGGGTGTGAGGCCTGGACATTAAAGAAGGAAGAGGAGAGACGCATTCAGGCTTTTGAAAACAAGTGCGTCAGAAAGTTACTGCGGATTGCCTGGACAAAGAAGATGACAAATGAACAGGTGTACCAACTGGCTGGGGTGCAAAACGAGCTGCTGGGTCACATTAAGGCCCGCAAGTTGCGTTATTTCGGGCACGTCATAAGACATCCTCAGGACACCATCGAGAGTAGTGTTATGATCGGTCTTGTTGAGGGGAACCGAGGCCGCGGAAGGCCAAAGATAAGTTGGATTGACAACATCTCGGCATGGACTGGCTTGTCGGGAACCAGGTTGTTGGATGCTGCGCGCAATAGATGGTTTTGGTCGAAGACGATCCTATCATGTAGTCAACCGTCGCGACGCGACGATGACGAATTGACATGACATGACTTTGTGAACTTGAAGACAGATTTTAAAGTGGATTCTCTGCTCGATGGATGACCTGTGAAATGAATACAAACAATATTGGTGTAATATGCTTATACTTAGGTGTCTTTGTTATGGCTCTGGCCAGAGTTTTGAACCATTTGTAGTGATGCCAATGAGGGGTGAGCTACAGTAGTCAAGTCTGCTAGAAACCAAAGCATTAGCTAGTGTGATTAAGAGAGTTTGAGGTAAAAGAGATCTGATTTTACGAATGTGCTATCGAGCTGATTTGCATATGACGCCAATGTTATTAGAAAATGACATAGAGGGTAAACTGTGGCATGTTAGCTTTGAAGATGAAGATACTGAGCGTTTTTCAAGGAAAGTAAATGACGAAAGAGTAAGTAGAAGGCTGCTTATGGTGGAAAGAAACCTGAACAGTAATGGCATTATAGTCAGACAAATGAATTAGAAGGAGAAATATTCGTAACAGCAGGACAGCTGGACCGGGTTATAAGGCGATCAAGTATAAGGCCCATGCTATTAGTTGAGGAGACGTAAGATCAAAGCCAGAGAGGAGATAGAAATTTTTTTAAAGAATAGTCTAGAGTATCTATGTATGTATTAAAAACGCCCGTTATTATAAGTTCAGAAGGTGAAGAAACAAAATCCAAGCATTGATTGGAATGCAGGGCGACAGTCAGAAAGTGAAAGGGATTGCGGAAGGTAAACATAAGCGAATAATAGGCGCCATTTTTGAGTGGTTTCAAACTCAGCCTTGAACATTTCATCAATTTGCTAAACAAACCATGAATCATAAAAGATCGGAGAGCTATAGCAATGGAGCGAAAGGGGAGCAGAGAACAACAGGTACAGGAAGGTGAGTACAAATGGGAGACAAGTATAATTATTTGATCGACTCAATCTTGCCCTCTTCCCCTATAAGATAGCTTTGCGCCAATGATAACACATGTTGTGCTGTTGCATCGTCTGCTTTTGTGTGTGGCACAGAAGCATCCCTGGGGTCTCGTCGGACCTTTTTCAAGAGCGCACAGTGATAACTCGCCAAACATGACCTATGAAATGCCCCACAATGGCTACAGCATAATACTTACTTCGGCGGCCTTCCTTCACCGCGAATATCTTCGGATGTTTGAAGACATGTGCGTATCGACGATCCGAGAAGACATCGATCGAAACAGAAACTGCGAGGATATTTTCATGAACTTCGTCGTCAAACAGCACTGCAGATGTTCAGGCGTCTTCCATACGAAACACGGAGACATTGCATCGCCAAAGCAGCTGTCTCAGAAGACTTCATTGAGCTTCAGGCCAAACCATTACACGCATCGCAGCAAATGTCTTCAAAACTACTCCGCACTTTTCGCAAACTCTGTTACGTTAGCGAAAAGCAAGTGCAGATATTGAAGTAGGGTATGTCGTGGTCAGACCCGAATATATGTCTGTCCTTTCTGAGGTTTTTAAACGGCATAGGTGCTATATAAATAACCAAATATATATGCGTATATACATACATATCTGGATTAAACTTTTAATTCTCTCTCCTATGCAGAGCCTTACAGGATAGATTAATTCATATTATATTATATTAGATTTGATTATAGATTATATAGAACTCTTCTCGTAGTCCTGATGGGGCTGAATATCTTTTCGTGTTCTTTCAAGTGAAGAACGAGGGCTAAACCTAAAATCTTGTTAAGTTCTTGCAGATTTTGCTGACTTGCCTTCTGCTGGTAAATTGCAAGACCGAAAATCCTGCTCCTCCTCCTTCTATTCCTCCTCCTCCTCCTATTCCTTCTCCTGCTCCTCCCCCTTCTACAGCTCCTTCTTATTATCATCATCAGCATCAGCAGTAGCAGCAGCAGCAATTTTCGGTGTTCTGCTACTGTGGTGACCCATGAACCCAACGATCTTACTCGTCCTCATACCTTGACCTTTACTTCTCGGTCTGCAGCCCTGCGGTCCGGCTTCCCTGATCAGCAATCAGTCCAGCAGCATAGTCCTCGATCTTTACTTAGTCCTCAAGGTGGAGGGAAGGAATGCAACAGGAGACCGAATGCATTTATTGTGAACGGATATAATTTATTCGCTAATGGGGCAGCATGCTTTAGGCACGCGTTGATATCGGAACGTCCATGACGTTGTAGAGATAGTCCGTCGGGTAGGCAATTGATTGTTTGAGTTACAAATGTCTTTAATTAGGCCTACAGCTGACGACAGCGATTTATAGGTTCGTGCGGGTAGAATTATTATGTAAGCGACTGAGGTGTTTTGATTTAAATATACTGTATTTAAATAGGGCCTATACTACAATAAAATCGAAAGACTGTGAGTTTTCTCGATGTTAGACTACAAATTTGCTAGAATACAAATCGGGCAAGTCTACTGTTCGAAGCTGGATCGGTGCGCAACTCCGGAAGGTCTTTGACATTTATTGAATCATTTATTGAGTTGGTTTTGCGGTGAGAGTTTGGGGTTCGAATCCCCTAGGCCAGTCATATTATATTAGATTAGGTTTAACCTCTCACGCGGCCGTCAGTCTTGCATTAGGCCTCTCTTCCCCCATATCCACAATCTAGCACAAATAATGCACAGCTACAAGACCAAGCAGTTTTAGGCGCCTGATGGGGACTAGCATAGGAATTTATGGGTTTGTTGTGTTCGGATAAGCTCTGTACATTTTGCCATATGCTGCAAACAACTAGCAGTACTGTGTATCAACTTTAGTAGTTGCGCTGCATACAGACAGCTACTGCCTACATTGCACTGATATAGATAGCTACTGGTCTGGATTTTGGGACAAATAGAAATTTTCAAACCCCTAGGTCAAAAGTCAAACTCCTAGTAGTGATTGAAATGCTCAAACCATAGGTTTTGGATTAAACTCGCCACCGTAAAACCCCGGTCAGTTGCGCCATAGTTACCCGTACTTTAGCAGTCAAATTCTCAACAGAAATGTGTAAACACTATGCTCTAGAACCTTTGGAGACCAGAGCCTCACCCCCGACTCCACTAGGAAGCCTAATGAATATAGGTCATAAGTCAACCACTCCAATCTTGATCAAAAAGTTCACGCCATGTGATAATGTTACGCCTTGCCATGGAGCTCACGACGCTCTCTCAGACCGCTAGTCAGAAAACACTGGGTGCTTCTTTGTATTTCGCATTCTAAATTTCGACCTTGAAGTCGACATTTCTAAAATCCCAACCATGCATTAGTTTAAAATTTCTTCATTTGGCAATATCTTAAGCATCGTCAGCGTTGTTAATCATGTGCAAATAAATGACTTTCTTAACGACCCTACAGAGCGTTCGTGTCAAATGAAGTTCGAACCAGCACATTGTGCGTGCGAATCAGCCATCACTCCACAATGGCATCGCTACTTGAGCACGAAAATTTGCTTTGCTGCAGTCAAATCCATTCGCTGCTATACTTGGAGCGCTACCAAAGAGGTCATCATCCAACAACAACCTGCATCTAAGATGCGCTGCTCTCTCTCTCTCTCTCTCTCTCTCTCTCTCATCTCTCTCTCTCTCTCTCTCTCTCTCTCTCTCTCTCTCTCTCTCTCTCTCTCTCTCTCTCTCTCTCTCTCTCTCTCTCTCTCTCTCTCTCTCTCTCTCTCTCTCTCTCTCTCTCTCTCTCTCTCTCTCTCTCTCTTTGTCTCTCTCTCTCTCTCTCAACTATCCAGCCACAGAGCTTTACTTCTAGTTTTTCTGGCACAACTACATGTGGCGTTGGGTAATAGCTTAAATAAATATAAAAAGAAATAGATTTACAATACAATCATTTCATTGAAACATTAATTCACAATTATTTAATGTTTCATCGGTTTGTGTGGCTAGAATACAATGGCAAAATGTTAATAAATTGTGTATACGTCATCAAAATCTGTGCTTGTGATCCGACCAATGGGAGTTGAGTAACTGAACGGCCGCAGTCAGACGATGTCCAGCGCAAAGACGGTACAAGGCAGGCTCCACCACAAAAGAAGTAAGTCATTTCTACCTTAATTTGGAGGTTTCCATGAAAAATTCCATATATGTTGCGCAATGCTGTCCGTGACTAACAGCTCTATTTGTGAAATACAGTGGAAATGGCGAACCTTCGCTGTGCGTTGTGTGTGAACACGCGACCGGTCATAACAAGAGCACGCAGCCAGCACGCTCCGCCTGGACCCCCCTCCCTCTTCGCAGCCTATGGGCTTCTGCATTATCGTTTTTGGACGGAAAACTCTCCGTAAAATTTGTTATCGAAATCAATGGCATTCAGCCAGCAGCATCGTAGAACTGTGATTGCACTAGCGATGGAGTGTTTTGTTATGATAGGAGCATGCGGTTAGCACGTCCCTCCGAAGCCCTCCCGTGTTTTGGTGTTTTCCAGTCCATGACGCAGATATTCATAACATCATATGACATATAGCAGAAGGGTGTTATTTAATCGAATGTTAAACTTCGTGACGCGATTTGGGCCAAAGTCGTTGTGATTTGATACTTCTGGGTTTGGTTAATGAGCTGCAATTATGCGATATCCTATTGCAGGCAAGTGCGATCCTCAATTCCCAAACAGCGTTGACAATTATAATCTATCCGTCACTCCTGGTGGGTGACAGACTGATTCTAATTGTTAATGCTGTTTGGGATACATATATGTCAGAGATATGTAGGAATATAGTGATATTAGTGTTCATTTTGTATTTAGTATGCTGTATAACATACCTTGTTATGTAACAGCATTTAAGAAATTTACATTTAGAAGTCTTAACAAAATCTTATTTTGATTCTTGTAGCTTCTATGGTGCTGGTATAAGATGTGAACAGAATGTATAGAAAAGAAGCTAGTGGTTATGTCTTGTTTATTTCCTGCTTAGGCTTAGCACGTGCATGGTTGGAAACAAATGTTAAGGTCATGATCAAAATGACTTTAAGAATTTACAAGAAATGTGTCAAGATTTGAAGAATAAAGGGTGAATTTTAATGTTCTGGGAAATGGCTATGTACATATTTGGTAGTCCAAACATTTCTCATTGTTGGAACAAACATTGAAGCTGATAGTTTAATATAAAAGATATTAGATTAATTGATTCAGTCAGTTGCAAGTCTACAGAAATAGGATTTATTTTATATGTAGAAAGTCTCGAGAACTTAAGAAATGGAATTGATTTATTTTAAATACACCGGACAGTTTGAAAAGAAAAGATAAAGGTTTAATGTATGTCATCATAGCAGACTTCCACTAGAAACCAGCAAACCCTTTCAATGTTACAAGAAATTGTTTACAACACAGAATCTGAGTTAAGTTGAATGCTGGAGTGAGATTTAAACTGGCCAATGGGTGTATCTGAGTATTATACTGATTGTCCTATGTTCTTGTTTTGTTAGCCTAATTAGTCATACTTTTTATTTACTACAGTAATTACTAAATAGTCATACTTTTTGTTTAAGTGGCCTAATTTGTCCAGCATATGTTTGCTGTGCAAAGTCTGTTTTGGCCTTTAAATCTTGACTAAAAACTCTCTCATCCTGTACTTGTGGACTCGTTTTCTTTGTAAGCTGTTTACATGTCTTCTTGGGGAAGTTCTGAGATTTATATTTATTTATTACTAACAAAAAAGTACTTGGTCTGTATAATTAGTTAATAGATCACTACTAGGTTGTATCTGCCACTGCATAGGTTCACTTTGCCTATTTCTGCACCCAGGTCATTTGAGGCCCTGGCTGCTGCTCTCATGTCTGGCAGCTAACAGGTATTGCTCATATTAGACATGCTTGTTCATTCTAAGCTAGTCATACTTGGTGACTATGTATTTTTTGCTACAGCACTTTTCATTTGGAGTGGTTTAAGTTTTTTTGAAGTACCACTGGCTTTTGAGTTTTATATTTTCAAGTACATTATGTTATGTTTTGATTTTCAAGTATTACTTACATGATACATGAAGGAAATTTTATGACTCTGCTTTAAACTGAGTCAACAACTTTCAACAGGCTAATGCTGTCCTTGAAGCCCACTTATTCCAGTTTCTTCTGGCATCAACAACTTGAATTTTGGTTTCTTAAGATTCTATTTTGTACCTAATACATCTGAAGCCTGCCGACATTTCATGAAACTCTGAAACTCTGGTTTACATTATTTTAATTAGGAATAGCGTTTTGAAAGTGGCAGATTTAGTGAATAATTTCGAAGGTGTCTGTCCACTGACCAGAAGTGATTCTCAAGCAATTCAGTGCTCTCCATTTATTGTGCCAGTATGGTTCTTTTAAAGTGTCCAAGTCTTCCTATTGGTAGGTCTCTTTTTCTGCGACACATTTGCATTATTTATAGATGGGTTGAAATTATTAATCTGTTTAAACTGCACATACCAGTTTTTGTTATAGCATCTGATGTGGATGAATCAGAGATGTTATAGGTTACAGTTTGCCAAGTACAGATTCCCGGGAAACAAGTTTGGGCAAATCTTATCAGCCAGTGGAGGTCTGTAACTTGGTGGATTTGGTTACCACATGACCTTGAGTAGGCCATTTAGATCTAAATTTGTATGTCTAGCCTAGTGCAGCATACCTAGACATTCTTATGAACCTGTTATTTCAGACTGTAGCCATGGGCCTATGGACTATTAGGTACATATTTATTGTAACCAACCTTGGCCTTACACTGTGTAGCAGATTTGATCAAAAGTCATATGACAAAAGTTGTAAATAGCCTGTTTAGCATAAGGCACATGAGCTATGGAAGTACCAGTCACACTGAAATGCTTGGGGATTTTGAAAAGTCCACTACTTTTGGTTTCTCCTAAATGTATAATTAGTCTAGTGGCTGTGGTAAATCGTTGAGGTTATTTTGGATATAAGTACAGATTCACTTTCTTGTTACAGCACATGCATGTGTTTTACTGGTCTTAAATTCTCAGACCTTGTCACTTGTGAAGAGATCCACAGATCCAGTGCACTTCTAGATCGTTTTATCTGGCTTCAGCTTTGGAGTGTTACTGAAAAGTGATTGGCATACAGAAGCGTCCTCCAATTAGAGATAGAATACATGTATGTCTAGGGCAATTTCATAAGTAGATGTAAAATATGGGTGTGAAAACACATAGCGTTTCCCCCAACAGCTGGTTGCAGAAGCCTCCACTGTCCCACTGTACCTTCCAGCCATAGTTTGGGGACCATTCGGGTTGATGCCCACTGCCATAAGGCTGACAGTGAGTTGATTCAGCCCATAGTCAGACATTTTACAGTCAAAAACTGTCAGCTTTCAGTTGAGTTGATGGACTATTTTCGAGCTGACAGATTTGCTGTGCAGTGAGTGACCAAATAAGGCTTAGTGCTGATGCATTCCGTATAAATTATTTAATTATAGTTTAGCTTGGTTAAGAAGTATTTGGTTGTATGTAGAGGAAGATTTGATTGAATGAAATTAGAGTTCCTTCACTTTGAAGTCAGATTGAAACTGGATTGATGTGAGGCAAGGTGAATCATTATGCAAGGCAGCGCTTTATGTAAATACCTGTTAGAAAATGCTGTCACCTACCATTCAGATGGACTGCCTTATAAACTGGATGCACAGAGAGCAGCCAGATTCGTTCATATGATGTGATGACTGTAAAGCCGTGATGTGTGTTGTGTTTTCAGCTCAGTTTGCTGACATTGCGAATGTTGCTATTGCACCATGTGCCATTGTTATGGTTGGATTGCCTGCGCGGGGCAAGACTTACATGTCCAAGAAGCTGGCTCATTATCTTAACTGGATTGGAATTGATACCAAGGGTAAGTGTTGGGTTCTGACATTGAAAGATAGTGACTTTTAGAGGTCTAAGTACTTGAGAAGTGTTGAAGTTACTGCTTGTGAGATGGTTTTAGGTTGTTATAGGTCCTCTGTATTATGCTAGATCTTGCTTTCCCAAGAAGTTTTCTTGAAGTGTTGCTAGATGACTTTGAAACTATGTAACAAATGTAATTTCAATAGAGTTAAGAGTGGTATTCTGTGGATGAATTTGATTGCTTGCCCAAATGGTAGCTTATCTGTGTTGATGAATGCAGTGACTTTGACTGGTGAAGCATGTTATGGCCTGCTGCAACCTGCTGTTTGCAAAGACGCCATTGTAATAGTAATTTAAAATTTATAAAGTGCCTCTTAGAGCATAAAACTCAGCAGGAGCACTCATGAGGTAAAGCCACTATTGAACAGTAGAGTCTTCAGGCGTGCACGCAAGCAAGAGAGCGAGAGAGAGAGCAGGTAGGACCAGCATAGGCAAAGCTTCTGGACTGGGCGCTGCAGTTCCCATGCGAAATCCTGGATGGCCGAGTGAAGGAAGCTACGGTCCGGCAGTGAGAAGACCAAAGTGCAGAAGTCAACGAGGTAAAGAGGGGCAGAGCCAGCAACGCAGTTGTGCATAAGAGTGAGGATCTGAAAGAGCACACTCCACTGGACGGGAAGCATGTGAAGCAAGTGCACAGCACTTTGAAACCATTCACTTCAGTAGTAATTGGGTGTTGTAAGGTAAAAGTTCCCTGCTCTCAAGTGGTGCTGTACAATCTTCTCTTAGCACTTGTACGAGATATCAAAGCTATGCTGCACAGCTATCTTCTTCTTTCCTCCTGGCTGGAATTAATCCCTCTGGAGAGGGGTCAGCCACACTTCTCGGCTTTTTGGCTGAGACCAAAGTGTATGCTGCACAACTATACTCTGAGTCAGTTAAAAGAATGGCCTCTAATACGAAACCTAATGGCAGCTTACCTTTTGATTTTTGGTGTGAATGCCATTGAGCAGTTTCTGAGTTTATAGATAAAGGAACAGATTTGCTGCGGATATGGTTTTGTACTACCACGGATCAGAATTTGTTTTGTAACTGGTTATCATGTGTTCATTTTGAACTTAGGTGACATGCATAACATTTAAAACTTGATAGAGAAATGGGAAGGAGAGCACTGTAAGTAGGCAGGTCGTCTGTCATGTGGTAGGCTTTCTGCTTGTAGCAGTGCCAGAGTGAAGTGCATTCTTAACAAGTCACGACTTTGTTTCTGCTGGTCTTGGCTTCGTTTGGACGGGTGCTACATGCTCTGCTTCATTAGCAATTTATTTCTTTGTAAATGATGAGCAATTTTCTAAAATAAATAGGTGCATCTATTGTACTGAAATTGTTTTCACTGTGGCACCCTATTAATGTGAGATTACATCCAGGTGGGGGTGTTCTGAAGGTGCTGTGTAACCTTTTGGCTTCGGTATTGAAGTATCTGGTTGAGGGTTTCTATTGTGTTGCTGTGCTCCTTGTATTTGGAATCGTCTACCACAAAAGGCCCGACTTGCAAACTCGCTATCATCTTTTACATCACTTCTTCAGACTCGTTATTTCACCCTGGCGTTATTTCACCCTTGGCTTTTGAGTATTTCCATCTTGGCCCCTAGCAAACATACATCCATGCCTCTGATACAGGTGTTATAACATTGCACGCATGATAAGTGCTTTAAATAAATGAATAAATTGTGTTTGAGCTGGTGTTTGGTTTTGTTTAATGGGTATAGTAGTTGCTTTTGATGTTGACATATTTTATAGTACTTCGGTGAAAGTTGTTTCCCAATAATATTTGTGAACTCGTCGTTATTATTGGTCCCCTTTATTGGGATGATTTCAAAATAGTGTGACTCAATCTATTTAGACTGATTTTCTTTAGCGCTGTGCATCATGTCTCTTCAAGACTGTTAATGTGAAGGAAGCATTACTAGAATTCAGTTTGTGGCATCATATGAAACTTTGTTATGCATTTTCAGTTCAATGCATTACTGATAGTTCTAGCCCCCAATATTTCATTTCCTTAAGATTATAGAAAATAGGTATTTTATGTAGGTGTGGTTTACCCTTAAGTTTTGAGGTAGAAGTACAGGTTGAGAGGCAGAGGTGGATGACTTTGGATGCTAATGTAAACAAGCTGAGCATTCTTTCTCAATGATTCATTGATTTTTCTAGGCCGCTTTAGTTCATAGTTCACAAGAGAGGGGTCATTTTCAAGATATTGCTTACTGCCTTATAAAGTAGGAGGGAAACATTCTTATCAAACGGTGTTGTTTAAAAACAGACCTGCCAATGGCTTTGTTTCTGTGAATGTTGAAACGCATATATTGTTAGTTTTAGCTAATGAGGTATTACAGTTTTATTTTTGACAAGTTGTATGAATTGTCATATAAGTCTGTTGAGGTTGGCTTCATGGTCTGGTTAGATCAGGACTACTGAAAATATTTTGGATGGAGGTCCAGAAATTTCGACTGACTGGAGCTGAGGGTCGGGACCATACAGCCCAGTTTTGACAAGATATCTGATCTTATCACACGATGTAGTTATACACATGTTTAAAGAGTTAATGTTTTGAATACACATTTAATATTAAACTTAATTGAGGAAAAAAGATATTCTCTTGATTAAAGCAAATTTTATTCATCATCTGCGTGAACAGAGTGACTTCTTACCTCAGTGCACTTGACAGCAATGGAACTACTTTTTAAGCTTCTGTATGTTTTTGTAATTCGGAGAATATGAAGTCTGTGCAATTCTTAATGCTTTATTCGAGTGCTCATTTGTTAGGAGACTTAACCTAAATTTTGGAATTCCCTCCCTGTGTCTCTTCGTTCTGCTTAGTCGCTCCTGTCATTTCGTTCTCATATTAAAACTTACCTGTTTCAAGTTGCTTATCCACCATAGGCTGCCTCTCTGTCGTGCGGACTGACCTTCTGGATATCGACCTGATTGTGGCTTGGTTTTGGTGTGCCATCGGTTGATGCCTTGTGCATTGGACACTGGCGCATTAGAAGTTGCTAATTATTATTATTTTGATCTTATTACATCCTTTGTTGAGAATGTCGATTCACATGTGCACTTGGGTCTAGCGCCAGGCTGCTTTCAACAGGTGTTCTCTATGGCTCAATTTATCCAAACGAACACTTGATTTTGGAGGATATCTTGAATTAATATTTTTGTGTTTGCTTTCATAATTTCTCTTAATATTTTCGCTCTTTATGTTGGCTACTGTTTTGTGACAAATGAAGCAAATGTGTTGCACTTCAGGCCATGCAACAAAAATAAATAATCTTCTGCCCATGATTTATGAAGAGCATGATATTTGTTATTCCTTTTACAGCACTTGTTTGATTTGCCATCTTACAGCAGAAACTATATTAAAATCATCATAGTTAGTTATTTCCAATATTACTTAGTCTTGCCAGTCTGTGATTCGGATGCAACCCTGATGTTAGCGAAATTTAGTCTCTCATTAAATTTATTTCAGGAAATTGCTTACATATGACTTATTTAAAGATTTTCTAGCACTATACGATACTGGATTAAATACTTAGGTGAACTGGGTTGTTAATAAGTATGAAATATTTAAGTTTCCTTGACCTTTGCACAATACACAAGGTTTAGCAGTCTGGACTTGGACCGTGTTCCACAGTCTGAGTCGCCCTGGCATAGACAGTCCAAGTTAAACTGCCTACTAAACCAGAGTTTTAATTTAGGAAATTTCCTTTTCCATTGCTCCATGGATGTTCAGTTGAGTAAAAACATTGACATTAGTATTATGTAATAAAACATAAATGGTGTTGAAGAAATTCTGCCTCCGAATAATTTATTCAGATTTAAAACTGAGTTAGCAACACAGGTGTACCCTAGGTTTTTTGGTAGATTTCTTCTTGGCTCAGCATTCTCTGCCAGTAACATTTGCCACCTTTGCCATCTGGTACGTCCTGTGCATTGACCCTGTTTTTTCATCATTTCTATTGTTGTAATTCTCAGAGGCAGTGTTTTGCTGAACGTTTGTTGAGCTTTCTGTTGTGTTTTTTTTTAAAGTGTTCAACGTTGGTGAATACAGACGTAAAGCTGTGACCCATTTTAAGAGCAGTGCCGATTTCTTTCGACCAGACAACAAAGAAGCGCTTGAAATTCGAGAGTACGTTTTTACTGCCAAGAAGTTCCTACTCATCTAGTTCTTGGCTTTTCATTCTTCTTGGCTTATGAGTTAAATGCCTCAAATGCTGTGGAACCATAGTTGGAATATGTTGTAATTTGATTAGTCGAGAATTTTAATGAACTTTGTGCTCAGTAATTAAGTGCTGAAATAATGAATAAAACTCTTATCTGTAAGTTGAACTTAGGAGTGTATGCCTTGAATGTGAGATATGGTGGATAGTCATATGTGCAGGGCCTGTTTGTATTCAGTCTGCTGTGGAAACATGACAGTGCTGTTTGTTTTGCTCCAATAAATTTCTTTTGTATACTAGTACACAGAATCTGCTCAGTGAATAAGTAAGTAAGTAAGTAATGCATTTGTTAACACGCCATATGTCCATCGACTGAGCGAGGAATCGTAGGCGTGGGTGGGTTACATGTCAGACAACAAAAGCAAGACAATACAGATAGGTCTTTAGCCGCTTTACGAATGTGTCTAGCGAGATATTGTCATGAGTAATGTAAACAGGAAGGCTATTCCAAATGGCTGGTGCAGAGTTGCTGAATCCACGTCGTGAGAAATCAGACCGAAAGCCTCTGATGTCAGGGAAAGACAGAAGGTTTTGTGTAGCTGATAGCAGAGACCTGGATGGTAGGTAGCGATGAAGGATGTTGAATATTTGAGTCTTCTTGTTTTTCGTTAGCTGGTTCTTCTAAATCAAGCTCAGCATAATAAACATTTGCTATTCTATTATGGTCTTGCTTGGTACTCTTTTGCAATCCTTCGCAAACTTTTATTCACTTTGCAGTTTCAGATTTAATGACTTCGTGAATTTAATAAATAACTTTCCTTAAATTCCCCGACTTTGTTGTCGTGGACTGCATTTGCCTTTTATGAACTTCAGATTCTAGTTTTACTGAGTTAGCAGTTTAAGAGCCTCTGAAAAATGCTGCTTATGTAAAGTTCATAGCCACTATGAAACCAGTTGGCTTGATCACCTATGTAAATTATCCCAATGAAGATTGAGTGGTTTAAGATGTAAGATGAAATGTTTGTGTTGATTAGGAAGTGTGCTCGTGATGCCCTTGAGGATCTTGGTAGATGGCTGGAGGGTGGAGGAGAAGTTGCAGTATGTACATGAATTTCTGTTCCTAAATTCCTGTCAGTATTCACTTGTTCTTATCAGTACCATTCTAAAATCACAGTGATTAATGGCAGGAGCCTATCGTAACCCTTTCATTTTTTAACTCCGTTTTACAGTTTTTGTTTAATTTATTGTTTGTTTGGATGAGCTTAGCCGGTTTTGTGGTCGGTATTTACTGCTGATGACTTTCAGTATCTACTCAACTTATTTGTTTTTGGTGTATGATTATTTTAGATTAGATTTAGTTTTGTATTCTAGGTTTTAGATTCAAAATAGATGTTGCTATTTGTATGTATGGTTGACCACAAAGAAACTCCTAAAACTTTAAAAGGAGGTCTTTGTCACATCGGAACCGCACCTGAAGCAAAAGCATGTTAGTCCAAGACCACCCTCTATTGAACTTCATTTGCAAGATCCCAAATTTAAATGTATCAGGATATGGTCACTGCATTGAATGTATTCAGTGGTGGAAGTGAACAGAGACTTTGCCAGATAACCTGTGTTTGCATTTAGTTGGTAGCCATTGGTTACAGAAACTGTATAAGAAATTTTAGTGAATGTGATGCATTGCATATGATTGACTGTCTTTGCTTTGTGGTATTAAGATCTTAAGAGGAAAAGTCTGCTAAATTCAGCGCTGTCTTTGATGTCTTATTGTTCTACTCGACCCACTGGTGTTTAGAATTGAATCCATACTCTGTTATTGAGAAGAGTTCTCTTTCTTTCTAGGTTTATGATGCAACAAATTCAAGTCGAAGTCGACGTGAGATGATCTGTGATTATTTGATGAATGAACATGGATTCAAGACTTTCTTTGTCGAGTCTGTCTGCTTTGACAAAGAAATAATTGAAGCAAACATTCGAGTGAGTGTAGTAATATATACAATATTTATGAAAAGTTTAATGCACACAAAGTTACACAGGAATGTGAATCTAAGGGACTGTTAAAATGGCTAATGCTGTTGCTGAGTAAAACAAATATCTTTCATGCCATTTAAAAGAATAACATACGATCATTAAAATGGCAATGTATTTGTAAAATATTTAGTGAAAATTCGACATATTACTTCATGGTCTGGAAGATATAAATTGTTCTGTCATATTAAATTTGATGCTACAATGTTTAATCATCTTGTTACTACAAAAGCAGAATGAGCTGTGGTTTGCCTTTCTGGTTACTGAGTGTTGCTTTAAGAAACCTCGGTTGTTAGCCATTTGAAGCCATCTTTTACAAGGGAGTTAAATTTGCTTGGATTCTATTGTTGTTTCAGAGCTGCATGGTAAGATATGGTAATTTTTATGATTTTTGAAGTATTAGTCAACAGCTTGCTATTTGCACAACATAAGCAAACTAAGATGAGAAGTTATTGAGCCCACAGACACTGTAAATGAAACTGTATGCTCTTTGTAACATGTTTGCTGTTATTTGATTGCTTTGCTGATGTTTATGTAAACAGGAGGTAAAGGTTTCTAGTCCAGACTACAAAAATTCGGACCAAGATGAAGCCATCAAAGACTTTAAGAAACGGATTTCGCACTACGAATCACAGTACGAAACAATCGACGAGGAGAAAGATCGAGATCTGTCCTTCATTAAGATTTTCGATCAGGGAGAGAGATATCTAGTCAATCGTGTTCAAGGTGTGGCCTGAACTAAGTTGAAGTTAAACAGCTGTCGAGAATACAGATATTTAAGCATTTAAGTTTTCATAATTTATAGCAAAGTCCCTGTGTTCACATGACCTACTCAGATTTGAAGCTTTCATTTGTGCTGCAGTGTTCTGGTTATGAGAAAATTATTTTAGATTTTCCCAAATCCAGAAGATCGTATTTTTGCAGGCTACAATATTGGGAAAAATTCTGAAAAAGTAACTTAGACCCAGTATATGTATGATAAGTTATTACTGTAATTATCTTATGATATATGTTATTACTTTAATTACCTTATGTTATATGTTAGCATTGTGGTGTAACATTACTAATGTTAGCTGATTTTAATTGTTCTTGTTCTGGTGTAACGTTGTTGCGTGATGTTGCATTTGAAGGACACGTCGAAAGTCGAGTTGTTTACTATCTGATGAATATTCATGTACTACCAAGAACAATATATTTGACCCGGGTGAGAATAAATATTATGCTTCACTGTTTTGCTCTGGATGTTCTTTGTACTGTGAAATTCTTTTGACATATTTTAAATTGCTTGCAACAAACATTCTTGTATCCTGACTTAAAATGGATATTTGGTGTTTTATGGGGTTAGTTGGAAAAGCACCTACTGTGTTTCTTGCTATGTTTCTCCTTAAATCTCTGTCCTAAGGTGACTGGATACCTGAAAACTGGTTTAACTATAACTAGTGTTTTGCTTTGTGAGATGGATAGGTATTTATTTTATTTAAAGCACTTGTAACGCGTGCAATTTCGGTAAACCTGAATCTGAGGTGCGGATGTATATTCGCTAGGGGCCAAGATGGAGTTATGCAAAAGCCAGGATGAAGTAGTGAGTCTTAACAAGTGATTTAAAAGATGATAGCGAGTTTGCAAGACGGGCCTTTTGTGGTAGACGATTCCAAATGTGAGGAGCACAACAGTTAAAGGCACGTGATCCTACAATTGTCCTGAACCTAGGTTCTTGCAACAAACCAGTATCAGAAGAATGCAAGAATTTGGGAGGGCGATATGGAGTCAGCAAAGTATTAAGATATGATGGAAGGCCAGTATTCTGAGCCTTAAAAGTCATGCAGTTTTGAACTTAATATGCCACTCAACAGGAAGTCAGTGAAGTTCACAAAGGAGATCAAATGTATTTGTTGAAGAAGAACGTGTAACGACCCTATAAAGAGAGTTTTGAACCCTCTGGAGCTTTTTTACATTGAGAGAAGATATACTATATAACACCACATTTGCATAGTCTAATCGGGAACTAACAAGTGCACATGCCACTGTTTTAGCCATGTATGAGAATAGGTAGAAAAATTGTAGAAGAGAAATTTGGAATGGATTTATAGTCTTCTTTAGCGCAGTATAAGTTGGCTGCACTGAAAATGTTATGACCTATTTGGATGGTCTAGTTGCTTTTGTCTACTGAAAGAAGTAGTTGTTATGGGGATGAATTTTGAGCAACAGGAATTATCTGTTTATTAAGAGCTTAAAATTATTTAAAATTGTCAGTTGGTTTGAAAACAAGAACAATAAGATGTATATACTGATCATTTAATGAACAGATATGTTAACTAGAGGAAATTATAGAAACTATTCAGTGTATTATGAAACATATCACTTCAGGTAACATGTTGCATTGAAGTGTTAAGTAACTAGTAATAAAATTAGTTGTGTAATAGTTTTGACTAAGTTGTTTGTAGGAATGATTGATGGACAAACTGATTGATTGATTGACTGATTGATTGTTGTATAAAATGATTGATTGACTGATTGATTGACTGACTGATTGATTGATTGATTGATTGTGCATTGTAGCATGGTGAGACCGAGATGAATGTTCGGGGCGAAATTGGAGGTGATGCCAGCCTGTCAAGTAACGGTAATGAGGTAAGCAGTCTGGGGCTGAGGATGGATTTATCTGCAGTAAACTGAAATCTCCCCATATCGTTTCTGACAACTCTCTCACTGTTTACTCTCTCCATCATAAATTCATGTCTTAAGAACTGTTGACTTCTCATCAGTGTATTTGTTGGCCTTTTGTTGCATTTGCTGGTCAAGGTTGAAGTCATTTAGAATATGTTATGCATTGTCTTACCTTCTGTAAATGTTGTTGAGGCGTGTGTAAGTCAGTTTTTGTGTGCCTTCCTTAGACTGTGACTAAGGTTAAGGTGATCCAGCCTGTATATTCTTCTTCTGTATGGAGCTGAGGATGGATTTATCTGCAGTGAGCTGAAATCTCCCCAGATCATTTCTGACAACTCTCTCACTGTCGACTCTCTCCATTATAAATTCATGTCTTGAGGACATTAACCCATTATGCATAGTAGATTCCGTTTAAGCTAGCAATTCTGTTGCAAATTTACTTACTGACCCTACACTGAATGACACAATCGTTGTGTTTTATCACAGGCACCAGTAGCATCTGATCTAGTGCATAACTATGCATGACACTATATACTTCTCAATGCTACTACTTGTAAAATACAGAATCATTTCACAAGTGCTTGGGGGTGTGACGACCAGGGGTAATTGCTGTACTTGGTGAAATTGACTCTGAGAGTCCTAGACCCGGCTAAGGGTGGTTGCAGGTCGCATGAGTGCAACTGTAAGATGACACCTCTTAGTCCTTGTGGGATGAGAGGGGAAGGTTTGCTTCATCATTTAGGGTTTAGAATTACGAGTATAGCTTTCATCAATTCAAGCTATAACTGGTTAACTATATATCACTATATATACTGCTCCTCACCTAGACCAAATTATTCTAAATAAATCTACTCCAATAGCTTCTGCTGGTATAAATCATTTTGGAAATCCAGTGTCTTTAGTCTGTACATCTGTTCATCAAAACTCGTACAACTGAAAGGAGCTGAGTGGACTAGACTATCATAAACCAATCAGTTGCTCTAAGAGCCTAATTTATAAATGATCTATGCCTGTCATAAGAATATGTAACACATGTTCTACGGCTGGGTTGGCCTCTACTTAGGTAGATAACAGACTGAATAATCTAAACTATACAGAGCTAGGCTGAATGTCTCAACTGAACTCAGCAGCAGGCATAGCTAACAACAGGTCATGTTTGTGCAAGCCTGATCTAAACTGTACAGAGCTAGGTTGAATGTCTCAACTGAACTCGGCAGCAGGCATAGCTAACAACAGGTCATGTTTGTGCTTTGGCCAAAGATTTCTTCAAAACCGTCAGACCAGTGACCATGCTCGTAACGAGCTCATGTAGGGGTAATGCACAAGTGTGTTACATTTACCTTTTTGCCTTTACCACTCAAAAGAAGGAAGTGATGGCACAGCAACTGAATACTTGAATTTTTGGTGTATTTTGCTGATCAATGTGAGCTGTGTAGTAAGCGAAAATAGATATTGGATGTGTTTAAAAGAGTGATGTTGATGTTCTGTTGCAGTTTGCAGCTGAATTGGCGCTTTTTGTTGAGAATTTGAATCTCAGTGGCTTAAGGGTCTGGACAAGTTTAATGAAAGCAACAATTCAGACGGCAGCTGGCGTTAGTTGCCCAAAGGAACACTGGAAGGCACTCAATGAAATTGACGCGGTTAGTTCTGTCACCTGCGTGACTTCATTGGGTCATAATTTATTTGATTATTAACGCATCGACCACCAGGGATCAGATATCTCGTCCTAATTTTGCAGTGTGTCGGGCACAGAGGACGAGTTATTTGTTTCAAATTGGGGCTTATAGCTTATAAAACATTGAACTGTTGAATTGAATACTTAAAATCAGTCCTCATTCCCTAGACTTCTCATTATTCAGCCAGATTATCTTAATTGTCTTTCTCTGGTCATATCTAAGACTAGAACTGTGTAATTCTCAAGAAACAGTGACTTTTGCAACCATGCCAGACTTTCAAACATTATGCTGCACGCAATTGTGTAGTGTTTTAGCAGAATGCAAAATATTTTATATTTTTAATTTGTGACCGTTTTGACTTTGTGCATATTAAATCCTGGATAGTCTGAAGTTTTAGAAAACCAGTCATAAATCGCCCGTTTCAATAATTTGTGCCTGTAAAAGTTCATGTAAAATCCATGACTTATAGTCCAGAAAATGCGATAGTAAGTTGACTGGTATTCAGTATGCACTTGATGAAGCTATGTAGTTTGATGCTAGGCTGTGAAGAACCATGCATACCCAGATATCTGGCCAAAGTTGGTGACTGTTATGATCTTTGATCTAAATAGATCTTTGGTGTATAATGGCGGCAAATACATGTATATTGCCTTTGCTTATAGGGCATGTGTGAGGGCATGACATACGAGGATATTGAAGAAAAGCATCCAGACGAGTATGCCATGAGAAACAAGGATAAATATCATTATCGATATCCAGGAGGAGAAGTAAGGCAGTTGATTAATTATTTTAACTGAGAGGGTTTTGATTTACTATGGCTTTTGATTGGTTGTGACATGATTATGGATTTTGATTGTGTATGGCTATAGCTGTTTTGATTGAGTTTGACTGTTAATTGGCTATTGGCATTTAATTGACTATTAAATTTGATTGGCTGTTGTTTCTTACTTTGTAATTATGAGCACAACAGTATTAGCAATACTAGCTTTTACTGTAAAAGTCTGGCAATGGACAGATGATGGAAGCCAACTTGTCAGAACTGAATTATAATGGAATGTGTGGTACTGAATTACACTGAAAACTCTCAGAATCTGCATATTACATGTTCCTGTCCAGATAGATTTTCCCTTATATGCATATGCAGTGTCTCTAATGTAGGCCCTTTGAATTAATTTTTAAAGATTTAAATAGAAATTGTGCACATAATTATTTAAAATGTCTATCAAAGTATAAATTTAAGCTATAAAAGACGATAAAACTAGTGTTTTTAAAGAACATTTTCAAGTTAGATTAAAACAAGTCCACATGGTTTATTTAGCATATTATCATATGCCAAGGGTTCGACAGTGATGTAAAGCTGCCTCAAATGACTTGTTAATGGTGATGTAGCGGTTCTTTTACCACCTCTTTGTTTATGACATCGTTAAATGTAAGCCTTATTTAACAAGTCGTTGATGTAAGTCTAAAGTGACTAAATTTCCTAATTTTTTTCCTATTTCAGTCGTATCAGGATCTTGTTGCTCGTCTGGAGCCAGTCATCATGGAGCTGGAGAGGCAGGAGAATGTCCTTGTCATCTGTTCACAGGCTGTTGCTCGCTGCCTCATGGCCTATTTCATGGAAAAGGATTCCGGTAACAACCAACCATGTGTTTTCGTGTCATATGCATTCCTACCATTTAGACTGCTCGAATAGAATCTTGCATAGTCTAACAACCATGAAGTTGTTTTTAAAAATGGCCTTGTAACAAACGCTTAACCTGACAAAATTAAAGTTTGAAAGGATTTAAGCGTTTTGGAAATATATGCAGAGCTGGGTACGACGGGTAATCTTTGTAGTTGTAAAGCAACTGTGGGCCTGTATTGACCTGATGGATGTTGTGGAAGTTAGCATTTGATTAGTGAACTTAATGTTACATTTAATCTAATCTATACACTTCTGTGGTGCTGTCGATGATCTTTCGTAGCTGCCAACAGTTGAGTTTAGAACCATTCAGTTGCATGATTTGTAGAATAGCGGGTAGAATAGCGGTAACTCGAGTAAAGTCTTTGATTGTTTTATGCAGATGATTTACCATACTTGAATGTACCTTTGCATACTGTCTTCAAACTGACGCCAGTCGCATATGGATGTAAACTGGAGACTTATGCGCTGCCAGTTGAGGCTGTTGATACTTACCGCCCACGAACTGTTGTAAGTGTAACCGTTGATTTATTCATGTCAAATATGGTGGGAGCAATGTGCTGAAGTCATGTGAAGTAAATAAATAGAAACTGAGCTTTGGCTGTCTCCTTTGGAGGCATCCATTCCATCTTGGTGATATTGTTGTGCCTGCCTCCATTGTGTGAATCCTGTGTGGTTGTGGATCACCTTCTAACCTCACTGCAAATCAGTGACTCTGTGTGCAAACAGCATTCTGTGACTCGAAGGATTTGTGACATTCTCTGACAGCAATAGGAAAGTGCTCATTACTAGTCTGATTATGATCAGAATCAACTACTGCAACTCCTTGCCAGTCGGATTGCAGGCATCAGTTGGGCTTGGTCTGTCACGAATAGCACAGCATGCCTCGTCATTCCAGCCCACCAGAGGCAACATGTCACCTCGCTCCAGCGAGACGTTTTGCATCGGCTGCCAGTGGCAGAGCATATCTTTCAATCTCTGTTAATAGCCTTTTAGACTTTGACAGCTAAGAAACTAAAAACTAGGCAAATCATGATAAGAAGTATGACTTGTGTTTCTGCCTAGGTTTGATAATTCAAATCGCAAGTCGGTCTAAGTTTCATGGGTCAGGCTATTTTAATATATGAACCAGCCAAGTGGCTTGCACTGATCTGGTAAATCAGTGGTCAGTATTGTGAATTCTTGCAGTGACTTCTGGACGCTTTCAGTTGTTCTTGGTGCATATAGACGGATCTACATAGAATGTTTGTGTTATGTAGGATGTGAGACCTCTCACGAGTCAAGAACGTAAGGCGAGACGAAAGAAAAATTCAGAATGCCAGGAGCCAGATTGTTGTAATCGAGTGAAGGCCACTGCAATTTCCTACGGTGAAGGCATTGCCATCTAAAAAGGACAACTGCTACGCTGTGTGCGAACTGCTGCTAAGATATACGTTTCTTGTGAAAGTCTTTCTACACGACTGTAGTTTTTGTAACAAATGTTTGTCGGATGCTGCTGAAAAATTTGCTACTGTTCGTCAGTTGAATCTGCCAAGCTTTTGACTTGTGTATGTTTTTCAGTTCAACTGTTTTGTTGTGAACATGTAATTAGTTTGTATATTTCACACTTTTCTGCCAAAGAATTTAGTTAACATGAATTTCCTTAATGGCTTTAATTCTGCCTTGCACAAATTATTAGATATAAGTTAATGGTAGGTAGTTGGAAAGCTAACATTTGTTCCTGTAGAAATTAGTTAACTGGCATTAACTACTGATGTTGCCTACGATTCCTCACTCGGCCGATGGACACATAGCGTGCTAACAGATGTCTTAAATGTCTTACTGTAATACTGGAAGTATATTTCCATGTGGATAATGTGATTTGTGATTGTGTTTGCAAAATTAAATTTAACATAAATATTGTTGACTAAATAATACTGGCTGATCAGTGAATTGCTTTTGGAAAATATATAAAAATAAATTGTTAGGTGAAATGAATTTCATTAATTTTGATTCTGGCACGACAGCTTCGTGGTTCCTAAGATTTAATTATAAAAACTTTTGCAATGGAATATTCATGTTATAATTTAGAATTATTTTCGTTTTTTTTAAGTTACTATTTGTAAAGAAAAATATGTTATTTTGGTAAAGTAGAACATAATTTGTAATCAGTTAATGGCTTTGTAGCTTGAAACTGTGTTTATACGTTTATTTCTGAAGTCAACTGCAGAAGGGAGTTGGATTTTCTTGGCTTTCCTTTCATTCGATTCTTTGCTTTCTTAGGTCATTACTCATGTTAAGTGTTGACAAGTGTGACCAACAAGTTGTCATGACTTGGTTCATTGAAGTTGGTCTTTGTTCAGCTTGGTGTCGCCGAGTTTAATGCCGACTCCAACTGAAGGCGGATATGTTGAGCCCCGACTCTCGGTATCAGTGATTTTGTAATTGTCATCTGTCATGGCCATCATCTCTCTCACTGCAGTGAGAGAGTGACCCTATCCTAGCACACTTACTTTCTTTTGCCATCACCGTTGAAAGATGGATTAGATAGATCAGTTTTTGCCAGTTGTTTGCAAACACCAGTTCATCTCTATCGCTAGAGTAAAAGTACAGTAACTGAAACCCAAAGTTTCCTTTAATTTGTGTTCATTTATACCCATGAATTGGTTCTGTCTTTTCTGCCCCACAGCAGTGATGAGGAGAAAAGTGTAACTGACCAGACAGTAGAGTATAGTGACCCTTTGCTACCTTTCAGAACACCTTGATAAATTACTTTTCCAATGGCACGAAGCACATCTCCAGTTTGTGATGCTTATTCAAAATGGTTGCCTTAGAGTCTGGAATTTTATGCATATCCACGATAAGTGTTTTGTTTCCAACTGTCGACATATCTTGCACTATGTGGACATTTCCTTTTTCTGGACCTCTTGACTAATGTAACGGGGCATTGTATAGTTTTGTTTGTGTTATATTTCTTTAGTTAAGGTGAGTTTAACATGGCATACTTTTCAAGTGTCTGTAATTCATTGTTATTTTTAGATCTTGTGACTG
The DNA here is from genome assembly GCA_964023275.1 of Norana najaformis. Taxonomy (NCBI): domain Eukaryota; kingdom Metazoa; phylum Annelida; class Clitellata; order Crassiclitellata; family Hormogastridae; genus Norana; species Norana najaformis. Next base: position 13,458,850 of record OZ029924.1, on the reverse strand, counting down.
TTTGTCTGTGAAGGAATATTTTGTGTATTTGATGTATAAGCTGTTGATTGACTTAAGAGGTACTTGCCCACAGGACAGAATTGACGTTTTGCTGTGTTTGACCAAGACCTTGCTTAACTAAGCTGTTGTATTTTGCTTAAGGGTAGGATGCTCTAGACAGGTTCATGTTATATGTTTTTATTGGAGTGGTTATGAAGATCGATATACTGGACCAACAGATAGCTTTTTAATCTATTTGACCAGTTCAGTGGCACTGGTAACTCTGTGTTCCCATCAGACTGATATGCCAAGCAGTCCTAAGGCAATAATTTCTACTACTTGTCCAGAAATTTAATACATGAGCAAAAAACTGACAAGGTTATGGTGTTATTGTTTAATTATTTGTGTTGGTTACACTGCTTGTTGTTTGCGGTTTGTTTGCAATTCTTTAATTGAAGAGCTTTTTCTGTTTCTGATACGAGAATCTGTTACTATTTAACAGCGAAGTTCTTTGTTTAAAATGAACTGAAGTAGAGTTGTGTAAATGAACAGTGTATTAATTTTTCTTCACCAATAATGTTATGCTATAATTTGATTTGGTGAGTTCATTCTGTATTGGGCCATACATTGGTACTATTGGTTTCAGCAAAGCAGCAAACCTGCATGTGTCTACTGCTGGAAAATGAATAGGCTTAAACCTGACCGAGATGAGTGCTCCTGACAAGTTCTCGTACACTTCATATAACAAATTAGCAACAGAGTTAAGAAAAATCGTTTGGTGTTGCAATTAAAACATCTGTTGTATTAGATCACATTGTGATCTCTATCTGATGGTATTATTTTATAAACACAAAACCAATTTCTGTCTGAATTATGGTCTGATTTAACGCCACACGACTTTACAGAAAATAAGTCTGTGTATCAGTATGTAAGAAGATGATGATTAACAGGATTCTGTCATTGACAGCACATAGTATTTAACATCTGGCTTACAACAGTGTGATTGCAAAGGTATATTCTTGTGCAATGTTTTCCATGTTTTGTTGCCGTTAGTATTGATTTTCTTTTGTATGTCTTTCAATAATATAAATATGTAATCAAGAACTTCTGTAGCACCACTGTAACAATACTTTTACAGCATCTGTAGTTGAGTTATTCTGTGCAGCTGATGTCTTCTGTAATCTATATAACTATCCTTAGTTGGAAAGATTGGTTACTCAAGAATTGAGTTATTGCTGTACAGAATATTCAGTTATCTGCTTAAAAGCGAAAACTGGACTGTTGTACATTTGAGCATCCATCCAGTTGGTTTAAAATTTTGGGTTCTGTGCGATGAAACACTGTTGTCAGTCTCAAAATGCTGCCAATGCTTATTTTATTTAATATGCAACTTTATCGTAAGTGTAAAGATTTTAGCTCATTGTTGAGATCTGATACCAATTGTATGTTTAAATTTGGAGGTAGAAAGTGGAGGTTCATCGGTCTGGCCTGTTTTGGGTAAATGCAGTTACAAACTCCAGATTATTTAACAGTGATTAATCTACTCTCGTACCACTGTAAACATATTTTCTGCACTTTTGATTAAAATTTGAGTCAGTTTTGTGTTCAACTTAATTGCCTTAACACATGAACGGTGTCCGAATTGTCAAATTTCAATTAGTGTATGAAAATTTTCTGTTATAATTTAGAAATTTGTAAGGTTTTGGTATGTTTTGCTGCTTGGTTTGTTGGCAGTGTTCACTTCTGTCACTTTGTGAGAAATGTTGCTTCGGACAAGTGAAATGGTATGATGAAATCGGATGACTCAATTGCTGTAGATACTGAGATGTAGGCACGTAATGCTCATTTGGCAAGTTGGTAAGAATAGATGCAGTAGAGCTATTTGATCAAACACAGCTGGATTTGTGGCAACATTATAAAGGACATCCCCAAAATTACTTTGGCATTACCCTCACCGTCGGTAGACATCTGCACTCCAAGGACACCCTGTTGATCTTGCAGGGCTAACCTGCTACAGGATGGGGTACTTTGATGGTGCTGCGTCCAGCAAAGGGACTGATATGAGCTGTTGTCCAACTGAAGTTTAAGGCACATGACAAATTTAGATGGGGGTGCACCCAACTGATACAACGCCCTTCCCTTTGTCCGAATTTGGGTGACCTTTCCTCTGCAGATGTCTTTAGTGTATGACCCCGTATGACCTTGTTGAAGTGCGACATTATCGTTACCGTTGCCAATGGAAGTGAATTCAAACAGGTCAACTATAAACTGGTATAATGTTTAATACAGGAATTATTAAATGGCGCTTTAAATGTTTATTTGTAAGAATTTTTTACTTTTAATTATGAACAATAGAATGTGTAGTTTGAATTTGTGCATGCTTCAAGCTGTTTAGTTGTATCAGAACACCTGAACATTTTGCTTTGTATTTATTTAAACCGTTTCAAAGATTTGGTTGCTGAAAATATATGTTACATTACCATGTACCTGCAATTCTTTGATGTTAAAAAACCGTGTAACTGCATTTCTTTAATGTTGGCTTCAGTTTAAACAAAGTGAAAAATTAACATAAAATCCCGTACAAGTTGCACTTTTGGCTATTTCAATTACTTTTGCAGATTAAATGACACCAGGAAGTATTAACTGGGGCTGGAGTGCTTTTCTTTTCTTCGTCTGTTGTGGTCAGTTTACACAGAAAGACAAGAAAATAGCAGGAAAAGTCAAATGCAGAAAGGTCAATTCTAATCATACGGTTTCATTTACAAGCAGTAATAAAGGCAAAAACAACTTTACAAGTAGAAAGGCTAAACACAAAGCAAAACACAAACAAGAAAAACAAAATAAAACACAAACTTAAACAAAGACCAACACAACATAAAACACCGACCATTTCTGTAAGAGAAATCTCCAGGTGAAACACGTCATCATGGCAAACCTAGTGAGAAACGATTCACGAATCGGTGACCAAATGCATGTGCCACGTTGAACATTAAAAGGCCAACCAAGGATCAGTATGTGCTTTGACGCAGACGATTATTTCAGAGTTGTGAATAAATGCCACAAATGCAGCTCATTCGTGCACCCCTATGCCAGATTCAAATACGCACTAGGATTTTGGACAACGACTTCCAAGGTTTTGTATGTGTGATTTGAATTTAGGAGGCACGCGTGTTGAGGCTTGGGTTCTTTCAACAATGCAATGCAAGTGGCAATAGTGTAACCTAAATCAGTTTATATCAGAAGTAAAACCCAGTTGGTAGTTTTGGCTACTGCACCTTCATGCACCTCAGTCAAAAGGAATTTCAGCAAACAGAGAGAGGCATCTTTAAAATATTTGAACAACTAACCAATTACAAGTAATGGCAGCTATTGTCGAACATCCTACGGCTGGATGGAAAGCCCATTGATGTGATCTTACTGTCCCCACATGCTTGCAAAATCAGCTAAACTTGTAAGGAACAGGAGCAACAGAAAGCCTGAACAATGCTGTAAAAAGTACAACCTGTCATCTGATCCACAAAAGTGCAAGCGAGCTGTATGAACACAGAACCAAAAGTAAAGATTATAATTTTAATTACCATATGTGTATCTCTTCAAAAACAACAACATCTAACTCTACACTCTACAGGTGCTGAACGATCACTTTGCGACTGGGTTCGAAGGTAAATCGGTTGTTCTTGCAAAGGTCGCTCTGATAAAACTCCGTCAGACTGTGAATATTGATCTGTCTTGCCTGCAAGAAAAAACCACAACTAGCAGATCACCCAGAAATGTTAAAGTGAAAACATCCCTAGTACATCAGCTACTTCTTTGCCGGTACTGACATGATTCAGACGAGAATTTCTACCAGACCTGAATGACATCAGAACTTGGGAATGATGGAATAGATGCTAACTGCTCGAACCCGACCACTTCCACCAGATTTTGTGGACTGGCTCAGTGCACTATTAACTGATGTCTTGAGTTATACAATGTAGACAATATGACTGGAATACCTTATCAGCAAGATCTTTCTCTGATATTTCAATTGTCTCAAGAAGTTCTCCTCTGTCTCCATATCTGTTCTGCTGGAATGTCAGCTGGTCCTGCGCCAACTGCTTCAGCATGAAGAGGATTAGTTCATTGTTATCTCGACGGAAAGACAGATAACGTGAGAATGTCTACACCAGAAACAAACCATCACAACTAAGTCTTCACATACATTGTTTCCTTTATTGTTAGATTTTGTATGTGGCTGTTATCTGTTATACCACACTCACTACTTACAATGCTAAATAAATTGCTGTTTTACAATTACAACGTACTGACTAATCATCGTCTTGCGCATTAAGGACTTAGTCAGGGTTCTAACAAAGCAACTGCCCCACGGGAGACTCAAAGTTGCACACTTTTGACACCAAGGTAACTGCCTCACCAACTGGCAACTGTATCACAACTGGATGCATACAGCCACATTATCTTGCATACCATATTCAGGATCATGTGCACAAAATGTCCGTCTTTTCCACACCTTGCATCAGCATACCATTCAGACTGTTCTACCATGCACAACTCAAAAACATTTTCTGCTCATATGAACTTCTACCTCCAGTTCTGTCAGACAAACACATTTCAGCAGCTCTCAGAAGTTCTTAAAAGCTGATATATAAATGTAGATACACAAATACTTTTACGTTTGTCAAAACATGTAATTCGTAACAAACCTGATGACCAAGTGACAAATTCTTCTCTGACGAAGAAATAAAATTTCCATTCAATTTTGACAGTGGAATTACTTATGCCCATAAAAACTTATGTCCATTTCCTAAATTCCCAACTATTACGGATTTCACGTTCTGACAAGGGAAATGTGCAAGTTACCTAGACCAGACTTATGAATACGAGTTTATAAGACCAGTGCAGCATTTCTTTTCGGGAAAAATCTACAGCCTCTGCAGGAGTAGCATGTAGAAAGCAAAAACACACTGTACACTGCTATCTAAACACAAACACACAAACGCTTAAAGCAATCTAGACCTTTCTCATGCCCTTCATAATGCTGAATTTCTGCGTCGAAATGAAGCTCTCTAGCATAACTCGAATGGCCATGTTGACATCATCTTCATTCACGTAATCTCGTAAGTGCATCCGTGCATGTGCTTCAGCCATTCGAATCATCGACTCAATGTGACGGACCGTAATCGGAATGCTCCCAGTTGCCTTCAAACACAAGACCAATCGCGATTTCTAAGCAATTAGCTAACTACTCAATTCCTAAATTATGCAACTTTTCAAAATCGCATAAACTGGAGTATAGTTCTAATGTTATTTCATCAAGTAAAACATTTTAATAAGGTTGAGACATATTGTTCTTGACCAAATTTTGAATCTAAGCCCCTTACCACACTACATAATTAATTCTGCCAAGCAGGCCTACTGTGTCACATCAGACACGAAAAACCAATATTCTGGAAATTAAATAAGAATAACATGTGATATTTTATTTAAACCAGAAATTTCCTGTTACAAATTCACATAATCATTTTCAGATGTCTCCTTATACGACACATGTAACAGCACAGAAATATACATTTCAACCCGTCTGACATCACACACTGTTGTGATATAATAGCAATCACGCTTTACCACTGCCAACGTTGTAGGTATGTTAAATGTACCGTCCTTCTAGTGTTAAGAAACACTACGTATGTATGCCCTGTATCACATAACATATTTCTTTAAATAGAATCACACTGTTTCATAAAAAGAAGTCTCTCAAATACGCACCATTGATTCTCGGCGCAGATCAGAATACATCTTGGCCACTTTGTCCTGGTCCATGTTGTTGAGACGTGGATGAGCCTTCTCTTTGGCGTAGATGATGTACTTTTTGAGAAGGTCCTGTGGGATTGGCTCCAGACCAGACCTGTTTGGCATCACAGCCTATCAACAAAAATATCTCATTCCATGACAATTTTTATGAATGTTGAATGGTGTGACAAGCTGACAAACTGGCCAACAGCTCGTCTTTAATTCTCAGCATGCAGGTTCAAACCTACAGACCTTTAGCCTGTCCTTAATGCACTGCTACTTAGCACCATCTGTTGATGCACGTCAGTAGATACAGATACACTATAAATAAATGACTAAAACACTGTAGGAGCTAAATTCTTTGGGATCATTCCACAGACGTAGGATGGAAGTGTCAGTTCATTTTAACAAACTTCACAGACACTGCAAAGTGAATCTTGCCCTCAGAATATTACCTCAGTTCGTTATCTTGTCAGCTTAAAAGGAAATGTGAGTGCCATTAGCATCTAAATACCAAACTTTAATCATGTCAGTGTGTTGTTATGTTGTTACAAACACTCTTCCATCAAACCAAACATCAGATCTCAAAATCTGACTCCATACAACACTCTATGAGTAACTCACCCCTTAACACGCCTTATAAATTCATACAGATGCTTATTATCAGATGCTTAATATTCCAAGCTGCTAAATCCTATTCATCTAATTCTTGCCTAAAAGGAATAAATCTGTTCACATAAAGTAAAGTAATTAAGTAATGCATTAGAAAAAGAGGCATAGAAGATTTTTTTGAGGTACTGCAAAGCTGCAGCAACTCCACATTGTACACAATAAGCATTCTGTAACACAAACAATTAACTGCTGACATGTACATTTTATATCCCCCTGGAAATTTTTTTTCTAGGAAGTAAGTGATAAAATATTATTATAATAGTATTCATGCACATGTTATTTCTCTGCAGATCATGTGCACCACAAGTAAAAAATAATTTTTATAAGAATAAAGAGATGGCTACCACAGGTGCTGTTTCTCCATTTTCATCCGTTGCATTTGGATGATGGCGCATGTGACTTTCAACAACAAACCGTGCCAAGCGCTCATCTTCAATTGGATCAACCACATCACGGACGACACATAGGACATCAAAACGTGACAAAATAGGCTCTGTCAAATCCACCTTAAGCAAACCACAGTAGCAATGTCAGAAATGTCTCATGTGATATTATAACTAATCACAACAATGAAATGTCATCACTGAGCAGAAAATGGCACTTAAGCAAACGAAAATTTTTCTTACAAATCCAGGCACAAGAGTTGTTGCAAGGTATTTAAAAGGCTCAATGATAGTCTCCTCTTGTATGTACAAGAGATTCATTTCCTGTTTCCATCAATAATATATATCACATTATGTCATTAATGCTGGCTCTGTAAGCTTTAGACTTAGCTATTTATTTCTCCTGTTGACTAAATATTTATTTTAAAAAACTTCAAAAACACCTATCCTCCCATTTCTTTCACATGTCTGAAATAAAAAGTAGCTCTTCAAAAAGTACCTTTGAGAGGCTCTTCACATCACTTCCAACTTCACACATTACAAGAACCTTGGAAAATAATCCTGCACACAGCTCTGCCCCGAGCATACAGACAGTTACAATGCTACTCATTAGAACTACTCAGTTTCATAACTGTTCTAAGCAAACATTACATTTTCAGAGAATGTGAGCGATGGATCGTAACGTCCTCCAATAGGATTGGCAGCTGAGATGACAGAACATCTCGCCTGAAGAGACGTAACAATTCCAGCTTTCGAAATGGAAATACTCTGCTGCTCCATTGCTTCGTGAATACTTGTACGATCTTGGTCATTCATCTACAGCACCAAACGAAACACTTCTCTTAAACAACTTAAGCTGCATCTTAATAGCTCTCTGACAACTGAACTGGCCTACAACACCAAACAAAACACTTCTCAACTTAAGCTGCACTTTCATAGCGCTCTCTGACAGCTAAACTAGTCCAAGAGAAAACTTAGGTAAAAAGCTCTTTCCTAGCTTTACTATAATTCAATGACTTTTAAGCCATCACTAAGCAATGGAACATCAGTCACTCAAATTCTCTGAAGCATGAAAGTGCATCAAACATCGTGCTGTAAGTCTGACAGTTGTCAAGAAAACGGATAAACTCATGGGCGGTGAACAGGTTTTAAAGAACGTACATGCACAAATTACAAAATTTTGGACACTTATAAACACCAGAAGTTGGCAGATGACTTACAAATGAATCAGTCTTATTTCTCAAATTCCAAGCAGAAGAGATAACTAGGGCCTGAGAGCAATTTCTGTTCAAACACCGAAAGGCCAAGAAGAAAGAACACTGACCTTGTCAAACTCATCAATAAGACAGATTCCCTTGTCAGCAAGTACAAGGGCTCCTGCTTCAAGGGTCCACTCCCTTGAGACCGGGTTTCTCTGGACGTAAGCCGTAAGACCAACAGCAGAGGCTCCTTGTCCAGTCGTAAAAACCACACGCGATCCTGTTTTCTCAATATACTTCAAAAACTGGGATTTTGCCGTTCCAGGATCACCACAAATTAGAATATTGATATCACCACGAACCTTATGCTTACCACCTGAATCAGAAAACAGTGGAATGAGAATCTTTAAAGAGGTTAAGCCATTCGAACCACTAGTCCCTTTTACCAGTTCACCCTGACATGCATTGTTACTCAGTAAATTGTTTGCTGGCTTGACTTGTATCTGAAATGTTACAACGACTAGCCCCCATATGTGCAGCATAAAGGCTGATCTGACTTATTATCAGCCCAGTTAATGCACATTTAACTTTAACCTGTGACCCTCAAGAAGTCATTAGATTAGATTAAAACAAAATTATATGTAAAAGTACAGAAAGATAAACTGAAGAGGCCAGCGAGTTACAACTAGCAAGAAATTACGCTATCACACCAAAATACAGTGATACTGTGATTGTTTTGTTGGTTTCCTTCACTAGAAACTGGGAATAAAGAAAGTAATTAAAACTAACAATTAACTGCTGATGCTGCACTTGCCTGGATTTTTGGCCTCACCACCAAATAAGGCCAAGGCCAATGCACGTTTGATCTCATCATGACCATAGATAGATGGCGCCATGCTAGCAAAAATCTAGAACAAAACCAGGACCTTAACTCTGTATTACAGATTATCTTGTTTTCCTAACAAGCCAGCCAGAAAAACTTTTCCAAGTTCCTGGTAAACGCAGCAAGCTTCATTCACCCGTTCAGAAAAAGCACCTCATATAAATATTCTGTCATCAACGAGTGTGAGAGAAATTTTCAACTTCTGACAAGTCAAGCAGCAATTCAGCACGTAATTATTGGACTCTGAACCTTTGGAATCTACATTAAAATCAGTTGAAATACTGTAGCATGAAACGTTAGCATTGACCATCTACTCACTGGTCCATGCTTTGCATTGTACTCCGCATCATCTACCAGTCAGCTGATGATGTTACCACAAGATAAACTCTTTCTAAACTTTGGCACTCTTTGACAACATCAACTAATTGCCTAGTATTGCTGTTATTCCCAAAAAAAGACATTACTACTAATACCACAACCTACTGAAGAACTCCAATGCGTTCTTTCAATCACTCCGAAAGAAACTGTCATTCTGCAGAAATTAGGGCTAAGAAACTCAGACTGACACATAGATGTTTTATTGTACAGACATTTTATCAGACAATGACAGGGTAAATGTATTTGTTAATATATGTAAATAAAATGTAAAATCAAAATTTACAAATTTGAACAGAACAAATTCACAACACTGCACACCATGTTCAGACTGTAGAACATCCATTTTATACTTAATGACCTTTACACCCAGAATCTCAGACAAGTTGCCGCCAAGAAAACCTGTTCGCTAAATGAGTCTTACGAATGATTAGTAAAAAAATGACAAACTCACCTAAACTTTTTGACACCCCTAATCACCAGCTAGGGTAGGACTTAAAACTGCTATGTTTCTTTGAGCATATCCAAGTGACTGAGTGAGTCCGTACAGCACAGGCTGTAAGGGCTGTGAAACTAAATTGCCTCTATAATACTAATAATAATAAAAATAATAATTATTATTATAATAACAAGATATTCTGGCAAAACCTGCTTACACGTTCTCCAATTCTTTCATCCCTCGACAGCTGAACAACAGCACGAATGTCATCATCAGTCAAACTAGCGGCAGCCATTTTGTCGTCTTTCTTGGTGATGTGGTTGGCCTGAATAACGGTGGCAAACACTGGAAAACCATTTGCCGTGTTCAGGGAACCATCATAATTGTTGCTGTAGATTCCAGTCAATTCCTGTCAATACAGATCGCATACTAATACTAACAGTGTTCCAAGTTGATGCTGCGCACACTCATCAAGTAACAACAGAGTAGACTTCCTGCAGCATAGAGAACAAGAGGCAAGCAGAGTGAGTATAGATCATACAAGCACAGTTATCGAGTCGTGCTTCAGCAGTCCTCTAAGCTAACTCCGATAGGCAGCCATGGGTATGATATCAACGACTCCAATTTCTCAACCTTGGCATATGTGGGAGCATGGCCTTTTCCTCTCCACCTGCTCTTCCTACACACACTGTACACTCACTTTGTAGCCAAAGTTCACTAGGAGGCAGAAATGAAGCAGATTTCTCAAAAACATCTCTCAGCCCCAGCAGAAATTTAAACACTCAACCTCTGACTATTGTGCTTACATATCGTGTTTACATGCAGAAAATGGTGAGGGGAGTAGTCCAATTTTGTGGAGAGTAAATATTTTACATGAAAGCACATGGTATGCTGCACAATGTTATGTAACTAAAACGATGAGGCAGATCAAATGGACAATATGAATAAATATGTTTGCCAACAAAACAATCATATTCAAGTGTTATAAATTAAAACCATCTTAGACATAAACCAAGTGATGGGTGTGCACATGAAACTGTCAAAGAAACAGAAACCTGTTTCTGGTTATAACAGCAGAACAAAAACTAAAGACAGAGAAGATAAACAAAGTTTAGATTAATGTAAAACATGAACTTGTTTTAAAAATCTAAGTTTAACTATTCAGGATGACTTGTATCTAGATGAAATGGCTGAGCACTGACTCACAATTTCATCACCAGGTTTACATGTATCCACCAGATCGTCCAATAGGATTGCGTCTTTTGACCTTGGCAGACGGCCAGCTGGCACCTTGCCAGGACTTTCCTGAACTGTAATTCGCTGATAGTTCTTGTACAGCGTCTGCAGTTAACATACAGAACTACTTAGCATTCAAATGCTGAAAATACAATTAAGCCATTCAACAAAATCCCTGTTTTATCCGAAACACTTGGTGCCAGGATGACTGCTGTGAGTTGTGCAGGGACTAAAGCTGTTCTTGACAATAATCTTAAGTTTTGTACCAATCCAAAACATTCACCAAAATATACATGATCTCAGCTGCACCACATCACTGAAGTACAATCTGTGTATAAACTGAAACACCTCCAACATACTTTACGTCTGTTCTTTTGTGTTAAGCTCTTTTCATTTAGCAATAAAGGATTTCGAAGCAAATAAACTCATTCATATCAACACAGTCAAACCTATGAACACCAAATCATTCTACATGAGAGAGCTGAGTTGAGCTAGAATGATCCAACAATTTTAGAACTCCACATACCTGCTCCATATTGATTTCAAACGGTCCAGTTGACTGGCATTCTGGACAGGAACCAGGCTTCACTTCCTGGTTCTGTGACTGGAAGAATGGTCCAAGAACAAAATGACACTTGTTGCAGTCGTACTTGATCATGCTCAGTTGTGGCAGAACGCCTGTACAACTTGTCACTACTCCATTTGTCCGAATGAGCTGATTCAGGTGCAGCTGCCTGTCACCAATGTCATCACATCAAATCACTATTAACTGCAAAAATACTAACAATTGCTAATACTGCAGGTCACTTATTTAACAGCATTCCAACTGCTAAACAAGGAAAACGATAAAACTAAAACTGCTGGCACTTTCTACAGAAAAAATGAAAAGGACAACAGACTTCGTAAATGCACAGAAATGCAGATTCTGGTAAACAGAAATGATGTCAGACTGTGTCAGCCATTTGACCATAGCATAACTGGCCACTGGTAATTCAGATTGGACAGTCAGGTTATCAGAATTAACGAAGGTCATTACGCTACCACTAGACTACTGCTATTTTGCGCTGAGACAAATCATTGGACTACTGCTATTTTGAGCTGAGACAAATCACTGGACTACTGCTATTTTGCGCTGAGACAAAACACTGGACTACTGCTATTTTGTGCCAAGACAAATCACTGTCATTAAGTCAAATCAACAAGAATTTCCTGTCCTTCATCTTCCCATGAGCTGAAATGCAAGAAACATTTCTAACAGGTAAACGAATACTTTAGATTCAAACCTGAGCGATCGAATTTCTTCAATGAGAGGCAGGTCTGAAATGCGGACGTGAATTTCGTGGACAATCTGATCGTAACGAGGATACATGCTTAAAACGACTTCCTTGGCCGCCTGAAACAGAATAAACTCCTTGGACTGTTATCCACAATTCTGTCATCAATCACTTACCAGCTGCCTCGTGCAGTTTCTTTTCCAAAACTTTTATCACACAGACTACTGTCTCCTTTCCTCAGTTACCACATCATAAGTTAAGGTACCAATACAAAATCAAGGGTCAGTATTCAGCACACAGTGCAATCTTGTTTTGACAGATCACGCAGACACACAACAGTAGCTAAAGAAATAAACACACAACAGTAGAAAAAGATTCTAAAACATCAAATGCCATATATGCTGGTGTTTAGCTGTAAAGATTAATCACAAGCAGATTCTGAACACAGAATAATGAGCCAAACACATTATGCTCATTAGTGAATAACTTTAATTTCACAGTTCTGCACATGTGTGAGAGTGTAGCGTGGCTGTGAGAATAAGTCATATGACTTAGTGTGACTACCTCCAAAAGCCGATATTTTCCATTTCTTGTTAAACGTACCTCATCAAATATCTTGAGCATCTGAAGAGGAGCTTCTGGCAAGAAGTACGCCAATACGTTTTCCTGAGTGGCCAAAATGTTGTAGTCGATAACAAGGCTCTCCTTGTTTGCTACAAATGACAACAGCTAATTAGCTGCAAAACTATTTTTTTTAAATTCCCTTTAAATGCAATGGGACAAAAGGACAAATTGAACAGCACGGTTCAATATCAAAGCAATTTCATGGGTGCCATATAAATATTAAGGCAGAGCCGAGCTATACGGAAAGTTTTGATTGCATGTGAAGTAGTTACTGCAATACATGTGTGTTGTAAGCCTCATATCTCAAGAACTAGTAGGTATTAAAGTCTGAAACTTTCCAGAACTTCATGATACATATTTATCTAACATATTTAACTGTCAAAAAACTATCAATATCTGAGATGTTGATGTGGGGACATTTTCCAAAACTGGTTGAGTTGAAATGGAATGACTCTGCTCCATTCATTTACTCACATTCAACCATCTGACGGATTTTCTCCTTGTAAAGGTTATGTCCTCTGTCATCTACGAAAGTTCGAAGAAAGTTCTTAAATCGATTGAAGATTTCTGTTCTTGGTGCCAGCATTGAAACCCAATCTCGGGCCGAATGGCCTTTAGTGTCTTCTAAGTTCTCGATACTTTCAATTTGCTACATCAAACAAAACCAAATTTATACACAGCACAATGTAATCATCTAATCAGCACCTCCATGAATACTGGCTCCCAGAACACAACAGCTCAAGGTTTGCACATGTTAACCACAGCAGAGCAGCCAACACGAAAACCGCAAATTTTACAAGTAAGCATCCGAGCAACACTAGAAGTTCCTAAATTTTAAACAATAAAACCTTACAACTGCTTGTATCAACCAATTACAATTACAAGATATGTTAAATTTTATTCAGTACAACATAAACAGATGATTTACCCTGTACATGTTTGCATTGACTCAACTATTAAATTGTACAGAATTTCTTTAGCTATTTCTTAAATCACTGACATTTCAATGTATTCAACTATTTATTGGATTTTTATATGACTCTGAAGCAACAGATAAATAGGTTGCTTCTAGCCACATGAGGAATTTCAAACTCAATCTGTTTTGATGTTGGTGAGACGAGGACACTGAATAGCAAAAAGTGAATAAAACTTCTCCTCGATTATTGTGCAGTACCTTGGTTATCTTGTCAGATCATTCAACTCTGAGGCATGAAGGCTCAGCTGGAAAAGTTCTTGAATTATTAGTTTACGATATCATGAAACATCGACTGGCTTTGCATCAGTCAAGGACGCATCTCAAACAAAAAGACCTAACTCTAAGTTTTTGAGGGGTAACTGAAAATCAGATGCTACCTCTTCGCCCTCCTGCTCCATTCCTTCTGCTGCTCGTTCTCCAAGCCGCCGTCTGCGTGATGGACGATCCTCATCATCATCAGACTCCTCTGCAGAACAGAGACATCATCCAAATAAATATTTAATGGTGTCAGCTTCACTCCTGATATATAAAATTATTTTGAATTATACATACCAGTATGATTCTGAATGATACTGGTGCTTATCATTCTTTGCACCTGTTCACGAAGGTATCGTTCTGAATTATAGCTATATATATAAATATTATTCTGCGGTATACCACAGCATTCCAACGTATCCAACTCCAAAATGCTGTTGTTTATAATGTGATTCTGGTGACATTCTGAATCTAGTGTTTGGATAACATCAGCAGAAATAAAACTGTTCTTATGCAGATGTTTTCTTTTGGGTAGGTAAAACTCACAGATCAAATAAGAGATGCCCAAGTTATAAAATTAACTCAATTCTAGATTTAGATATAAAAATGACAAAAAATTCAACCAGTTTCTAAAAGCTATTTTTCACTAACATTTCCTGCTATTTACAATGACTTCATTTTAAGAGTCGAATTGTTAGTGTCCCAACATACAAACAAGTGCACATATAAGTCACAGTTCTGCAAAAACAGGTCACTGGCATTTGTTTTACCAAAGTTTTATTATGACTGCATCACCAGACACAATCTACTCAACACTTTGGCCACTGTCATGGGAAACCAAATGTCATACATGACAACAAGTGGTCATCCAAGTAACAGCTGGAATCATGAATGCAGCCGCCCAGATGGGAGGATGGAAGTAATGCCACAACTGGAAAGTAGTAACATCTGACCGTATAGTAGGCCTGGTCTCATTCTTCCGGTTGCTGCCATTTCATCTCTGTCTCTCTTGCGCATTTCTCGTTCAGCTGCCAGTCGTTCACTCATCGACAGATCAGAAATGTCTTCGTTCTCGTCCAGCCCTTCCACTTCATATCGATCCAATTCTGGGATCGGCTGGTAATCCCTAAGTCCAGATAAAATCACTTTATCACTTTGAATGTTTTAACATGCCTCTCAAACATTACAATCCTGGAGATTTCTCACAAGTACTTTAATATGGTCAATTAATATCAATGAATGTACTCAATTCGTTCAAAAAACATACTAAGTGGACCACTGAATCATACACTTACTGGCACAGAAAAAGTCCAGCAATGCATGAATGACAGGAGTCAAGCCAACAGAGACACACGATAATGGAACATGTGTTACTGAAACACAGTAAAAAATTTCAGAATCTGCAGCCTACATATTCCTATATAGGCCCATTTTGCCTTACATTTAGACCATCCTTAATGTAGACCTACTGAGAACTGTCATTTTTTAAAAATATAAATAAAAATATAAATAGAAATGTGCATATAATCAAAATGCTAAATACACAGTAAATCAGTTATATGGTTAAAAAAGCATAAATTTAAGTTACAAAATACAATAAAACTACAGTTTTAAAAGAATATTTTAAAATACAATTAATAAAACTAGTCTGCACAGTTTGTCAGCAGACTATATGGACCATGTCGAGAAAACCTTCACAGTCAGCAAAATAAATATGCGTAAAATACTCTCAGAAAGCAAGTAACGGTAGGCATAAAATGGGTCAAAATGAGTTCTTGGCATATTTATATGCCTTGTTGTGTTAACTGAAAAAAAACTAAGTCATTCTGTAGAGTTTTGTTGCCTAAATATTTCTATATTCAATTTGATTATGATGCCCTACAACAAAACTTAATTTAATATGGCAACCTAGTAGTTATTTTACCACTTCTTTGTGTACAAAATCATTAAATATCATTCTCATTCAATCGGTTTATCTTCCACTAAAAATGACTAAATTTCCAAATTTTTTACTACTGTTTGAATAATTGGCAGTGTTTCTTTTTGCCTCTCCCAGCAAACTGTAAGCATATGGCTTTGTCTCCATCTGGTTTTGCTGAATACCACCTCACATTTTTCCTGAAGCCCTCATCTGAATTTATATCTCTTTGAACAGAAACACCGTTGTTTTCAACATTTGGAAAATCTCAAATCTGAATTTAAGCACCATCAGAAGATCATGAATTTATATTATATTTCTATTATTAAATATATCCTGTGTGCTCATTTCTGTAAAGCTAAAGCTTAAGTCATCTTTGATCATTTCAATAAATGGATCACCGTAAACTTCAAGCCATGGCAAGCACTTTACATGAACGCCTTCTGGCGACATTTAGCAAACTTTGGCAGCTTATGGCTTTTGTGTATGTTGGAACTGAAGTCACCTTTCCAAGTCATCTCCGAACAGCTCCTCCCCTTCTTCCTCCTCATCTCCTCGTGCTTCTCCAAGAAGCTCTGATTCATCTTCAAATGGCGGCAGGTCTCGGCCAGGACTGGAGGTCATTGGATCCAGACGTTGTGGCTGATGACCTTGGTGCTGATCAGGGCTTGTGGCCGCAACAGAAAATGGATCAGAAGACACTTCATCCTTCAAAAGACAATAGTACCAAGTTAAACACCAACAAAACAAAAGTAAACAGCATTTCCAAATCCGAGAGAACACAGCTTTAGTGTACATATAGGTTCATCACCAATGAAGATTTTTTGGGAGTCCTTCCGGCAGCATGCAGCGCTCTAACTTCTCATGCACTTTCGGGTGGCCATACCGTCTGTAACAGGGTGACCATAAGCAGCCGTTTCTCTAGAATTACCGCACTGCTATAATGCCCACAGCTATAGTGGTAGAAATACTATATATTAATGATAAAACTTCTCTTAACGACAACACATTAATCAGACATGTAAAACAGCGAAAATTAAACAGCATTACTTCTAAAACCTTAAGTACTGTGTATATAATGAGCGCCTGTGAAGTAATGTTTAACCCATTCCCGCCGGATCGGGTCGCTAGCGACCCGATATGGGAGGCGTTGAAACAGGCTAGAAAATAATTATAACTCAATTATGTCATACCTAAAAATAGCATTAGTGTTGTTGCTGGTAAATTTCCGGACATATTGGGTTGCGATTTGTTGAGAAATAATTAGATTTACTGTGAGAAAAGAGTTTAAAGTGATGAGAAAAGGCATTCCGATATCGGAAGTTTTTGAGGCATGTTCAGGATGACACGGATGACGAGTTTACCTCTTCGGAATATAAATTCGTAGGCGATCTGAAGCTCGGCAGGGACTAGTTTGTTTGGAATCGGCCCTGCATGCGAAACCAGTCCGAAAACGAAACCGTGCCTGTTGGACTCAGCAGCATTGCTGACTGATGATGAGGTTGGAGATACAATGTTGTTTTATTTTGTTTTTATTTTGCGTAACATTCTTGATGGCTGTGATGTGAAATTTTGTTATTATGTTGACTGAAAGCCGAGTGATATTTACTGATGCTCAATACTAGCAAAACTACAAAAACTACATAATGAAAATAATTTGATGGCAAAAGTGGGCGTGCCTGTTGATCAGCTGACTGACGATGAATGATGCTTTTTCCATTCATCCCTTCTAATTCAGTTGTATATAATTTTCCATTTCCAGGCAACATCTGCATCTGTTGAAAAGGACTTCTCAGCCAACAGCAGCATCAGAGGTGGATCAAGTCACTGTCGATGTTTTAGTCTTAGTCAAAGTCAAGGTCATGGTCGAAGTCGCGGTCGAGGTGGTCATTGTCCAGGCCATCGTTTCGCTTCCTTCCCTTCTGCTGCTGGGACATCATTCAACCAACCAATAGCAGCTTCTGATGATGATCACTGGAACTAGCAAACAACTTTTTCCAGAAAGGACATTCCATTTACTGGAGCACTAGAACCTTCAGACACCGCCCGTCACTGATGATGCTGTTATGCCAGGTCCCGGTAGATGCCCTACACCCATACTAAAGCTGCTTGTCTAGCACTTTCCCTCTAACTCACTTGTTAGGCAAAGGTGCAGAGTCTGGGCTAAGCATAAAAACCCAAAGACTGGCAAATATAAAGATACCAGTTATAATTATTTTCTGTTACCTGTTGTGAGAAATGCAATGCTCATCTGTGCATCGGTGACTGTTTTGCCGTTTGGAATTCTAAGGCAGCTATATAAATTAACTTTTGTTCACAATAAAATGTGCATTTTATAGCCAGAAGTGTGCTGATTCAGAAAATGTACACTTTATTATACTTTACTGTAACCCTTGTTGCACTGTTGTCATTGTACCATGTGTACCATCAATTTATTCATTTTCGGGGAAAAAAATTCAGGAGGGAATGGGTTAAAAGACGACAGGAAACGAACAGCACGAAAAGGTCTTTAACGCCACGATGAGCCAAACAGACGAGAATAATATCACAACTCACCGCCATTTTGAACTCAAAAGATAAGACTGGTCAAGTATTATAATTTAAAAAGTAATTCAGCGAATTCTGATTTCGTGACAGAAACAATTTACAACAACAAACTAACAGCTAAATCAACACTTATCACTTTGTCCGTTTTCGCGGGAACAGAGTACCGACATTGTGTTAGCAAAGGCGGCTTAGGAAAATAGATGTTGCTTTCAGTTTAAAGCATGGCCGCCATTTAATGCCTCAGTTCAATGCGCTATATGTTAGCAAAAGCAGATTTGTAGCACTTCTGATAATAAAATAAGAGCTTGCTAGACTTACAGCGCTTTATAAAACTATCCAAATCTTTTTGAAACTTACTCCTGAAGCGCGTGACCATAGTAATTATAAGCTTTTGAAACCCTTAGATCGCGCATAAATTTTTAATGTTTCATGCTTCACACGTCGCTCGGCGTCACTTCATTCGTAACTGTGAAGTATTTTTAAATGTTTCTACCATAATAGTTGCATTTATGCAATATTAAATACATTTAAATAAATTCGTTTTGATTAGTTGATCAGATTGATTGAACAGCCTTACTCGCATATACGACACCAATGTATTCATGTCTGACAAATCTTTTGAATTGCTGGTTAATAAAATTAATGAAGAGCTAAAAATGGTGTCAGCATGGTTCAAAGCAAATAAATTATCACTAAATATTAAGAAAACGAATTTCATATTATTTAGCTCACAGAGGAAAATTATACCTAAATGTAATCTCAGTATAAAAATAGATAATGTAAATATAAATCAGGTGTCATCCAC
Organism: Norana najaformis; assembly: GCA_964023275.1. Lineage (NCBI taxonomy): Eukaryota > Metazoa > Annelida > Clitellata > Crassiclitellata > Hormogastridae > Norana > Norana najaformis. Next base: position 13,439,495 of record OZ029924.1, on the reverse strand, counting down.
AAAATTTCTAGGAGTTCACATTGACGAACATTTGACTTGGAAAGAACACATAAATATCATATCTAAAAAATATCAAAAAATGTTGGTATTATCTCTCGTACTCGCCACAAATTACCCCAAAATATATTATTGAACTTACATTACTCCTTAATATATCCATATATCTCGTGTTGCAACATTGTTTGGGGTTCCACATATCATACTTGCCTGTCTAATCTTAGAACCCTACAGAAACGCATCATCAGAATTATATTTAATCTACCCTTCAGAACCAGCACTCGATTGTCCTTTCATAGTCAAGAAATATTGCCTTTTGATTGTATTAATAAATTGCAAATAGGTTTATTTATGTTTAAACTAAAAAATAATCTATTACCTGTGGACTTCTACCAATGCTTTTGTATGAATTCAGATGTGCATGATCACTATGCACGATCATCTCTTGTGTATCATAAACATTCTGTTCACACTACTAATAGACAGTTTAGTATTATAATTTGTGGACCGTCATTCTGGAATTCTCTGCCAACTGTTCTTACTAGCTTGCCAACATTATACCAGTTTAAAACAAGTCTAAAATCTCATATACTCAATGCACTTAGTTAAGTATTTTTGGTGCTTAGTTAAGTGTTTTTTGTTTTTGTTTTGTTTAGGTTTATGCAATGACATTGATTATAAAAATTACTTTATATTTTAGATTATTAATTGTTTTACTCAGTATTATACTGTCACTTATTTGTAATCCATGATGTAAATAGGTGACCTTCGTAGCGGAACTGTTTGTTCCTTTTAGGTCAGCCCATTGGCACCACTTTATGTGACAGACTATAATTGTATTTGTTAATTATTTTTGGTTGTCAATAAATCTCCCCCCTCTCTCTCTCTCTCTCTGTCTCTCTCTCCCTCTCCCTCTGTCTCTCTCTGTCTCTCTCTATATCAGTCGTCATTATCATCGTCTGCGGCTCAGTGCAGAAGCTTTGCCTACGTTGGTCCCACTTGCTGGAATCGTCTCCCTTGAGAATTGCGACTTGAGCTCCTTTTTCTCCCCTCTCAGTATTCCGCTGGCGCCTGAAGTGATTTTACTTTCCCGTGTCGGAAGCACCTCTGTTGAGTTTATCCTCTAAGAGGAGCTTTATAAATCTCAAATTACAATTACATCATTGGCAAATGCTAGAGCACCTCAATGATCTACTGTAATTTACAAAATATGTTAAAATAATATTATAACTCATTATTAAGTCAACTTCGCCTATTACGCCTATTTCTATTCATATTCATTGTGATAGTAGCCCACTGGATGGTTCTGGCCACGCCCACTACGCGGAAAATAAGAGACCGCTATCACGCTTTTTATTTTTCTACTGTCATCCATCCTGCATATATGTCCAAACAAGCGTAATTTCCTTCTCATTATTACTTGTATTAGATCTTCTTTTATGCTCAGTCTTCTTCGGACCTCCGTATTTGTTACCTTCATTGTCCAATTCAGATGTAATATTCGTCTATAGCAGTACATCTCAAATGCTAATATCTTATCTTTATTTTATTTATTTTTTATTGTCCATGCCTCACATGCGTACAGAGCTGTGCTAAACGCACATGTTTTCAAGACGTTTAGTTTGGTCTTGTGGCTGATTTTCCTGATGGGAATTATGGACGGAAATGGGAGACGAGGAAGACCTAACAGGGAGTGGACAGATGATATAAGGGATTGGTGTAAGCAAGACTTGCACGCCTTGATAAGAACAGCACAAGATCGGGAACTGTGGAGACAAGTGACAATGCATGCAGTGGACACCTACGGGCTCTCGGCCCATGGATCATGATGATGATGAACATGCGTCGGCAGAGACACACACACACACACACACACACACATACACACATCCGACCGTTATCCTCCGATCTGGATAAATATGGCTCATCTCGATATTAGCCGTTCGTATAACTGTATACCGTAGACCCTATTATAGACTGATAGATTCTTAGCGTGATAGTAGGCTACACCAGGTTTTTACGATAATAAAGCCGATAGAACGCATGATTGCCATCATTTTTACAACAACTAAGACTAACAGTTGACAGATACTGTACTATTTTTAATTTATTTATTTCTAAATCTTGGTGGATAGAGCGAGTTTTTCAAATCACTTTTACGCCTCTTCTCCCGACGTTTGCACTTTTCATTCAGACCCGTTGTCTCCTCATCCACAAATCCTACCCCGATTCTTCCTCATCCCTTATCTCTCTTTCCGCTCCAATTCCAAACACCATAAGCCGTAGCCGTCTGACTATCTGCCTGCTGACTGCATGACCAGGAACCGAACCCTTCTTGCCTATCGATTTTGTATTGACTGGGCGCCTGTGAATATGCTGATTCCCGTGACTTAAATTTCGTTGGGCGCTGTAGAAATCTCGAGCTTATCGTAATCGTAATTCCGAGATTTCTACAGCGCCCAACGAAAGCCGCGCCGCGGGGACCAGCTTGTTCACAGGCGCTCAGTCAATACAAAATCGATAGGCAAAAGGGTTCGGTTCCAGGTCAAGATCCAAAAGTCAGACGGAGAGACAGCGTGGCAGCAATAGGAGTGGTGGTGTTTGGGTTGGAGAGGAGAGAGAGACGAGGAAGAAGGGCTTACGATTACAGTCATACTTATCTACTATAGCTATGTCTTCTGGTCTCCCTGGTCCCTCGGATCTGCAATGTGCTATCGCCCAGCGTATTATATCCATGGACACTCCGTTCAGTTCGATACGATCATAGTGAGTATTGTCGAGGGCAGTTGTGTTTGCAATACCGGTGCTGGGAAATCTTCAGATGCACTAAGATTAGATCAGATTACACCGGATGACCGTGAACTAAACCGGAACAGGTTAGATTAGATAAGGGTAGATTTAAAGTCAACACTGTATAGAAACAGGCCCTTATCTGACTGACACGGGAATATTTTTCTTTCGCCGGGGTTGAAATGGAAGCGCTTCTGAGTCTATATATATATATTTATATTTTTATATATTTTTATATATGCATGTGTGCATGTATCTTGAAGAGGCGCTAAATAAATGTTCTAAGTTCATGAAGGAACAATTATCATACTTGAGCTAAAACAGTTGATTCAGCAGCAAAGTGAGACGAATTTAATCAAATTTTGACATGAAGTTATCACACTGATATATTCAGTCGGCTATGCGGTTATACACCGATATTCTGATCGATATAATTCCTCGCATTCATAGGTGGTGGGCTAATTTTAAGTTGTCTTGGATATAGTGTCAGAGGGTCTCTCTGAAAAGCCAATAGCCCCAGTTGGCCTTATCCGTGGCAGGAGTGACGACGATCTTGACAACATCGGGGAAGTTCTCCAGTGGTCCAGTGTAGAAGACGTAGATGAAGTCGCCCTGGAGGATGTATCCGTAGTCCTCTGGATCGAAGACGATGTTGTATCCGTTCGTGTATCTCAGCGGAGGGATGTAGATCTCAGTCGGCTCTTCGATGTCGATGTCCGGACTGAAGAAGTACTCGAAGCGTAGGGTCGTCGAGTTGAAGGTCATGTTGTGCGGAATACCGGCTGTGGCCGTTGGATATGGCCTCACGTAGGCCAGGATCTTCTCCATGTTCCGGTTTCCATTTGAGTCATACCAACCTCCGTCGCTGTAATCCCAATCAATCCACGACTGGAGCCATTGGTCCGCTAAGTTTATGTAGTCCTGTCAACAACACACATCATGGAACAATTCGACGGTGGTTGCTATTATAGGATTACGATGCCATGTCAAGCTATGAACTCGTACGGGAAGTTTGTCGAATTGTTGGATTGATATGAACAGTGCATGTGTATGCGAGTCAGGTCCATGATTCAGAGAAAGGAGCTTGTGAAAGTCACACAGATCTATAGAATTGGGTTTGGTTTAGAAGTGCTCATCGACTGATTACGATGCGTGTTAAGATGACGGCGCTACATAAGTTTCCAAATTAGAATAGGTGAAAAAACTGGCCTCGCATAGGATGTTGATCTGAGTTCCGGAAGTCTTGCAAAGACCGAACTCCGTGAGCATGGAGGCACCTCCCGTCCTCTCGACATCGACTGCTGACGTCTCGAAGATCTTTGGCAGCAGGTATTCTGTGCACTTGGCGATCGCTTCCTCCCTCTCCTCGTCCGTCGCATCCGGCGGCAGAAGGTCCAGCGACCAGCAGTACGTGTGGTAGGAGTAGGCCGACAGGTCCGCATAGGCTGGGCCGCCAGGAACGGACTCGAACCCGTTTCCAGAGACGTTGCCCTCGAAGACGACGCCGTAGGTGATCGGTTCGTAGAACTGGATCGTCTCCATGTCGTACTGGCGAATGACGGAATGGATGTAGTCGTAGGCCGGAGCCAGGTTATTCTGTCCTGCCACTCCTGGCAGAAGCAGCGCCGGGTCGGTGAAGTAGTCGCCGACCCAGGGTTCGTTCATGTAGTCGTAGCCGATGACGGACGGCATCGGGCCTAGGGTCTGAGCCACGTGGGCCCAGAAGAGAGCCCAGCGCTCGAGAGCTTCGTTCGTGTTGTTGTAGACCTGCTGGAATCCCTCGCTACAGGCCTGCGTGAGGTATCCCTCGGCCCAGGCGTTGACGGCATCCAACGGCCACGGATAGGGATGCGTCGGATCAGGGAAGGTCTCGACGAGCCACAGCGGTATTCCGTCGTAAGACATGTACAGAGATGACATGACATCCTGGTGCATATCTAGCAGTGCGTAGATCCCTCTATCTGCAAGTTTCTGTTCAACGAAAATCACATCAACGTAGAGACCGACTATCTAAGCATGATGATACCTAGTTTCCTCTCTAATCTAATCTCAGGACTCCTAATCCTGATCATAGTCCTAACGGTTCCACACAGTGAATCAAACGATGGTCGCCTCGAAAGTGCCATGGCAGTCAGTGTCCGCAGTTCGTAGCAGAATATTAGTTCACAAGTCTAATGCTATGAGTGTAATACTAGCAGTTTAACGCTAAGCGTCCAAGACTGAATCTGACTATATACCCGTATCTGGTTGCGACTTCCACGAATTCCCAAGCGATGTATACCTGAATGATCGTCTGGAGAATGTTGACGTAGGTGGCGTTGAAGACTCCGTCCTCTGGTTCGACGCCTGACCACATGCTTCCGAGTCGGACGATGTTGAGACCGAATTTCTGTAGGTCGTCTATCCGAGTGTCGTTGAGCAGATATTCGTAGTACCATGGAAAGGACTTTTTGACGCTGTTGACGCCGTGGAACAATCGCACTCGATTGAATTCATCCAGGAACCAATGTCCTCGAGCATCAACCTACAAACGCACGCATGCTGCAGCACCCAAATGGGTCACTTCTCAGCGCAGAATCCATGGCCTGAATTTCGTTAGTCTTGTGTTTCCTTCTTATGAACCTGACCTGTGACACTTGCCAAGCTGTTGTTGTAACTGCCCTCTTTCACGCATGATCAGAATTTTACCACCAAACCAAACACATATGGAATGTAGGTTAGCCAACACGAGTTTTAGACAGAGAGAGAGAGAGAGAGAGAGAGTCAGAGGAAGAGAGAGAGAAACAGAGAGAGAGAGAGAGAGAGAGAGAGAGAGAGAGAGAGAGAGAGAGAGAGAGAGAGAAAGTAATGCACAGTCCACTGGATCATTTGATATTAGCATCAGTTACATTTTTCTATTGTAATGTGATGTCATTTAGTGTAATCTTAGTCCTCAAAGGCAGCTTTAAAGGAGAGAATACATCTGGCTAATGCCCGGATATGACGACTGGAGCTACAACATCTTTCACTGCCAGACATAACCAATTAATTAATTAAACACGAAGCACTAAGCAGAGGGTGATAGGCCAACGCAACAGCACACGATCGACTTTATATATTTAATCAGAGTTCGTATGAGTGGAGTTTTGTAGGTAGTCAGTTGTCTGATGGCTCGATAAGCTCTTACTCTGATTTTAGACGTTGGAGCTCTTGAGAATTTTGCAGCTGAAGCATTCGCTGCCAACAGAGCCACCAGGAACACACCAGCAGCAGCAGCCGTTTTCCAGAGCATCTTCACCTTCGGCTGTTCTTCATAGTAAAACACAGACAAGAAATAGATACTGTAATGAAATGTTATTCAATGTAAACTGGTATTTACATAGCACCATTGCTCCAGGGAAATGCTTAGAAAATGCACAGGAAATGTACCGTTGCTCCCGGGAAATGCTCCCGGGAAATGCTTAGCAGCGATTCCTCTACGATGACACTGAACAGGACGCCTACACCACTAAACAAAATGACAATTAAACTGAAAAATTAAAATTAAAAATTAAACTGATGGCTGAATGAGTGAAAAGATTTTTTGCGCTCGATGACCAGCAATCCGTTTGCATTTATGCCAATTGCTGGATTACATCGGATTTGGCGATTTAGCTGTGCGTTAAGAAGCTCGTTAATAAATTTCTGGCATAACTATAATTTGATCGTCTCAAAGACAAACTTTATTCGTTGTCTTTTCACCTTATAGTGATTTTGTTTACATAATTTGGCTGTCATGGCTGAATCTGCGGGCCCTGCCCCTAGGCATATGTATGCCTACATTTCGTTACAGCCAATGACATTGAATTGCCCGATGATGATTGTGCCACGAGTTGTACGAAAGACAAGTTTCCAACTGCGTATATAGCAGACTGCTCGAGATAGGTCGATTCAGGCCTCTACGGTAAACCTCGCCTAGTCTTCTAATCTAATCTAATCTAAAAACTTCTATAGCGCCACTGTAATAATGCTCAAGGCATCAGTCGATGGTCGCTGCTAAACAAAATCATTATCCGAATCAAATTCCGTGGTGAGTCCGGGTCGAAAAGCCAGAGAGGAGTCCAGAAGTCACAGAGACAGCCTACGGAGGATATGAGTTCAGGAAAGGATGAGTTTTAAGTCGAGATATGAAGGCCAAAACAGACTTTGCCGAGCGAATATTTGCGGAAGAGAGTTCCAGAGTCTAGGGTCAGCGACGGAAAATGCACGCCTGCCAAGAGCTGTTCTTGTCCACGGAATAGTCAGATTTAGACAGGTAGAAGACCTGGTCGAGTGGAGATAAGTCTTGGGGCCAGTACAGAATGAAGATAGTGAGGTTGGGCGAAGTGTAGAGCCTTGTATACAATTAGTCCAATCTTGAACATTATGCGCTTTTCTACGGGCAACCAGTGCAACGATTTCAGGATTGGTGAAATGTGATCATATTTTGGAGTTTTAGTGATAGCTCTTGCTAATGTATTTTTAACTCTTTGAAGCTTCATCACATTAGCTTTAGAAATGCCAGTAAGAAGCGAGTTGCAGTAGTCAAGACGGCTGGAGATTAGAGCATTAGCCAAACAAACCAAGGCACAGAAGGGACTGTGGCGCTTAATCCTACGGATATCACGAATGTGGTAGTGGTATGTTCACTGAATGACAGATTGGAGTCAAATACGACACCCAAATTGCGGGATGAACTGCTGCGTTGTATGACACAGATGCCTAGATGGACAGAATTCAAAGAATTAGATTTAGTCAGTTGCTGTGAGGTTCCAAAAAGCAGAAACTCAGATTTTGATGGTTTTAAGAGCAGTCCATTTTCTGCCATCCATGACTGAACTTGGTTAAAGACGTCAGATAATAGAGTGAGAGAGCTGGAAGAAGAGGAATTATCAAAGGAAATGTAGAGTTGAGTATCATCAGCATACAGATGGTGCTTCAGACCACTTTGACTAAGTAATACGCCTAGTGGAGTAATGTACAAGGAGAAAAGCACGGGGTCAAGAACAGAGCCTTGAGGGACACCGCAGGTGAGTGGTGGTATCTGGTCCGACATACGTAGCATCACTGATGCAGACAGATTGAGTACAAAAGGCAAGATATGATTTGAACCAGTTAAGGGCCAGACCTGATATACCAAACCAGTGCTCAAGGCGATGGACCAATATAGCATGATCGACAGTGTCGAAGGCGGCAGATAGGTCAAGAAGAGCAAGTGCAGTTACTTTGTAAGACCAACGACCTGTCCATCTGTTCCAGTGCGGGGGGAGTCTCTGCTGACGACGAAGGACGTGGTATACGGCTGGCAACATAGAACGTTAAGTCTTTGGGGAACAAGTTCCTTGCCGTTGTCAACACTGTAATAGCTTACCACCTGGACGTCCTCGTTGCCACCGAGTCATGGCACAGTTCCTCGTCGGATGTTCCAGTGTGCTGAGCTACACCAGCAAGATACCTGCGCCCAATACAAATCCCGAATGTTAAGATGCCGCCCAGAACAATGGCGGCATCGTCATCTACTCTCGAGACGCCCTCAAGGTCTGTACCTTACCAATCCATTTAAAGACCTCGATGGCATTGTACCCATCGATTGCTACTGGCCATGGGCCAAGAACGCTGCTCACCATCTACTGCCCCAGCCCATCGCCCCTCCCCTGCACCGGCTTTTTCTCCGAGTTTAGTTCCAGCCTTGGAGATCTTGCAACATACTGGCGACTCAAGCATGCCTGCTCTCCGAAGTCCGATTTCAAGACCTGTTTCAGCAGTTCGGTACGATACAGCACACCTCGGAACCAAAGCACGACATGGAAGGTTGGCTGAATGTGATCATTACCAGATCATTCGCCCCCATGACAACAAAATGGAACCGCCCAACCTTAAGATTTAAGGACTTCTACTCTTCATCGACCCGTATCTACACGCGTAGCCGGTCTATACAGTGAGATCTGTGCGGGGTTGGCATTTTTATAAATCTCGAGGGATCATAGGTTCCCCGGGCATAAAAAGTATTAGTAATAATAATAATTCAACCCAGTATAATAATAATAATAATAATAATAATAATAATAATAATAATAATAATAATAATAATAATAATAATAATAATAATAATAATAATAATAATAATGTTGTTAAGCTGAACTGTTATCACTGGCCTGGATTCTAACCTGGAATTTCGTATAGACACGTGCCTCGTATACTTACAGCGCAGGATGAGTAGAGTACTACACAAAGTGCACCTAACCTATATAGTCAAAACGTAGGCCTACATGTTACCTGGATTAGGAGAGTTCTTTTGGTAGCTGAATACGTTGAATCGACTACCCTTTCGGCCTAAGCGATATCTGTTGAAATGATCGCTATTTCAATGATTTCCTTTACTTGGGTAACATCGACAGACATCGGAGTTTTTGTTGGTATTTCGGGCATACGCAGCCTATACCAAAAAAGGCTGCAAAGATTACAAATTACTCTCACTTGGTGATCTCTTATCATCCAAAAAAACCCATAAAGTCTGTAGTACTGCTGTTGAGAGCCGATAAGACACAAAATTGCATCTGTCACATTCGCACGCCAGCAACTAAAGGCGAGCATTGGCTTTATGTGCTATGGCTGTTACATGTTCTACAACATCGAATGCAATTGATCAGAGGCTCTCAAACTTTTTGGTCTCGGGACCCCTTTTCAACCTTAAAAATTATCAAGGACCACAAAAGCTTTATTTATGTGTGTATATCTATCGATATCTACCATATTTGAAATTAAAAGTGAGAAATTAATGTAATAATTCGCAACAAAATAACAATAATGTAATAATTCGCAACAAAATAACAATAATGAAAATAGTTTAGACCTCGCGGACCCCCTAAAATGGTCTCGGGGACCCCAGGGGTCTCCGGACCACACTTTGGGAAACGCTGCAATAGATCACCTATGTAGAATTACTAGCTCCGTGTTGAATGCCGAATTAAGTTTAAAATTGCATGCTTGACCTTTCGAGTCCAAAACACCAGCCTTCCACCATAACCTCATACACTGCTAACTCCATATCGCCCTTCAAACCGTTGCCTTCCTCTTATGTTGGTCGGTTGCTAGAGCCTAAGCTCAGGACAGTAGTTGTTGGATCATGTGCTTTCAGTTGCTGTGTCCCTCGTATTGGGAATCACAGAAGGCTCGACTTGCCACGTTGCCATCATCATTTAAATCACTTGTAAAGACCAAATATTTTACCGTGGCATTTGCATGACTTCATCTTGGTCCTTTGCAAACAGTCCTCCGCGCCTCAAATTCAAAAGCTTTAAATTAAATTGAATATTGCAACTTTTGGAATATCGGCGAATGACAATTTTGCCGGTCTCTTAACCGAACCCCAGACTATCGTCAGTGTATAGTCCTACTAGCAGTGGCTGAACCATAATTTGGAGTTTGTGTGCGCATTCCGCAACCTATAACCCAAACCATCACTTCTCTTATCGAGAACCTGCCACAGTTTTAGACTCACATGGTTACTGTTTCCACTCTTTTGAATGTGCATCAGTTACGCTTAAACTTCCTCACACAAATCTGACTATCTTTAATGTATATCGCCCTCCGTCCTTCTCTTCATATTCAAGTCCTCCATCGGCCTTCTTGAAAGAATTTACCACCCTCCTCTCTACTGCCGCCACTACACCTCATGAATTTCTGATTACAGGTGACTTCAATATACATGTCGATAACCCCTCTGACACATTTGCTTCTGAATTCCTCACCCTATTGTCCTCAACTAATCTGGTTCAACATGTCAAATTCCCCACCCACATTCACAATCACACACTTGACCTTATTATCACATCATCATTCTCCACTCTATCACCTGATATATCTTTCTCTTTTGACACGCCATCTGATCATTACCCCATCTTTACATATCTTAACATTCTTCCGACGCCACGTCCTGATCCTGTCTTTCATTCTTTTCGTCGCATCAGTTCAATAAACATTGAAGCCTTTATACAAGATATTTCCTGTTCTGACCTCGTTTTAAATCCACCCTCCTCCCTGATTGACCTTCTCTCTTCCTATAACACCACTCTTTCCACTATATTTGACAAGCATGCTCCTATCATTACCAAATCCCGTTCTCACTCTAACAATCCTTGGTTCAATTCCTATCTCCAGGCCTTCAAATCTTTCCGGCGACGCCTTGAGCGTGCCTACAAACGCACCAGGGATCCTCAACTTCTCTCTGCCCTTAAATCTGCCACAAATAAATACCATCGCCTTCTTACTGCAGCTAAACAGAGATTTTACTCCTCACTAGTTCGTTCTCGATCCTCTAGCCCTCGCCTTCTCTGGAAAACCATTAACCAACTCCTCCATCGGAACTCATCTAGCCCACTTCCAATTTCTCTTCCGTCTTCTTCAATAGCCGACTCGTTCTGTTCTTTCTTTTCGAACAAAATTAGTACCCTCCGTCTCTCTCTTCAATCTCTCCTCCCCAAAGCCACCAATAACCAACCTGATGATGCTCCCTCGCCCACTCATGACTCCCCACCCTCCACACCTCGATCCTCATTATCTGTCTTTCAACCCACTTCAGAGTCTGAAATATTACACCTGTTAAAACAAACAGTGCGAACTTGACCCTATACCCACCTCCTTACTGAAAGACTGTGCAGCTGTCCTTGTCCCAATCATTACCAAAATAGTTAATCTCCTTATCTACGGGTAATTTCCCCCTCCTATTCAAACACTCTCTTGTTACCCCTCTTCTCAAGAAATCATCTCTCGACAAGGAAATTCTTTCAAACTACCGGCCTGTTTCTAACCTGACTTTCATTTCCAAATTAACTGAACGGATTGTCCTCTCTCGAATCAATAACTATTTAGCTTCTAACTCACTTATTAACCCACACCAGTCTGGTTTTACTAAACGCCACTCAACCGAAACTCTGCTGACATCTCTCTACAACAAGCTTGTTTCTGCCATTTCTCATCAACAGGTTTCTTGCCTCTGTCTCCTCGATATCTCTGCAGCCTTCGACACCATAGATCACAATATCTTACTCCACCGACTTTCAACCTGGTTTGGTTTTGCTGACACTGCTCTCCTATGGATACAGTCTTATCTCTCCTCCCGCTCTTTCTCTGTTAAAACTTCGGTAGCCTCTTCTAAGTCATCCCCTCTCACTTGCGGAGTTCCACAAAGCTCCGTTCTTGGACCTCTTCTGTTTATCCTCTACACTACCCCATTATTATTATTATTATTATTATTATTATTATTATTATTATTATTATTATTATTATTATTATTATTATTATTATTATTATTTCAAAATGAAATTAAAACCTCATAGGCCCTGGCCTCGTAGATCTCTCGATAATCGCTTAGGTGTAACAGTCATTATGGGTCGTATATGTCTAATACTAATTCGCATCGTATTTTTCCGGGTTTTCGCCAGTCCTGGGTCGCGATTAGGCCCGATTTTACCGGCATCATATTTTTCCGGGTTTTCGCTAGTCCCGGGTCGCGATTAGGCTCGATTTTACCGGCATCGTATTTTTCCGGGTTTTCGCGAGTCCCGGGTCGCGATTAGGCTCGATTTTACCGGCATCGTATTTTTCCGGGTTTTCGCGAGTCCCGGGTCGCGATTAGGCCCGATTTTACCGGCATCGTATTTTTCCGGGTTTTCGCGAGTCCCGGGTCGCGGAAACAGGCGATTTTACCGGCATCGTATTTTTCCGGGTTTTCGCGAGTCCCGGGTCGCGATTAGGCCCGATTTTACCGGCATCGTATTTTTCCGGGTTTTCGCGAGTCCCGGGTCGCGATTAGGCCCGATTTTACCGGCATCATATTTTTCCGGGTTTTCGCTAGTCCCGGGTCGCGATTAGGCTCGATTTTACCGGCATCGTATTTTTCCGGGTTTTCGCGAGTCCCGGGTCGCGATTAGGCTCGATTTTACCGGCATCGTATTTTTCCGGGTTTTCGCGAGTCCCGGGTCGCGATTAGGCCCGATTTTACCGGCATCGTATTTTTCCGGGTTTTCGCGAGTCCCGGGTCGCGATTAGGCCCGATTTTACCGGCATCGTATTTTTCCGGGTTTTCGCGAGTCCCGAGTCGCGATTAGGCCCGATTTTACCGGCATCGTATTTTTCCGGGTTTTCGCGAGTCCCGGGTCGCGGAAACAGGCGATTTTACCGGCATCGTATTTTTCCGGGTTTTCGCGAGTCCCGGGTCGCGATTAGGCCCGATTTTACCGGCATCGTATTTTTCCGGGTTTTCGCGAGTCCCGGGTCGCGATTAGGCCCGATTTTACCGGCATCGTATTTTTCCGGGTTTTCGCGAGTCCCGGGTCGCGGAAACAGGCGATTTTACCGGCATCGTATTTTTCCGGGTTTTCGCGAGTCCCGGGTCGCGATTAGGCCCGATTTTACCGGCATCGTATTTTTCCGGGTTTTCGCGAGTCCCGGGTCGCGATTAGGCTCGATTTTACCGGCATCGTATTTTTCCGGGTTTTCGCGAGTCCCGGGTCGCGATTAGGCCCGATTTTACCGGCATCGTATTTTTCCGGGTTTTCGCGAGTCCCGGGTCGCGGAAACAGGCGATTTTACCGGCATCGTATTTTTCCGGGTTTTCGCGAGTCCCGGGTCGCGATTAGGCCCGATTTTACCGGCATCGTATTTTTCCGGGTTTTCGCGAGTCCCGGGTCGCGATTAGGCCCGATTTTACCGGCATCATATTTTTCCGGGTTTTCGCTAGTCCCGGGTCGCGATTAGGCTCGATTTTACCGGCATCGTATTTTTCCGGGTTTTCGCGAGTCCCGGGTCGCGATTAGGCTCGATTTTACCGGCATCGTATTTTTCCGGGTTTTCGCGAGTCCCGGGTCGCGATTAGGCCCGATTTTACCGGCATCGTATTTTTCCGGGTTTTCGCGAGTCCCGGGTCGCGATTAGGCCCGATTTTACCGGCATCGTATTTTTCCGGGTTTTCGCGAGTCCCGAGTCGCGATTAGGCCCGATTTTACCGGCATCGTATTTTTCCGGGTTTTCGCGAGTCCCGGGTCGCGGAAACAGGCGATTTTACCGGCATCGTATTTTTCCGGGTTTTCGCGAGTCCCGGGTCGCGATTAGGCCCGATTTTACCGGCATCGTATTTTTCCGGGTTTTCGCGAGTCCCGGGTCGCGATTAGGCCCGATTTTACCGGCATCGTATTTTTCCGGGTTTTCGCGAGTCCCGGGTCGCGGAAACAGGCGATTTTACCGGCATCGTATTTTTCCGGGTTTTCGCGAGTCCCGGGTCGCGATTAGGCCCGATTTTACCGGCATCGTATTTTTCCGGGTTTTCGCGAGTCCCGGGTCGCGATTAGGCCCGATTTTACCGGCATCGTATTTTTCCGGGTTTTCGCGAGTCCCGGGTCGCGATTAGGCCCGATTTTACCGGCATCGTATTTTTCCGGGTTTTCGCGAGTCCCGGGTCGCGATTAGGCCCGATTTTACCGGCATCGTATTTTTCCGGGTTTTCGCGATCCATAGACTTCGTACGCTTAGTAACTCGATCTTCATAGAATATCGATAGAATGAACTACCTGCATTGTGTTTGCAAACGTCTGTGATTTGTAAGCATCTGCGCACTGCCTGATAAGAAAGCTTTACGCTTCACTTGGCTCCGGTCAACAAATGCTGGCAATCTCGCAGCTGGCAAGAACAAGGCGGCCTACAAGTATTTAATAATCATGCGAGGCTATTTCGATTGTTTTATGCGCCATTGTCGTTTAACCTGGATATGGCGAGTCATCGTATTATGCTAGTGTGATCGTCGTTTTAGTAAGCATTGTAGCATCTCTGTCGAAATCTTTGTCCTTCGGATACGACTTCCATCTGTCTGTCTCCTGCCTACCTATGTGAAGGTTCTCTCTCACATTCTATCTTGCTTACTTTGTATCTCCTTCTCTCTCGCTTTACCTGTCTGTAACGTTTGTCCAGTGCATGTATTCGGTCTGGAATGTCTCCGTGGGTGGAAAAGCTGATTTGTGCACTTGGTTGAATGAATAACCTCGACGCCGCACACGTCTCCACTGCCCCGTGACTATTAGGCCCACTGATATAGTTGACTGTCTGGTTCGCACCATTCTGTCGGTTTTGTAATGCCACTCAGGCCTAAATTTAAGACTCGTCTGCTTCAAATGGCTTACCCACCATAGACCGTCCTTTGGTTCCCCTGAGCTATCGGCCTTCGAAAGGACTTCTCCAACGGATCACGATTTGGGACTACGGTTTCAGTTGAAGCTACCATTGACTGATAAAGCGTTACGATGATGGCGCTGTATAAGTCATTACATTAGATTAAAATAACTAGGTCTTATTTCCACCGATTTCCATACATTATGACTGGAAGCGCCCATCAGTCTCTTCAAACGAAACCGTAGACAAAACTTGTCACGAAATTTTTGTCATGAAATTTTAATTAGAATTAGAATTTGCAAAAATTTTGTTACTGATTAATTAGGATTAGCTACCAAGCTAATTAATTAGGTAATTAATTAGTTTCTAATTAATTAGTTACCCATCACTGGCCACGAGACGTAGCGCTAGCGCAGTCTCAAAAGCGACCGCCTTTTGCATGCTGCCTGGCTATCAACTGCCTTTATAGCAAGGGACTATCAGAGGTGCACAACTTCTGTTATACATGCCCAGCCGACAGGATCTGCCCACCTGCGGCTCCGAAAGAGCAGGTCGACGATGTTTTGATAATTTGCATGTAAATGTACACGTGTTTTTCTATAGCGACCGTATGGCCTCGACCCAGCTCATTTTTAATGAATTCATCGGGTTAGACCTTCAACCATCGCTGCCTGTTTGAATGGTAAGCCTATGCTTAGTCACCGAACTAGGGCTTCAGTTGTGAAAGATAGTTTTAAAATGGGATGGTTCAGTATCACAAACTGTCACCGGACTTTAACTTAAGCTATGCATCGTACAAAAGATTATAAACTGAGATGACTGGAAGTAATGTCTGCTGCACACACATTAACTAGTGTGGAAGACGAAGTAGCCTACACGTGGTATTGACGATTGTACAGAATTTCAAATATCGTGGTCCATTATGATTTTAACTTTTTCACTGACTCTCTCAGTAAGGAGGTCTTTGAATTGCATCATAATATCATCCCGGGATACGTTGTGCATCAGACCCTGACATTCCTCGTAATACAAATGACACAATTTGTAATGCTGATTGACGCCAAGTTTTGGATCAACAGTTTCTGTGAAGTCGTGGTATACGCCAGGCTTAGTATAATTGGTTGGCACTCCCCAGCAGAAGTGGTTATGCGCAGGAGTGCAGGCCTGAGGGTTTATGATGGACTTAACAGAATATCCTATTGGACTGACTTCAACTTTCTTTCTGAACTGTAAAACTCTTAAATAAGGCGACATTTCATCATCTGGTGGTAAATCCAGAAAGAAGTAGTTGTTTCTGAATGCAAAATGTAGTTTGAGAGATTTCTTTTCGGCGCTCTTTTGGTCCAAATAGGTAACAAGTTCCGAGATGTTCCAGTGTATACGCGGAATAATAAACTCTTCGAAATCTATAATTACCATCCGTCGAAATTCAAACATGTGTCTGTACATGCAGTCGTTAATGGTGGGCGATTACTGAAGTTTGTAATGTCTTTCAGTTTCGTCATTTGCGTAAATGTGATTAGTTTTTCGTAGGTCAACGAATCCTTCGTCTGCATAATGTTCAAGAACAGAGGCGTCGATCCGTCGTAAACATTGGGGGGGCCCGGGCCTATAATGGGGTCTGGATACGAAGCCCTATTGGGTTTCAGGGGCAAAACCTTTGGTTTGGGGTCAAGATCGAAATAGGCCTAATGCACAGACACAAAGCCCAAAGCTGGGAAGACAAACAATGAGAAATGTCGCTAATATTTTTTACAATGGAATGTCAACTTAAGTATACACAGCAGTTTTATGGCAGTAATGCTAAAGCAGCGCAATATGAGCACATAATTATTTATTCGGCAATGAACTTGCCGAAAATGTTCTCCCTGATTGTGCTTCTTCTAGCAAACTTAGCCGCTAGTGTAGGTTTCAGATTACCTGTCATTTACTTCAATTTATATCACTCTAATCTAATCTAAGAACTTCTATAGCGCCACTATAATAATGCTCAAAGCATCATTCGATGGTTGCTGCTAAAAAAATCATTGTCCAAGTCAAATTCCATGGTGAGTCAGGGTCGAAAAGCCTAAGAGGAGTCCAGAAGACACAGAGACAGCCTGCGGGGGAAATGAGTTCAGGAAGAGGTGAGCTTTAGTCGAGGTCTGAAGGCCGAAACAGATTTTGCCGAGCGAACATTTGCCGGAAGAGAGTTGCAGAGTTTAGGACCAGCGACAGATAAGGCACGCCTGCCAAGAGCTGTTCTTGTCCACGGAATAGTCAGATTTACATAGCTAGAAGACCTGGTCGAGTAGAGATAAGTCTTGGGAGTCAGTGCATGCAGAGCGAAGATAGTGAGGTTGGCTGAAATGTAGAGTCTTGAATACAATTAGTCCAGTCTTGAACAATATGCCCTTTTCTACGGGCAACCAATCCAACGCATTTAAGATTGGTGATGTATGATCATATTTTGGAGTTTTAGTGATAGCTCTTGCCAATGTATTTTGGACTCTTTGAAGCTTCAACAAATTAGCCTTAGAAATGCCAGTAAGAACGAGTTGCAGTAGTCAAGACGGCTGGAGAGTAGAGCATTAGCCAAACAAACCAGGGCACAGAAGCGAATGTGGTGCTTAATCCTACGGATATCACGAATGTGGAAGTGGGCAGACCTACATATAGAATTAATATGTTCATTGAATGACAGGTTGGGGTCAAATACAACACCCAAATTTCGGGTTGAACAGTTGCAATGTACGACACAGATGCCTAGATGGACGGAAGTCAAAGAATTAAATTTAGTCAGTTGCTGTGAGGATCCAAAAAGGAGAAACTCAGTTTTGGATGGGTTTAACAGCAATCCATTTTCTGCCATCCATGACTGAACTTGGTTTAAGACTTTAGTGTCAGAACAGAGAGTTGAGTCACTTGCCTTAATGCAGACTGTGTAAGTGAAAACAAATTCATATTTTACATTTCATATTGTTGTAATACAGCATTTGTATAGCGCCTCGTATAACCTCTCAAAATTTATTAATTACTCATTTATAACCGGATGTCAACACAAAGAGGCACTATATAATCCGCTTACGTGATTCTTTTCTTGTTCCTATACAAATGGGACGGATAGTTGAGTCAACTAGGAAAATGTTCTATACCTGGAGTTGAACCTTGGGAAACTAAGTAACTGGCTTTCAATTTCACCTCATTGCATCTACACCAAACAGTGATGAAAAGCTGACGAGCCTACCTCCACAAGTGCAATTTCACCATCAATACTGTCATCTAGTCGTTTACGTTTTATACCAAATTTATCTATTTTCGTATCACCAAATTCAAAGGCAATGTGCCTAAATTTTACTTGTTCAAAATTAACGAAATCTTATATCCATATACTTAACAGAGGGCGCTTTCTTCGGCTAGCGATGCAGAGACTGTGTGGGGATTATAATTATAAAGGGCGACTATACGAATATGGGTATATATGTATCCACCTCATATTTACAAAACCATATGTACATAAGGTACATGTATATGGTTTTGTAACTGAGGAGACTAATTTAGGGGGTCGGCTTACATCCCTACTGCCTGACTGGTCGAAGATGACATCCAGATGGCGATGGCCTTGATGTGAGGGCCAGTTGTTTGACCTGCATTCCATTAATTTTTCAGGGTCCTGTCAAACATTGCTATAGATTGGCGACCTGTATGGCTTAAAGTCTGTATGTCCAACTGCCTGTGACTCAGTTGGCTTGGTCAACCTGCATATAATTATAAATACATATGTACCGTTGTAGTACATATTCATGTATCTGTATTTCTGTCTGTCTACCTAAGCAAAAGTAGGCATAGACAGCAATACCTAGAGAGGTACAATCGGAAATTACGGACTGCCATTGTTTACTAACGTCTTAAAGTGAAGACTGACAACTAAAATTGTCACTCCAGAGCTGCCTTGTACTGATTTTACAGCTAAAATATTGCCGGGGCCCAACTAATGGCTGGGCCCCCAGGCTCAAAATATTGCCGGGGCCCGGGCCCCAGGGGCACCCATAGGATCGACGCCACTGTTCAAGAACCTTAAGGGTCGCGTTCGAAGAAGCGAAGACACTGACGCAAAAGTCCTTTTGCTTGTCCGGCTTATTTGGCAGAGTGACTGGAACGCCTGAAGGATGGTATTCACGCTGCGAAGCAACGATGCGCACTGACTTAGGAATCATTCCTCTGAGTGTTGGACAGGTATACATGTATTCAAAGGCGTAGTTTTTGTTCAATGGCCAGCCAAAACCAATGGCCGTAGGCTTTTCAACCATGTAAACAACAATGTCCCTCGCATCATGGTGCAAAATGCAGTAGAGGTTTGTAACATTGCGTGCAATTAGCTTTTCAATGGAATCAGAGATGCCAATGATCCGAATGACTGGATCCGATAGCAGAGACGGTCTGTCGTCGTAATATGCACTGTAGACGAACAGTCTGAAATCTTTCATACTGAAATTGTACCATTGGCCGTCATTAGAAAACAAAGAGTCCCTGATCTCTCTCCGATGATTCGCTTTTGAAGATTTACTGCCAAGAAGAGCACTTTCGAGGTGTAGCAAATTTACTACCAATATTGTGAGTGCAACCATGAGCAAAATTCCAGTCTGTTAAACGACAAACCCAGAATCATGTAAGATTAACAGCTTTCGGAACTTTTTTGGAGTCTATATACAAACGTAAGCCTTTGAGGTAATTATTTAAAGTTAACCCTTGTATTATAATATAATATGATATATTGTTATGTATTCGTGTGTGTTGTCGGATTCCTGCTGTCGTGTTCTTAGCTTAAATTAGTTTGAAAGCTTCTACCCAAGACTATGTCTCAGAGGACTGCGCTTGATGGAGGCATGTATCAAATGAATTTAATGGCTATCGTCACCAGAATGACAGAATTTAATGCATAGTGCCATATTCGCGCTTTAGCCGATTCTTCAGCCCAAGACCACGACTCTAAAAATTAGTTAGAGGCGTGCAGAAAAAGAACTAAGAAGCAAACAATGTAAAGACAACACGCTTGTTTATACGCCTCTATAGGATTCCTTTAACTCCTTCCCAAATTTCTCTCGCGAATGAGCGATCGATGCAGAATCGGAACAGCGAATTTCCAGCGCCTCTGAGGAATTTCTATATAAATTTGCAATCATGAAAAAAAAGATCCGCCAGTTTGGCTGCGTGTGTGAGTGGCCGCCTTCTATCATTTTCTTGTTACCTTAGCACAAATTGCTTACTGATTTCTTGTGAATTACATTAGCGCCATTTAGGCCAGCGTAGGCAGCTCTGTTGTGAGATACTGTTGTGAGGTTGTTAGGCGCTATATATAAATGTACACATTTTACCGTTTCTTACATTGCTTAGACTTCATATAAATTTTACAATCTCAGCCTCCGAGTATGAAAAGTGCAGGCTTAGTTTAATCAGAAACGCGAAATATTTTTATACTTTACAGATCAAAACTGGCCAGTAAAAATACCAACTTTGTAACCGCACTTGATGTAGAGTATCATAATATTTGAGTAGGAGACCAGCATTAGCAAAGTCGACTCCGCGAAACAACTTCGGGTTCAAGCTACCTGTTAGCCTTGTTGTTTTATTGCGTTTCTTTGATATTCAGCTGAATTTTTCCACTGAAACCACTCCTAGAAAAACAGATTTACATACCTAAACTTTTAGCTTTACTTTCGTTTTCTAATTCAGTTAGTAGGTTTATGAACCCATCACTAAAATGCGTTCTGAACATGAGCAGTAACAATAATATTACATCGTTTCTGACCGGAGTCGATTTTTGGCAGAGTAAAATCTAAGGCTAGGCTATAGCAAAATTAAGTTCGTTACTTGTTATGTAACGGTGTACGTTCTCGTTATATGTCGACACAAAAATACATATTTGCACATTTTAAGCCAAAATTATTTAATCCTTATCAATGATCGTTCAAAAATAGTTTACTTCAAGATCTTCGATCAATTTTTTCTATTGCGTGTTGGTTGAAATTTTTTGTAGGCTTATGTGGCAACTAATACTGGTAGAGTTGGCGGTGTGTTGTCTGATCACAGAGCCAATTACCTTCACGAACTCTTCACCACTCATTCACCCCGCTTTACCCGATCATCCTCTTACATCGCTTTTGCCCGTCCCCCAGTTACTCGTCTTAAGTTCTCCAACCGAGCCCTATCCGGCACGCTTATTCTTAGACCATACAGTGCTAGAACTATAATGCTATGTCGACCAATAGGAATACCAGGTATGTCGACCAATAGGAATACCAGGTTATGTCGACCAAAAATAGCGTGACCTAGCTTAGGCGAAAATGGCGACCGAGGGCGCTGGTTTCGAATGGTTGCCTGAAAAATTTCGTCCTTGGCATAAAATTAATTTAAAGAAGCTGAAGCATGATATCTTAGCATCTCCGTTGTGGTTAGCTCCTGCACAAACAGGGAATGAGCTAGCTATGCCGTTCCAGTCCACTTAACATTTTTCTCCTAATAAGATTTCATTTCGTTCTCAACTTAAAAGTTACCTGTCTGCCTAGATTTCTCTCCTGTGGACTGACCTTCTGGATATTGACCCGAGTCTGGCTTGGTTTTGGTGCACCATGGGTTCATGCACTACTTATTATTATTATTATTATTATTATTATTATTATTATTTATTGTTAAATTTCAAACGAGGCAGTTTGAGGGACAGCAATAAACCTAAAGTAGGTCAGACTATTAATAACTGGAATTCTATTGGTCGATATCAATTGCATTCCTATTGGTCGACATGGCATTATAGTTCTAGCACTGTATGGTCTAAGAATACGCATCCGGCACTGCACCTCGTCTCTGAAACAATCGTCCAACTGAGTTTTGAAAATTCTACTTTAACGATAAAGTCCTTCGTTTTTCGATTCCTGTAGCTTTTTGGCCATTTTTAAAAGGAAATTCTAGTAATAGACAAAAATCAGTCGAAATATTTGTGGAAAAGTGTGAGATTTTGAACGATTAACTCGAGTTAATTTGTAAACGGTAGATTTGAACACTTACCTTGTAGAAGCAATCATAGTAGTGACGTCAGCAATGTTGTACAGTGATCGACGCAAACAAGGAGTTTACGTGTTGTATAAGAGGTGCTCAGATCGTGAAGCTAGGCATCCTAGGTTTATATAACGCCAAGCTGTCGTATAAATTGAATTAATTTTGTGAAAAATTGTTACAGCGATAGCTTAAAATACAATATGACCACCACGGATATTCAGCGGTGTGTTACAAATGTAAAGGACACAGCATGTAAATGAAATGAGTATTGCTAAGCCTACAGAGATTTTAGTTTTCATAATGATGTTAGTCTAAATGATATAATTAGTGTTTAATCACATGCATTATTTTGAAGAATACCTAAAAATAAATGCACATGTGTGGAAAGAATTGAAAAAATTTATCCCACGGTAAAGGGGTTAACTTCAAACGCTGTATATTCGTTGTATATCTATCCAATACATTTAGCTACATTCGATATATGTATAGATACATATGTATGCACATATCCAGTATATGTAGCGCCCTTATGCAAAGCCTCCTCTAATCTACATGCGGGCGCGCGCACAACTTTTAAAGATAGTGCGCACAATCTACGTTAAAGCACAAAACTATTTTGTCAATATTCATATTACCTCAAAGCTAAATTTAGCTCAGTCTTAACAGCTGCTGGCATAGTGAGCCAACTACATTCGGAAGGTCAAAACAAGGTTTCCATGTTCCATATGGCACATACGAAACATTTGGCCACATGAAAACCATGTGCCATGCCAGCTTAGGTTGTGATGTGTCCACCAAAACGTTCATTCATATTTGTCTAACCCAAGTAATACAATGGGCTACTGAGCTGGCAACTCACCAGTGGGAGGGGGCGCTGTGAGTCTTACGGAGGCGGCTTTACTTAATAGACAGTGGCCCGGGAAGTGTTTAAAATTTGTGTGAGCCAACCTCAATACAGTACAGTTCTAAGGTGGATAAAATGACCTTTGGCGCCATGGCTACCGGGCCTCTGTTAATAGAAGCTTAACTTGTTCTTAGTCTTTTGCTTTTTCATACAACGCGATTTTATGGCCTTTTGGTTTAGGCCTAATAGTTGTACAACCATGAACCTACCAGGGAGCAGATCCCTAATATTACTGCCCACGTGATAGGCCAGCACACATACGGCGAAAACAATTGGAGGGAACATTGCCTCAGAGCAGTTTGTTCTGGAAGGGGTCGCTAAATTAATTGACAATATACTATACATACATGTAGGTATACACCCCGATATTAAATGACAGTATACAGAGTCTAGCCTGTGGACACAGCCATTTATTTTAATTCAATTGATCATCAGTTGGTTTCGTTTTATCAGTTCGCCAGTTAGGCCTACTGCAGGGAAATAATTTATGGGTCACTTTCACGTAGAGGGCCTACGTATTGTAAATAAATGTCCTCTTGATTGAGGGAGAAGAGTTTCGATGGCCAGATGAATGAAGCAGTAAGCTGGTAGGATAGTATCACATTCAGCCACCTTTCTTTGGACGGCAATCTCACAAGCAGCACTAATCTCTTCGGCGGATTCTGACCGAAATGAATGTGCCAGGGTGTCAATAGCCGTTACATCCCAGGCAAGGCACCTGCCTCACTCTCAAGAAATAAGGATTGTACCTTCGGGGTGCCTCGAAACTGTTATATTAGTAGTATTCACAGTGCGCGCTTCTGAAACTCAGCCACTGCCGTACTCGGGTAGTGCCAGTCCCAAGCCTCGATAAAGGAGGAGAGCGACGTCAACGGCCTTCGATGCCATAAGATGTCGTTAAACGTTGGAATTACTACTAGGCCTGCTGCTAATAGCGCTTCTGAGAGGTTCTTATAGGGCGCTAGACTACAGCTCAAATGCATATATAAGCCTACGTAAGCCTACATTAGTGCATAGGCCTACGTATTGTGAATGACAGAGTAGATATTACCAAAGGCTTATATTTGGTCTGCGTGCTGTGATGCATCCTGCTAATTCGGTAAGATAATATGCACGTGAACACCAAACATTTTCTACATGCACACTCGTCTTGTTACCACAGGCTTAGGGTTACATCCGCTTAGGCCTACATCAGCTGACTAAAGATAATTAGCTATGGATCGGTGTCAGTTGGCTGTTGACAAAAGGACATGCCCCAAATTTATCATGGGTACACCAACAGTTGCGCCTCCTCTCTAGGGTTTCTGCATTAAAATTAAAATTCTTCGCAAGTACTACTTTTTCCGAGATATAAAGGATCCTCAGGAATTAGAAAAGTTAATGGTGTGTTGTTTGGCATGGCTGGACTTCGCCTTATCCGCCTTTGTGACGGTGCCTTCATAGGCAGCTGTGTTGAAGCGCTGGATGACCATGAAACTGAATTACAAATGAAATGAAGTTCCCTCTTGTAACCAGTTGTCCAAGCCAAATGCCAATCAAGGCTGTTGATGAAAGTTATGCCTTCGTGATTGAAGGGAGAAGTGTTTCGATGGCCAGAGGAATGAAGCAGTAAGCTGTCAGGATAGTATCACATTTAGCCACCTTTCTTTGGACGGCAATCTCACAAGCAGCACCAATCTCTTCGGCGGATTCTGACCGAAATGAATGTGCCAGGGTGTCAATAGCCGTTACATCCCAGGCAAGGCACCTGCCTCACTCTCAAGAAATAAGGATTGTGCCTTCGGGGCGTCTCGAAACTATTATATTAGTAGTATTCACAGCGCTTTTGAGAGGTCATCATCATCATCAGCAGCAGCAACATCATCATCATCATCACCTTCATCGCCTTTATCGGCATTATCCCTACTTCTACTCTTCATTCAACTACTGCTACACTACTATACTTACCTTAATAGCGCTACAATGCTACTAATGTGAGCAGTGGCATAAAATGTAATGTAATCCAAGAAATGGGAGACGAAAAGGAAGGCTATGCACAATTCCTGTTGACAACGGATTAGCGCCACCGCGTTTATAGACATTACACACACAAAATGCATCCAACCAGACCTCTGCGTGTTCATGAATGTGTACGTTACTTATAAGTAGGTAGAGTAGGCCTTCGGCTCAATTTAGGCTACAGTAGGCCAAGCTTCAGGAGAAAGGCGTCTGAAACAGTGACAGTTGGCTTAAAAATGATTCAACACGTTTTTGTTTAGGAAGTTATCAAATTTCGATCGGGCTTCTCCAACGGCTGTCCACGACGTTACTGTTTTGTGGGGCACGGTAGCATATTGGAGAGAGCGCTCGGCTTGTAACGCGGAGAGTACGGGTTCGAGTCTCCTCCGAGACGGTTACTGTGTAGGGACTTTGAGCAAGTCCTTAACTCACAATTTCTCGGCGCCATCGATTGATGCTAAGTCATTAGATAGTGGCGCCTAATAAATGCAGAACTAATAACGGCTCATGATAAATATTTAACTACGAATTCACTTGTTGCGACCAACGACTGATGGCTTGTGAACTTTGGTAACTGTAATGTAGAAATTCATATTGCTGCTGCTGCTACTACAACTACTACTACCAGTGCTGCTGCTATTACTATTACTGCTACCACTACTAATATTAATACCACTACTGCTGCTGCTGTCCCTACTACTGTTACTACTACTACATGTACGTATGCAAGTATCTAAGGACTTAATATAGCGCCCTTTAAGCACCTCAAATCTCGCAATTCGATAGCCTTCAATTGATAACGATCTCGCCTCTACGTCGAAGGACTGCCTCAAGTTCTGGAACCCTCCCGTCAAACAAAACAGATCTTGATTCAACGTCGATAGATCCTTTACTTTTCGGCTTGATACACATGATGTGAAATTGGTATTCAAAAGAGATTCCAAGATTTCAAAAGCAGCGCAAAGTAACGTGGCGTGGCAAGATTTCTGTCTTCGTTTACTGAAGACAGTATTGTCAAGAGCGATACGACGACGGTCACGGTGAGTATACGGGGTAACCACAGCCCTGGCGGACCCAAGAGCTGACAAACGATGGATTCGAGATTTGCCAATACTAATGCAGCCCAATGTCTTCTCAACTCAAGCTTGAGATCTATTTGTATCGTCTGCTTTTGCTGTCTCACCCATGCCTACGATTCCTAGCTCAGTCGATGGACACGTCGTAATCGTATTCTCAAGATTTCTACAGCGCCCAACCAAAGCTAAGTCGCGGGAACTAGCTTATTCACAGGCGCTTAGTCAAAACAAAATCGATAGGCAAAATGGTTCGGTTCAGGAGTCAGGCAGTCACACAGTCGGACGGCTACGGTGGATGGCGTTTGAAATTGAATCGAGAAGAAAGATAAGGGGAAGAGGAAGAATTAGGATAAGAAGAGATAAGAAGACTCTGGACACATGGCGTGTTAACAAATGCATTAGGCCTACTTACTTACTTACTTATTTACTTACTTACTTACTTTCACGTCCATGCAAACGAAGTTAGTAATTATATATAAATATTAACTCGTTAATTATTCGGAAAAAAATGTACAAAGAAGTCATTATATTCAAAAGTTCCTTTGCAATGTTACACCTAATATCAGTCAAAAAGTGATGTATACGTGCTCTTGAATTCTGAGAGGCGACAGGCCTATAGGTCTATTGTTCGGATATATCTTTTATCTCAAACAGCTGCATTCAATTCAACTGTTTCTGTTCACATGTTCTTAAACGGTCCTTCTCTTCATTCGCGCTTTTCTTCTGCTTGCTAAATCTTCCCCTTGTTCCTTTCCTTTCCTGTTTCAACCCTCCCTCCCTCCCTCCCTCCCTCCCTCCCTCCTTCTCTCTCTCTCTCTCTCTCTCTCTCTCTCTCCTCCATAGGACGAGGACAAGTTACATAAGACAATCAACGAATTGGTTTACGGGGTTTTACGCCACGCCAGGGACCCACAAACCCCAGGGTCTTACGGGATTTTAAGCCACGCCAGAGGACCCTGGAGTCTTACAAGTACAGCTAACAAACATACAAACATCAAGTTACATAAGACAATCAACGAATTGGTTTACGGGGTTTTACGCCACGCCAGGGACCCACAAACCCCAGGGTCTTACGGGATTTTAAGCCACGCCAGAGGACCCTGGAGTCTTACAAGTACAACTAACAAACATACAAACATCAAGTTACATAAGACAATCAACGAATTGGTTTACGGGGTTTTACGCCACGCCAGGGACCCACAAACCCCAGGGTCTTACGGGATTTTAAGCCACGCCAGAGGTACCCTGGAGTCTTACAATTACAACTAACAAACATACAAACAGAAACCAGACAGAAGACAGACAGACAAACAGACAGACAGACAAGGAAGAGAGAGAGAGCTCGAAGGACCGTTGTAGCATATACCGCATATTTGATTTGCACCTCGCCTCAAGTAGAATTCGCCACCAGAGCGCGTACCTGAAATAAAACATTCGAAAAAAATTAATTCAATTATCATAATCGTGAATTAGGCTCACATAATGGGCCTAGTATTTAGTCCCCCAGGCTATTATTAGAGATTAGCATAGCCTGTGTTGAGCGTCTTCCTACCCACATCCCCTCTCCTTCCTTCCTCTCCACTTCCCAATCTTCCCTCTCTTTTCTCTGCCTCTCCTTCTCTTGCCCCTCCCTCTCATTATTCGCCAAGTCCCAGAGTTTCTTTAATTAAACATTCAACCGGCGAAGCTGCTATTAGTATCAATTTATTCGCCAGGCGGCGCCACCGTTGTTTCCCTTTCACTATATTAGCCCACAATTAAAATTATGTGTATGACAAAATCCTTTAAGTCTACATGCTTAGGCTATATTACAAGCTTGGGTTACATTTCACAGTAATGGCCTGACAATAAAGAACTTAATTAACTCGGCCACTGGCATAACAGACATTCAATATAACCTATTCTAATAATTTCTATGGCACCATCATCTCAATCGATGGCGGATCAAAGACTTCTGAAATCTAGTAGGTCTCCGGTTCAGAGACGAGGGAGGGAAGGAGGGAAGCAGAGGAGGCAGGCAGGCAAGCAGAGGCAGAACAGGAGGGAGGGAAAGAGGGAGGGAAGGAGGGAAGGAGAGAGTGGGTTACCTTAGAGAGGTAGGCAGGCAGGCAGAGGCAGGGCAGGAGGGAGGAAAAGAGGGATGGAATGAGGGAAGAAGAGAGAGTGGGTTACCTTATTCTACCTTATCTTAACTTAAGCTAATGTACCTTACCTTACATATTAGCTTACCTTACTCCGAACATACTTTACCTTAACTTAGGCTACACTGACTTATCTTGCTTTACTTTACCCAATCTTTTCATATTCCCTTCCCAACCTTACCTCAGCTTATCTTTTTTACTTTACCTACCTTGCCTTGCCTTGCCTTACCATATCTTGCCTTGCCTTACCTTATCTTGCCTTGCCTATACCTTGCCTTGCCTTACCTTATCTTGGCTTGCCTTGCCTTACCTTGGCTTGCCTTGCCTTACCTTGCCTTACCTTACCTTGCCTTGCCTTACTTTCTTAGGCTAACTTATCCCACTTTACCTCACACTAGGTTACCATACCTTACCTTGTCATTCATTCATTGCACTGAATTCTGTGGTGTTTACCTTAAAATTACACGTTTCCTGAGACAGTTCGGACGCACTGTCGCACCACCCGGATGAACACTTCTGCTGCTCGCTGTTGGCGATTCACTGTGACTGGAAGTGCTGTGGTTTTCCAGGTGGTGACTTCTTCTTCACAGTGGCCCACCCCATGCAACCCCGTGGCTTGGATTTTCATGGATGTTTTGATGCGAAGTGTCCTTTGACATGGCTGCAAGTGGCTTTTGACGATGCACAAGTGAATTTTCGACTTTATTGTTGACTCGAGGTGAATCTTGCGTCGATATCCTGGCAGCGATACCAGACACTCTACAGAGAATGGAACAAACGTAAGGTCTCACATAACTTAAGGTAAGTTAGAAAAGGAGAAATACGGTATCTGAGAGTGTATGTACTCTAAGTTTGTTTGTTGTTGTTGGTGGCAACAAAAATGATTGATTGAATGAAATAGAAAAGACAAAGTTGAAGAACAACAGTTGCTTAAGCTAAGCCAGGGAAGCAATCAAGGGCATGAAGAATTTGTGACTTCATTTTGTAGCCTCTTAATTTTATTATCTTACCTCACCTTAGCTTTGCTTAACTTATGTTAACTCGTGCATCACCTTGACTTTCTGTAACTTACCTTGACTTCATTGCCTAATCTCACCATAACCTCATTACCTTATCTTGCTCGTCAAATCTTGCCTTACTGCATCTTATCTTGCCCTCATCTCGTGACCTTACCTTACCTTACCTAAGTGCTGAAGTTTAAAGGTTATTAGCACATTTCTTAGGCTACTTTTCGGCACAAGCATGAATCAATATACCAGATCCTGAATTCCTCGAAACTCAATCAACCTACCTTTCATTCTGTTTCTGTTATCAATTCTCCAAACTTCTCTGTTGATGTAGTCATTTATTTCTCCAACAAATGTTAGTTTGAAGCTAGGTTGTAGAAGTTTAACAACAGTCACTATTGACAGCTTTCCAGCATTCAAAAGATTTCCAGCTTTCCAGATTTCAAATGATTTCCAGCATTCCAGCTTTCAAATGATTTCCAGCTTTCAAATAATTTCCAGCTTTCAAATGATCTTCACCTTGATGGCTCTTTTGATGGCCTTGATGGCTCTTTTGATGGCTTTGATGGCTCATTTGATGGCCTTGATGGCTCTTTTGATGGCCTTGATGGCTCTTTTGATGGCCTTGATGGCTCTTTTGATGGCCTTGATGGCTCTTTTGATGGCCTTGATGGCTCTTTTGATGGCCTTGATGGCTCTTTTGATGGCCTTGATGGCTCTTTTGATGGCCTTGATGGCTCTTTTGATGGCCTTGATGGCTCTTTTGATGGCCTTGATGGCTCTTTTGATGGCCTTGATGGCTCTTTTGATGGCCTTTGAGAGAGCTCTTTCGATGTTATACAGAAAAATAAAATATTAAATATTGCCAAACACCTTTCAAAACAATTAATACTAGGCTTTGGCTCTCTCATTAGATTAAAACAGTAACCACTGCCAAATACCATTCGAAACATTTAGTACCAGGCTTTGGCTCTCTCATTAGATTAAAACAGTAACCACTGCCAAATACCATTCGAAACATTTAGTACCAGGCTTTGGCTCTCTCATTAGATTAAAACAGTAACCACTGCCAAATACCATTCGAAACATTTAGTACTAGGCTTTGGCTCTCTCATTAGATTAAAACAGTAACCACTGCCAAATACCATTCGAAACAATTAATACTAGGCTTTGGCTCTCTCATCAAATTAAAACAGTAACCACTGCCAAATACCATTCAAAACAATTAGTACCAGGCTTTGGCTCTCTCATTAGATTAAAACAGTAACCACTGCCAAATACCATTCGAAACAATTAGTACTAGGCTTTGGCTCTCTCATCAAATTAAAACAGTAACCATTGCCAAATACCATTCAAAACAATTAGTACCAGGCTTTGGCTCTCTCATTAGATTAAAACAGTAACCACTGCCAAATACCATTCGAAACATTTAGTACCAGGCTTTGGCTCTCTCATTAGATTAAAACAGTAACCACTGCCAAATACCATTCGAAACATTTAGTACCAGGCTTTGGCTCTCTCATTAGATTAAAACAGTAACCACTGCCAAATACCATTCGAAACATTTAGTACTAGGCTTTGGCTCTCTCATTAGATTAAAACAGTAACCACTGCCAAATACCATTCGAAACAATTAATACTAGGCTTTGGCTCTCTCATCAAATTAAAACAGTAACCACTGCCAAATACCATTCAAAACAATTAGTACCAGGCTTTGGCTCTCTCATTAGATTAAAACAGTAACCACTGCCAAATACCATTCGAAACAATTAGTACTAGGCTTTGGCTCTCTCATCAAATTAAAACAGTAACCACTGCCAAATACCATTCAAAACAATTAGTACCAGGCTTTGGCTCTCTCATCAAATTAAAACAGTAACCATTGCCAAATACCATTCAAACCAATAAGTACCAGGCTTTGGCTCTCTCATTAGGTTAAAACAGTAACCACTGCCAAATACCATTCGAAACAATTAGTACCAGGCTTTGGCTCTCTCATTAGATTAAAACAGTAACCACTGCCAAATACCATTCGAAACAATTAGTACCAGGCTTTGGCTCTCTCATTAAATTAAAACAGTAACCACTGCCAAATACCATTCAAAACAATTAGTACCAGGCTTTGGCTCTCTCATTAGATTAAAACAGTAACCACTGCCAAATACCATTCGAAACATTTAGTACCAGGCTTTGGCTCTCTCATCAAAATAAAACAGTAACCACTGCCAAATACCATTCGAAACATTTAGTATCAGGCTTTGGCTCTCTCATTAGATTAAAACAGTAACCACTGCCAAATACCATTCGAAACAATTAATACTAGGCTTTGGCTCTCTCATTAAATTAAAACAGTAACCACTGCCAAATACCATTCGAAACATTTAGTACCAGGCTTTGGCTCTCTCATTAGATTAAAACAGTAACCACTGCCAAATACCATTCGAAACAATTAGTACCAGGCTTTGGCTCTCTCGTTAAATTAAAACAGTAACCACTGCCAAATACCATTCGAAACAATTAGTACCAGGCTTTGGCTCTCTCATTAGATTAAAACAGTAACCACTGCCAAATACCATTCGAAACATTTAGTACCAGGCTTTGGCTCTCTCATTAGATTAAAACAGTAACCACTGCCAAATACCATTTGAAACAATTAATACTAGGCTTTGGCTCTCTCATCAAATTAAAACAGTAACCATTGCCAAATACCATTCGAAACATTTAGTACCAGGCTTTGGCTCTCTCATTAGATTAAAACAGTAACCACTGCCAAATACCATTCGAAACATTTAGTACCAGGCTTTGGCTCTCTCATTAGATTAAAACAGTAACCACTGCCAAATACCATTCGAAACATTTAGTACCAGGCTTTGGCTCTCTCATTAGATTAAAACAGTAACCACTGCCAAATACCATTCGAAACATTTAGTACTAGGCTTTGGCTCTCTCATCAAATTAAAACAGTAACCACTGCCAAATACCATTCGAAACAATTAATACTAGGCTTTGGCTCTCTCATCAAATTAAAATAGTAACCACTGCCAAATACCATTCAAAACAATTAGTACCAGGCTTTGGCTCTCTCATTAGATTAAAACAGTAACCACTGCCAAATACCATTCGAAACAATTAGTACTAGGCTTTGGCTCTCTCATCAAATTAAAACAGTAACCACTGCCAAATACCATTCGAAACATTTAGTACCAGGCTTTGGCTCTCTCATTAGATTAAAACAGTAACCACTGCCAAATACCATTCGAAACAATTAGTACCAGGCTTTGGCTCTCTCGTTAAATTAAAACAGTAACCACTGCCAAATACCATTCGAAACAATTAGTACCAGGCTTTGGCTCTCTCATTAGATTAAAACAGTAACCACTGCCAAATACCATTCGAAACATTTAGTACCAGGCTTTGGCTCTCTCATTAGATTAAAACAGTAACCACTGCCAAATACCATTTGAAACAATTAATACTAGGCTTTGGCTCTCTCATCAAATTAAAACAGTAACCATTGCCAAATACCATTCGAAACATTTAGTACCAGGCTTTGGCTCTCTCATTAGATTAAAACAGTAACCACTGCCAAATACCATTCGAAACATTTAGTACCAGGCTTTGGCTCTCTCATCAAATTAAAACAGTAACCACTGCCAAATACCATTCGAAACATTTAGTACCAGGCTTTGGCTCTCTCATTAGATTAAAACAGTAACCACTGCCAAATACCATTCGAAACATTTAGTACTAGGCTTTGGCTCTCTCATCAAATTAAAACAGTAACCACTGCCAAATACCATTCGAAACAATTAGTACCAGGCTTTGGCTCTCTCATCAAAATAAAACAGTAACCACTGCCAAATACCATTCGAAACAATTAGTACTAGGCTTTGGCTCTCTCATCAAATTAAAACAGTAACCACTGCCAAATACCATTCGAAACATTTAGTACCAGGCTTTGGCTCTCTCATCAAAATAAAACAGTAACCATTGCCAAATACCATTCAAACCAATAAGTACCAGGCTTTGGCTCTCTCATTAGGTTAAAACAGTAACCACTGCCAAATACCATTCGAAACAATTAGTACCAGGCTTTGGCTCTCTCATCAAATTAAAACAGTAACCACTGCCAAATACCATTCAAAACAATTAGTACCAGGCTTTGGCTCTCTCATCAAATTAAAACAGTAACCATTGCCAAATACCATTCGAAACATTTAGTACCAGGCTTTGGCTCTCTCATCAAAATAAAACAGTAACCATTGCCAAATACCATTCAAACCAATAAGTACCAGGCTTTGGCTCTCTCATTAGGTTAAAACAGTAACCACTGCCAAATACCATTCGAAACAATTAGTACCAGGCTTTGGCTCTCTCATTAGATTAAAACAGTAACCACTGCCAAATACCATTCGAAACAATTAGTACCAGGCTTTGGCTCTCTCATCAAATTAAAACAGTAACCATTGCCAAATACCATTCGAAACAATTAGTACCAGGCTTTGGCTCTCTCATTAGATTAAAACAGTAACCACTGCCAAATACCATTCGAAACAATTAGTACCAGGCTTTGGCTCTCTCATCAAATTAAAACAGTAACCACTGCCAAATACCATTCGAAACATTTAGTACCAGGCTTTGGCTCTCTCGTTAAATTAAAACAGTAACCACTGCCAAATACCATTCAAACCAATTAGTACCAGGCTTTGGCTCTCTCATTAGATTAAAACAGTAACCACTGCCAAATACCATTCGAAACAATTAATACTAGGCTTTGGCTCTCTCATCAAATTAAAACAGTAACCACCGCCAAATACCATTCGAAACATTTAGTACCAGGCTTTGGCTCTCTCATTAGATTAAAACAGTAACCACTGCCAAATACCATTTGAAACAATTAATACTAGGCTTTGGCTCTCTCATCAAATTAAAACAGTAACCATTGCCAAATACCATTCGAAACATTTAGTACCAGGCTTTGGCTCTCTCATTAGATTAAAACAGTAACCACTGCCAAATACCATTCGAAACATTTAGTACCAGGCTTTGGCTCTCTCATCAAATTAAAACAGTAACCACTGCCAAATACCATTCGAAACATTTAGTACCAGGCTTTGGCTCTCTCATTAGATTAAAACAGTAACCACTGCCAAATACCATTCGAAACATTTAGTACTAGGCTTTGGCTCTCTCATCAAATTAAAACAGTAACCACTGCCAAATACCATTCGAAACAATTAGTACCAGGCTTTGGCTCTCTCATCAAAATAAAACAGTAACCACTGCCAAATACCATTCGAAACAATTAGTACTAGGCTTTGGCTCTCTCATCAAATTAAAACAGTAACCACTGCCAAATACCATTCGAAACATTTAGTACCAGGCTTTGGCTCTCTCATTAGATTAAAACAGTAACCACTGCCAAATACCATTTGAAACAATTAATACTAGGCTTTGGCTCTCTCATCAAATTAAAACAGTAACCATTGCCAAATACCATTCGAAACATTTAGTACCAGGCTTTGGCTCTCTCATTAGATTAAAACAGTAACCACTGCCAAATACCATTCGAAACATTTAGTACCAGGCTTTGGCTCTCTCATCTAATTAAAACAGTAACCACTGCCAAATACCATTCGAAACATTTAGTACCAGGCTTTGGCTCTCTCATTAGATTAAAACAGTAACCACTGCCAAATACCATTCGAAACATTTAGTACTAGGCTTTGGCTCTCTCATCAAATTAAAACAGTAACCACTGCCAAATACCATTCGAAACAATTAATACTAGGCTTTGGCTCTCTCATCAAATTAAAATAGTAACCATTGCCAAATACCATTCAAACCAATAAGTACCAGGCTTTGGCTCTCTCATTAGGTTAAAACAGTAACCACTGCCAAATACCATTCGAAACAATTAGTACCAGGCTTTGGCTCTCTCATCAAATTAAAACAGTAACCACTGCCAAATACCATTCAAAACAATTAGTACCAGGCTTTGGCTCTCTCATCAAATTAAAACAGTAACCATTGCCAAATACCATTCGAAACATTTAGTACCAGGCTTTGGCTCTCTCATCAAAATAAAACAGTAACCATTGCCAAATACCATTCAAACCAATAAGTACCAGGCTTTGGCTCTCTCATTAGGTTAAAACAGTAACCACTGCCAAATACCATTCGAAACAATTAGTACCAGGCTTTGGCTCTCTCATTAGATTAAAACAGTAACCACTGCCAAATACCATTCGAAACAATTAGTACCAGGCT
The DNA here is from genome assembly GCA_964023275.1 of Norana najaformis. Taxonomy (NCBI): domain Eukaryota; kingdom Metazoa; phylum Annelida; class Clitellata; order Crassiclitellata; family Hormogastridae; genus Norana; species Norana najaformis. The sequence continues at coordinate 13,404,121 of OZ029924.1, read as the reverse complement.
TTGGCTCTCTCATCAAATTAAAACAGTAACCATTGCCAAATACCATTCGAAACAATTAGTACCAGGCTTTGGCTCTCTCATTAGATTAAAACAGTAACCACTGCCAAATACCATTCGAAACAATTAGTACCAGGCTTTGGCTCTCTCATCAAATTAAAACAGTAACCACTGCCAAATACCATTCGAAACATTTAGTACCAGGCTTTGGCTCTCTCGTTAAATTAAAACAGTAACCACTGCCAAATACCATTCAAACCAATTAGTACCAGGCTTTGGCTCTCTCATTAGATTAAAACAGTAACCACTGCCAAATACCATTCGAAACAATTAATACTAGGCTTTGGCTCTCTCATCAAATTAAAACAGTAACCACCGCCAAATACCATTCGAAACATTTAGTACCAGGCTTTGGCTCTCTCATTAGATTAAAACAGTAACCACTGCCAAATACCATTCGAAACAATTAGTACCAGGCTTTGGCTCTCTCGTTAAATTAAAACAGTAACCACTGCCAAATACCATTCGAAACAATTAGTACCAGGCTTTGGCTCTCTCATTAGATTAAAACAGTAACCACTGCCAAATACCATTCGAAACAATTAGTACCAGGCTTTGGCTCTCTCATTAAATTAAAACAGTAACCACTGCCAAATACCATTCAAAACAATTAGTACCAGGCTTTGGCTCTCTCATTAGATTAAAACAGTAACCACTGCCAAATACCATTCGAAACATTTAGTACCAGGCTTTGGCTCTCTCATCAAATTAAAACAGTAACCACTGCCAAGTACCATTCGAAACATTTAGTATCAGGCTTTGGCTCTCTCATTAGATTAAAACAGTAACCACTGCCAAATACCATTCGAAACAATTAGTACTAGGCTTTGGCTCTCTCATTAAATTAAAACAGTAACCACTGCCAAATACCATTCGAAACATTTAGTACCAGGCTTTGGCTCTCTCATTAGATTAAAACAGTAACCACTGCCAAATACCATTCGAAACAATTAGTACCAGGCTTTGGCTCTCTCGTTAAATTAAAACAGTAACCACTGCCAAATACCATTCGAAACAATTAGTACCAGGCTTTGGCTCTCTCATTAGATTAAAACAGTAACCACTGCCAAATACCATTCGAAACATTTAGTACCAGGCTTTGGCTCTCTCATTAGATTAAAACAGTAACCACTGCCAAATACCATTTGAAACAATTAATACTAGGCTTTGGCTCTCTCATCAAATTAAAACAGTAACCATTGCCAAATACCATTCGAAACATTTAGTACCAGGCTTTGGCTCTCTCATTAGATTAAAACAGTAACCACTGCCAAATACCATTCGAAACATTTAGTACCAGGCTTTGGCTCTCTCATCTAATTAAAACAGTAACCACTGCCAAATACCATTCGAAACATTTAGTACCAGGCTTTGGCTCTCTCATTAGATTAAAACAGTAACCACTGCCAAATACCATTCGAAACATTTAGTACTAGGCTTTGGCTCTCTCATCAAATTAAAACAGTAACCACTGCCAAATACCATTCGAAACAATTAATACTAGGCTTTGGCTCTCTCATCAAATTAAAATAGTAACCACTGCCAAATACCATTCAAAACAATTAGTACCAGGCTTTGGCTCTCTCATTAGATTAAAACAGTAACCACTGCCAAATACCATTCGAAACAATTAGTACCAGGCTTTGGCTCTCTCATCAAATTAAAACAGTAACCATTGCCAAATACCATTCGAAACAATTAGTACCAGGCTTTGGCTCTCTCATCAAATTAAAACAGTAACCACTGCCAAATACCATTCGAAACAATTAGTACCAGGCTTTGGCTCTCTCATCAAATTAAAACAGTAACCACTGCCAAATACCATTCAAAACAATTAGTACCAGGCTTTGGCTCTCTCATTAGATTAAAACAGTAACCACTGCCAAATACCATTCGAAACAATTAATACTAGGCTTTGGCTCTCTCGTTAAATTAAAACAGTAACCACTGCCAAATACCATTCGAAACAATTAGTACCAGGCTTTGGCTCTCTCATTAGATTAAAACAGTAACCACTGCCAAATACCATTCGAAACAATTAGTACCAGGCTTTGGCTCTCTCATTAAATTAAAACAGTAACCACTGCCAAATACCATTCGAAACATTTAGTACTAGGCTTTGGCTCTCTCATCAAATTAAAACAGTAACCATTGCCAAATACCATTCGAAACAATTAGTACCAGGCTTTGGCTCTCTCATCAAATTAAAACAGTAACCACTGCCAAATACCATTCGAAACAATTAGTACCAGGCTTTGGCTCTCTCATCAAATTAAAACAGTAACCACTGCCAAATACCATTCGAAACATTTAGTACCAGGCTTTGGCTCTCTCATTAGATTAAAACAGTAACCACTGCCAAATACCATTCGAAACAATTAGTACTAGGCTTTGGCTCTCCCTAAACATGTATAGAAATTAATAAAACAAGTTGCCAAATACCTTTTAAAACGACTAATACTAGGTCTGTGGTGTTGTCGGAACTTGGAGAACAACAATGAACTCTGAGTCTCTCTCTCAGAAAATCTCTCAGAAAATCTCTCTCAGTAAATCTCTGTCAATCTCAGTGACACCAAAACAGATGGACGAAGTCATTTGGAGAAACGCAGCTTCCTCATCACCCATCGGAACGGCCTCATGAAAGTGCTCGTTTCATCGTCATCTGACCTTTGAGGAATGAGGCTGTAGGTCTGGATGTCTTCCATAAGCCACAGGAGTGACGGATCGACGATCTTGGCAAATCCTTCAACTGCATCCATGTCCGGATATCCTTCTGAATCGAGGGGAAGACGACTAACCTCTACCCGGCGAGGAGGGACGTTTCTCGCAGACTCACGGGACAGGTTCTCTGGCGGGCAAACCTCTTCTCGGCGAGGAGGGACGTTTCTCGCAGACTCACGGGGCAGGTTCTCTGGCGGGCAAACGTGGGCAGTGCTTCCGTTCTCCACTTCTGCGGACTCAGACGCCGATGCGCAGTTATCCGCGTCTGAGGAGTCGTCTTCCTCTGGTGCTGCGACGAAAGAGCACGGGCTAGCTGCTCCGCTGTCATCTGTGCCAGCTTCGCTCGATTCACCTCCTCCCGTAACGTAGCTGCAGTCATCGTCAGTGGCAACATCGCACGAATCACCATCAGCAGTTGTGTAGCTGCAGTTTTCATCCTCAGCAACATCGCAGGAATCAGGGCTGTGGTCTTCATGTGTGGACACTTCGCAGGAATCTGCGGCAACTGTGGCAAAGTCGTAGGACTTGGTACCTGCGGCAACTGTGCTGCTGTCATCGTGTGGTGATATGTCGCACGGATCGGCATTTGTGAAGTCATCATGTGATGATATGTCGCACGGATCGGCATTTGTGAAGTCATCATGTGGTGATATGTCGGTGGAATCGGCATTTGTGAAGTCATCATGTGGTGATATGTCGCACGGATCGGCATTTTTGAAGTCATCATGTGGAGAAACATCGCAGGAGTGTGGCCTGTCATCTGTGTCATCATCGCTGGATGTGCCAGCAGCAGCAACAGCAGCAGCAGTCGAAACTGCAACCACAGCTGTCGGGCTGCTAACATCATCAACGTCCTCAACAGAATCTGACCGTTCTACCTCGATTTGCGCGTCGCAGGATTTGGCATCTGCGCCAACTGTGGAAACCTCTGCAGCTTCTGGGCTGCTCCAGTCATCATGTGGAGAAACATCGCAGGAGTGTGGCCTGTCATCTGTGTCATCATCGCTGGATGTGCCAGCAGCAGCAACAGCAGCAGCAGTCGAAACTGCAACAAAAGCTGTCGGGCTATTAACATCGTCAACGTCCTCAACAGAATCTGACTGTCCTTCTTCGACTTGGGCGTCGCAGGAAAGGGCATCTGCGCCAAATGTGGAAACCTCTGCAGCTTCTGGGCTGCTCCAGTCATCATGTGGAGAAACATCGCAGGAATGTGGCCTGTCATCTGTGTCATCATCGCTGCATCTGTCAGCAGCAGCAGAAACAGCAGCAGCAGTCGAAACTGCAACAAAAGCTGTTAGGCTGCTAACATCGTCAACGTCCTCAACAGAATCTGACCGTCCTTCCTCGACTTGCGCGTCGCAGGAAAGGGCATCTGAAACGTCGGCATATGTGGCAACATCGCAGGAGTGTGGCCTGTCATCTGTGTCATCATCGCTGCATCTGCCATCAGCAACAGCAGCAGCAGTCGAAACTGCAACAACAGCTGTCAGGCTGCTAACATCGTCAACGTCCTCAACAGAATCAGGCCAGCCTACCTCGACTCGCGCAGAGACGCTGTCTCCTCGTCGGTAGTCCGCAGGAACGACGATGATTTCCTCCAGATCATCACAGCGGTCTTGCTCGATTGGCAGAGAGCAGCTGACTTCTCTTCGGAAGTCCGGTGGCACGAGGAAAACTTCCTGAAAAACGCCTGACCGCCATGTATCTAGCAGAGAGCAGCTGTCTCCTCTTCGGAGGTTCGGTGGCACTAGGACAACTTCCTGAAGAACGTCCGACCGGCGTGCCTCGACTGGTAGATGGCGGCAGTCTTCTCTTCGGTTCTTCTCTGGCATTACGACGATTTCGGCTAACTCGAAGTCCTTTTCTTCGATCGGAACCACGCAACGACAAAAGAATCGCCGGAAAAGACGACGGAGCATTGCAAGTGTGATAAATCCAACAGATAAATCCAAAAATCGCAGAGAAGATCGTTCGAAATTCGCAAATCGCAGATAAAAATCTCTAACGCCGTACTCAAAACGCTCTTCCAAATCTCGAATCAATCGCAAGAGACAATGACAGTGACGTCAGATACTTAAACATTTATGAGTTAATGAAATGACGTCATTATATGAGCGCTCTCTTCAGCGAAATAATTTGCTCATTTTGATAATTTTAATACTCTAATAGTTCAGTGGCAATAATATTAACAACTGAAATAATAATAATAATAATAATAATAATAATAATAATAATAATAATAATAATAATAATAATAATAATAATAATAAATGCTCTATTGAACGATGGAGAACGCTGAATGATATGATTGGTATGCGAACCAATATCGAACTGCCACCGTTCAGCGCCGCAGTTTTGCTATTGCCGGTCCTGCTTCCTGGAATGACTTGCCTGCCGACCTTCGACGGAAGCTTCTGTCCCTCTCTTCCTCCCTCTTCCGTAAGCGCTTGAAGACCGTATTATTCCCCAGTTCTGGGATGGTCGGGAAGCGCCTCTGATGAGGCTATCTTGAAGAGGCGCATTACAAATTTAAGATTACGATTACGATAAATAATAATAACAATTGCTCTATTGAACGATAGAGAAAAATAATATGATAATAAAGATGATAAGAAAATAATAATAACTATAGCCTATCCCGTGCAGAGCATCCACTCTCTGGTTCTGAAATAGCCCTATGTTCCTTCTCGGGAAAAACACTTGGTGCTCCCCGTTGGCTACGGATCATGAAAGCAACTGCCAAAAACTGTTCCGATTCTGAAAACTTTACCCCAGCATATCTCTGTGGATGACCTGGTTTGGCCTATCCTATATGCTGTAGGCTTATATGCCGTACGAACTATGTGCTCTGGTTTAGCCTGAATCGGTTCAGCCCCAAGAGCATTCAAAGTTAATCTGAATTAAAAGAGAGTGAAGCACCAAAATACCGGTCTATAGGCTCGATGCCATGAATCACGACGCCGAGATTAGAAACCGCGACACGAGGCCCAATTTGGCCTTAGGCCAGGCCTCAGGGACTAAATCACTTCCTAAAATGGCGTAGCATTCGTTTAAACGGACAGCGGTCTTGTATCGTAATTTATTCTGGTTAAAGCCTCATCCTATAAATTCTCTGAAAATGACGATCATGTTTGAGGTTAGATTCAGGGTTTAAGGATTATATTCGTTCGAGAGAGCAATTTAACGTACACGTGGTTATTAAGTAATTGCACTATCTAAAATATTCCAAATGTGAGTCTATGTTTTACCTGCATGACGACGGAAATGACTCATATTCTTCAATTACTAAGTAAACAAAGCTCTCACGAGTAGAGCGATAAAGAATAATTCTAATTATATTTTGAACAGTTTTACTTTGGTTTAGCATGAAGTCTTCCTAAAGTAAGAATCAGACAGTAACGTTCAACTGATGTTTTGTTGGTTGCATAAAGAAAACGGTTTAAATGGTTTACACGCAATAAAAAATATATGCGGCGTCGAGTTCGTAAGTCAACAAGCGAGAAACCTTATGTGGACCCACAAAAACTCGTTATTACTTCTGGCATGTGTTTCGATAACTTTTATGTTAGTTTATAACTATAGAAATAAATTATGGATACACAGTGACATATTAATGCATTTCAAGGCGATTTCAAATATTAAATTTATGGTAATTTTGGAGAAATGGCCTATTGCGGTTACCATACTTTTAAACAATGTACCCACCCAGATTGTACCAACTTACACGATTTCTTTAATCTGTTGACGCCAATAAAAGAAAATATAGGGTGGTGATATTGTTTAAAAATAGGGTAACTGCAAACGGCCGTTTCTCGAGAATTATCAAATAGAAATGTATCCCTTCAATAGTTGTCTTTTAAATTGTAGTGTCAAAATCATGCAGCTGTTTAGGGTGCATGCGCAGTTGGCATTCTTTAATAACCTGACTGAACACCTGTGAATGAGCTGGTTCTTGTGACTTCTCTTTCTCTGGGCACTGTGGACATCTCAAGATTGTGATTTCGATTACAATTTCGACAATTTACAACCTTCTTCAGATGTACCTGTCTTTGCTATTGTTATGGATGAGTGAGTTTTAGTCAACTTTATGATTGTCCATCAAGCACACTGACTCAGTTTACCATTGTTGGGATATTGTATTGCTCTTGTATTAGCATTACTTGCAAGTCTTTTCATTCAGATGTCAGCTTATGTGTAGCTAACGGAATTCTAATCTAGACTAGTTCGTAGATCTGCATATTAGACTACCATGATCTGCCCAGGACCTAAATGGTGTAGTGCCCATTGAGATGAGTAACATTGGTGAAGAATGTCACCAAATAAAATTATTGAAAACTGAGCAGAAACCAGGTCATACATTGCTATAGAAGCACTGCTCCTTGTCCTTCTTCCAGGACAAGAAGTGGTGTTACTGGGAAGCATGATCGCCTGTCACTCGAAGGATAGCTCTGGAATGACATGTCAACTCATCTAGGCTGTTCGGGCAAGTCGTAGAATCCATCTTTTGCAGCTGAGGATTAACTGCATTATATAACTAAGAAATCTTTGATGTCTGCAGAGTCACAGAGGGATCAGCTCCACCCACATATACACAAACTTATTGTCACCTGGATCAGTTAAAAATGGTAAATGGCAAAGAACTGAAATCACTTATATGATCTTCTCCAAAAACATGCTCTCTTGACCCTATTCCAACCTTCCTCCTTCATAAATTCATAGATGAGCTGCCACCATTTTCTTGTGTGGCTCTGCATTTCATGACTGGCTGAAGGAATTCTGTCAGCAGGTGAAAAGCTATTGAGCCACTCTTGTGCTTACTGTGTATGGTCTACCTGGTTGAGATCATTACTACTCCGGCAACACGGGTACACCAGTACGCCAATGACATTCAGCTATACTCTGCTTGCTGCCCATCTGACGTGACTGCCTGTTTGTTGTCCACATATGCTGTTGTGGCAGACACGCAAGCGTGGACGTCTTCCAGTCAGCTCTGGTTGAATCTGATAAAGATGCAGTTCATCTGGCTGGGTACATGCCAGGTGCACTCAAAAATTGATGAGAAATTTATGAAGTGCTATTCCCTGTTTGGAACCAACAGTATGTCGTCTGTGACCAAAAGTATGTCGTCTATGACCTTGGCATGCTCTTGGACTGAGAGTTATCCTTGGCTGAGCATGTTGACTCTTTAAGCAGGTCTTGCTGGTATCAGCTGTGTCAGGTACAGATCATACAACACAGTCTGTTGTTCATCACTCCAGTGACTCTCATTCACTCGTTCATCCTGATGCTGCTTGATTACTGCAACTCAATCTTAGCAGGCCTGCCAAAGTTTCAGTTACGTCAGCTAAAGTCTGTCCTAAACTACACTGCCTGACTACTGGCCAAGCTATGGAAGTTCTCTTGTTTATCTGATTAGATTATATGAGACACTTCACTGGCTCCCAGTTGAGAAAAGAATTAAGTGCGAGATTTTCCTCCTGGCATGAACATCAGTGGTCAGCTTCATCTCAAGATACATCAGAGAGCCACATGTTCCAGTGTCAAGTCAGTGTAGGTTGTTGATCATTGCACTGTGCTGTCCGTGACATGTAGGTGCTGTGCTTTCTACTCAAGTCCATCGTGTCTTCTGTGGTGTTGGCCCTTCCTCTTGGAACAGTCTTCCACAAAACTGTCTTAAAACGTGCTTGTTTAGATCTGTTAGGTAGTCAAGTGTGCAGCGCTTTTGTGAGGCACTTAAGGCACTACGTTAATTTGGTATACACACATACAAGTAGTGGCAAAATTGTATTGTTACATCTTTGAGTTGATATAATGCTTAAGACTTAGGCATTAATTGCCTTGGACTGAAGTCACATGCAGCATGTTTTACACTGCATCTGCTGAGAAACTAATTTAGGCATGCTGTGCGGACGTTTGATTGCACTGGATTACTTTGTCACCTTGGAAGACATCAAGTGCAAGACTCCGTATTTATTTTGTTCAACAAAGCTGATAAAGTATAATAAAAATGAAACTCTTCATTCAATCCTGTTTAGGTGCCCATCAAATATAGGAAGTCTTATCTCGTTTCTAAAACCCGACAAACTATGTATCATGCATGTGACGAATTGGCTTGCACTAGTCAGGCATATTAATTGCAGGCATTTCTGTATGAATGTTATTAAAAGGTTAACAATATTCTGCTGATTCTGATAGAGATACAACCGTAGAGAGAGATATAAATAGATTCTCATTATTCACTGAGTTTATTTTATGTCAGTTTGATTGCAAATTTAAGTTATGAATTTTAATATTATTATGTTATTAAACATGTAAATGTGAACTTGATATGTTAACACTGTGAGACCTAGTAAGCTATTGGTTAGAGCGCTTGGCTTGTAAATTGGAAAGTACAGGTTTGAGCCTCCCATGAGACGGTTACTGTATAGGGGCCTTGAGTAATTCTTCACTCACAGTTGCTCAGCCCCATTGGTTGATGCTTAGTCATTAGATATTGGTGCTTTATAAATGCAGAACTAATAATGAACATTATTTTGCAACTAGCAGTTACCAAAGAAACAGTCAGTCAGTCAAGTGATTGAGCTCTTAATCTATCTTAGTCAATCAAACAATCAGTGATTATTGTTCAGTCTTGCAGTTATTCTTTATGGTTATCAAAATTACATGCATGTGTGTAATTCTCTGTATTCCACGGACACCAGTGAACGGGTCGTGTCGTGAAACATATGTAACTTTGATGGTCAATCCATCATTCAATTTCAGTTAATTATTTCTGCATTTTTAAGAGGTACTTAAAAGACGCTATAGTAAGTGTCTTGATACATACATACATACATGCATGCATATATGCATGCATACATACTTATACTCGTGGTGAACAAACCTCTTCGGTTGCTGGACTTAGATTTTGAAACTTTCTTCCTGTATCTGTTCGTTCTGCTCAGTCATTTGTGTCGTTTTGTTCTCTACTTAAGACTTAGCTTTATTGGATTGCTTTTTCAGAATAGGATGCCTGTCTGTCTTAGTGGATGTTAACCTGATTATGGCTTGGCTTTGGTGTGCCATTGGTTGATGCTTTTTGCATTAGACATCGGCACTGTAGAAGTTACTAATTAGAAACGCCTGAGCTGCTACATAAATAGTTGCATAATGGCAGAATCTCTGAGAACTGTTTTGATTTATCCTTTAATTAAAGTCATTGGGTTTGTTGCTGTGACGTATTTTATAGGTCTACATACAGAGCACAAGTGACTAATCCCGATGAAGCCATTTTGCTTGGTTGTATAAGGAGAGGATTAGCAGGGCTTTCATTGTTCATTTATGGACTTACGGTCTTCCTAAATTGACAGCCAATTTGTGTCTCAGCTGTTTGTGTGTTGTAAACTTTCCTTTGTTTATAAGTGGCTGCCTCGTGTTGCCCAGTATCCCTATCATTTGGCCAACTTTTATGTGTTAATTCTTTTCAGAAGTGGTATTTGGTGCAGTGGATAAGATAGGTTGCCAAAGTTTCTTTTAAAGGTTTTAGAAGTGAAGTTTGCTGTGCATACATAGTTGACATCAGATTTAGCAAATCTTGAATTTTGAATGAGTGCTCCAATGGTCAATTCCCATTAGAAAATTAATCTGCTCAACTTCGTGGAAGAATTGAGACTAAATTCCCCACGTAATGTTCTGATTGTGTGTACATTGTGTGCCAAAGTTCAAACTCTAAATAGGACAAGGTAACAAGAAGAGGTAATAATGTATATGCAAGGAATGCTCACAAAGAAAATTATGTGACGCTGCAGCTTTATTCTGCAGGGAACAAATTTTTAATTGATCAGTATCCAGATTGTGAGTTCTTACTGGTCCAGGATTTATTTCAATATCACCAGCCAAAAGAAGTAACAGAAGCAGATACAAAGTCGGCCCACGACATACAGTCGAAGGTATTTTACATGAATTTGCATTAAGCATGGGATGAAAAATATTGTAACTGGTATCGCTCAGCAGAATTGTATTTGTAAATACAACAATTTATATAGCATCGCTAGTAGCATGCTACTTCTAGGGTGCTTTACAAAGTCAAAAGTCAGCTCAAGAACTAAGAGTTATGAAGTAAATAGAATTTCAACTGATTTTTAAAGAGTTTGACACTTTTGGACTCCTGAACGGATGCCGGAAGGCTGTTCCAGGCACGCAGACCAGCGACCCGAAAGGCCCGATCAGAAACGCACATGACTGAAATGAAAAAGCAGCACCAGGAACCGGATAAACAAATGCGCCTCAGCCACGTTAAAAAACAGACCAGAATACAGTGATGCATGTGTGAATTCGACAGCAGACCTGTCTCTACCAGATTTGGCATGGAGTAGTAACAGGACAGTGTACAATATAAAAGTAAGGACCATAATGGGGCAGCCGTAATCAGAGCCACAGAAATTGAAACCACAAGGAAATACGAAAACATCAGTCAAGTAAAAAAACGTGTGACTTGATAAGAAAGGAGCAGTTCTTTAGTTCATGGATGACTCACAAACTCAGACAAATAAAGTACCAACCACCTTAGTTTGGAGCTAAAGCCATAAATTAAGAGATTGTAGTTGGGAAACCAGCCGACAACCCATACAGATCAGGAAGTCGGAAAACACAGGTGCCAACACCCACAAACACGAATGGAGCGTAACACAATACAAGCCAGAAATAAATAATTAGAACTTATCTCAGTAGTAGAGAATGACAAAAATTATCCAGAAAATTAAAAATCGCAGGCCAAAGCTGATTTCTTTGCTTTTATAAAGAGCATTTTATTTAAGAATACAGCCATGATTCAGTGGAGTCAAGCTCAACAGTGTTTCGTGATGCCACTTATTCAAAAAGATTTATTTGCAGAGCTTAGCCCATGATTTGCAACTGCCACTTTTAACGGAATTCATTAGATTCAGTTTAATCGTTTGAACAGAGCTGTGGACAACAGTAGGTAGGTCTGTGCGCTTGGAGTGGATCGGTGTAGGGGGAGAAAGGGGTGGTACAAGTGTGCGTGACGACAGTTTTAATGCTGTGTCGTTTATTCACATCCCTACAGTTACTACTGTCTGGCTGGAGGCACTGGTCCATAAACGAAGACATTTTCATTGCTTTGCATGTCATTTAAATTATATGTAGCTTGGCTCTTGGGAATCTTTAGCTGTCCATTTTCAGTTCCTGTTGGAGAAATGAAAGATTATTTGCCTTCGTTTCTAACTAGATGGTCATTTAAACAGAGAAATCAATGAGAGTTGAATTTTTATGTGCAGCGTAGCAGCATTGGTACACTGTATGTATGTATGTATGTATCTAATCTTTTATATAGCGCATTTTAAGAACCTCTCAAAAGCGCTGTGAACATGGCTGCCCAGTTAATTTAAACAAGTAAGTCTTGACTAACGAAGAGAATGTTTGGAAGCATACTCTTCCAAGGTTAATTTGACCACCACCATCATGTCTGTTTATTCTTCTTCCCAGTTATTTTTATTAGATAATATGTAATGAAGGCTGGTAAGACTAGGTAGGGCTTGTCTTACCTACTCTTTTCTCAGCTACCTTTATCGGTTTGACCGTCATCCAAGACATGGCAGAGGTACAGAGGCAGAAGGCAGGTGCAGATACTAGCAATAATTTTCTAGTAATAATATCACCTTAAACAATTCTAGTCCAATCTTTAGACAAGCTGCCCAAACAGATTGCCTGTTAGTTAGTCATCTGATTAATAGACTGATCAGAAGCAGATTCATCATGATCATAATTAGGATCATAATAATGAACCGTTGTGATTTTTCAGTGGTTGGGTCATCTGAGTGGAAGGGGCCTTCATCTGTAGATCTGTAGCTGTTTCTACCCAAGGCTTTATATGCATCTTTCATCAATGCTGGGCTGAAAGTATTTCTTAACCTCCATCTAGTATAGGTGCCTTATAAATTTATCGTATGAATGAATGAATTAATGATGATGTGTTTGAACTGACTTCCACTTTTTCTTGGGCCTTTCTCTTAACCTTGCATTGCACGATAAAATGACAATGTAAACATGAAATTCAAATCATTCTATAAATTCTGGCCACTTGTAAGCATTTTCAGCATTTACTGAATTCTTGACAGTGAGTCATGTTGTAACCAGCGTGGCACACTGTTTCCATCATAGTGGTATTTCAAAAATGTTTTCTTATTGCAAAATGCCTTTTTTCTAGTTGTTCCAGATTTATTACATTTTTTGTTTACAATATATGTCTGAGGTATTTCAGAGATGTCGGGTTGCACTTTAAGATATATCAAAGCATTTCTCCAAAGATTTTTTTGCTTAACTCATTAAATTCATTACTAGAATCTGCTCATTTATTTGAACTGCTGATGAATGTGTGGCCTTTCTTGATATTTCTTGCATTGCATTGTGTTTTGAAGGTTTGAGAACCTGAGAAAATGTTGTCGACTGATGAAAGAGGCAGTTACTAGGAGCCTTTGTCTCCTAAACATCAGAGAAAACAGCTCATCAGGTGAGTCAGGATTTGAACTGTTGGTCTTGGTATTTTGAGTTTGGTCTAGGGACCATGTTGCTTGAGTTTGAATTTGATGTTGATTTTGGAACCAACATTACATTCTGTTTGTGCTCTTTGGTTGTTCATACAAGACGTTTGGTTTTTGATGATTCATCTGCGGCTGTTCTCTGCTCTCTGAACAACTGTCATTTGCCTAGCGCTTTAGCAAATGATGCCAGATTATTACAATCGAATGATTTCTGAGGCTTTTCTAGGGCTCTGTTGAGTCATCTCAACCAAACAGTCAATCTCCAGTGAAGTAGTTCAGTATTTTATTGTTCTATATTGATATTGTAATATAATTTGAAAGGAACTTTATGTGTTATTACTAAGCCACCGATGCTGAGATGAAATTTCATAGAGGCCTATATGTTTTATGTTCACCAATCACCAATGCCTTCTTGATGGCATGGTAAAAGTGACAGACTATCAAGTGGTGACACACTATGTGGGATGAAGCTCTGTTTACCTGTGGCTGAAAGATACTTTGCATTGAGCAAATAAACCCTCTACCCCAAAGAGCCTATGCTTCTGTGAATCAATGTTGATACAGTCATGCAGTAAAGTGGGCAATTACCTTTGCCTGACTTACTTTTAGGCTGAAGGACCGTTTAGCTGAGTATACAGACCAATCCAACAACTGAGTAACATTTCCATATTTGTAAAAATGGTGCAGTTTAAGTTGAAATCATAGTCCTGCGATGCACTGGCCCCCATGTCCAGGACCTTGGGATTTGTCCATTGCCGGCTTAAGGACCTAAGAAAAGGAAATAAGCACCCCCCATGTCTCACTTGGGGATATGAAATACTTTACTTTTTTACTTAGTTTCCTTATCATGGCCTAGTGCACAGGAAGGGGTTGAATATTGACACCAACAGTGACCTGGATTGCAATCAGAGAAACAAGGTAGAGCTCCCTGTTACATGTGTTTGGAGGCCGCATCAGCTGTTGAGGCCTGCCTAAAGAAGAGGATAATAAACCTAACCCTGTCCATGATCTGGGGCAGTTGGTAAAATCTCGACCTACAGGAGGTTATAGTAAACAGTTGATAAGTCTTCGTCTAGAAGGAACGTGGTCCTGGACGACCAGTATGGTGTGGTTCCTAGTCCCGGAATGCTGCTGCTGCTGCTGCTGTCAGCTTCTTGTCTGTCTTTGCATGTGCTTTTTGGCTTCTGTGTGTTAATATGCCTGGCCAAGGTCGTGTTTGATAAAACTGTGTGACCTTAAAGCGTAGAGGTGTCAGAATAGTAGTAAAATGCAGTCCTGGTACCAAATCCATGCTGAGCAGGTACTTGACTACCCATCACTCTGTTATGGAACAACTACTTCAATGTCACACTTCCAACTTGTGTACTTCAAATAGGAACATTGATAAATATATTTGTCAGCAAAGGCAACAACCTCTAGAGCAGTCCCAGATAAACAGGATGGATACACTTTTAGAGATCTTTTATATTTTGATGGCCAGATTCAGGATTCTTCCATGGATCCTGTTACAAAGATCTTTTTGAACAAACAGCTTCAATCACAATACAAACTTCACATATCTTTGGAACTAAAATTGCCAGCAACGATATGTGCCACCACTGAGGTCCTGAATCCAGCTTATGTGGATCAGAATGTATTGTAGCACTGTGCTGGTACTGAGGTTCTTCTTTAACTCTAATTTTGATGACTTAATTTGGCAGAGCTTGAAACTGTGATCTATTAAAAATTCAGCGAATTTTTCATAAATTTATTGTAAATTGGTTTCCTGAATAGCTGATGTAGTTTCATTTTTTGCATGTAAGTGTAATTGATCCCGAATCACCAGAAGAAATTCCTTAGCATGTTCCGCGGCAAAGGACATCATCATCCAGTCCGAATCTATTGAATGTTCTGGCATGGAATGGTAATGTAATGTAATCAGATACTTTTACTGCACAAGATCACTGATACCAGCTCAGAGTTTTGCTATTTATTGGTGAAATATAATCCAGCTTATGAGGCCTTTAGGATGTGCTGTAAATATTTCAGTATGTGCTAATTAGGTAATTACATTTGATGACACAACAATAATTATATTTGATGACACAACAATGTATTGCTTGGTAGTGTCTTTCTCTTATGATGTCAGTACCATTGTTCGGTTTCATGCTTCATCATTGGGAATCTAATATGTGATGAAATTTCCCCAACTTATTATTGCTCATATTTTCCCTGTTGCACCTTGTCCAACTTGCATGAAACTCATACGTTGGAAACCCCTTGCTATAAAGAAAGAATCAAATTTCCCAGCAGATCCTGTTTAAACAGTTATCCGGTTCCATAGTTATGACAGATGGTTAGTAAGTAAGTAATGCATTTGTTAACACGCCATATGCCCATCGACTGAGCAAGAAATCGTGGCGTAGATTGGTCACAGTGGTCAGACAACGTAAGCAAGACGATACAAATAGATCTTAAGCTGCTTTACGAATGTGTCTAGCAAGATATTGTTGTGAGATGGTGACCTGTATGTGGCTCGGTGTTTCCATCTGTGGGGCAATATATAAAAAACTGACAGCTTCTCTGGTATTTTTACATATCTTCTGCAGATGGTTGAAGTGGCTGGAGTTCTTCTACAAAGTTCTTCAGTCAAAAAGAGCAAGACTTGTTTTTTCAGGCCTTCGTATGTTTTCTCTCTTTAAAATATTGCAAACTTTTTACACCCATGTCTGCTTAATCGTTTATAGACAGGTTGTATGGTAGCAAAGGACAGTACTTAACTATGTCTCTGTATAACTACTGTAACAGACAGTTAAGGTCTGATTGTAAGCCACAATCAAATGACTGCGTAGCCCCTCTCCAAATCAACCATCTTTGTCTTCCACAAAACCTAC
Source organism: Norana najaformis (assembly GCA_964023275.1). Taxonomy (NCBI): domain Eukaryota; kingdom Metazoa; phylum Annelida; class Clitellata; order Crassiclitellata; family Hormogastridae; genus Norana; species Norana najaformis. The sequence continues at coordinate 13,387,932 of OZ029924.1, read as the reverse complement.
ATCCTGTTACTAACTGTTATTTTGGCAGAGGGAAACCAGCCTGGTTGACATATGATAGCGGGTAGCCAGTCCTCTCCCTCACCACCCACTGACAGCTTAGGGTTGGTGCACTCGTTTTGCTTAATTGAAGTATCGTCTCTTGCGCAGTTATAATTAGTGCCAAAAAGCTGCAGTGGAGTTTTAAGGATCAGTTTCAAGTATTAAGTGACATGTCATCTGACGGTTGATCACAGGATTGAATTGAGTTTGTGATTTTCTATGGCCTCGTTGTGTCAGGTTGCCTGTGATTTTTGGTCAGGCGATGTTAGATTTCCTCTGGACCACAAGACCCTACAGTTAATCACTGTCCCAGGCCTAAATGAATGGCGCCAGTACATTCCGCTAATTACTTGGACACAGCCAACATTATCCTGATTGAGTGGCTAAAAACCATGATGCAGAAATAAGCTCTGTGACCAAAAGTAAACGGAATTTTATCAGATTTCGAAACCTAACTACTGTAGTTGTAGCTGTTTTAACTTGTAGCGTGAAATCTTACTCTTATCCACCATAGACTGCACTTCTATTTCAGTGGACAGATTTTCTCGATATTGACCTGACTCCAGCTTGATGTTGGTGTGCCATCAGTTGATGCTTTGTGCGTTAGGCACCGGCGTGATTGGAGATAATAATTAATAATTAATCATAATTAGCTGTAACTTAGACAGAACTACTGTTCCAGGGTTATGCATTAAGCACTTCTTGACAGAAAATGATCGAATCTATATTTCTTAGTTGTCTTCATTTGTTCATTAACTGCAAATTAACTGGACTAACATTTATTACGATGAGTTTTATTTGCATTTGCTTAGTCATGAAGTAATCGAAGTAGCCGCAAGGTGTATCTGTTTCACAGCAGACTTGGTAATTATTGCAACAGACTCTGTGGTCTAGAAATAGTAAACCATTTTCTCTACCGTTTAGAGGTGTCATGAATATTATTTTATTTATTTACTGATATATTGGTAATCAGCAGAATAAAAATATTTAAACTTCCAGTAAGGGTAGTTCATTAGAGGCAATGGTTGATTCCATTCCATCAGTTTAAGTGTCTGAAACCTGCTTGGTTTAGTATCATCTATTTCTCCTCCCTGCTTTCAGTTCTTCTTCTTTGTTGTTCTGGTGCACTGATAAGTTTAAGGCTTTTGGGATTAGCAGTTGTATTGAGGTGGAAATTTTATGTACAGGTGAATCCCAGAGTCTTGCCGAACTGATTCGGTCAGAACCAGTTACACAAAACGTTGTGTCCCTGCAGACAGAGAACATTTGATGGTCATTGGTCATGTGTCAGTCAGAAGACCTGCAGTTCATGTCTGCTTGCTTTACACCCTGACCCACAGCAACAGTAGTTTGTTCTGTAAGAGGCGCTATATAAGTTATCAAATACAATACAATACAACCGCTAACCAAGGAAATATAAGCAATTCATGGTTAAAACTGGACAAAGGGACCTCGGGACAAGAATGTGTTTAGAGAAAGAGCTTGGTTGGTGATTTGCCATGTTTGATCTAACGTCTTTTGTCAATAGTAGATGTGCCATGCATGCATTCAGACATGCCTGCTTAAGACAGTTGGGCCAATTGTAATCTTGTCCAGGACCCGTGTCTTCTGATTGGCTGACCTAATTGCTCTCATTGGGAGTGCGTGGGTGCTTTATATGTATGCTTGTGTGTGTGTGTGTGTGCTTGTGTATGTGTGTGTGCCTACGTATGTGTGTGTTTGTGTGTACTGTGGTCATGTTGAGACACGTTTTTTTGATGAAGATGTTGATAAGCCTCTGCTAAGTCATTAAGGTGTCTTTTTGTTAAACTCCATAAAACTTCATGTCTTAGCAGTTACAGTTGCGTGAGTCAATGTTGGCCAAGTGCCAAGAATTTTAATGCTCAGCCCTCAGAGGGGCTTATTGCCTGAGAGGGATAGCTACATGAATGGGGTTCAATGGTTACTTGAAGTAGGGTTTGCTACCTGGAACCCCAGATGGACTGACTACCTGTCTAAGTAGTAAATAAAGTGTAAATGTACGCGGCTTTATATCCCAACCGTAAGCGATCTTGCTCTTCTGCAATTAATTAATTAGGTGAGATCCATCACTATTGTTGTCCGTTTGAATGGGCGCCATTTATGGGCGCCATGTAGGGACAGTGCTAGCCTGAGATTAAAATCAGAAATACGGCCACGATATCCTCGCGCACAGAGATCAGCCTGTTTTGCTTAGATTAATTTATGTTTCTGCTCATCATTATAGATGTGCTTGACCTGAACTGCTCTACAGTTTTAGAGTAATTAAGTGTAGGCGACAGGGCTATGTTTAGAATTATTATGGACTTGACACTTCACTTAACTAAATTTAGATTCACATAAAAGTCTGACGTTTGGCTTTGCCTTTAGGGGCAGTTGGCTTTTCACTGTCCAGGCTAACTTTGATCGGTTTTGCATTGCCCTGAACTGCCTGTTAATGCTTTTGGGATTGCCTTTGGTTGTTTTCCTTTGTCATTGGGTGTTTCCTCTTTCGCAGAAAAGAGAAATTGGGAAAAAGAGAAATTGGGAAACAGAGAAATTGAGAGTTGTTTGAACGACAAATGCAAATTATAGATCCATTATCTGGACGACTGAATTGAAACAGTTGATGGGGGATCCGGGTGATCAGTACCAACTTCCAGGATGTCTGCTGAGGAAAGGGTTTTGAGACTCCAGTTGTTGTCATGTGAGGTATGCATGTGAGTTAATCTGCACCCAAGAGAGTCTGACTCTGATGACATCCATTTACATCAGACAGTCCAAATGTCCTCTGGCTTCCGGTCCAAATGTCCTCTGACTTCCGGTCCAAATGTCATCTGACTTCCGGTCCAAATGTCCTCTGGCTTCCGGTCCAACTGTCCTCTGACTTCCGGTCCAAATGTCATCTGACTTCCGGTCCAAATGTCCTCTGGCTTCCGGTCCAAATGTCCTCTGACTTCCGGTCCAAATGTCCTCTGGCTTCCGGTCCAAATGTCCTCTGACTTCCGGTCCAAATGTCATCTGACTTCCGGTCCAAATGTCCTCTGGCTTCCGGTCCAAATGTCCTCTGACTTCCGGTCCAAATGTCCTCTGACTTCGGCTGACCAAACAACATGTCGGCTGTCATTTGATCTGACATGACAGACTCTTGTGTCAGTTATAAAAGTACAGTTTATTCAGTCAGTACTTCTGAGTGGATATCTGGAGAGGGCTCCATATAAATGCTTTAATGCATGTTGGCATTGATGGATGTAAGAGGTCTGCAATTTCTTCAGTGTTGAGTTGTCAGTTTGACTGGGATTTGAACCTTATATCTAGCAGTTGTGTCCATTGCTTAACTATTTAGCACTTGAGTTGACCTGATAAACAGACCTGCTTCTTCACCATCCAACATAGCCAGACAGGAAAGAAACTGTTGGTCAGTGAGGTCATTCAGGGTATTTGTTGTTTTTACGTGCACCAGACTGACCAGCTTGTGTGCTAACACTTTTTACCTTTCTTTTGATGGATTCACGTGGCTGATGTCTCTGTCCGCCTCAGTCTTTCTGAGGGGAATATTTTCTGTTTACTGATTGGTGTTTGGTGATGAACTGTTTATTTGATGGATTGCTTGGGATTTTGAATTTTTGGCTTTTTGTACGGAACACTTCCAGGATTGTAAGAGGTTGTGCAGGTCTAGCAAGAGTACCGTAACTAATGTAGAGATAAATGGTGCCTTGATGTGATATGGTTTTACTATGACATTTATTTAGGGCTGCCCTGGATTGATTGACCTGTCATGTTAACTATTTATTACTACACATCTTAATGCATTTTCTTATTTATTATTTTCCCTGATGAAATGGCAAAAGTAGTTTTAATAAATTGGCCTTTCAGCTCTTCCTTCATCAGGGGTCGAATGAGCTTGTAAAGTCAAATCATGTAATGTGTTGAGAGATTTGTTACCTGTTATGTGTGTGCTTAAGCTGAAAGACCGTTTAACCATCGGGTACTTTGGCTTTTCAGGTACCTGACTGAAGAGCCTGTTGAAAATGAGTCTAAACCTGCTTATTGCCAGTGATTGTAGGTGTGACAATTAGGCCAGGTGAATACAGCAGGGTAGAGAATAGTTGATCTGCAACCTGTATTGCATCTCGGGATTAAGTCCTTCTTGAACTTTGCTTTGCACAATCTGTTCAGCTGGTAATCGATGGCAACTCTCTTCAGTTCAGTGCTTCAGTTCTTGGTGTTGAATCCTATGAACGGGGGGTGAGGTCAGACTAAGAGCAGTTGTTTACACTTAGTGAAAGAATGGACACTGATAGGAGGAGGTTCTTTCAAATTCTACTCCCTCCCTCCAGAAGGCCCTCTGGAAAAAACCACAGGGATTTGGCTGTGACCTATATTCGCCTATGCCTACAGGTGGGCGGAGCTATGACCTATTTTCGTCTATGCCTACAGGTGGGCGGAGCTGTGACCTATATTGGCCTATGCCTACAGGCCGGCCACGAGCGACGCTTACTAATATCCCGGCGGCCTGGAGGTCTGGCGGGGCGAACCATCCTTTGATAGACGCCAATGCCTCATTTGCATAGACCTGTGTAGGAAGGTGGGCGCGTGTGAATAATAACGGTAAGGCCTTTACATGAAATTCCTTTGAATGGATTAAGCAGGCCGTGTATCTCGCTATGGTATCAGCCATTTTGAGGCAAAATTCTTCTCTCTGTGGAGATTTTATCGTTTTGATTTGCCCGTATATGCCACGGATTATTTCAGGTGGCCATGCTGGTAAGTCTTGTTCATTATGATTCTTCTGATCCAAAAGTCGTGGCTAGGAAGTTACTGACTCGTAAGTCCGTTTCGTGAGTGCCATCTTCATCACCAGGTGTCGTCTTACCTGTGCGTACCTGGCCCTAGTTTCACTCTTTCGCTCTCTGGCCTTACTTGCAGTTCAGTAATCCTTTACCTGAGGATAATTAACCTAAAGTTTCAGTATTGTCATCTCTTCGATAAGATTAAGAAAATTCTGTTTGAAAATTCTGTTTTTGGTCCAGAGGCTTCTATGGTGTTGGAGTTTTTAGCATGGTCTTGGTAGATGCTAACGGCTAACAGTGACGGCAAAGATGGAGTCATTGCGTGGGAGAAAATGTAGGCCTACCTACCAGGAATTTGGAGACATGAAAGGAAGAACAAACACAACAGATGAACTTAATAATGAGAAATGAATTCTTGTGTTGGGAGTACTTTAGGCTATTGAAATTAATTACTTATTTGTGGTGTTACTGCAGAATTTATGCGGCCCATTTAATTGTCGACCTCAGTTAACATTTGGATATACTTGGATGTAGGCCATTATAAGCCAACCCACTATGCACATTGCTTGGTAAATACACAGGTTGGAAAGTTAGAAACGTGTCCTATTCTTGGACTGTCATCAGGTTTATACGTCAGCTGACTAGTTCTTTGAGGTTCCTGTATTCAGTATTACCTTTGCTTTTACTAAAGTTACTTTTCAGCACAGGTAGATACAATCCACACTTACCTACAATCCACATGTGAAATCTGTGGAAAAGTATGACTTAACTGTCATGGTAGTCAAATGATAATGCTACTGTCTTTGGATTCAGATCCATGGTTTGCTTGCAAATTTAGCAGTTGAGCTGACTAGAGAAACTGATTCCCCGCTTATGTTGAAGTAATGACGCCTGTGCTGCAGTTAAGAGATGCGTTAACCCCAGAGTTTTTTCCCCAAGGCTATAGTTAATAAGCTTCAGCTGTTCTGCCTGTTTTTAAACTGTTGATAGAAAAGTTGAAAGTTTAAGGTTAGGAGCTGCTAAGGGAGATACAGAGGTGCAGTGAGGTTAGGTAAACTGATGATAACGATGATGATTACAACGAAGGTGGTAATGATGATGATGATGATGATGATAATAAGACAATTTATGTAGCGCTGTAGCACGGCCGAGGCAGAAGAATAGGGCACTGAACATGAGTTCAAATGGTGATGTTGACAGCAGTGATGATGATGATGATGACGATGATGGTGACAATGGTGATGATGAATGCATGCATATGAGTGAACATATGTTGACCTTTCCTGGGGAGTGATATTTGTGAACCTGTTCTGAGAAGTTACTTACTGCAACAGTGAATTATGAACTTATGAATTATGAAATTATGAACTTAACTTGGCACTGGGTGGCAAACACAGTGGTAGTTGGCATATGCATTAGCAACTGGCCATTGGAGATGGTCTGGTTATCCAGGAAGGGAAGTCTGATATGATATACTGCTAAAAGCCAGAAAGCGGAAGAGGGAGGAAGCAACCTGGGAAGCAGAACACCGTGTCCAATTACATGAAAGAGGCGCATGGCTGTTGGCTCAGCCAAATGCTGTCTGATAAGTGGACTTACTGTTGAGGTCACTGGTCTTGCGTTTTATGTATTCTGACACGAGGAACTGCCTGGACAAGCTCAGTTTAGGCAAAGTCAAGTACAGACTCGGTTCCAGAATTGGGCAGCAATGGAGTCTGTTTCGAAGCGAGGAGTATGAAAGAGGGAAGAAGTTGATTAGAGTTGACCTGAGAGGATTTCCTCTCAGGTCAACTCTAATCAACTTCTTCCAGCCATATGTGTGCAGCTAGCCACAGAATGGATTTTTTACCTAAGGACCCATGTCCCAGTCAGTTTGATGACATCCAGATGCCGAGTCTTGTGTCAGTCGATATCCATTTAATTGAAAGCAGAAGCCAAACCTTAACTTCATCCATGCTATGATACCTACCTCAGGCCTAACTTCTATGAAGACGGCAGGTGAATGCAGTGGAGGGTAGTTTAAAAGAAGGACCTTGGGAACAGAAGTACTGCAACCCTTGAAAAGCCTATAAATCAGAACGAAAAATGCTGTGCTATGGACGGAAACTTCCTAGCTCAGATTCATTAATCAAGGAAAGTTTTTCAGATGTTACAGCAAGGCTTGTTGCTGTGGTCTGGCTTGTTTTGAACTTGGCTCAAGCCCATTCTTTTTATCAGGTTATCTGGTACTGGTTGATGTCACAGAGCAGAAGCACATGTGACTGCATTGAAAAAGCACCTCTACACAGACTTACATTTTTACAGTGATGGCGCTGTAGCTGATACCGTAAAAATATCACCCACACAAGCAGCTCTTTGTGGTGTAGTCACAGCAAAACAGTTTTTACAGGAGTGCAGTGCAGAACACAGAAATATTTCATCTCTGAAGAATTAAAGATTTCATACGAAAGGAAAATGTCGAAAACCAAAAACGGCAGAAAATTATTGTCCTACTTCTCTTTATAATTGTCAGTCTCGTTGGTCATAGACCTCATTGCTCATGTGACTCTTTTTATGTTAAGCGTTATATAAGTGTGTATTGCTGTGGTTTCTTGTGCTGTGTTATTTATATTCTCTGTGGAAATAAACCAAGTGGGCATTCACATGAAGCTAACTTGAAACCAGTCTGTTTGTCATGTGCTTTTAACAATAACATGTCAGCATTTATTATTTAAATTTATACTTTTTTGAGTTTCGTGACTTTTATTTAGCTTGTTATAAATTATACATTCAGATTTATGTTTTTGAAACAGAAGGCAACAGATAGGCATATTAAGAGGATGTTGAAAATATATGCATATATGCAAATCCTTGTAGGCTGTATGCTAATACATAAAAGCTAAGATATTGAGTGTATTCCAATAGCAAGTGACTAGGTAACACAGTTCTGAAAGCTTGAATCCCCGACAGCTTCATGTTACCAGACTTATACTGTATGATTGCAGTTGTAGGGTAAAGTTGGATATAGGGATGATAGGACTGTTATCAATAAGATTGTCAAGAAGTATTTTTCTGGGCTGAATCTTTGGATTGAAGCATTGTAATCAACAACTGAAATCAAACGACCCTTTTCATTGGCTACTTGGCTTGATGGAACTCTTATGAATCTTGACTCAAGTGAACTGGACAAAAAACCCTGGAAGTGGTGGTGAAAGGCCTTCACATGATCTATGGGTCTGATCTGCAGTAAAAATGAGCATTTTCTGGTTTAGTCGCCACACTGGAGTGACGAGGAGGACCGGGTCAACCTGACTAAACCACGCTTGGAACCGGGTTTAATGCTGTCAAGGAGTACGCCTCAACTCAACTCAGTCATGGCAACACAAACAGAATGTGAGTGCTCTCTGTCTTTCTGTCTCTCTTCTGCCTCTGCCTTTGTATGTGTTGTCTGTAGCTGTGTTTCTGTTAGTCCTGCATTTTTGCCTGTCCGTCTGTTTAATGTTAGAAATGAGAAAAAGAACCAGTTTAAAAAAACTGAAGAGAGAAGAGATTTTAAAAATCAACCTATGTTGATTTATAGAGTTTTACAGCTTAGGAAGCACTTTGATTTGATATTTTAATATTAATAATAATATTTACATTGGTATCACTTTATTATTAATTAATTATTTTCAGTGGCAGGCAGTTATGTACAGTTGTATCTGTAAAGTTTCCGTCATCTGTGGGTGTGAAGAGTTTGACAAGGCTTACCAGTGGTTGCAGCTGATACCCGTTTATCTGCCAGATGGGAAAGAGTGAAAGGCCTGTTTCCTGGCCCCCTTGTACTCTTACAGGATCTCTGACTTCCATGATATATGTGAGGGCAATTGGTTCACCTCCACCCCTTTAGCACCATGCTTCCCTCACCCATGCCTGATTGTAGTTCCTGGTGTGGAGATCCAAAAGACACACGCTGTGTGGCAGATCTGTCAACTACCTGCCTAAAACCCACCTAACTCCCGAGAACTAATGTTAAACAGCGTGTGCTGAGGCGAACTGAGGGCGATTTTGTTCATTTGATACTTTGTATGTTGAGACGACAGTGACATAAGTCTTTGAAGAGATTGTTTACATTGTTTTGTGTGTTTGCTTCGGTTTTGTAGTGAATGCCAAAGAGTCCGAGGTCCTGAAAGAGAAAGTTCATCACCTGAAGACGCAAAGAGAACTGCTTCAGAAAAAACTAGAGGAAAAACTTCATGCACTTCGAGAGCTGTGCCTCACAGAAGCTGTGAGTATTCAGTAGCCAGTCTGTTGTAGACTGAGTAAACAGTTGCAGTCAACTTTAGAACACAGGTTAAATGTAAAGGTATAGGTTTTATATAGCGACCATACGGCCTCGACCCTGCTCATTTTGCAATGAATTTATCAGGTGAGATCTTTCACCACCACTGCCCGTTTGAATGGGTGCCACGCCATTTAAGGTCCCCGTGCACTGACCGTACTGGCCCGAGATTTAAATCTCTGAAATTAAGCCACGACCTGGGATCCTCGCGCACAGAGGCGCCCTGGCGTACGCACTTACCGATGTAGCTAACTAGGCCAGCTTGACGCAGTGTGATGCAATGCGATGTAGCAATATTTCAGAGCCTTCCTGAAGTAATCAGTTTAAAAACAGACATCATCTTCAGTTTTTTCTCTAGTGGTCTGAGTCACTGAAAAGTTGCCATCTCTTCTACCGAGTTCAAGAAGTCATGAAAGGAGTTGTAAAGGGCGGGCAGTAAAGACGTTTTCCAGTACATCCTTTAGGACAGGAATTTGCCTTGTGTGATCAAAGTACTTGCCCTGATGTACCAACATATCGCCAGAATACAGGAATTTGTTCCATTATGAATCAGATATAGCACCAAAGGAAACAGAAGATACTGTCTTATGTGTATATTTATGCCATGTATTATGCAGCAGATCAGTCTCCGCTTTTATGGATTTTACTAATGCATCTTTGTTGTTTGGCCGATTTACAGTTTCTTCTTGCAGGACAGAGTGTCACACAATTAAATTAATTATTCCGTTGTTTTTAGGAAATAACCGGAGTATTACCTCCAGAGTATCCAGCGATTCCTGGTAAACCAATGCCACACATCAAGAAGCGAATTGGCACTGAATTCACTCTGTCGTCAAAATTTCTTGAAAGAGACGCTAACAAAACAGTACGTAATAAACTTGTGTGCAAAAGAAGAGAAAGCTGACCATCAGCTGATGGCTCTTGTGTTTGGTGTGATTTTTGTTTATTTTGAGGCTGCTTTTTTCACAGTGCCAGCCAAGTAGGTTATTCAGTTGGCAGAAGTGAAATTCTTACAGTGTAAAGTGAAATAGGTTAATCAAGTGTAATCAGTTAATCAAGTTTATGAAGTGAAATCAGTTAATCAAGTTAATCATTTGGCTGAAGTGAAATTAAAACAGTGTGCAAGTGAACAGCACAGGAACCTGAAAGATTTTAATTGTTAAATTGTATTTTTTATAATGTACAAATTTTAGTGTGATTAGTATGTGCAGTATTTAAATTAGGTAAAGGGGTAAAGGTAAAATTATGCAAAGGTAAATTAGGTAAAGGGTTAAAGATCAGTCAATAGATTCTAAGCAAAGTACTGAAACCGACCCATTAACAGCAACAGTTGTGTCAGTTGTGAAATTTTTCATTAAGCTGAGTTTCGTTTTGGTGGATTTAGAATGATGCCATCGAGCGACTTGAGCTGGAGATTGAATTCCAGCAACAGATCCTGACGGCCACTCAAAAACTGGCCGATGATAAGACGCTGTCAAAGCCCGTCCGCAAAAAACACCATCTTAATTATTATAAGCAAATTGAAAAGGTAAGAAACTATTTCGGTCCAGTCACAGCTTTATTAATTTCTTGTAGGTTGCTATGAAAACTCAGTTTCCATGGAGTGCACGGTAACAGTTGTTGTTTTCCATGGAACGTTTACTGATGTTATTATCATTACTTTGATTATTATTGCTATTGTTATTTTTATTATTATAATTATTGCATACGTTATTATTACTATTGTTTTATGTTCATGTGATGAGGAAACATGTTTCAGTTGGCTTTGACTGTCATCAGTTTCTTAGATTGAGGTTGTAATAATTCAAGGAGTATCAGCAAGTGGTGACAGACGTTGGACATATTTGCAATTTTCATGCCTACTGACTGCTTGTGAATGGGATCTGCAGATTTGATGGATTGCGGAATGGCTGATTTTTACGCTTTCGTTAAGGACGTTGAGACACTGAGTGACAGTGGACTACTTTTCTGAGATGTCAACGTTGTCTAGTGTCATCTTTTGGCGGTTGTTGTAGTTGAAGAGTCTTGAGGAGACGTTGAGCATCTACAGGAAAGAAAGAGGAACAAGATCAGCTTATTCAAAGACAACAGATGGTAATTATCAGACATTTTGTTGCTCTGGTGTTTGTTGTGACTGAAAGGAGGCTTCGAGTCCATTGATTTTAGTGACTTTGTGGCATTGACTGCATTAATGGTTTTGTTTTTCTTGTGCCTTTTATGTTGATCTTGTATCTTGTTTGATGGAAGTCAGATTAGATTAGATTAATCAGTTAAGATTAGTTTATGAAGTTACCGAATACAAGTCACAAGTTTTCAGACGACTAGTTAAATTGTTCAGTCTCAGCCACTGAGAGAAACAGCCTACTCAGCTAAAATAACAGACTATGTGCAAATCAAGCATGCGTTACGTATTTTGGTTTGAGGTAGTCTGGATTACTTATTTGCATTTCTGCTCTTTTGTCTTCATGATTTATGTTCTGTGGTTTGGATGGAAAGCTGATGCCTGACCAGTTAAATTAAATTTCATTTTGGATTTTTAGATGTTGAATACAGTTCAACGAAGAGCGGAGACGCATCCCGGAATTCTGATCCGAACTACAGCACTCTGCCAAATCCACACAGGCGACGACCTACGACGCCTCAGCCACAGTCGCACAAGGATTACTACTCGAGCAACAATTCGTCATCTGCCACGGTTTGCACACATACACCACACACACACACACCACAGGTACACACACCACACCCACACACACCACACCCACACACATACACACAACACACACGTATATATATGCATTTTGGCAAGTAAGCATAGATATGCACAATACGTACATGCCTGCATACATACATGGGTGTTGAACCTCTTGAGCACTGTTAAGATGTATTTTAATACTTTGTAGGATCAGGGTACAAAGTTAACGTGTCTTATCGTCTCTGTAACTGTTATCTGATTGACGAGGTCAGTTTTGGATTTGTTAAGAAAATGCTAATGGAATCTTACTAGACTTTTAAGGTTTTGCTGTTGAAGATTGCAAAGTTAAGAGTTGTTGTGTACGAAGTTTTTAAATGAAGTAATGACCAGGTGTCTGAGGTGAAGGGGTTACAGGTTAAAAGTTAACAGTTGACCGTGAACACAGAATTGGAAGACAGATTATCTTTTAATCATTGTTTATAAGTTGTTGTTTTTCTGAATGTTCGCTAGATGTCCGATTCTATGCAGCCCTCTGTGGATAACAGTTCCATTTCATCATCTTCATCTTCTATGATCAGCATGAATCAGAATCGGCTGAATCTGCAGACATCGCAAATGTCCTATCGACCAGACTCATCATCTCTACTCTCACTTGGCTATCAACAACCTCCTCTTGGGTAAGAAATCAAAAGTATCATACGGAGTGCTTATTTCTAGAAATTCTAGCTCTGAGCTGTGACTTTGTTCCATGCATATAAGTATAAAAAGCTCAACCATGTAACATAAAATAATCGAACAACGATAAACAAAAAAGAAAACCTGTAATGTACTGTAGGATTTATGTAAAACTGGTTCATTGTCTTTTCTTAGTGCCACTCTACTATGGAAGTAAATCCAAGTGACAGTTGCGGTCGTGATACTCTGCGGATTTCCTTGACTCTTTGTCTGGAGGAGGAAAATAGGAAATTATCTGTAAGGAAGTTAATAAACGCAGTCATCCCACTGTTGAACAGCTGTACTGCTTCATCTCTGGTTTCTTGTCACTAGACTGGAAATTACTTTTGTTGTAAGAGGAGTGTAAATAAGAGAATTACCTTTAGCTTTTCTAACAAAAGGTTGACATCAGGCTGTGATACAAAAAGACATTAAAAATATTTGAAACTAGGAGATTCCCAGAATTAAAAAAAGATGTCTGATTTGGGTACAACCAGTCAACATAGCAAAACTGGTAACTGTATTATAATTATTCAGAAACTATTTCTTCAGCAGCAAAATGGTTGACTCAGTATAGCCAGCTTATTTCCAGATGTTTTATAAAAATTGCTGGATATTTGAATGACAGGGGATACAGTCAGCTGATGCATCCAAATTCATCATCTTCGTCATACCAAAGAAGTAAAGGCTCCTCTGTGTCCCCATCGACTGTGGAATCCTCTGACCTGACCAGTTCCTGCAGCAGCAGCCTATCCAGCCTCCAGCTCTGCATTGCTCCAGACACCCTAATGCATCCAGGTTTCTGTCAAGGTCAGCAGCAGCAACTCGCCGCACCTCATATCTTGATTCATCAGGACTCTGGTCTGGATTTGAACGATTACTCTTCGTACCTGAGGAACACTCAGAAGGCGTATTATGCTCCAAACGGCAAGTTCAGTTACGGGAGTCTTGATCGAAAGAAGGTGATCAAGAAGAACAGTTGCAAACTGCCGAGTCCAGATACCAAAGCACTACCAGTAGAACTGGCTGAATTGATACCTTCCAAGTTTGGCAGCAAACGTGAGTCTACCGTTGATTCACAGGATTCACCATTCCAGTTTCAAGAGTATCCTGTGTACCCAGACAAATCGCAGTCTTACCAGATGTCTTATAAACAACGTAACGCCCATGAAACGAGGGCATACCGTGCACCGTCATTTGGCAAACTTAAAGAATCGAGTAGCGAGTCATCTGGTATTGTTTCTGGACTGTCTCCAATGGAAGAGTTGAAAAGCATCACTGAGCTTCCCTCAGTCATTCCAGACAAAAGACGGCATCGGCGTTTGCCAGAGGAACACGATGCCTCGTTTCGTTCAGGTTCCTTCCAGTTGCAGCAGAATATTAATCCCGATTTCTGTTCCAGGCGGGTGTTGGAAATGTCGGAGATGGACGAGTACAGTCAGTCGCTTCGCAGCATGCAACAGAAACATTTGGAACTGAATCGCGTGAAAATTATGCCGTCATCACATAGCGTCAACAATTATGAACCAGCAGTGCGAACACGAAAAAGCAAGCCAGCCTCTGGTCCAAGTTCAAGAACACAATCAAGGAAATTGCAGTCAAGGGACGATGGCAATGACGATAACAATGAGGATGCAGTAGATGCATTATTTAGCCACAACAATCGACAGTCACATTTAAATGCCTTTGAGTATGGTAGAAGAAATTCTGGTGTTGCGGCAAATGACTTGCTGCCGAATAAAAAACACCTGTCGGACTACACAAAAGGCAACTCGTCATCATCAATGTCGTCTTTGTCATCCGTGTCTTTTAATAACTCTGCTCCACGGCCACTGAGGTCAGTACCAATTCTGCACAAAAACCAACCATTTGTTTCTAATTTTTCCACTGGCATCAAGTTTTTTATCTACCCTGGCTGTACTGCTAAAGTAAGTAAGTAAGGTGTATGCATTTTTGTTAACATGCCATATGACAGTCAGTTGACCAAGGAATCGTTGGCATGGGTGGATCATGCAATCAGTCAACAGAATGCAAGTCAGTATAAGTAGATTTTTGGTCACTTGACAGAAATGTCTTGCTAGAACTTGTGGATGTGTGCTCGGCATTCTGCTGTTCATTGGATATGTTTGAAAGAGATCTTATTATTATGAGGTACGGTAAGGAGAGCAAAGTGTGTGCTGTTTAGGCACCAACTTTGAAGTATCTGTCAAATGTTATAAGAAAAAGCGTTAACTTTTTGATGATGCACTGTGTTTGAATTCGCAGATGTTGTACTGATAGGCTGATGTGATGAATGCTTATGAGTTAATTATGTGAAATGTTTCTTATTGTTAGAATTGTGTTTAGGAAAATCTGAATTTCATTGATTTTAAAATATTTTTATTGAGTTTTTTAAAAAGACAAGCTCAACATTGTGATTTGTTACATTTGTTCTTAAAAACAACCTGCACTTTTTATTATAAGGAATCTGCTTAACCTGCGGTTGCAGCATGGCTCTCGATGCACAAGGGAGGTAACTGATGTCTGTCGTAATCGTAAAACCCACATTTCTTTGTTGTTGTTTAGGTTTGTGAAGGTGATTACAGATGATGTAACAGCAACAACCAGTGCCTCGGGTCAGCACAGCCGGGCCTTGTCCTCCTCTTCGACCACAACATCTTCCACCCTCACTCCAAGTCCTTTTGAGATCGATGGCTGTTCCACTTTGGTATGAAATTTTCGGTTTCATTCAAATCATTCCAGTTTTCCGCAGATGTGTCCACATTTTTCTGCTGCCTTCGTCAATAACTGAAGAATTCCTGCTGACTGTGAACCATCAATGAATAACAACGAGTTTGTCGATGCTACGATGAACTGAAGCGGATCTCGGCAGAAGTCTTGATTCTGTTGCTACAAGAACATCATAGGATCTAACTCACTCTGCATCTAAGACATTGAAGCGAACCCTGGCGAACATCGGACTCTGCTATTTCTGTACTTCACTGAAGTGCTATGTAAAATAAAATGTGAACATTTTGCGCCAAGCTGCAGTGACGATGTCTTCAATGTCATTTCAATTGTGGAAAGGAACTTGTAATGCTGATAGGTTGTTTTGCTTCTTGTAAAGGGTAATGCTTTCTGTGAATTGTCACATTTACTGATGTGTGATAAAGGGTGTGAGTGATGCTGAGAACTTTTATCCAGATGCATTTACATGAATTGACAGTCATCGAATCGGATACACTTTAAGAGAAACATGATGTATGCATGTCAAGGGGCATTCATGTTCACATGTGGCTACTGACTGAGTGGTTGAAAAGTTCTTCTGATTTGCTTGTGCAGTTTGAATCCCGGTGTATCACTTGAAATGCATGATAAAATGTGAGTAACAAACATCTATATGGAGCCTCTAGGTGTAGTAAGTTGTAAGAGGTGGATTCATAACGATTCTAATGATATTAAGTGCTGGTGCCTTATCTAAATGGACCTTAGGGCAACACCACTTCAAGAAGCCCCACTTGGGTGCCTCAGTTTATGGTTAATGTCCATCATGTAAATCTGAACAGTGTGGGTGGACAAAAGCTGTTTCTGTGGATTATCTTTCTGGTTTTCCTCTTTTGTTCAGAAGTAAATGCCTCGTGTTTGACTACGGTGGTAGTATAATGATGATTGCGTTAGTTAGATGTGTTTCTCGTTCTTCACTTTCCCTGATTTTGTTGGTCTGCAGTTCCATGTGTCTGTGTCAGTATCATCCTCTAGCTTCTGATTGCCTGTGTATCAAGAAACTTATATAGCGCCTTTTAAGTACCTCACAAAAGTGCTGTGTAAAGTAAGGCTGTCTGTGTATGTTTCGCTCTGTCTCACTGCCTGAGTGCTTTCAGGATCCTTCTGTCTGTGGCACCTTTACCGTATTTTAAGTCTGCTTTGCTCTTGTCAGTCAAAACTCTTTGTGACATACCCTTCATAACTCATGCAGTCCTTGCTGTCCATCTGAGACCTATACTGCTACACTTGCGAGGACTTCTATGGAGCAGTCATCTTATAAGTATGTACGTATGCATGTATGTATATGGTTGTTAATGTAGTGCCGTTTAAGAACCTCACAAAACATGTTAAAACATGGCTATCTGACAGTTCTAAAAAGGCACGATTTAACATGAGTTGCAAATGTTTTGTGAGATATCTGTTTCGAAAAAGTACATATTTTCATGACAGGATTGTTTCAGAAGGGTTGTCCAATACATGATAAAGCATGACGTGCCCACATTGTCAAACATGAGAGTGGGACAACAAGTCCCCACAGACTGCTGAATGCAATGATATTCGGCTGACTAGAGACTTTTAATACACAGAGCATCGCTTCAACTACTTACATTCCCAGTTACTGATGCATTTCTCTAATTTATGGACTTTAAATGTAGTAGTGAGTTTGAAAGTCGTGCAGCGACTTCAGTTGTGTTTGAATTCGTTTGTCTGTCACGCAGCTGTTGTAAAGCTGTTAAGAGTTTCGCTAAGAAGATAGGAAAATCTAATCTGTCCCTTATGGAAACCTTAACACGACAATTATTTTCACATGATCGGATCAGTAGGAGTATAGTTTAGGAAAATAATTGGCTTAATTCACTGTTTCATTAAGTGCAGCATAGTGTATTGAGTGTACCAGTGTGTCCAGTTTTAGAACAGTAGTGCCTCATGAAGCAGGAATTGTCTTTGGAAGGCTTGAAGCTCATAAGGACATTTTGCATGTAGTTGATACTTTGTCACCTTTGGCCAAAAGATCGGACTACTTCCGAGGTACAAAGTATAGGATGGGAGTAGGTACTGGAGCAGCATAATAAATGAACCAGCGTCTTACTTTACCATTACAACTTGGCAGTTGTATTTAATTTCGTGTTTAATGCTTATCTGCGGTTTTGTCAAATAATTTTTTGAACTTGGGTTGCAATTGCAAAAGTGAATTTAAACTTCTGATTTGTTATTCAATAGATGCAGCTAACAGCTTTTTAACTTTTCTATTTCGTAGCCAGTTTGACCAATTGGCCGCTTTTTAACCTTTCTCCAAAATATGAGAAATATTTAGAGAATTTGCATTGGAATTGTGAACGTTTATTGTTTTATGACCTGCTTCGTCTGTTGCAGCTTTATCTTAAATTTAATCACACTTTTGATTACAGCATGAAAATCACTATTTCGGTGATACATTTGTTATTCTGATCCTGATAAAGTCAGTAATGTATATTGACCTTGGGCAAGGCCCTGCTGCCATAAAGCAGTTTGAGAGCAGCATTTACACATCTTCCATTTTCTGCATAGACATGTTCAAATGTTGTTGGGAAATTGGTGCGCATAGAACTTTTAAGGTTATTTTAAGACCAGGCTTTTATAGTAAATACTGTCGTTCATAATTAGTATTCAAATTTTTTACTCGGATTGAAAGTCCATCTTGTGTAATTATTGAAATTTCTGGCTTCTGATTAGATTATTAGGCTTCTGATTATTTACCAGTTATGGTAATTGAAGTACCAAGAACTGGTAACGAAGACACTACTGCCTCACAGCTGATGTGTGTAAGGCTGTCACGGTATTGCTCTTGCATGGTATGACAGCACATAACACCAGACTTGTTTGATTAATGCAATTTTCAGGCATCTAATTGTTGACTCTATTTTGTTACTGTATTTGATCCATTTCAGTGGCTTAATTGATAAGCACTTAGTGGTGAATGTTAGGAATTATGCAGATTTGCTGGAGACTTAGCTTTACTGGTGAATTTGAATTATGTTTAGTGGCTCCATTGTTAAACGAAAGATGCAACGATAATAACTAATCGAAAAGTTAGGGTTTTTGCAGATTGCTCAGAAGCCTGTTCTTGTAAATAATTTGTGTCTGTATTTTGTAGCTGCTGATATTTTGTTACATATTGCCAATGAATAGTATTAATTTCATTGTCTTAATTCTCACAAGATTTCATTTTGTGTATAGATGGAAGCCTATATTGTAATTTATAAATCAGAGTAACTGCTATTAAATATACATCATGCAATTGACATTTAATTTCTGTAAATTATTAAAGCAGTTTTACAAGTAAATATTTTATATGTGTTTCTGTGTAATCTTGGATTTCTCTGAGGCAACAAGATTATATGATCGGTTGACTTAGATCTGCCATCATTAATGAGCTACAGTTGTCATGTCAACCAACCCGTGCACCTTGCACATCCTTGGCGACCTTCCGAAGTTAGTATTGATTGGAATCGCCCAATTTTTGCATAGCATTAACTTGAGACTAGAGACCTGGTCTTTGATTTTCTCACATATAATTAATTAAACGAAGAGTTCAGTCATGACAGGAGTTCAATTCTTCCTCTTCCCCTTATCTCTCTTCTTGCTTCAATTTCAAACACCATCCACCATAGACGTACGACTGTCTGATTGCCTGACTCCTGGATCTTGACCTGGAACCGAACTCATTTGACTATCGATTTTGTTTTGACTGAGCGCCTGTGAATAAACTGGTTCCAGCGACTTAGTTTTCGTTGGGTGCTGTGGAAATCTCGAGATTACGATTCAATCGCCTACATATACGTTCAAGTTCTCTACACCCAAGAATCTATCAACAATATTTGTAACTCAAACTATCATCATGTTCAGGCAGACTTGCTACAAGATCTTTTGCGCTCTTCTCGGTGCATCTTCGACCACTTAATGTACCCGGTCGTGGCTTACGGTATTTCAGTGATTTGAACCTCTGGCTAGCACGATCCGTACTCGGGGTTCTTATATGGCGTTGCGTCCATTCAAACGGGCAGCGATGGTGAAGGATCTCATCCAATTAGTTCATTTAAATATGAGCACGGTCGAGGCCATACGGTCGTTATAGAAGAACGTGTATATTTACATTATGTTAGCTTTATCTCGCGACGTGAGAAGACAAACCTTTTGTGAGGTACTTAGAAGGCGTTATATATCAAGATTCATTCATACATAGGCCTATATATATATATACACACATGCCCAAAGTATGACAGCTTTTTGATTAATACGAGCAATTTTGTACCAACTGCTTCTGCCCCACGTCTCTTGTAATAACTGGTCAAATGATAATCCAGTCCACGATTTGATGCTGCCAATCCATGTCATCTTGGGTCTTCCCAAGCTCAGGATCCAGAAATTGTGCCTTGGATGATATCTTTCGCTAGGCAATCTCCACTCTTTCGCAGCACATGCCCAAAGTATGACAGCTTTTTGATTAATACGAGCAGATTCCTCTCTACTGCAGTCTCTAGGACCCAATCGTTTGTCTTCTTTGCAGTACACGGTACCCTAAAAATATGCCGCTGACACTTCACTTCAAATGCGCTGATTCTTGCCTCTTCGTCTTTCTTTATGGTTCAGCTTGCACAGCCTTACTTTGCCACTGGCCATACAAGAGCTTTCAGAAGTCTTGTCTTTGTTACAAGCAATATACCGTTACTTTTCCACACATTTTTAATGCTGCCCCAACACACTGTCCTTTTGCCAGTCTTGACCGAATCTCTACGGCATTCAGGCTTAATTGCATATAAGTAAGCCAAGATATGGAAATGTGTCAGCCTGTTCCAGTTGATTACCTTGAACTCTGATATCGCAGACGCTTAGTCAAACACAAAATCGGTGAGGCAGGCATTTTAAGACTTTTTATTTGAACAGCCAGGCTAATAATTCCAGATTGCTTAGTCTATATACAAGATTGCAGTTTGCCTTTAGCTGTATTCCTTAGGCCAATATAATTAGCGAGCTAAAAGACGCACCCTATATTTCACAGTATTCTACACTTTAGAATTATTGTTCTGTAACAACAACACTAACTAACTGAACCAGAACGCCTGACTACGTGTGGTGATAAAGGCATGTCAGTGTGGCATGCAATCAGACAGTTGATATGACCATTAATAGTAACCATCCACAAGTGCCTTGTTGGGGCCACAGTGTCTACCCTCTAGTTGCTCTACAGGAGAATATGACTGCCTAAAGAATTCCATGCCTATTCGCATAGACCTACAAAAAATTGTTCTGGCTAAGCGATTTTGAAGACAATCGATCATTGTTTATCCATCGATATCTGAAGCAAGAAGCCAAGGCGTAATTCTGCAACCTTACTGTAATTATACCATTCTGAATCGAGTTGTATTTGCATAAGCATTACTTAAATTAACGACGAAAAACTATAATTGATTAATCGTACACTAAAAAAGCTGTTTTGGAAAAACAGATTTCTATACATCTATTTAAATGCAGCATAATTTACTCAGCCCTGTAGACGCCAGATGACAATTTCGGTCGAAAGCCTTCGGAAGACCTGAGTTCCAAACTCTCAAAGTTCGATGATGGTTAGAAATGAATACACTTCTAGTTAGTTCCGGAGTGCTTATATATATGGCTGTGAATAAAGCGTCACAATTTGTTAAATGACACAAAATTATTAATGAGTAATTGACTTGTACTAGTATGCTAGAACTATACTAGTAGGCTTAAGTACAGTGGTAAGTTCCAAGCCCTGCTAAAACTTGGTGTGTATCATGTCTTCCCAAACAATTGTTTGTGATTCATAGGTTTTGGAACTCATCCTTCTATAGTTTTACTTTAAAATTAAGAAGATCAAAAGTCGTTTGCAAGTAATACTTAACTAAATAGATGCTATGCACGACCATCGCCGCCCGACAGATCCAGGGCGACAGATGTAACAGCGTGAGGGGGTCATCGATGGTCGTCAGTAGATGGCCAGACGCGGCAGCATAGGCAGGCTCTTCCTCATGCCAAGACAGGTCTCTTTGTCGATGAACAGGCTGTTGTTCTTGACGTTGAGGTCCTGTTCGAGGGATGTCCTCGTGTGGACCAGGTGTTGTAGGGTGTTCTCGGACTCCCGCAGTTTCGCCTTCAGACCCTCCAGCGTCTCGCCGATCTGAAAGACTTCCTCCACCAACCTTCACCAGACAAACATTACACTGCACTGAATAAGCAGATTACGAGTTCTATTCGTTCGCGTAACTAGGAGCTCTTATTACATCTGCTGTTATATACGCCTTATTAACTTATTAACCTGTTATTAACTTAACCTCTTATTAACCTGTTATATAGGCCTTCGTGATTTTCGCTAAATTATTAGTTGTAGCTTTATTATTCTGCGCCTTTAATAAACTACGACCTTTTTAACTTCACTCTTCTGGTTTCGTCCTGTGATTTGTGTCATTCAGTAGTGAACCGTCGATCTGTTAAGTTAAAGGCTGGACTGAGTTCCTGGCTTCTGGTGCTGAATCCAAGTGTGGCGTGCAACACTGCGGTGTAAGCATGTGGTATATGGCATGGGGCGTGTGGTTGGTGTATGCATGGTACTTGTGTGTATGCATGGTACTTGTGTGTATGCATGGTACTTGTGTGTATGCATGGTACTTGTGTGTATGCATGGTACTTGTATGTATGCATGGTACTTGTGTGTATGCATGGTACTTGTGTGTATGCGTGGTACTTGTGTGTATGCATGGTACGGGTGGTTTGGTGTTTGTACCTGTGATGGACTTGGTCTCTGCATCGCTCGACGTTTGGTCGTTGTATTCTGGTCATGAGTCGCGTCTGGGCCAACTGCATGGGCGATTCCTTCTCCTGGATGCATCTCTTCAGCTGGTCAATGCTTCTCTCCATGTCGTAGATTTCCTGCGTCACCTGTTCATTTAACAACCACTCACTATGTGCACATTGCTACCGTCCGATATACTTAATAGTTTACACGTGTGACTTACTTTACACTCTAAACAACTTCTTGCATTTATCACACTTAGTCGTAAATGCTTTTCTAAGACTTTAAGATTTCTAAATGCTGCATTCTGTCTAGGGAACTATGAGGAGGCGTAACTCAATGGCACCAGAATTTTCATAGGTTAGATGTTGTTGGACATCACGTATTCTGTGATCGTCCTGTAAGGTCCATGTTGGTCGAAATTTAAATACCAATATTATCGATATTATACTGAATTGAACTAAATGCACGAAGATTCGTTTTTGCTTTGTAGCTCTTAGTAACTTGCATTTACTTTCCTCTTTCACAGATCCTATCCTGACCCCCCTTCTTCCCCTTATCCCTCTTTCCGCTCCAAACCCAAACATCGCCCACCGTAGCTGCCACGCTGTCTCTCTGCCTGACTCTTGGATCTTGACCTGGAACCGGACACTTTTTGCCTATCGATTTTGTTTTGACTCAGCGCCTGTGAATAGCTGGTCCCCTTGACGTGGCTTTCGTTGGGCGCTGCAGAAATCTCGGGATTACGATTACGACTACTCCGGTGAGCCTGAAATTGATTACCTTGGCCAGGTGCGTTTGAAGCTTGTTTTTGGTGTCCATGTATTCTCTGGTTCGTTCAGTGAAGGCCGTATTGGAAGAGTTCCATTGGTTCATGATGGCCGTCGAGACTCTCGTCAGCAACTGCTCTATGCTGCTTCGCATCTCACGCGACGCCGCTCGTTCGTTCTGTGACCTTGTGATGTTGTCACTCGTGAATTTGACCCACGTCGGCGGAACAGAATTCCTGTGCAAACAACAAACTTACCTAACAGGGAGACAGACAGACAGACAGACCGATAGCCAGACAGGCAGGCAGATAGATAGACATACAGACAGACAGACAGACAGACAGACAAAGATCGCCGCTCAGCTCAATTCATTTCATTGTGTCTACGCCATATATTACTCGATATATCAATTTACTCTCCTCCACGCTGCCTAACAAAGGATCCAGTTCAAGATCTGTTTCACAGTTTATAACGCACCGTATTTAAATCAGCCGACCTATCTTTCCTCTTTATTGTCCTCAGCTCACAAATATTGTACTCGATCCACGGACACCGACTCTTATCATGGCTCGAACGGGAAGTTCTGGGTTCCTGGTCTGTCTCGATTCGAGGCCTTATAATTCCGGGCTCAGCTCTGTCTAGTTCACGGACCTCGTTCTGGTTCCGACTCAAAACTCAGCTCTTCCGGTTTCCTTATCCAAAACAGCCTCTGCTTCACATGGTCTTGTCTGCCTCTTGCATCCTGATTGCAGGCTTTGACTAACTAACGATCATGATTACTCGTCAGTTTTACTTGGAACCGACCATCGACTGATGTCGTGTGCTGTGATAACGACGCTGTAGGAGTCCAGATTACACCAGATCATATTAGATTATATCAGATTAGATCAGATTATACTCGATTAGATTAGATCATGCTGGACCACAATTTCATATAAGATCAGGTTAGATTAAGATTAGATTAAGCTACGTTAGGTTATATAACATCAGATGTTATATGAACTTACGAGTTGTCTACTTGTTCTATGCCCTGGTGATACTGCAGCCCTCTAGATGTGTTTCTCAGTTGGTGACAGGTGCTGTCCAAGTTGAGTGCCATGTTCTTGTCACATGAGTCTTTGTCTAGTTCATGCTGAGCCGCACGATTCAACCTTAACATACAAACAACATATTATTCGGATTCCTACATAGGCCGAACCATCTAGAATTCTAGATGAAGGGCGTTAAAAAGATTGCATGATGATATCATCACTGCCTGGCTCACACATGAAACATCCCACAAGGGAATCGACAATTCAAGGCTTCGATTTCATTCCACGCATAAAACACTCTGCGTCTCAATTCTGAGACAAAATTTGCGTTGAAAAAATTGCAGTCTCTCTGGCTTTCTCTTTGTCTATCTTTCGCTCTTTCTGCTTTTGGTGTCGTGCATATACTGTTGTGCATCGAGTTCAATCAGTCTGTTTCTGTGTCCGCCTGCCTGCCTGCCTGCCTGCCTGCCTGCCTGCCTGCCTGCCTGCCTGCCTGCCCGCCTGCCTGCCTGCCTGCCTGCCTGCCTGCCTGCCTGCCTGCCTGCCTGCCTGCCTGCCTGCCTGCCTGCCTGCCTGCCTGCCTGCCTGCCTGCCTGCCTGCCTGCCTGCCTGCCTGCCTGCCTGCCTGCCTGCCTGCCTGCCTGCCTGCCTGCCTGCCTGCCTGCCTGCCTGCCTGCCTGCCTGCCTGCCTGCCTGCCTGCCTGCCTGCCTGCCTGCCTGCCTGCCTGCCTGCCTGCCTGCCTGCCTGTACTTTTAATGCAATGTATGATTTTTTTAGATTGAGTCCTAGAATATAAATGTAAATTAACAGAAGTGTAGATGGCATTCGTGCATTTCAGTGCTTCAGTTATCCAAGAAGAAAATAAACCAATAACTGAATCTGGTCTTAGAAAAATAAATGTCTGTACTTTGGAGATTTACTGTACGCTTCAACGCACGTCAAGTGCTCTTGAAGCCACATGAAGAAGTTTAGAAGAGGAGCCTTTATACATAAGTATGTATGTACGTACGTACGTATGTGTGCACGTACGTACATGTATAGTAAGACATTTGTTAACACGTGTATTGTATTGTGTTCGAATTGTAATTGTAATCGCAAATTTATATAGCATCACTTAAAAAGAAACTTCTCATATTTGTTATGTTGTACAATAGCATACTGTTTTCTTTTCTTTGGTCTCGGCCGTGTCACGGCGCTATAGAAATTGTCTTATTGTTATTATTATTATTATTATTATTATTATTATCATTATTATTATTATTATTATTATTATTATTATTATTATTACTGTTATTGTATTGCTTTCACATTATTCCCAGATGGCGTCATATGTCACCTAGATCGTCTCATACTGTGCTAAGTGGACCGGACCGGCCTATGTCGTTTCTAACTGTATTTAGTGGACCTAACCACACACACACAGACGCACGCACCTAAGACTGTTATTATGTGGATTAAGTTGCGGAGTTCTCCGCCCAAAACAGTCTGGCAGCGATCGGGTTACAGTCCCCCGAGTGAGACCAAACTTCAACAAGTAATCGTAATCGTAAATCTCGAGATTTCTACAGCGCCCAACGAAAGCTAAGTCGCGGGAACCAGCTTATTCACAGGCGCTCAGTCAAAAGAAAATCGACAGGCAAAAGGGTTCGGTTCCAGGTCAAGATCCAGGAGTTAGGAAGTCAGACAGTCAGATGGCTACGGTGGATGATGCTTGAAATTGAAGCGAGAAGAGAGTTAAGGAGAAGAGGAAGAAGTGTGTGTCTTTGGTTAATTTTTAAGTACTCTGGTTTGCTTATAGACAAAGCGCCTCCCGGTGAAGGCCTTTCCCAACCCTGAGCCTCTTTTGGCGACGAAAAAGACATCTTTTTTCAATGGTATTGTAATGCAGCGAGGCCAAGAAAAGGCGCTATATCAGTTTCTTTTGTTTTGATGTATATGACATAACATTAGATCTCTCTGTAGATATGGCTGGAAAAGCGAACTTACGACAGTTGGTTGCCGGCGCTTTGAATCATTCCTCGCATCTCATCCTGGCATCTTCTGATGTTATCCACTTCCTAGAAAACGGTCAAATCGGCTGAACGAACCATAAAACCCACTGCAGCCAATACACAACCAAGACAGCAGAAACATCTAAAAGAGTTGATGCGTTTGCTTGAAAGACATATCATATCAGATCCATATCTGCACAGTTCCTATGGCGCTTTTTCTTCAGCTTTATTAGTTTCACAAGGCATGAATTAGTTGTCGGATACATTTAAAAGCCAAACACCCAGTTTCAAACTCGCGCTGTTACAATGAGTGCCTTTGTCACGTCTTCCTAAACGGCGATTTAGAAATCTCCAGCTCGGCCTACATAATAATAATCTAAATATATCCAACAACATTTATTTCTAACACTAACTATAAGTTCCTTTTGATGGGTACCTGACTTATCGCCTTATTTGCAACTGTTCTTGCACTGTGTCCATCGGCCAACGCATTTGGTTTTCAATTTCAGTCCAAGAAAATGAAAAGACCATCAAAAGAACCAAGCCTTTGCAGATAATAATTTCTAGAGAGCCCTAATAAATATGTCATCACCTTTTTGTACCTACCTTATCAGTTTATATGATCGAGTGGCTCAAGTCCAACAGATATTTTGAAAAACGTCTTTGTCCTGACAAGGCCAGAACCTCATACCTCCTACTGATCACGCTATCCACTAAAAACCCAAGCGATAATTAGGACTAACTTAGGTGACGGTGTTGCGTGCATCGACCTAATAACTCGGGTTCCCTTTAAGGCTTGCGACTACCACTCGCTCGTTTCCTAATCACACTCAACCACTAGCTCTCTCTCTCTCTCTCTCTCTCTCTCTCTCTCTCTCTCTCTCTCTCTCTCTCTCTCTCTCTCTCTCTTCTCTCTCTCTCTCTCTCTTTCTCTCTCTCTCTCTCTCTCTCTATCTCTCTCTCTCTTTCTCTCTCTTTCTCTCTCTTTCTCTCTCTCTCTCTCTCTCTTTCTCTCTCTCTTTCTCTCTCGACATAAATATAAATATATATTCTATATATACATATAAAGATACATCTAGCTAGTTATTTGTAAATATTCTTGCATTTATATATTGTAAAGTAATAAATGACGGATAAGTCGCGGGCTTTAGTTGATAGTTGATCACACGTTCCGTGCCAAGCGGTCGTCTGAAAGCCGCCCACTCCGCCTTGCTCATAAGGACCTCATTTTGCCAATCGGCCCAAGTTTCGCACTGTCCACGCGTGTTGCCATGCCAACCACTGAGGCGCCTATCAAAGGCAGCCTGCCAGGTCTAGTCTGAATGGAGTCGAAGTGATCGTGTCTCAAACACTGGCAGGTGCCCCGGATAATTAATCAATGAACCGCCTATTTAGGCCACTTCAATCTAAAATACTGAGAGCCTGCTAGAGAAAAGTTGTAAGATCGATTAAGTTCCGGTTTAATCCAAGTCTAGTAGCGACGATCAGGTCTTCGTAAAAATTTAAAGCTAAGGCATTTCTCAGCAGCAGTAGGACGCTAACGCAAGTATAGAGAATTCTCGGATCTGAATTAGTGTTTCTAGCGGACAGAGAAAAAATCTTCTGAACCCTTTAAGCCCTGCTATGCTATGCTCTTCTATTCCATGCTATATCGTGTTATTTTATGTAAGATTATGCTATGCTATGTTAAAATGCAAATGTAAACGTACACGTTTTACTATAGCGACCGTATGGCCTAGACCTTGCTCATTTTTCAATGAATTAATCGGGTGAGGTCCTTCACCACCGCTGCCCGTTTCAAAGGGTGTCACTCCTTTTCAAGGTCCTCTTGTACAGACAGTGCTAACCCGAGATTGAAAGCTCTTAAATATGTTATGTTGTGTTGTGTTTATGCTTATGTTAAATTAGGTTAGGTTACATTACGAGAAAACGTGATAGCATCTTTCCAAATTTGCGGGGGTTACATTTCAGGGCAGTGCATTGAACATTGCATAGGCCTACATACATACAAATGGCGTACAGGCGTTCGGTCTCTGGTCATCATGGGGTAGTTTGAGCGATTAGATAGAGGGTGTCGTCGTAGTGAGTGAATGGGGTTCTTACCCTTGTCAGTTCTTTCTCCACTTCGTCGTGCACCAGATCGACTCCCATACGTTTCTCGCGGTTGAAGAGACACTCTTGCGCTACATAAAGCGGGTTCTCGGTGTCTGCCAGGGTCTTTTCGAGACAGGCCTTGGCGTGTGCCAGGGCCTCGATCTCAGTCTTCATGCTGTCCCTCTCGTTCAGCAGCTCCGCCTTCCAATACTCGATGTCTCCGATGCGCGCTCCGAGCTTCCGCCCCACGTCCTCCTGGGTCCTCCTCGTTCGGTCATCTGCTTCGCGACAAATGCGCGAAACGTCGAGCCTCATGCGCTCAGAGCTGCCTCGCACGCGGTCCGAAGACATGTAGTTGGTCTGATTGGACGCCATCCAGTCGTTGGGAGTGTAGCGGATGAAGGTGGAACTTCGCGAAGGTCCGAACAACGCAGGAGCTCTGAAAGAAGAGCTGCCGTAGCCTGCCTCCTCTTCCGCCAGGGCTCCTGGCAGACTGCGGGCGCTTGCGTTCACCCGACCGGAATGGTAGTAAGAGGTGGGCCTCCAGGGGAGAGTGGCCCACGGCCGGGCGGGGGTGGATGGGGCGGAACGGGTGTCCTGGACCCGGAAAGAGTCCTGCATCGTACTGATCGTCGGCAGAAGGGCCCCTCGACCGGTGACGTCTCCTGCGAAGTGCGGCGATGTGGTTGTGTACGTGGCCGTCTGCGTGTTGCCCAACAGTTCCATCATTCTTCAGGCAGAGAGTCTGAACACCACAGTTACAACAATCACCTCGACTACTGCAATGCACTTCTGACCAACGTCATAAACGCACGTTCGCATAGAGTAGAAATTCCTTAGAACTCCCTGGCCGGGACCACAGTGAAACACCTTAGATTTCAACGCATGACTTTGCATCATCGCATTGACTTCTCATTGAACAGAAAGCTTACAGTTTACAATGTTATGCCTACTGACCAGACAACTTACCTTTCGTCTTTGCTCTTCGCCTACGATTCCTCGCTCAGTCGACGGGCATATGGCGTGATAACAAATGCATTACTTACTTACTTATTTACTTACTTACTTGCTTACTTACTCACTTACCTACTCACTTACTTACTTGTTCATCCCTCAGACTTACAAGAGTGCACCCGATTATCGGAGGAGTTATGAGCCTTAGGTATCTGCACTAAAACCAGGTAGTGTATCCGCCACGATAAGTAACCTTATAGACAGTTATCACTTTGAAGGCCATTCGCTCGCTGCTCCACGGAAAGCCATTGCCGTATGAAGCATCGTAATGGCTCTTGCCAAATAAGTCCTGATCTCTTTGAAGCACGAATCGGGATTTTATTACAGATTGACAACAATCAAGATGACTTAAAGAACCAAGTGTATGTTGTATATATGTATAAGGACACCCGATGTAGCGCATATTAAATGCCTGGCAATAGAGTGGGGCAAGGTAACCGA
The DNA here is from genome assembly GCA_964023275.1 of Norana najaformis. Lineage (NCBI taxonomy): Eukaryota > Metazoa > Annelida > Clitellata > Crassiclitellata > Hormogastridae > Norana > Norana najaformis. The sequence goes on along the minus strand of OZ029924.1, from coordinate 13,358,520 downwards.
TTGGATAGAGCGCTCAACCTGTAACGCCGAGAGTACGGGTTCAAGCCTCCTCTGAGAAAGTGTAGGGACCTTGAGCAAGTCCTTCACTCGTTACTACTCAGCGTCATTGATTGCTGCTTAGTCATTAGATAGTGCGCTAAATAAATGCAGAAATAATGATGTAACTCACTGTAAGAACTTCACTAAAGCGTAAACACACGGCTATCTAACTGGTCTGAACGAGTGCGATTTTAGAGAGCTGCACACGCAAATACATCAGCACATAAATGGGAGATTATTGTTCAAGCAGGATGGAGTCTTCAATATAAGCAAAACTTAGATATAGTCTGTGCTACTTTGCATCATACCATTAATTAGAAACTTCTAGTGCGCCGGTGTCTAATGCACAAGGTATCAACCGATGGCATAATAGAAAACATAACCTTTGAAACTCAAAGTTGTCATCAAACTACTGCGACTGTAGGAAGTAGATGAAAGGAAGACAGCGAAAGATTCTGAAGTAGTTGTCACAGATTACTAGAAATGAGCAGAACCACCTGGAATGAATAAAATAGAATAGTTCGCAGTAGATGGAAAGCACTAGAGTTAAAAGTATCCCATATCCCACAAGTGTGATGTAGGATGGGAGTTCATCTCCTTTTCTTGGCCCTTTAGCTGGCAATGGACGAATCTCAAGGTCCTGGACAAGGGGCCAGCGCATCGCAGGACTTGCCGTTTACTTCCCAGCTTACGACAATACTAAATTCTACTGCTTGGTGACAGAGACACGGTGTGGCCCAGCAACTTTCCCAGGGTCGTTACACGGAGTCGGACCCGCAACCGCATGATCATTGACCAAACGCTGTTATAAAGCCTTCAAACAGCATATATAGGGATAAGTGGAAGTGAGGGTTACTTCAGGTTGAGTGCAGACATCGTCTGATCCAGATCTAGAACTTTTACCGAGATTCAAGGTTGAGATCAGACGGAGACTTTTGGAATGCACCGTCGCGTTGTGTTATGCAATCCACGTGAAATCAGTAGACTGACTGATTTATTTCGAGGCTGAAGGTCAGTCGGTGTTTGGTTTCGTCAAGTGGTCCTTCGAGCCGATCGAGCTACCCGCTGTTCACAGAAATATCTCCTCTCTCTCCTCTCTCTCTCTCTCTCTCTCTCTCTCTCTCTCTCTCTCTCTCTCTCTCTCTCTCTCTCTCTCTCTCTCTCTCTGTCTCTCTCTCTACTCTCTACTCTTTATCCTCTTTCTCCTCATGTTCCTCTTTATTCGCCTTCTCTTCCTACGTCGAGTCATTTGTTCCGCTGTGTACACGCTTTCTCTCCCTTCTCTGTCTCTGTCTGTCTCTTTTTATCTGTCTCTGTTTCTGCCTCTGTTTCTGTCTCTGCCTCTGTCTCTGTTTCTGTCTCTGTTTCCGTTTCTGTCTCTGTCGCTGTCTCTCTCGTCTCTGCCTCTGTTTCTGCCTCTGTTTCTGTCTCTGTTTCTGTCTCTGTTTCCGTTTCTGTTTCTGCCTCTGTTTCTGCCTCTGTTTCTGCCTCTGTTTCTGCCTCTGTTTCTGTCTCTGTTTCTGCCTCTGTCTCTGCCTCTGTCTCTGCCTCTGTCTCTGCCTCTGTTTCTGCCTCTGTCTCTGCCTCTGTCTCTGCCTCTGTCTCTGCCTCTGTTTCTGCCTCTGTTTCTGCCTCTGTTTCTGTCTCTGTTTCTGTCTCTGTTTCCGTTTCTGTCTCTGTCGCTGTCTCTCTCGTAAAGCCAACTAAGAGACCGCAGTAACATTAGGCTAGTCTACAGTATATACTCTCGGCCTCTGCGTGGGTAGAGACTGCACTGCAGTGGTACAAGATGAATAATGTTCGTATGTTAGACGGGGGTTTCGGATTCGGATGTCGACGGTGCGTTTTAAATGAGGAATGTCAATCAGACATTTGCTCTCCATTCGATCACTCGTTTACCAGACAAACCTCCTCCTCCTCTCCTCTCCTCTTCTCCTCCTCCTCTTCCTTCTGCTCCTCCTCCTTCTCCTCCTTCTCTGACGATGATAGTATCACGTCATTTCCTCTCACCACTTGTAAATCTCGTGGACACATAAATCAGAAACACAGCAGAGGTTCTTCTGCTGTGTTACAGTTGGCACCAGATACCTCAGCTGGAAAAGAGGAAACTGCCATTCAGTTTAAGAATTTGTCAATTTTCCGATTTGAGGAGAACTCCCCTGGTTAGGTCACGCATGAGACACTGAGGCGAGTGAATTGGAATCGAATTGAATGGAATCTGTGAACGATGCACAACGATAGAAACTGTAATTCAACGCAAGTGACAGCCGACTGAGTTGAGATACGTTGTTGTTAGCAGGAGGATGACTTAATCGATATTTGATTTATCTAGAGAGTTGTTTTAATTGATACGTTAAGACGCCAGGTAGGTCGAAATGTTTATCTAAGCTAATTGGTCATTGTCAATTGTAATTTGTTAGGCACCTCTGTCAGACAACTTCGTCCTCAGAGGCTCCGCTGAGACCTACAGCGCTTCAAAAGTGCCGTCTGCCAAGTGCAACAAAAATAGGCACCAATGCGGCTACTCATTTAATAGTTCGTAGATGCTTTTGTCTGGCAAGAAAACTCAATCACAACCAGAGACAGACAGACAGACAGAGAGAGAGTGAGAGAGGTAAACAGAGACAGAGACGAGAGAAAGAGAGACAGAGAGGGAGGGAGGAAGGGAAGGAGGGAGAGACAGAGAAGGAGACAGAGCACTATGGACCTCTTCGTGGTAATCTTAAGAGAGGCTGTCTGATTACAGACGACGGTCGTCGCGCTTCTTGAGAAGCCGACAGCGGCGCTATGGTTACACGTTCATTCGACATTCAGGGAGCTTTGATTGTGTCAGATCAACACATCAAGTAGGATTAGAGTCTCAAGAGTTCTTTGTTCGAATGCTTTCCGCCGTTTGCTGCGAAGAATCATTGAGCGACTTTGACTTTGGTCTATGTTTGACAATCAATCATAATATGTTTTGGTCTAGGCGTTTAACATGGAAGATGAAAGTCGCTGAGTTAACCAAGACTTGTCGATTCATCGATGACTACTAGTTCGAGGCCAAGCATAGACTGTTTTCTCTTGGCCATCCTTTGTTGCTCAAGCTCACGTTCTATCCGCAACAGTAATAGTTTTAGCTGCGGGTGAAAAGACCCACAGATCAGCCAGATAAGCCATGACCGAATTCTAAGCACCGGACCATCTCCACCCCAAAACCATCTCCACCCCAAAACCATCTCCACATCCCTTTAGCACATGAAACATATTGTACTTACGATGATCGAAATTATGACCCAACTGCAGTTATGTCTTCTCGTTTCGCTTCGAAGCCGAAATCTGCGCAACTGACTCCGACCGACTGCCCTTCGGTCGACTCACCCACCGACTGACTAACTGGCAGGTCTAAATGCGACTGTTTATTTATGGTCCACTCTGTATACAGACTCGCGCTCGTTCCTGTTTATGCGGTTGCTTAGCAACTACGACCACAAGCGACTGGAGTCGACAAGGCGATCGCAGGACCAGGCTGAGGAAGTGAAGGCATTTTACTAATAGAACAAAAGGCACGTGACAAGGGCTCCACAAATGTAACCACAGCAGAGACCCGGACATGATTTTTCAATTTATTAGCTATTGTTTGCTTACCATCTGAGTGCGCATGTCTCTTTTGTTAAACAACGAAAGAACCAGTTCACAGAAAAATAAAAATTCTATCACTGGTTAGAACAGTTCTACTTGCCGATCGTCATTATTCTAAAATGAAGGGCAGCAAAAGGCTTAAAGCCATTCTGATTGACCTAAAATTTATAGAATGCGCCTACGTTTTAAAAATAATATATAGAAACATTAGACACCAAGACACCAGTGGGCCTACGCTTTTACACATAATTGTATGGTGCTAAAACCACCGTCACTTTGGCTGACATACATGTTACCAAGACAATAATAATAATAATAGTAGTAGTAGTAGTAGTAGTAGTAGGCCTAGTAGTAGTAGTAGTAATAATAATAATAATAACAACAACAACAGCAGCAATAATAATAATACGATGATTTATATAGCGCCAGAACGCTATATAAAAGGGTGTTGTATGAGTATTTCTAGGGTTCTGTATAGTTATTCGCTGAATGCAGCCACACGCGGTGCAACTGACGGCGTTATATGCATTGTAGGACATGAAAAACTATAAATCACAATATAGTCTAATGTATACGCACGCGCACACACCCACACACACGCATATATATACTCATATCAGTAATGTGGCCTTGTATAGTGATTCGAAAAAATTATATGGCAGTAGACGACATCAAATGTGCTTTGACTCTAGACACCCCATGTCTGCGATCGTTCTAGCCAGATTAGTGTCTTCCCCTTATCAGACCTAAATTACGTTTACGAATGTATGTTACGTAAAAGCCGCGCACAACTCTAGCGTTGCTTCGGTGACATACAACAACCTATGTAGTATGTTGCAAAGAACAACCTAGTGTTGCCTACAGCAGCTAATGTTGTTTGAACGAGGCAGAACAGTTAATGTGACGTAGCCTACAACAGCAAATAAACCTCGGATCTCAATAAATCAACACAACTTGCAGTAGAGTGTCGCTCCAAGTGGTCGTCATAAAACACTTCGTTGAAATCTTCTTCTCTTGAAACGAGCCTCAATCATTCGTTTTCTCTTAGCCACACATTCAGAGGCGGCTCTGAGACACTCCCTCCGGCTGTTGACTCTTTAGAAGCTTTAATATACAGCCCTACTGCATAGTCTCTGTTACATAAACTGCGTCGCTCTGCACATAAAATGCCAATATTTTGTGCGGATAAATTTAATTCACGTTGTAAAGCTTCACACTTGATACTTCGTTGAACTGTTGACCTGCAGCCTAAGGTCAATGGATGCTTTCTGAAAGGTGCCGAATAGGTCATGTATAAGCATATGATTTATTCGTCATATGCACCTTCTTCGTCAACTATAGCAGGGCTACACAGGGGCTGAGGTTAAAGATCTGTTGGCTGAAGCACAGAATCGCTGACAACAGTCTAGCAACAGGACGGCCTTTCTTTTGCTGGTTCGACTGTTAATTTCTCCTTATCACATTCGAATCACTGAACTCAAAGATCGATGACGACTCCAGTGCAATGCTGTCATCGCCGTTATCATTGCCATCTTGATCATCATCATCATCACCATCATCATCATCATCATCATCATAATCATCACCATTACAACCACAATCATCACCTTGTTCTTCTTCTTCTCTTTTCCCTTCTCCTTCTCCATCTTCTTCTTCGACTTTTTTCTTCTTCTACTACTACTACTACTACTACTACTACTTCTTCTTCTTCTTCTTCATCATCTTCTTCGCGTTCTTCTTCGCGTTCTTCTTCAGCGAGAGGGAGAGCTAGCGAAAGGAAAAGAGAGAAAGAAGGAGAGAAAGAAAGAAAGAGAAAGAAAAGAAAGAGAAAGAAGTAAAGAGACAGAAAGAAAGAAAAAGAAGGAATATAGAGGAAGAAAGAGAGAAAAAAGAGAGATAGATAGATAGAAAATAGATAGATAGATAGATAGATAGATAGATAGATAGATAGATAGATAGATAGATAGATAGATAGATAGATAGATAGATAGATAGATAGAGAGAGAAAGAGAGAGGAAGGGAGGGAGGGAGAGGGAGAGAGAGATGTGAGGGAGGCATAAGATTCCTGTATCGGACCATAGCAATCCATCATTAGACCACCTTTTAAGCTTTCCTAAAACTTATACTCTGATACAGTAACCCGGAGGAGACGGCGGACTCAGTTGATCCAGGTGGCCTGACATCTCACAGATGGTCAAAACTCCATGCACTACCTGGTTTCGATGTTACTTAACTTCACTGTGCTGTCCAGTGTCGTATTCAAAGCGCCAAACCGCCACGTATTCAGTTGGCTGCTGAATGCATATAGTAATCGTTCGCGATTTCAGACTCTGCTCCTCTTGATCTACGAATGAAGAGCCATTTATTAATTAACACTACAGACAGACGCAAATAAACACACACACACACACACATACACACACAAGGAACAAGAGACAGAGGGTAAAGCTTCATAATTATTGCAAAACTCCGCGTCTATGGAAGGCTATGGAAGGCTGTGGTGATGATGTGCTGGTGTTATGGAGTAGTAAGCACGCCATGAACGGTGATGCATGTAGTAGGTAGCAGCCTAGAGATGGGCCAAGTGGTCTTTTGCCAATTGGATTCATTAAAAAATCTAACGCATATCAATACAGTGAAGCTGGCCAAAAACACCACAACAAAATGCAGCACTGGATCAGTGCACGACCATAGACATTATTTACTTCGATGTACATGTATTTATATGTATGTAACTATGTATATGTATCTGACTATTTGTATAGCGCCTTAAGAACCTTTCAGCGGCTCCAAAACATGGCCATCTAACAGATCTTAAAAGGAGCGACTTACGATCGGTTGAAAGTGTTTTTTTTAAGTTTTAATGGAAGACTGTTTCTTGAGCTGTCTGTGACGAAACAGTACATATTTATGATTGGAAGACTTTACCATGGAGAAGGTCAGGAGAAAGCCAGGTGTGCTCGAGTCGTCCAACGGGAGCACGGGACCAACAAGCAGAACCTCACGAACGTCGAACGAAACACAGACAGACAGACAGGCAGTCTGTCTGTCTGGCTGGCTGGAGACAAACACATTCAATCGACTGAAGGTGTCGTGTCCTGGACGACGACGTGCCACATTTAAAAACTTTTTCAAAGCATAAATTAAAGCACTAGAAAAGCACTCGCAATTGTGCAACTCATGCAGTAGTCATACTTGTCTACTAAGCCTCGAGACAGTCCAGAATTAGCACAAGAAATTGAACAGCGCACACGAATCACAGTTTGCAGTTCTTCTCCTGGCGTATGCGGTTCGTGCCCAGCTATTTGCAAGCGTCATCACCACCCGTCAGATGAAGAGCCAATAGTCCGCCACTGAGACGTGTTTGCGGATAGACATCAACAATGTGCACTATTGTTCAACTGTGATAGAGATCTGGTTAGTAACCATAGACCGTGTGGTAGAGTGGAAAGTTCCACATTGTTTGACATCATGGGGTCAAGGTCAGATTGTTGTTCTGTGTGTTGTTACCCAGTCTGTGTGATGACTGTTGGAAACACCCACATTCGCTGCCGGGTGCTCGAGCTGGGTAAGAGACCCCATGGTCCAGTGCTTACTTGGGTGGAGGCTCACAAATGTTTCCAATTCATAATCCTGCTACCAGAAAGTTGGATGATGACAGAGCAGAGGCATCAGCTACATCCGAAGGCACGTGGGGCCTGTGTTGGGTCTGGTGCTGACGATACTAAGTCGAATCCTTCGAACGAGAATCATCCCACTAATTCTTCCGATACTTGGGTATCCTGCAGAAAGATGACGTCACTGTTCTGCCGATGGGATATCGTGCTGATAACTTTACGTTTGGTCTTTGAAAGACTCTCCACTTGAGTTGAAGAATTCTGAGTGCTGGTCCTATTGCTTGAAAGTCAGACGACAGCGGCGAGTCGGAGTAAATGTAAACGTACGCGTTTTTCTATATAGCGACCGTATGGCCTCGACCCTGCTTATTTTTCAATGAATTGATCGGGTGACATCCTTCACCACCGCTGTCTGTTTGAATGTCTGTCTGTCTGTTTGAATGTCTGTCTGTCTGTCTGTCTGTCTGTCTGTCTGTCTATCTGTCTGCATGCCTCGTCTTGTGTTTCGTTCGAATGCAAATGTGAATCTGTCCTAACTTAAGGCTAGCAATCAACAGTTGGCTGCGCCTACAACGGGCCTCTAATAATCAATACTAATTTTTGACGCATTGTTCTTCTCCTCACTACTTCTCCTGTTCGATACTTTTGTGCGCCTCTCTGTCTCTGTCACTGCCTCTGCCTCCGTCTCTGTTACAGAGATAGCCTCTACACCTGTTCGTCTGCAAATGATAGTGTGAATGTCTGAGTACAGGGAATTGCTTCTGCTCTATCTTCCCCAAGTGGGCCTGAGATTCTCGTGAATGACGAAGAAAGAGAAGAGGCAGAGGAAGCAAACGAAAAGGAGGTAAAAAGAGGAGGAGAGATAGAAGAGGACGACGAGAGAAAAGAAAAGGAGGAGGGAAGGAAGGAAGTGCAGGTTCCGTCGGCTGAATCTGGAAGGAAGGATGCTCGTCAATCGTCATCCATCATATACGCATTCACTCGAGCTAATCCTAACAGCCAGGGAATTATTTATAAATCCCATGATTAAAAGGATGCCACACAGACAGACACAGGCGCAGACAGAGAAAGAGACAGGCAGACAGCTGGCTCTAGACATGTGTACATACGACGCAGAGGACGTAAACTTGATCAGAGTGACTGCGATGAGTAGATTGTTGGGCTCCTGGAGACCTCGAGGGCAGCAAAAATTAGACGTCTCTTATGTGCGCAGAGGCCGAACATCTATCAAACGCCGCCGATTCTATTAATTCTGATTCAATCTCCTCCAAGGAACATCAATCACCTGCAGAGACCGATGCGCAGGCATCCAGACGACCGGGGGGGGGGGTCAATGAGCAATGAGCATTTCCGGCGGTTGAGCAGAAGACCATCTGGTGTCATGGTAGCCTTATACAGAACATCTATCTCTTAAACAATAAATCTTCATAGAAATAAAAACCATATTCTCTGAAGCCATAGGCACATCGACTCATCACATGAAATACTGTACAACCCACCCTAGTCTCTTCTCCCCTCCTCTCTCTCTCCCTCTCCCTCTCTCTCTCTCTCTCTCTCTCTATCTCTCTCTCTCTCTCTCTCTCTGGTCTCCTGGCAACCGGACTTGGTTCTTGACATGGCATCTTTGAATAACCTCACTGACTTGACGCAGCGCTATCGTATTGTACATGCATACATACGCACATACATACATAGGACTGATCCTTGGAATTGACCAGATTGCGACTGTGTGTTTGAGAGCCATCGAGTGATGCCAAGTGCATTATTATAATGGCGCAATAGAAGTTCTAAGATTAGATTCTGTTAGGATAAAAAATCTCTTTAGATAACTTCCAGATAATCGTGCAAAAATTGTCCTACAGAAATACCAAATACTACATTGTATTGTCTCGTGACATCATCTAAAAGCAGCAATATCTGAAGCCGATAGTGTTCCTTCACCAGTCACTGCTTCGGTATGGACATGTCTTTTTCCTTAAACCGGAAAAGTTGATGAGTTCGCAATTATAAATTTACCAATATCTGAGATAAGTAACTGCATAATCAGTTAGAAAGATAATTTATTATTACCAAAATCATCAATGTTAGGAAATCAGACAATGAATTGGAAATGTCAAAGTATCTATGACACGAATCGAGGCAAATAATAACAAAACCAATCACTTTCCATTATTCAGTCGTTCCTTTCAGCAGAAGTGACGATACCATGTCCGTTATAGGCTTTAGAACACTGCTGATCACATCTTTTGCAGAACCTTTAAGGTCGAAGAATTTCAGGTCCAACCAGCCACTATTACACAATTTTCAATCTAGTTCTGTTAACGATTGGCGCATGTTACATCTTGGCTGTAATTGGGAACATTAATCGCCGATTTGTTTGTAGGATGACTGAGCGTTGTCCATATTATTTAAGACAAGGGATTCGAATCCAGTGAGCTGTTACCCTTGGCATGTTTCGACAGCTAATAGGAAACAGGTTGAACATCAACTAATCACAGTGTAGAGATATCTCCACAACTACTGTGTTGAGCCCCTGTGTCAACTCAAAATCCAAGTCTTACAATACAGCATTGCCTCAACGATTGCGATTGAGTGAATGAATGCACAAACGAACGATAACTGAATGCATGAATGAATTAATGAATGAATTAATTAGAATACATAAAGCCCAAGTAAGTTATAAGTTTAGTTTGAACTATACTGTAGTACTAAAACGCTCAGAGCGTCTCTGAATACCTTACCTTAATACCTTAGTTTACCTTAAAGAAACGCTGTAAAATATGTGATTTCCATCCAATCCGATGCCTTCCCATTTCTATCAGCTAAAACACAACCCCCTCTAACAGTTCCTTTCCCCTTCTCTCTCTTCCTTCTCTCTCTCTGTCTCTCTCTTTCTTTCTTTCTCCCTTCTCTGTCTGTCTGTCTGTCTGTCTCTGTCTGTCTGTCTGTCTGTCTGTCTGTCTGTCTCTCTGGTCTTCTGGCAACCGGACTTCGTTCTTGACATGGTATCTTTGGACAACCCCACTGATTTGACGCAGCGCTCGTGAATAAGCTGATACCCTGCGCTTAGCTTTTAAGTAGCGCTTTAGAAATTTGGAATTTACTATTACGATTAGGTAAATAAGTTTTGTTACCGACATCTAGAGAATATTGTTTATAACACTGGGAGACGATCTCATCAGCAGATGGAGAGAGCGTAGCTTTTTCTGAGACGTTAAATGTCATTCTAATAAAATAGTCACCAAAATCAATCGCCAAGTATAGCAGAAAACTCAGTCGAGAACGGCGAACATAGGAGAAGGAGAAGAAGAACGAAGAGGGGCTCAGGCCCCACGACCCCAGGGAAACGCGGTCTAAGTCTTGTGCTGCTGCTGCAGATTGTCACCATTAAGGTTCGATTCCGAATGGTCGGCAGAGACCTCGACATCCTATAAAAAAGAAATACAAGGCACACCATGTAATGTGCAGTTTCGGGTAATAAAAACCCCGCAGTGCACTGCTTACAGAGGAAACCTAATCGGTCGTAAACAGAAACAAGAATTGGTCACACATTTTATCTGAATTCAATCAAGTGAGCCTCACGAGGGCTCTTCTTTTCAGGCCGGAATTTTGCGGGGTGGGGTAAGTGAAGGCAATGTGCTCAGCCATTTGTCTTTCGTACTCCACTGCTTGCAGAACGGTCCCGTTGACCTGCTCACTGATGGGTCAAGAAGTCACACAAAGGCCGTTCTACCAACGGAAACACGAAGCTGCTGCTGCTGCAGGTGACGACGACGACGACGATGATGATGATGTTGTTGTTGTTGTTGATGATGATGATGATGAAGAAGATGATGATGATGATGCTGGTGCTGGTGCAATTGAACCTGCAACCAGCAGAAATCACGTAAAGTGAATAGAATCAACAGGAAATAATTATCGATTTGAAATGTGGTGAACATCTGCGTCGGCACCGGAGGGAGGCACCTGTCTCTGACCATTGGCACTGGCACCTGCGCTGGTGCCAGTGCCAGTCGTCATAGACTGACACAGTTGTGCTATCGTTGGCTACGGCCTCAGCAGAGACGATTGACTAGGGCCTTTGCAACAACCTGTCTGGCGACCCTCTGCGGGAATTTTTCTCTCTCTCTCTCTCTCTCTCTCTCTCTCTCTCTCTCTCTCTCTCTCTCTTCCGCAAGCGTTTGAAGACCGTATTAATCCCCACTAGTTCTGGGACATCGGTCTGGGAGCGCCTCTGATGAGTTTTATCTTGAAGTGGCTCTTTATGAGATTTTTATTACAATTACAATTATACAGTTACAATTACAGCTAGCATTGACTCTGGCCTCGGAACAGACAGTTGTGCCACCACTGTCTTCAGCCTTGAGAAAGGTAGTTGTGCTAGCACTGGTGTTGTCCTGGGTAATGAAGATAATTAATTCTTCTTATTTTTTTGGAAGGCGTTGGAGTAAGAAACGTCTTCGGCCGAAGCAGAAGATCGATGAAAGAAGAAGTAGCAGGAAGAAAGAGAGAAAGGAAGAGGAAGAGGAAGAAGAGGAAGCACTAAGAAAGGAGGAGGTGGAAGGAGAATGAGAAAGGAGAAGTATGAGGACGAAGAAGAAGAAGCAGGAGGAAGAGCGGAGGGAAGGGAAAGAGAAAGTGGAGAAGACGACGTGATGATGAGTAGGAGAAGCAGACGGCAGACATGGGAAAAGAGAAGGAGGCAGAGGAAGGAGAGGAAGCGATCAGCTACAGGGACAAACAGCAGGAAAAATGGAGGTGGAGGAGGAGGAGGACTGGTTGCGAAGGGTGGAAGATGGACTGAATGAGTACACAGTGCATTAGCGTGCAACTCTGGATGGCTTTCTTCTTTGAATAAGACTGGGAGGGAGAGAGAAAAGAGGGACGACGACGGGGGACATCGCAGTCTAATGGAAGACATCTGGAAGCAGACAGGACACAGATCTGGCCCGATTGATGATCTGGCTCATAGCGAATGATCTGGCTCTTCGGGTGATCTCATAGGGATATGACGTTTTGGCTCAAAGCGATTCATTATCTTACCCCTGTAGGAAAGACTATTCTTGAAACTGTGCATTCGTTTGCATTCGTTGGCTCAACCCGCAATGTGGCTACACTGTTTCAAAGCCATCCGGTGCATCGTCAGTCATACCAACAATACGATAGAAAGCAGGACATAATTACTATTTCCAAGTTAGTTATTAATTATTTCTGCATTTATTAGGCGCCACTATCTAATGACTTAGCATCAATCGATGGGCCCGAGCAATTGTGAGTGAAGGACTTGCTCAAGGTCCATACACAGAAACAGTCTCAGGGGAGTTTCGAACCCGTACTCTATGCGTTACAAGCAGAGCGGTCTCTCCAATAGGCTACCGTGCCCCAGTTAGTCTCGCATTACTTCATTATTAGTGTGTCACAAGTCAGTCTGTGTCAGCGCACAATTGCTAATGCATTATATAGGCTTCTTCCATCTGCACCGTAGGTCAAAGTCGGATCTTCTGCTGCAGTCTTTGTTTATTTTCAAACGTTCTTGTTTGGCCCGGACCTCTTTTAGTTTGCATTGGAAGAGGTCCTTCTTTGGCCCGGACCTCTTTTAGTTTGCATTGGAAGAGGTCCTTCTTTGGCCCGGACCTCTTTTAGTTTGCATTGGAAGAGGTCCTTCTTTGGCCCGGACCTCTTTTAGTTTGCATTGGAAGAGGTCCTTCTTTGGCCCGGACCTCTTTTAGTTTGCATTGGAAGAGGTCCTTCTTTGGCCCGGACCTCTTTTAGTTTGCATTGGAAGAGGTCCTTCTTTGGCCCGGACCTCTTTTAGTTTGCATTGGAAGAGGTCCTTCTTTGGCCCGGACCTCTTTTAGTTTGCATTGGAAGAGGTCCTTCTTCCACACCCGCTGCCCTTTTCAATGACCGCTGTGTGTTCGGATGGACCTCTTCTAAATAGAAAAGATTACGAAAGGTAATCGTAATCTCCGGATTTCTTCAGCCCCCAAAAAAGCTAAGTCGCGAGAACCAGCGAACTCACAGGCGCTCAGTCAAATCAAAATCGGCAGGTGAAGTGAGGCAAGTTCGGCTCCGGTTCGAAATACAAAGGTCAAGCAGATAGAGAGACGGATGGCTATGGTGGATGGCTTTCGGAGTTAGAGATGGCGTATTCAAGCAGCACGTAGATCAACACATGAAGTTCAAGTATTGGCGGAATTAGGGTTTTGGGCCATAAACTTGTGCGAGTTTTGCCTATTTGTTTTATCATCACGCCCCTGCAGACTAAACGTCTTTTCGCACCCCATCACTTTAAATCCTGAAGCCGCCTCTGCGGGTCATATATAGATACATTCAGTGAGAGACATTACCTCATCAGCACATAATACGTCACTTCCGTCGCCTGATTCGTCATCGCCGCACTCACGTGACTCTGGTTGAACTGTGTCACGTGTCTCTTCTGAAACAATCACAGATCACGACGTCATCTGTCATAGTCCGAAACGAGGTCAGGTTAGCGAAACTAGTTTGCAAGTGCTACTTTCCTGATTTCTGCTCTTGATCTTCCTGCGTTTGTCGTGGATAATGTATGCTCAAATTCGCGTGGAAATGTGCCGCAATCTTTTGCTTTGTCTATTTTGCATTGTCTATTTTGCTTCGTCTATTATGTATTGTCTAGCCGCTTTCTACACAGCGCTGTCTCTTGACCTGTTGATCTCACAAGAAACCGACCAGACAATACTCTCGAGCAAGTACAGTCGATAATAGCAGCACGATAACAGCTCAGTCAGTGCTATAGTGTTACTAGAATACTCGTGTACATCGTCCGGCAGTAAATGTATAGGTTTTATATAGCGACCGTATGGCCTCGACCCCGCTCATTTTGCAATGAATTTATCGGGTGCGATTCTTCACCATCGCTGCCCGTTTGAATGAGTGCCACGCCATTTAAGGTCCCCGTGCACGGGCCGAATTAGCCCGAGATTTAAATCTATGAAATAAGCAAAGCACAACAGCTGTGTAAACATCAAGGTAAACATCAAGGTAAACAGGTATAACAAATCCTCTGAATCGTGGTCACGGAGTTTGATAGATTTGTCGGCTGAATAGCATACACGACCACAGCTTTCCAAAAAACGAGGAACCTTTCTGACCTTCCAGTTTCCACTTGCGCTCACCGACAGAGAAAGACTGGATGGCTGAATTCGCCCAAATGACCTAGTATTCCCTGGCAGTAAAGTACACGAGTATCCTAGTAACACTATAGCATTGCCTGAAATACTAGATCAATTCGCCCAATTGATCTAGTATACCCACCCTAGTTATATACCTGGCTCAATGTTGCTTGACCTCATTCTACTTTCCAGCGTCCGATACATAGGAAACGAAGCTGCTGTGTGTACTTGGACATTTACCTAGCGCATTTTAATCTAACAGAGGCTAAATCTTCTGATCGGATATAATCAGAGGCATCGATCATATGGGCGCCCCCGGGCCTGGGCTCCGGCAATATTTTGAGCATAAGGGCTCGACCCAGCAATATTTTAACTGTAAAATCAGTAAAAGGCAGAGCTGGACTGATAAAGTTCTCATTCTTCCTGCATTAGGCCTATTCTTGACCCCCCCATACCAGGAGCTTTGCCTTTGGGGCTTTGCACCCAAACCTCCACTATAGGCCCGGGCCCCTCCAATGTTTATTACGGATCGACGCCTCTGGATATAATTATCTGCTATTGTTAGGGATGAAGGCGGATGTTACCTAGAACGGGCGACGCTTCAGTTGGTGAAGGGTTGATGACGTCGTCTGCCGATTGACAAGATATCTCTTCGACGTTTATGCCTTCAAAGTAAAAACCCTATTTCAGTTTTATCAGATTCACTTCGTCTCACCCACGGCACAGACGTCAGCTTCAATCACACTGAACTGTGTCACCGAAATAGCACCCAACCTACCGAAATATTTCCACAGTTATATCTGAATACAATTATGCGAGACACACTGCACTGGTTTACTGTGGAGGAACGAATTCGATTCAAGTTCCTTATAGAAGGACAATCCGCGCTGGTCGGCTGTGCCCTGGAATATAACAGAGAGCTGCGTGCTCCAGTATCGAGTTAGCCTCGTAGTCGATCACTACACTTCGTTGCCCCTCAGGATTTACATGTTCTTCGCCTCCGCTCATCAAGGTAAAAGTAAGATACATACATATACATAAATTCAATATAATACATACATGAATAGGAGCTGATTGAAACAAACTTCCTGTAAATGTTATGTTTCATATGATTTTGTTCAGCATACATTCTCGTTTACCATCTTGTGGAGCCTCGCACCAGAGCATTCTAGGGTTCTTGAGCGTTCTCCTTGGCTGCCCTGAAGCTTTGAAATTCACTGCCAACATCTGTGCATTCTGTTAGTTCTTTAATATCATTCAGGTCTTAAGATTCATCGGTTTCAACCATTTATTTCTATTTTTATTCTGCGTATTTCTGCACTTATTAAGCTCCGCTAATGACGAATCATCCATCCATGACGCCTAGCAACTGTGCATGAAGGACTTGTTCCTTGATCTTTGCATAGCTTCGCCTCAGAGGGATCTCGAACCAGCATAGTCCGCGTTACAAGGCGAACACTCAAACCAATCGGCTACTGTGTCACGCTCACGCTGCTTGCTCACTTTAGTTCTAATTCTGTTTTCCCTGACTATTGACCTGTAGCTACTGTATAATATGTAGGCAGACAACGAGCCTTGGCAAGTTCTACGCAGATATTATCATATTAATATACATAGCTCAATTTTACTGATACTTGTCTCCGGCGCTATATGAATTAATTTGTAGTGATCATCGATCGCGTAGTGTGTGTGTGTGTGTGTGTGTGTGTGTGTGTGTGTGTGTGTGTGTGTGTGTGTGTGTGTGTGTGTGTGTGTGTGTGTGTGTGTGTGTGTGTGTGTGTGTGTGTGTGTGTGTGTGTGTGTGTGTGTGTGTGAATTATTTTATGAGCATTTGTATAAGGCCCTTCAAGAACCTCTCAAAGGTGCTGGAAAATAACAATATAACCGATCTGTAAAAAGTGCCCCTCAATTAGCACCAGACAGCGATGCCAAGTGTTTACATGTCGCAGCGCAACCTATCTCTGCCTGTTCGGAACATGTGTGAAGTGAACATGAACAATGGACTGAAGACTAGGAGGAGGAGGAGGAGGAGGAGGAGGAGGAGGAGAAGGAGGAGGAAGAAGAAGAAGAGGAGGAGGAACAGGAAGAGGAAGAGGAAGAGGAAGAGGAGGAGGAGAAAGAGGAGGGGAGGAGGAGGAGGAGGAGGAAGAGTAGGAAGAGGAAGAGGAAGAGAAGAAGAAAGAGGACGAGGAGGAGGAAGAGGAGGAGGAGGAGGAGGAAGAAGAGAAGGAGGAAGAAGAAGAGAAGGAAGAAAACGAAGAGGAGGAAGAGGGTGGGTGAGTGAGTGGGAGGATTTACCTGGGCAGTCTTGACCTCCGTTGACCGGAGGAGGACATTCGCAGAGTCGTGATCTTGTCTGGAGGCCAACGGCGCACGACGACCATTCCACCCAATCGCACCAACCGCCATCGACTGAAAGACATCACACTGTCAAATGATGAAGGCGCTGTATAAATCTCCCATTAGAATACAATGCACCCTACCTTCGACCGTATTGTATCAGAGCCGCAACCATTAGAAGGCGCATTCTGAGAAAACCTTATTCTATACGTCATACGTGTACAAGAGGCCTATATGCCGGTCATCTGCGTAAAGTACATGACCGGTACAAGGTTTGTAAAGTTTAGGCGCTAAATGTCATGTTTAATTTTACATGTATCAAATCTATTATGTCGCCCTCTGTTGTGTAAAGTTTTTTACTTTAGTAAATATAAAATGTAAATGCATACGGTTTTATACAGCGACGGTATGGCCTCGACCCTTCTCGTTTTGCAGTGAATTTGTCGGGTAAGATCCTTCATCACTGCTGCCCGTCGGAATGGGCGCCACGCCATTTAAGATCCCCCTGTACGTGTGTATTTAATCTATGAGCTGAAAATCGTGTAGCTGATAATAAGGCTTAAATGCTGTAAAGTCAGTGCGTCTGCGCTTTTATGTGTAGTGATTTCTAAAGTGATATGCATCGCATATCGAAATATCATCTAGACGAAGTGAGATATTTATAACGAGAGACATAACCGGTGCATTATTGATACTGATGCACGCATACAGATTCTTACATTTCTCTAGGGATGACAAGCGATGATGACTTCGATAAGCAGATGCTGGCGATGCGGTTGTCATGGAGATTCGTGGGTTCACTGACCTGGCTGAGTGCAGAAGTCGTTGTTATAGCATGCCTGGCGGGACCAGGTCCTTCCCTTGCACGCTCTTCCGCCGAACATCGGGCGAGGGTTCGTGCAGGTCCTGTAGCGGACGCGATGTCCCAGCTGACCGGAGCAAGGCCTCGCCGAGCAGATGTCCCACCGCGACCACTCCGTCCAGTTGCCATCCACTAAACAATCACAGAAGTCTGGCTGTTTGTCTGTCTGTGTGTATCTATGTGTTCGTCTGTGTATCTGTGTGTGTAGCTATGTGTGTCTGTGTGACTGTCTCTCTGCGCGTCTGTCTGTGTGTCTGTCTGTGTGTCTGTCTGTGTGTCTGTCTGTGTGTCTGTCTGTGTGTGTATCTATGTGTCTGTGTGCGTGTCTGTGTGTCTGTCTGTGTGTCTGTGTGTGTCTGTCTGTGTGTCTATCTGCTGTCTGTCTGCTGTATGCCTGTTTGTCCGCCTGTCTGTCTTGGCAGTGATCCATTAAGATAGCTGCACGCATTTACCATTCCCAGAGGGGAAGGGTCATTCAAGTTCTTCAGCTCTGCTTCCGGGATCTGAGTTCCGGTTTGTCTTGTGAAATTGACAGCCGTTTTATTACTCGTTAGCAAAGGTTTTGTTCGGTTGTTGGATGGCAGGCGTCTTGTTTGCGCCTCAGTCGAAGGATCATTCAAACCCTGGACCAGGCCTCTGAAAACTAACGCTCCTAGGGGCGCAGTAGACCCATAAATAATCGATTACCTTGCACTGACCTTACCTTACCCTCACATCCGGTGTTCGCATACCACTATATCGCGATAAACTGCGACTATTCGGTAGTAGCTGGCTTTTGATCCAACGATTGCGGTTCGAGTGTGCTGATCGGATTCAGTGTAATAACATCTGACAAGCTGTTGCGCATGTCACCGTGTAGTAGAATTCGGTAGGAGCGTAGAATGGAGGAGAAAGAAAGAAACAAGACGATGTACAGGCCACGTGCCGACGGCTACTTCAATAGTGACCTGCAGTGCATTCAATCGCCGATCTGGAAAACTGCACCGATACTAAAAGTAGCCGACGTTTGAACATAGCAAAGCATTACCATTAATGGTGCAGTAGTTTGAACGCAGACGACAGCGGGGGAAGGAACATCCTGGACCAGACACTGTAGGAAATATTGATCGGCCAGATCAACATATGCTATTCAGAGATTCGTGAATAAGTCGAGGCCATCGAATTTCTGCGTGGAGTGTAGATATGGAAACCGAGACTATATAGCAATTGATCGATGACACTTAATGCATGAGGCCCATGAGACGCTGACGTCGTTCAGTGGAACTACAGATTGCAACGGATTCTCCTCTCGTACTGAATGGGTCGCATTCTTTATATACATATAGATGAACATTTATATAGCGCCTCTTGGCAACCTCTTTTTCTGAATTATATGCACAGTATTTCAGCCTTGATAGAAACCCAGACTCAACCGTGAGACACGGCAGCCGATTGGTTAGAAAGATTGGCTGGTAACGCGGAAAGTACGCAAGTCTTTCACTCACAGTTGCTCAGCGCTTAATAAATGCAGATATAACTAACAGTCCTAAGAGCGACTGGTTTGAGCGAATAGATGCATCAGTGGTAATGTCACTGTACTCGGTTTTATATAGTGACCCTATGGCCTCGACCGCGATCATTTTCAATTAATTAATCGGATGGGATCCTTCACCATCGCTGCCCGTTTGAATGGGCACCACGCCATTTAAGGTCCCCGAGATTCAAATCTCTGAAATAAGCCACGACCGGGACACGAACCGGCATCCTCAGGCTCAGAGGTGCCTTGACGCACGCGTTGACCAATGTAGCTAACCAGTCCAGTGGTAAACTGTAGCTGTAAACCACAGATTAGTCGTCAGGGAATCGAACGTCTTCAGCGAATCTTCGATGATCACAAAATCCTCAGCCAAACGACAAACTTGGAGGTCCATCCGCAGCTCCTAAAGCCTCACGAGGCTTAAAAACTCATCATGAATCATTTTTACTAAACGGGAATAGACAGCTGACAGAGACACACAGACACAGACATAAGGACAGATAGAGATACAGAAACAGACAGAGAAAGCACTAATTTCCGCAGGGTTTGTATTGTACATACTTATTTGAATCAGATTCGGTCTTGCGTGAGATGGAGGCGCCACGTAAGTGATATTTCAATTGGAGTGAGTGGCTACCTGGGCAATTGATGCGTGTAACACACGGCATCGTTTCTCGGTCTGGTCCATCGCACGGCTGTCCTCCATGGTCAGGAATTGGACTGTCGCAGGTTCTCGACCGCGTCTGCACTCCCTCGCCACACAAAGCAGAACAGTTGGACCATCTGGACCAGTTCGACCAACCTCCGTCGACTGAGAAAATCAACAGCCAACGCTCAGACAAATAAATGACCTTCACCTCTTCATCTAACTTGGTCTGCCTGACTGTCTACCTGTCTGTCTGACTGACTCCCTTTGCTTCTTCGGTTGTTTCTTCTCTCTCTTTTTCTACCCACCTATCTCTCTATCTATCTATCGATCTATCCATCCATCCATCCATCCATCTATCCATCCATCCATCCATCCATCCATCTCACTGCTCGTCTGCTCATATTATTGTGCAAAAACTTACATTATCATAAAAGCAACTGTTCGTAACGTTTACTATTCAACTACTGACCGTTAACACAATGCACTTGGACATTCATATAGCGCTAGTTGAGGACAGGCTTCATTGGGGCCTTCTGTGTAACAACATCTGAAAGCGACACCAGTAGGTCGTTGGATGGAAACGATGACGAATATTATGATCGGGTGTTATAAAGAAGAGTCGATTAAGATTCGTCAACTAAGAATCTAAGTTTAAAATTGTCGGTTAAGTAAAGTCATATAACTATATAATATAGTCAGTTATGCATAGTCAAATAAAAGATTGGTCAGTGCAGAAAGATCGTGTCCTATACTTGCGGTTGGATGGGGATGGCGTTGAACCATGCTGCTGCTGCTGCTGCTGCTGAAGACCGCTGACTCTTACCTGGACATGGAAGGTTGTCGCAGTCTCTCCTTTCTTCAGTCGATCCGTTGCATTCATTGCCTCCGTGAGCTGGTCTCGGTTCATCGCACGACCGAGTGCGCACCTGCTCTCCTCGGCCACACGTCATCGAACACACCGACCACAACGACCAGGCACTCCACGCTCCGTCGACTGCACATAAGCACCGACCAACAACAGCTATGCTCTCAGCTTAATCGGAAAAGGTCTATTTATAGAAAATACCTATTTATATGGCAGTCATTCAGCTTCGCAAATATCAGCTTCGAAAATAGGTGTAAAGTTATCAACGAAAAGTTCTGGATGTCTATTTAATTAATGAAGCAATGAGATTCTGTTAATTTTATTGTTTCGCACTAAAATAACGGTGATATCAGTTTCATGCTTGTTAGCAAAAATATCGACAATGCATCTGATTACTAACCGAATAACAATTATTATAAATACTCCGGCCGTCTTGAGGCGTTCCATTCTAAACTGCGACTCTAAACAACATCTTGGAGACAAACTTCAAAAGTCAAAGGCCTTATAAAAAGATCTTGCCTCTGTCACTATGCATTATGATTTGGTACTAAGCTGGCAAGTCCTGCGATGCACTGGTTACGTGTCCAGGACCTTGGAATTATCCAGTGCCGGCTCAATGACCTAAAGAGAAGATGAGCGCCTCCCCTACGTCTCACTTGTGGATATGGGATACTTTGCTTAGATTGCTATAAAAAAGACGAAATACGGATACAGCCATTCTGAAGCACAGCCCCGTACATATCGAGGTAGCGCACTTGAAGCATGATACCTTTGCAGGCAGGAAGGAAGCAGAGTTCCTTTTCCGTGCTCGGTCCCTGGCAGTTGCTTCCACCGTGAGCTGGAGGTGGACTGTGGCAAGGTCTCATTCGGGTCCTCGTTCCGTTTCCACACGAGACAGCGCATGGCGTCCAGGAGGCCCACTCGTTCCATCCTCCAGCAACTGACAACAACGCACGACAATTATCACATTTCACGACAATTATCACATTTCACGACAATTATCACATTTCACGACAATTATCACATTTCACGACAATTATCACATTTCACGACAATTATCACATTTCACGACAATTATCACATTTCACGACAATTATCACATTTCACGACAATTATCACATTTCACGACAATTATCACATTTCACGACAATTATCACATTTCACGACAATTATCACATTTCACGACAATTATCACATTTCACGACAATTATCACATTTCACGACAATTATCACATTTCACGACAATTATCACATTTCACGACAATTATCACATTTCACGACAATTATCACATTTCACGACAATTATCACATTTCTTAATCCTAGACTCCTTAATTTCTCAAAAAAGCTAATTCGGAACAAGAAGCTGAAAGATTGATTAACGACGTACTTAACCATTGTGAAAAGTTCCAAAGCTCAGCGCCACTGTGATCTGATGCGGAAATTTCAACATTTAGAGGCTTTTCCATTTCACTAGCCATCACCCTGACTTCAAGTCTACGCAACTACTATTATATCAACAAGTTAAGTCTAATATTGCTAATACTACTGTATTAATGTTACTGCTATTCTTATTGTTATGCTAATCTTTATTGTTAATATCAATGTGATTGTCAGCGCTATGGAGGTGCTGTTGCCTGTGCTGTCGTTTGATTTGGCAGAAGAGGAGGAGAAGTTGTTACCTGGGCAGTTGATGACCTTGTGACAGGCTCTCTCTTCGAATTCCTCTCCGCATGAAGCAGTCAGACAGAACCGCCGTCTCTTCTGGACGCCGACTCCACAGCTGTGACTGCATGGACTCCAGTCACTCCACGGAGTCCAATCAGCTAAACACAACGCCCTCTACTTACAGCTGCCACGACACATGTTGGTTGGGATTGGTAAGGAGGGGTACTTGAATGAATCGAAAGGTGGTTGTCATATAGAAGGAAAATAGGAAGAAGGTTCTAAAAGGTGCGTCTTAAGATTAAAATGTTTCTTGAGCCATTTGCGGCGGTGAAGTCCTGCTTTTCAGTGTAGGACTTTTTCAAGAGGGCGGTCCTTTGCAGCGGGAAGGATGGTCCAGTAGTGTGATGTGTCACGCATCTTATGCTATGTTACATGATGTTATGTTACAATAATTTCTCATAGATATATACAGGGTGATTTTGCCTTTATTATTAATATCGTTGTTGTTGTTATTGTGTTGTTAGTCTTCCTGATCTCGTATAGGCTTTACTCTACCGCCTTAAACTCTACTTACTTCTAAATTTCTATTGCTTACTTTTACAGAAAAGCACAGTTTGGATTTCTTTTGATTTTTACTGAGCTTCTTCTTTTCATGAAAGTCCCTTATCACATAAATTCGTAAAGTTTCTCCAAATTATAAATTTCAACTACATTTCAGTTGTTGTCATATCAACGGCCTACCATCAGCTTTACATACAGACAGAACATATGTACATCTGTACATATTAATCATCTGTACATATGTACAGCTCACTCAAGCCCACACATTTCTGCTTGCATGAACATGTCTAGACCCATCTGAGGCAAATTATACTGCGCATGTTCACAGCTGCGCGCCTGAGCTCCACGAACGTTCAAATTTCCTCGCGTGATTTAACACTGCGTTTTTATAAAAAGGGCTAACATTTATTATTATTATTAGTACTACTACTACTACTACTACTACTACTACTACTACTACTACTACTATTATTATTATTATTATTATTATTATATTATTATTATTAACCACTGTAAATTACTAAATTACTAACCAGAAACTGATGTCTTGTTATTTTCCACTGAATTTGATTGATCTGTTCCTTCCTCCTCTTCTTCTCCCTCCTCCTTCTCCAGTTCGTCTTCTTTTTCCTTCTCTTCTTTTTGTTCCTCTTCTCTCAAATTCTCCTCCTCTTCCTCTTCCGCCTCATCCTCTTTGTTTTCATCCTCCACTGATGCAGGTGCGAGGTCGCTGTTGTCGCTGCCCAACTCGGAGATGAGCTTCTGCTTATCGGATGATATTTCCGGTCTCCGTCTCAAGGTATCCGTCGTAGACTCTTTCCTTCCCTCTTCTAACTTCACTTTCCTGGTGGTGTTGGTGCCATCGTAGTCGTTTGACTCGTAGCCAACGCCGCTTGGTTTCGATTCGCGCCTCAGTGATTGATCGAGGACTTTGCATGACTCACACTCGTACCACTTCTTCCGATTTTCCACTCTAAGAATCTGTTAGACAGAAAAGCTACTGCGACATTCATAGAAAACAGTTCGCGCGAATTAATCATCGTTCGCAAGTAATGGCCGACCAACGCACTTTTCATCTAAAACGTTGATGAGGAAATCAATTTCTGACATACTCTGGAATTGAACTTGGATCTCTCTGTCTGTCTGTCTGTCTGTGTGTGTGTGTCTCTCTCTCTCTCTCTCTCTCTCTCTATCTATCTATCTATCTATTTATATATATATATCTTTCTCTCTCTCTGAGCTTGTATCTGACTCTAAGTTACTCCATTTAACGATCTATCGTCGGATATACGAGCAAAAAAGGTAAGCTTCGAAGATACTGGGCTTCAGTTCAGTTCGATGCTCAAGAACGACACTCGTTCGGGATCACAAGTATCCAATAGTATAATCATTGGCCCACCCATAAACGAGTTTTCTTAGTCGTCCACCCCTAGAGACACTGCCACCCAGTGCGATTTTGTTAATTTCCTCTGCAGTCAATTCTACAAATCCAGATTCATTTCTGATGCAGCCAGATTCGGACGAACATTAAATCAAAGTCACTTCATCGATTACCAACAGTTTAAGAAATATACAGACAATTAGTTTTGCACCAGTCTAAGGAATAACTCAACAGGAACCATATTCAGAATCACCCAATTACAGCGTATTGTACGTTGTACTGGTTGTAGCATTAAATAAGTAAGTAAGTAAGTAAGACGTTATCACGCCATGTGTCCATCGGCTGGGCGAGGAATCGTAGGCGTTTCTTAATTATAAGCTATGATATCAATTGATAATTTCTTTCTAAAGTTCGTAATACAGTGACGATCATTATTTCAATATTATCCAGTACAATTTTGAATCTATTCTCAACGGGTCTAAATATTTAACATTAAGTGACGCGAAGCGACCTTAAGACACCAGGTAAAAAACAGATGTCAGAGAATGTCTGATACAGGCGCAAATGGAAATCTCTGGAACCGTTTCTAGAAAACACACACCAAGTGCCACTCCTGTGAATTATAAGTCTAAATGTCATATTTATGTGACTGTCTTCCCACTGAAGCAGCAGCGATGGCCAGGCTACCTACCACTCTGGCGAATCCCTGTCCGTATTTTTCGCAGCACAGAAGAGATTCGATGTCTGGCCGACTGAAGACAAGACCTTTGCAGGCCCTTGTCTGCTGATCAAATCGACGAAAGCAGGCGCCATCTACAAATTAACACGAACAACAGATTATGTATTGGCCTGCATAATGGCGTACCAAAATTTGCTTCACTCTATGGTAGGCTACAGCAGAAGCCACAGTCTGGAACGTCGTTCCTTGTCTGACCGATTGCAACATAGCTAGTTCTGAGGTTTTCTTCCACCCTGCTGCACATTTGGACGCTTGCCTTTTGTTGAAGGCTGTTTTCCATCATGTCTTAAATCTGCCTTTGCCATGCTTTTACTTAAACAGCCTAACCTGGACACCGACAGTCTCTTAAATTTTAGACCAAGCTCCCACTTCAAGAACATTTCTAAGCTTCTTGAACGTCTCTTCCGTACACGGATTAAGAAACACGTCACCTCATCTGCTTATGGTCGCTCTGTGATGAAAAAAACATTCCATAATCGCAATCAGTTGTTGAAATATTGTATTGTATTGTATTTGATAACTTATATAGCGCTTCTGACAGAGACGCTTCAGCATGAGAACCCCTGGAAAATAAGAACGTCTTTAAACAACGAGCTGACTGAGCTCTATCACCAACAGTGACCCTTGCACGAAACGATAACACCAAAAAGAATAATTTAGTGTAAAGTAACGTAACTGATATGAGAAGAACGTGCACTGTTCTTCTCTCAGTTTCGCAGTTTGGCCATCGCTGCTGCTTCAATGGGAAGACAGAGGGAAAATCTGGTAAACGACGGAGTCCAGATGTTGCCAAATAAAAACAAAATATGATGTGGATTCGGTTGTAAAATAAGAAGAGGTTACAACGAGAGCAGTAATCAAGAAGTCGGTGTACAGCGGAGTCATTTATTTATTCAGAAGTAAAATAAATATTATGGGAGAGAATGGGAGAGAAACTGTGTGTAGCCAACCAGCCAATGGATTATTTACTGATAATATTCAGGAAATCGATTGATACAATTCTACGTAATTAAATGTGTGGTTGAATTAATTGCCCGGATAAAGGACCGATCGATGGTTAGCCACATAGAGACAGATAGAGACAGACAGAGTAACAGACAGACATACAATCGCACAGAGGCAGGGAGGAAGAGCGTGCGATGTGTCGTGAATGCATTGGCGAGGCGTTAATGGAGGCTCACATAGATCGATGTCTGGTGCATGAATACTGAATCAGTTGCGGAAGCTGCTCTGGAGACTGGAAAATCATCTTCAGCAGCTTCATCATCAACATCATCTGTTTTCATTGTTAGCGTCTTACTGAGACTAACTAATCTTCTGCGTGTGAAGAAGAAAACGCGTGCTGGTCGTTAGCAGTGCGCGCCTGATCTCAGCTGCGTTAGGGTGAAACAGTGAAGAGGTCAACACGTGCACACAGACAGACACTAGCGTGCTTTTCTTGTATGGTTGTCCTCAACTAACGGCGGCGAAGTATAAGTACTGACCAAGCACCTGGAGAACATCAGCGTATGACGTAGTCACAACAGGCCAACGATGCAGAAATGCTATAGCATTGGTAGTGGTTTACTAGTTGAGTAAAAAGCTATTAGCGTCAGAGCGCAGACGTCCTTAATATGAATCCGGTGTTGCAGCGATTCCTTTAACGTTGACTTGCCCCTTCCTGAGTCTTAATTGTTATATAACCGAATACAGTTAGAATCAGTTTATTCCAGCTAGGCTTCTAAAAAAGAAGAGAGATGAAAGTATATGTAGTCGAAGATAATGGAAGAGAAGTACGAGAAAGGATTAAAGTGGAAAGTGAGGGTGTGTTGGAAAGGAGGACAAGTGGAGAGCATAGGGTTCCGAGGAAGATAGGTCAAAGGTAAAGTCAGTCCATAACGTACTATAGAAGCTCGGTAAGGTCGCATGATATGACCCAGCTTTGTAGGGAGAAGATCGATAAGATCGATGCATTTGGAAACAGGAATGCAATAAAGTCCTGAAAGAGGGTTAGACCAGAGATATATAAACAGATAGATAGATAGATAGACAGATTGATTGATAGATAGACAGACAGACAGACAGACAGACAGACAGACAGATAGATAGATAGATATAGATAGATAGATAAATAGACAGATAGATAGATAGAAAGACAGACAGACAGACAGAGACTGCAGGAATGAATATAGAGTGGGTGTCCCCTGTGTTTTCTGCCAGTTTGCTCTGACGTCAATACTGTTTGAAATATTGAAGTCATCTTATAATAGATAGGACCTCATTGCGTTTCATCTTAGAAGAAGATTATCTACGAACAAAGGGCGATAAAGCTATCAAGCGAACATTAAAGACAGACTCTCCAGCGAAACGATGTCCGATGCGTCGACTATTATAAAGCGACCGAAGATATTTTCGGCCCAATTCGGCCGCCGCACCAGCACTGACCGAATGAAGGAACGGGATCTCAGCATCGACTGAGAAATGGATTGATCGATGGATGGAAGGATAGATGCTGTAGATGGATGGATGGATGGATGGACGGACGGACGGACGGACGGACGGACGGACGGACGGACGGACGGACGGATGGACGGATGGATGGATGGTTGGATGGATGGATGGATTAATGGATGGATGGATGGATTAATGGATGGATGGATGGATTAATGGATGGATGGATGGATGGATGTGAACAGGATAAATTGGTTGTTTTGAAGACTTTTTCTACTGACATGATGAAAGGTCATAATGTCTGCCGTGTAAGCTATGTGGCCACGCGAGTGTATTTTGTTAGCAGACTTCAATTTTGACATATACAGCGTTCATCTCTCTGCGAGGATCAATGCTAAGTCCCAGAGATTGATTGATGATCCAATCATTGAGATTAATTTATTGGCGATGGCTGGTTTGAAAACTAAAAGTAATCAATAAATGAACGGTTGAGTGATTTTTATGGATCGATGACGAGGGTTTTACTTTGAACGAGGTTGTCGCCAGTCGCCCCTTCCCTCCCCTTGGCCTGCTAACCCCACCACCCTAAGCCCCTTAGTCGTCTAGCAAATGGCCTGAAGCGCAGTGACCGAGTGAGCTTCGCTAGTGGTCAGAGGTAAGTGGCCGGTGGCCAGTGGTCAGTGGTCAGAAGAATGGGATTCATCCGCTGTTCTTCCCTTGGACTCCCAGAGACGACAGAGCGGATACTTAGCCCACCCGCAATTGATTTCAGCCATCGGCTTATGTAGAAGCCACGATACGGTCGACTGCAGTTCCTGGGTTCAGCTGTGCAATCGTCTATTCGGCGCTCGTGTGTCTCATACACAACGGGGACGGGACGACTTTAATTATATCTCTTCCAACATATGAAATAAATGACTAAATAATCGAAGAAAAAGCAAAACGGTTAGCACCAACATCAGCGCTTACAAGGCTTACAAATAATCGTACATTTATATAGCGCCTCCTAAAGAAAAAACGGAAACGATGAACCTCGTTATTACTTCAAAGGCGTCATAGTAACATACGATCCCCTAATGAGCACTAGATCTTTTATCAACGACTGATTCGTTAGGACCAGGTGCAGTGGCAGCTTTAGACATCAAGGCCTTTGCACACGACCTCACAGCTGCCACCAAGGTCACGGATAATAATCTAGTTATACGTGTGTTAGTAACATCCAACATAATTGTGTTATTTATATTTAATACCTGAGTCACGCGACTATACTAGTAAGAGTAGCTGTAATCACAAATTTATATAGCGCCATTTCAAGAGAGATTCATCAGAGTCGTTCCCGACCTAATGACACAAATCCTCGATCAAATACAATGCTTTTTTGAACATGGGATTGAAGCACAAGCTAAACCTGGTGCCATTTCAATCGGCTGCACACTGTATCTTGACGAATTCTGCACCAGATGTCTCAAGGAATTCGGCACCAGATGTCTCCAAGTATACAGCAGCACCTTGAGTGTGTCATCAGACCAGACACTTGTGTCCTATTACTGAAGAAACTGCCTTCTGTTGCCAGACGGTTTCTGTCGAAAAGTGTTCTAATGGTCCATTTGGTTTGTTGGCATGGGAGGAACTAAGGTGAGCAGGAGGAGGAACAGTAGCTGGAAAGTGTCATCTGAGATGAGCGACGTCTGCCGCTGTCTTCCATCGAGACACAGTTCGTCGATGACAGATCAGTTCAAACACAGAAATCGAAAAGGTCGTCAACTGTTTGATTGGGTGGACGGTCAACACCACCAACCCCCTCCCTCCTCTGACTCCATCGTCCAATGCATTTTGGTTGCAGTGGTTCGCTGCCTCATACATAGTTTATGTGCAACACACAGCAGCTATCTATCATACGTGCGTATATTATATATATATATATATATATGTGTGTGTGTGTGTATGTGTGTGTGCATTATACATTATAAGCTATATAATACTGTATACATGTATGTGGATGTCTTTCATCAAGCATCATATTGAACCAACATCTCTCGTGTTGCATTGCATTCATCAATGCCCAAATAAACTCATCGTCTGTCTGTCTGTCTGTCTGTTTGTCTGTCTGTCTAAAACACCATAAAAAGTCATAGTTCACGTCAAAGCTCTGCGATTAGAACTGGTTTTGACCACAAATCAAAATGCGCTACATCAGCATAACGTAAACCTAAGCAGCCGCATGCAAGCATTCGTGAAACCAATGCTTTCCGGCGCCTATCTGGTCTTGGTCACAACAGCTGTCAATTTACCGCATGAAGTCGGAAAGGCTCCCTAATGAATGTATCGGCATCACACCGTCTCTTAGGCGCCAGCAGAGCCGTCCTTCTGCCGACTGAATTATGACCGGCCAACTGGAACTGCGTTTATTCCCAGCGAATATGATGCAAGCACAGTCAACTGTGACGAGGTCTTTTTGGTGCGCTTTACCGCGTTTTGCGAGCGTATCTTCCAATCTAAACGACGGTGCGTGAAATCAAACTGCCAGCTAAGAAGACGTTTCGATCAGTCGGATACTAGCCACTCTACTTCGTCTGAAACGACTGATCACGACTGAACATGGCGTTCCGTCCGAGATCGATGAAGGAAAGAGGAAGCCAGTGCAGTTGACGGACACAAAGCACACTGTATTAACCGGTTGTAACTGTAATTGTAATTTGAGATTTATAAAGCGCCTCTTAGAGGATAAACTCAACAGAGGTGCTTCCAACCCGAAAAAATAAGATCACTGTTAAACAGTAGGTCTACAGTCTTCAGGCGCCTGCGGAACACTGAGAGGGGGGGAGAAAGGAGCTCAAGTCGCAATTCTCGAGGGAGACGATTCCAGCAAGTGGGACCAAGGTAGGCAAACCAGTGGACGGCGGGTGTCAAAGTCGTGCAAAAGACACATCCATAGACGTTGAAAATATCGTTTAAAGACGCCGACTGCAACAACTACTCTAAGAACTGCAGTCGTTTCGTTGCTTGCAGCTTCTAGATACATAGGCTACAGGTAGAAAGGCAAACACAGTTGTTCACACGTCTCTGGTACATAAACCCTTTATCTTGGAAAGGCGCTATACAAATTTATGATTACAATAACATACTTCACAATCACAACTGACGATACAGCTGTCATTGAGAAACTCTATGCATATATATATATATATTTATTTAGCTGAACAGTTTTGAGGTCTTGGGATCGAGACAGTTGAAGACTTGTCAATTTTTACGGTTTGTGTAAGTGAGTACTTTGGCTTATGTTATATACTTGAGGTATTTAAGTCCTGCTATGAATACTCGTCGAAGTTTAATATTTGTCTCAAATAGCATATCTTGTGCGTTGGTTGACAGGCAGAGTTTTTGCTCATATGTTGTAGGATGCTTCTTTGAATTTAGTGTGCGCGTATTTTGAGAGGGTTATTCTGTGTGTGAATTTAGCTCGGTACCGGTGGTACTGGTGATACGGAGCTACCGGTATCACCAGTACCAGCTGCGAACTGGGAATGTGGAGAACGCACGAGGGAGCTTTGGACTGGTTGACAACTGACACGGAACCACTGTCCAACTTGACTAGGCCTATGGTGGCTACGGATGGAACCCCCTAACCCAGTCAAGTACTTTCAAGAGTAGTTACAAGACGAACGGAGCGGAACCGACGTCGGATGCCCGAGTCTTCTACTGTGTTCGCATGACTGCTTTGCGTTTCCGTGGAAGTTTGTTTTGGCTTTTTCTGTATATCACT
Source organism: Norana najaformis (assembly GCA_964023275.1). Taxonomy (NCBI): domain Eukaryota; kingdom Metazoa; phylum Annelida; class Clitellata; order Crassiclitellata; family Hormogastridae; genus Norana; species Norana najaformis. Next base: position 13,327,317 of record OZ029924.1, on the reverse strand, counting down.
GTATGACAGTCGTTAATTGTGACTTTGTATAGGACTAAATAGCAAACTGTAGATAGAAACCTGGAAAACAGAAACTTGATTCTGCTTTATCAGCAAGGGTAAACGAATTCGCGACAATGGTTAAAGGGCCAAGAGATCGTAATAATCCATCGATCGTCACCACCCAAAGTACTAACCGCGCTAGACGTTGCTTCCCCTCCATGCACTTGCCAGCGACATTTCAATAGTGCCAGGCTCTGCTGATACCATAACTATCACGCAAGTGTGTCTAAACTGGGCTCGAGCCTCCTTCTCGATAACACAGGTGCTATGGGTTTGCCGTGATTGAGACGCGAGAGATACTTCAACCACCTAACTTCACAAAAAGTCGTAATGCTTGTCTTTTGAAACTCTTAGAAGATAGAGCAAAGAATAGGATCAATGAACATCTTGTTACTCGACCTCACCATCTGAGGTAAGTTTAAGCCAATACTTAAACAAAACAGGCCTACTACAGACAGCTTTCCTGATGCTATCGATCTTATCTTGCGGAGTGATTGCTAGTTAATAAATCAATCAATACCAATAGAATGCGAATGATTTCCGGTACCCTACCTGCCGCAACCAAGGACCCGACGGACATCAGGCAGAAGAGGGCGACTATCGGTCGATGGATCCAACTCCTTCCGGTCGACGGAGGACCAGCAGCGGTGGCCATCATCCTCCGAATCGCGAGGTCCATTCTGTTTCTGCTCTGGTGGTCGATCGTCGTCTGATAGGACGCGGCGCCGCAGCCTTTTCACTTCTCCTAAATCTCCTCCTCCTTCTCCTCTTCCTTGTCCTCTTCTTCCTCCTCTTCCTCCTCCTTCTATGTGTACATCCGCCGCGCCTCATCGTCGTCGGCCATTGGCTGGAGCCGATAGACAATCGCACCGCGTCAGGTAACGACGTGTTCGATTTGGAACACTTAGAATGCGTACACATCATACGGTAGTTCTTATGCAACTCGACTCTTACCCCTATTGTGAGATGGAATGATACGACCAAAAGAAACGTTTTCCCTCTGAATGACTGACTGTTCCTCTGACAGCTTCCGAAGAAGAGCTATTCCACTTCGCTTTGCAATGTACAAGTCAACTGTTAAATCTAACACTTAAAAAACTGGAAACACTCCTCTTCCGCAGATCCTATCCTGATTCCTCTTCTTCCCCTTATCTATCCTACAGATCCAATTCAAAACACCACCCACCGCAGCCGTCTGACTGTCTGCCTCTAGGAATCTTGATCTGGAACCGAATCCTTCATGCCTATCGATTTTGTTTTGACTGAGCGTCTGTGAATAAGCTGGTTCCCGCGACTTAGCTTTCGTTCGGCGCTGCAGAAATCTCCAGTTTACGATTACGATTACGATTTCAACTAACCAGGAAAATTACCGGAACATTAAACCCAGTTTCAATGTACGCCATACAGTGCCGTTTTTCCTTTCCCTAAACGCGGTCGTAGCGCCATCTATCGATTAGTTATCTCGCCGGCAACCGAGTCCGAGAATGTCTGCGATGCGCTTGTGTCCGAGGGAGGACAAAGCGAGGGATGGTGGGAGGGTGCGAGGTAGGACGAAGCGAGGGATGGTGGGGAGACTGCGAGGGAGGACGGACTAGGTCAGTATTTAATGCGATTTTGCTCGGAGAACGATCAATGGCGCGGAATCGATGATAACCTGTCGGTGGCACGAAACCATATCGCATCGAGTACAAATAGAACGACTGCAGCTGATCTACGAGATTCTTCGAAATATCATGAGGAAATAGGCTCCGTTCGTCCCTTCTCTTCGGCCTCTTTTATGTCCACTGGACAGCGAAAGTCGGCCTCTTAATGACCAATATCGTTTCGCGTCTAAATCGTCCCAAAGCGATTGGCTATTTATAGACCTGCATACGGAGGCAGCAGTACAGCTGATGTAATCAGCTGCTTTGTAGAAGTTAAATCGGAAAGTAGTTCCGGGTCTTTGTCAACCGCTGAAGCAACCCGAATGGATTCAGCCCTAACGATGGCAAAAATCATGATTAATAACTGCGCCTTTGTATATTAAACGCATTATGTTTCACCAGGATAAGGATCCCGGTGGCCATCGTCTTAGATCTTACCCTGATCCATCAGATACGCTGTCTTTCCATTTTTCTCAGCCGAAGCACAACCTAGCTCCTGTCTGCTTCCCTCTCTGGTCTTCTGGAAATCGAATCTTGTTCTTTATATGGTATCTGTGTGCAACCCCTCTTACTTGACGCAACTGTCGTGAATAAGCTGCATGGTGCTCTGCTCTTTCCTTTTAAGTAGCGGTTTAGAATTGTCGAGTGGATGATAACGAGATTACGACGATATGAGTATCGCCTTCTATAAATCCTATGAATCTCGGTGTATCAGGCAAAACGGAGAATTCGTCGACTGGCTAAAGAAGGAAAGTTGCTAGGTTTTCGTTTTGTGCATTGAATTAAATAAAACAATAATTATTGTTCAATTAAAAGCAAGCCATTCTGATTGCATTGTTCCGAGCAACGCTGATGATAACCGATTCCGACAGACAAGGGTTCTTCATCGGAATTAAATTTGATTTAATGGTAAAATATGTAGCAATGAAATGAGAAAAATATGTAGCGCTTTTGTTAGCGACATTAGATGCACTGACCGATGTCAAAGTTAATGGAAATTGTTCAAATAGTCCATTAAAGTCCATTAATGCAGAAAGAAACCTATGCTGACAAGCATTCGCAGACACGACAATGCTGACGACTGAACTATGGCTGACAGCTGAAGATGAAATCTAGTTAAACTGGGCGAGGAAAGAAGTTAAGGACGATGCCACCCACTAATCTTTCGAAAGGGATTTTTTATTTCTGCATTTTATAAGGCGCCATTATCTAATGACTTAGCATCAATCGATGGCGCCGAGCAGCTGTGAGTGAAGGACTTCCTCAAGGTCCCTACACAGTAATAGTCACGAAAGAGGCTCGAACCCCTACTCTCCGCGTTTCAAGCCGAGCGCTCTATCCAATATGCTACCTTACCCCACATATCGGTCCCATAAACAGTCACATCACGAAGTATGGACATTCAGGAGGACAAGCCTGACTAAAATAACGTCTGTTATCTATTAGATAACGGTCATACAACAGAATAAGCTTCTTTCTCAATCGTTGCCGAATTTCTTTCGGTTTCAGCCAATGTTTGACTAACAGCGAAATGGATTTTTCCCGACCTTCACCGTCAAATTGTTTTAACACAGACCCAACTGCCACGTCACTGCTGTTGATTGTAATCGTAATTGTAATCGTGACACCTTGTGGCATGCATTAGGCTTATGAAGAAGATGGCTGCATGGCTCTCGTTTTCAAGACGCCCTGAGGTCTGCTTCTTCGATGCCTCTGCTGCAGCAGCTGCTGCTGCTAGACTATGCGGTCTACGACGCATATAGTGATCTGCAGATATCTGCATGTTCCTTCTCGTGGCTTCCTCCTTCACCTTTTCTTATTCCTCCTTCTACTGCTCCTTACAACGATTTCTGGCTAACATCGCGCCTGTTGGTCGTCACTTTGTCAAACTAAGGGGAACGAACTGAAGGACGAAGTAGAAAAGCAGAGAACAGAACTAGGAGAGGAGGAGAAAATCCTATTCCAAAATACAGATCCAGAACACCTCAATATGCACAGCTTCACATATTGAACGCAAACGTACGATGGTATTAATACATGTTATTCTTATTTAAGGTAGACAGATAACAGAAATAGAGGAGACAGTTACCAACAGAGGAACGAGCAGACAGACAGACAGACAGACAGTCAGACAGACGGACGGACGGACAGACAGACAGACCTGGAGTGTATTGGACTGGATGACAGACCTCATATGCACGACGCCATTCGTCGCTGATTTCTATGAATAAATGAAGAAAAAAGAAAAGAAAAAAGGAGGAGGAGAAGGAGAGGAGGAGGAGAGGGAAGAAGGGAAGAAGTAGGAGAATGAGACGAAAAACAAGGAGAAAAAGAAGAAAAAATCTGATAAAATCTATAAAAATATCTTTGAATAACGACCACATATCGGTAGATCGACTCAGCCTTCACTCGTTTGTATTCAGCGTTTATCAGACAGTCAGGCAGCCAGACAGACGGACGGACGGACGGACGGACGGACGGACGGGCGGACGGACGGACGGACAACAAATGAACCTATAGAAAGCCATCGTCGTCTACATCTTCACTGACTATCCGCTGTTCACGGGTCGCGTTGTGTTGTGTAGTTTATTGAAGGATACAGGCAAGGAATCAGAGAGGAAGGCGTGGAGGCAGCCAGGGAGGCAGATGTAGAGGCAGGTAGAGAGAGAGAGAGAGAGAGACAAACAGACAGACAGACAGATACAGAGAGGGAGAGAGAGACTGTCTCGTCCTGAAAGAGAATGTCCACAGACAGTGATCGCCAAAACACAGTCTGAGCTGTGGACCGGTGGCTCGTTTTACAAGCGCAGCATATTCCACATCATCTCCGCAAAGCCTCCGTCTACACACTCCGTCCGCAAATACGATAAGATCAAATCTTATTGAATTTCCGAATTTCCACAAACCGCATTTTCCTGCTGGCATTGCCCGGCAAGGTCTTTGCAGGCTTTTCCCTGTCAAGGGGTAGAATTACACCTGCTTCAGTAGAGCAAAGCCACTTCACCCACGACACATCAACTATCGATCTCCTATTCACCCTGAACAGTCTGATCCAAACCAGACGAGAATTTGGACAACCGCCCTGAATTTTCAATGTCGACATGAGGGCAGCCTTCAACTCTGTGGTTCGTTGTGCCATCTGGAATCTGCTAGTCTCTCATGGATTACCATAGACGATAGTTGGCTTGATGAGTCCATGAGGGACTTGCATACGAACACGACGAGCGCAGTTCGCATTGATGGTGCAACATCTTAAATGGTTCCGGGTGGATAGAGGAATGAGACAGAGGTACAGAATTTCGCCAGATCTGTTATCCATCGCCCGATGGATAGGATCGTGGATGGGGAGATAGTTGGACAAGGGCACTCAGGTGCTTCTACTGAGATGGAACGGTTCACTGGTCTGGACTATGCTGATGATGTGACCCTTTTCGACCAAATGATGGAGAACCCAGTTCAGTTTTCGGAAATAATGGATCAGATGGTAGGCTCTACATAAATTCGGACTTAAAATCAACTGGGCCAAGACAAAAATACAAACGACAGCGGAACAATTCCAAACCATTCCAGACCATGTACAGCTGGCAGGAAACCATGTGGAGCTAATTCGTGGGTTCTTCCACTTCGATTCCCAGTTGAGGGTGATGGTCAGTTGCGACAGATCTAGAACATGAGCGTCGTACTCCGGGCATCAGCGTTTCATTCAGTTCTTCGTTTTGCTCTCAGAACTGAGAACCATATTCATCGCAACATGAACCTAAGATTTCTAATAAGTCTAAGACGCAAATTACGGCCAGCAGTGAATAACATTTCGTTGCTTGATTTCAACGTATAGCCTATTGATAACTGAGACCTTCTGTCAACTATGCGAGATTCATTTTGCTAGAAACGAATTCCATGGTCTAGTTGAACTAGGCCTACATTAGTGAGGAACACCATAGCGTTTTTCCGAGAGAATGTTATATAGGCTAAATGTTTAGGTACAGGTTCACTTTTAATTGTTTAATTGCTTTTTAGGTGAATTAATAAATTACCGCGGTATAAATATCTGATTAGTAATAATAATAATAATAATAATAATAATAGGTGGCTGCTGTAGTAGGTCTTAGAAATGCCGAATTTAAGCTGTGCCTGACAATATATGTATACGTTTCTTTAAACAGATCATGTTCGATCGCCGAGTCTATGTTTTAAGAATACGTCGGGATGTCATGTCGTATGCGGCGATCAATGGCTGTGGTCTGTCGAGTCCATTCTCAACCGAGCAGACGACGCCTGGTATCAGTGGCCACTGAACGCCCTAGGCTCCTGCGCCGAGGGATGCCATCCACGTTTCTGATGCGAGGCACTCCTGCATCAGATCCATCACGACGACAACAAAGGCATCGGGTGATGGACTCCATTCTAAGGCTAAGGCCCTCGGTCCATTGCTGTTCATCACCTGTTATGCGGACGTAATAGGGAAACCTTCTAAGGCTCACAAATATGAATCGCCAAGGCCCCACTGAAAATTTTATTGGTTTGTAAACAGCTTCACCATGAACCGTCGAAATACAATGCAACGACTCTTGGATCTTGACCTGGAACCGAACCCTTCCTTTCTATTGATTTTGTTTTGACTGAGCGCCTGTGAATAAGCTGGTTCCTGCGATTTTTGTGCCTACAGCATGAAAAACCCAATGGTCAAGTAACTAAGAGCGGTAGGTAAGAGTAGCTTAGGGTGGCTAAGCGTAGCCAAGTGTAGCTAGGAGTAAGTTATGTGATCTTGTTGCAGTTGCATAAAGACACACAAGAGATACTATAATCAACGTTGTTAATTTGTTTGTAGTGTTTTTCTTCTTATACAGCACATGTTTATAGCCTTTTAGCTTAGGCCTAACAAGTGTACAGTCTTGAACAGACCAGAGAGCAGGTCCCAAAGGTTACTGCCCATGCGGTAGGCCAGTTAGCAGATGTAGAAAAAAAATAGGTACACAGAACGTTGCCCAGTGCATGCCAACATCTAAAGCATCAACCTACAACTGTACTGTAATTAAAACTGATTTTCTTAAATCTGTACATCAAGATTTGACAGATCGTAATCCGAAGACTTCTACAGCGCCCAACGAAAGCCACATCATGGGGACCAGCTTATTCACAGGCACTCAGTCAAAACAAAATCGATAGGCAAAAAGGGTTCATTTCCAGGTCGAGATCCAAAAATCAGGGAGCGGCAGCATTGCAGCTATGGTGGGTGGTGTTTGGGATTGGAGCAGAAAGAGAGGTAAGAGGAAGAAGGGGAGTCGGGATAGCATCAGTGAAAGAGGAATGTTTTCAGTTTTGAGCAAAAGGCCAATGCACAAATTGCAAGCAGTGGAGCATAGCTGAGTTTGTATGATGGGTCAGATAACTGTCGCAGTTCTGGGGGGGTTTATTCCAGAGTGGCTACGAAGCGATTACCAAATTTTGAGGATGAGGTGACGGACGGGTGGAGAAGTGTTAGGGCAGAAGAGGAGTGGGTTGAGCAGAATGGTTGGATTGTTAATAACTCACGAAGATAGGAGGATTGAAGTGTGTTGTAGGTAAGTGATAGGACTGTGTACTCGATTTGTTCAGGTACTTTAATCCAGTGAAGTGATTTAAGGACAGGAGTGATGTGATGGTGTTTGGGGGCTTTTGGTGACAGCACAAGCAACAGCATTCTGGACGGCTTGAAGGTGGCTTATTTGGGTGGAGCCTGTGTTCAGAAGTGACCGCTTGGCTGCAATGTAAGACTGCAAACCATCATTTTCTGCTGCTTGCCTCAAATAAACTAATATCTGAAAACTATGAATTTCTATCACATAATTATTAGCTAAACACAAATATATCGACAAAAGTCCATCAAAAGGTCCATTCAAACCAAGTTCTATGTCAGTCTCTTAACTCAGAGAATCTTCTACGGTGGACAAGTCAGGTAAAATCAGTTACTATGCTTCCACTTCATCTCAAATATCCTTGATTTCAAAATAGCATCTAACACGACATCCGAGGATCTTTATGCTACGTTCGTTATACCTTAAGAAATTGTCCCATAATCAATCTTCAATGGCTTTAAAATTAAATGCTGTTTTAACCAACCTGGTTAATTGCAGTGTCCAATTTCTTGCTAATTGCTAAGCTAACTGTTACTATTCAGACATTCAGTTCAGGTGAAAAACTGGTCTTAGGTAAAAGACTTTTATGTTTTCTCTTGCTTTGGACTTCAGTTCAACTCCAGGAAAGAAAATGCTCAAAAGAAAGTCAAACCAGTCTTTATTTGCATTTTGATAAAACTGCTAAACCTTCTAAAAAGAGACAGATATTGCTATGACGTTATGAACTGGAATCACCAGATGAATTTGTGTTGATAGTGGTTTTTACATCTAAATCCTGGTCCTCTGACTTGTCCTCTTCTCCAGCTGCTAACGCCATACTGTCATCAGCTTCTGTGTCATAGAGTTTGGGATATTTAGCCATGCATTCGGTCATGCGCCGGAAGTCCTCAAAGCACTCTGATCCCTTGGGTTCTTCCTTGCTGTAGTGGAAACAGGAGAACGCAGAACGGAATTCATAGCCACAGGGACCAGTTGCCATTCCACCCAAGCACGGACAATTCCAATTTATGTCTCCATTTGGCAAAATCAGACCTACAGAAAACAAACAGCCAGTTACTTCCTTCTATAACAGAATAGTTAACATTTCCCATGCCCAGTAGTTTGCGTGAGGGGCACAAAACCAGATGATGGTGCTGTACCTTACGTTTCATCTGAAAAGAGATCCCTCAAGAGTTCCTATACAAATATTCATAAGATTTGGGACAAGAGAGATTCAAGACCCCTTTGAAATGAAACTTTTGCTACTGGTCAGGAATTGAACGCAGTATGTGTGCACTGACAAGCTATAATCTTCACCTTAGTGCCAAAAACTGCAACATTCTGAATATCAGCAAAATCTGACTCTTCAACAACCTTTCTAGAAATTCCTGCTTTTGAAAACTGTCAATATACATAAAATGCAAAGTATCTGCATGCAAATATTGCCATAATTTCTTATAAATTGCAATAGACTGATTTCTGATTACATGCTTGTAATATCAGGAACATAAATATCTTGTTAAGCAGTATAAAACTGCACTCTGACATGCAACAGTAGAAGTGCAAGGGGCCCAAAACATTTGACATTCTAAGTGATAGTCTTAAAAAATTCTTGACCTGAGAAAATTCAAAATTAATTTTTAAAACTTATCATTAATGTACAACATGACTGATTTTCCAGTAACAATCATGAAAAAAACTGGTATTTCTCTTTGATGATTGTAATGTTTTGTCAATTCAATGAAACAAAAGAAACAAATTTATGCAACACCTGGATTCTCTAAGAATTTTAATAGTCTATTAACAAAAATCAAAACAAAATTGGGTCACATTCTGTATGAAAATTAAGTAGCTCTCAATTAATGCTAAACGCATCACATCTTTAACTTAAAGAAAATCTGTATTGAACGAAACTGCTTTCAATTAATACTGAATAAAGCACATTTTTAATTTAAAGAAAATTTGGCATTTTTTAAAGTCCTACCTGGTTCTGGTTCTGTTTCTACAGGTAGACTGACTTTACTCGGTGACTTGAGGTCTTCTTCTGTAAGAAACACTATGACGTCTTTACCTGGAATATCAACAAAACAACACAAAACCATTTCCAAATTTTCTTTTTCAACATTTGCACACAAGCCAACTGCATTCAGCATTTAATTACACTGACATATGGAGCATACAAGAATAACCATCCAACAATGCTAAGAGGCAAATTTGGTATCAAGACCAATCTTACAATTTATTTCAAAAATAAAGCCCATCTAAAATGGAAAATCCAGTCTTCCATTCATTCATTCTTCCGTAAAAGACCCTGGTTTTTGTTGAACATGAAATTCTGTCATGACCTGATTTTAAGAAGAAAGAGTTTACTGTATACAGAGCACCTTTGATTTTCGATCTGAGTTAGAGCGTGAGATATATGATCTGGTGAACGCAGGGATTGTCAAACCCTCACAGTCGGGTTGTTCGTCTTTGGTTATTTTTAAAAAGAAATATTGCACCCTGCGACTTGCTTGTCATTATTGTTAGATTAAAAGCTTTACTGGTAAAAGTCGGAATCCCATGCCTGTCTGAAATGTGAAACAAGATCGGAAGTCAAAATGTGTATACCTTTGACTGTAAAAGTGCTTAGTGGACCTGCCCTCAAAGAGTCTGGTAAATGGAAAAGGCATTGGTTATACGCACCATGGCTATGTGGATGGACAACCGGTCGTTTCTAAAAAAATTACCGAAAGAAACTTGTGTGAACTTTGTATGTTTATTGGATCACTGAGATGATTCTTGATGACCTTGCTACGATATCACAACGGAACACATGCCAAAAGTGAGCGATAATATAGATCCGCACATAGTGCCTTAAATTCTTTTCAATTTAACACAGTATTGTTACTATTACTTCACTGACCATCTTTTTTACAATAAGACATGCTGAAACGACGGGTTTTTTTTTAAATCACGTACAAATGTCCCCAAAAACGCTAGCCGAGGTGCTTTACGTTTAACGAAGCCTTCGAATCTAATACGATTGACGGCGTTCGACAGAGGAAGTTTCGCATAGCCGCGTTTTGTTGCTTAAATTCAATGGGAATTTGAGTCTTGATAGGGCTATTTGGACACTCACCAAGGATATAGATGTAGATTCCCTGGACACTCACTAATGATGCAGGATTAAAATGCAATATTTGTCAAAAGTCTGATTTTGCGAATTATGGAGGCCACAACCCTACGACAAGAAGAAATAGTGGGTTGTGGCCTCCATAATTACGACAAGAAGCGTTAGAATTCGCCTTGGGTTGAACTTCAAAAACCAAAACTGCATCGATTTTCTCACCTCTATATTTATAGTATTATTATAATTCAACATTTTAAAACGGAAACATAATCTGAAACCAACCTCTCTAATTCATCCCGAATGCTGTCGTCTGGTCGTGATTCCACCGAACCCCTTTGAGGAGTATGTGTTATTTGCGTGATGCACGTAACACATACTCCTCCATTCTTTTCACTAGCTAAATGAGTTTTAAAACGTTAGCGAATAGAATATAGGCCTAAAATTCTATCACTCGTTGTAATCGTAAGCACGAGATTTCTACAACGCCCAACGAAAGCTGAGTCGCGGGAATCAGCTTATTCACAATCAAAACAAAATTGATAGGCAGGAAGGGTTCAGTTCCATTTCAAGATCCAAAAATCAGGCAGTCAGAAAGTCATATGGCTATGGTGGATGGTGTTTGGAAATAAACCGGAGTGAGATAATGGGAAGAGGAAGAATCAGAATAGAATTTGTGGACTTAGCCTTCTTGGGCGCTGTAGAAATCTCGAGCTTACGATTACGATTGTCTAACATTGACACAATGTGTCTATCTGCTGGTTAGTCTCTGTGAGGGCTTTTGTGTGGCGCCAAAATATTTCGGAGATTTACATTTCAGAGACCTGTGGAGACAGCCTTAAGAGGTGTGAAGAGTCACCTTTAGATGCGTAATGAATTGTGATTTCAATCTTTAGCGTTGAACATCCCTAATCAATATCTAAGAATGTTCAACATGATCAGAATTGAGAGGAGGAATTTCAAGACATAGAAATGGAATAGCTCAAGAAGTAGACATCACAATCAGGTCGGTCAAAGACATGCATATAATTACTAACCAATCAAACTCAGCTATAGGATGACATATTTTGCTAGCCTATCAGCAACACCAACCCATTTTATAAACCAATCAGTGAATTGAATAGACTTGCACGCCAACCAATGGGCATTGTTAGTTATGTGACCTAATTCCAGCACCCAATCAGGTAATTGCAAATATTTCGTGCTGACCGACTATCAATGGAGGCTGGTAAAGACACGAAGAGGAGATAGAGACATAGTCAGTAATTGGATAATAATGAGTTCTTTCTGTTTATTTCTGCTTATTTGTCGATATTGGTTCGATATATCATGTTAATTTATGTTTCCTTATACCGACTGCGGTGTTCGACCGGTGCTAAATGTGGTCGATTTTGCGTTTCCCAATCTCGGGGAAGCTGCAGGTATCTCAGTGGTATCGCTGTAGCTCAATCGCATTCGTATGCTCTGAAGTCGATTCAGGGTTTATCCTTTTAAGTTAAAGCAAGCGGTCTGGCAGCATAAGCGATGCAATAACAGAGCCTCGGTTCTCTCTGTCAACTGGCAGAACCATTGCAGGCAGATGCTGTCCTTAACCCTTTAACTCCAAACAGAAACCTAGAATTTGCTGACACTCTTGTCAATATAGTTAGTACTGGAGTTAATGTGAAATTCTTAATTATTCTTAATTTATGATTTTAAGACGTGACTTTTGTTAATCATTGTAATTCGACCATGAAGAGTTGTTGGATTCAGTCCACCCCACTTATTCCATATTCTGCCATGATTTATTTGGCTGATGCCATGGTCACCAGATGTCTTGTCTACTGCAACTTGCTTCCTAATGGATTTCAAAACCTAACTTGATGAAGCTTCAAAGAGTCCAAAAAACATTGGCAAGAGCTATCACCAAAACTCCAAAATATGAAAATATATAACCAATCCCAAAATCATTGTGCTGGGTGCCTGTAGAAAAGCGAATAGTGTTCATACTCGTCTAATTGTATACAATAATCTACATTTCTGCCAACCCCACTATCTTCACTCTCTACTGACTCCCAAGACTTGTCTCTACTCGACCAAGTCTGCTAGCTGTCTAATTCTGACTTCCGTGGACAAAGACAGCTCTCAGCAGGTGTGCGTTTTCTTTCACTGGGACTAGACTCTAGGACTCTGTTCGGCAGATGTTTGCTCTGCAAAAGTCTGTTTTGGCCTACAGATCTTGACTAAAACCTCATCTCTTCCTGGGCTTATTTACTCCTTAGGCTGTTTCTGTGTCTTCTTAGATTCCCTTCTTGGCTTTTTGACCAGACTTGCACAGCAATTTTGCTTTGCAATGACCATTGACTGATGCCTTGAGCTTTATTACAGTGGTGCTTTAGAAGTTCTTGGATTATTGTTGTTATTGTTGTTGTTATTAGCACATTCTGATCTTTTGCACCATTCTAATTTTCCTAGATTGTGCCAATCTTAAGTTGTCTTTTCTTGTGGTCCAGTTTTGCGTAAACTACATTATACCTCTTAGTTTCGTGTAAAGTGTTCTGATTTCAGTTTCTTTCTGGTATTTTCCAAAAAGTCACTGTGGTCAGTGTAAGCTTGATTTGTGAGCACTTGTAGATCAAAGCCACATGCAGTGCTCTTAAGAAGACATAAAACAGTAGGGATGAGTCTTGGAAGGTTTTTAACTGGGTCATTTGCTGAAACTGAATGTGACAGAATTACCTGTGTCTGTGACCTGGAGCAGCTGGAGAAGCTGTCGGAAAGAGATGCTAGTGTGTGCTTTCAGCTTCATCCAGTCATTCTATGGCAAAGTCATCAACATGTCATAGATTTACATCGTAAGTGACAGCTACTGTCGATGATGGTGACGTTGGGCCATGGCTGAGGAGAGGAGGGGGTGATCTCATTGTGTCTTTCATCTTGTGCAACGGATGATTGATTGATGTTGATATTGAACCATCTCGTGTCGTCTGACTCCTGCAGTGAATGAGTTACGCCATACGTATGGCTGTAGTGCGAGCTTAACGTCTGGTGCATTAGGTAACGCAGTGGAGAGTTTATGACACTTTCTGACTCAGTACTCCTGATCTTGGGAAACCAAGCCTTGCTACCTGTAAATACCTGAATGCTCAGCAAGTACCTTAATGCCTAAACAATGCTAAGAACACTTGTAGGGTAATACTGATTACTGAGTAGGATGCAGGTGATTAAGTGCTTATCCAGTACCAGATATATTGCCAGTAAATAGACCTAGTAGTACTTGAAACATTTGTAGTACTGATTTTTATTACTATGATTTCACTTCAAGCGACCAGCAATTGATGATTTATGCATTATGGTAATGGCAATATAGAAGTCATTAGATTAGATTAGACTGTGCTGATACTTGCACTTAGTACTTTTTTATTTGTTGCATTTAAGTGTATTTGAGTTGCACAACGCTGGAGCTTAATGGAGCTGGATATCTGTATAGAGGCTTTAAAAAACAGGGTTTCTTATTACATTAATTACTTACTACTGCATATACAGCTGGTTGTGCACAGTGGAAACGGCAACACTCCATAGAGAAGCAATCTATAGATGATGATGATGATGATGATGATGATGATGATGATGATGACTGCATTAGTGCTTGAACTATATTTGGCTTAGTATGAATTCAGTTTTTTATGTTCATAATCATCATTTGCTTCATCCTCATAATCATCATCATAATCTCATGCTTGTCTTTTCCAGTTGAATTGTTTGTTTACAGATGAGCTAAGGTTTCTTAATAAACCTTAACGCCACTAGGACACCAAGTGAAGCACTTTTGAGAGTTACTTAAAAGGTGCCATATTTAGTGTCTAGACACGTACATCATCATCATGATCCATGGGCCAAGAGCCCGTAGGTGTCCACTGCATGCATTGTCACTTGTCTCCACAGTTCCCGATCTTGTGCTGTTCTTATCAAGGCGTGCAAGTCTTGCTTACACCAATCCCTTATATCATCTGTCCACTCCCTGTTAGGTCTTCCTCGTCTCCCATTTCCGTCCAAGACACGTACATACGTACATATATATACATACATGCATACGTACAGGCATCTACAATCACTTGGCTCTGAATGGTACTGTTTTGATGAGTGATCCCCTTCATTCTAACTGGGTTCTTTTCTGGCTTAATCTGAGTTGGGCTTTGTATGTCTTTGCCTATGGTGTAATTCGAGTGTGATCTGAGTCATGATAATCATTACAGTAACTTTATTTCAGTTTAAACTTATGGAATTTATTTGCAGCTGACATTAGGTGATGAAAATAATTTAATCTGTAAGTGTGATTTTCTTGCCTTACTAACAGAGGCTGGTGTCAAGATCTGGTGTCAATCTTGGTGTTTCTATTTTAGAGTGTGTGCTTGATTGTCAGAATGAGTGCTGCTTGCCTGAGTGATATAATAGTACTAACTAAACACACAGCACCAGCTATGCTTAAAAGTGCTGATTGCTAGTACCAAGTTCGTCTTTTATTACTGTGATGGCTTCCTAGGACTGTGGATCCCTTTGATATTTGAGGACTTAATATCATCAAGTGCCAAAAGCAAGTACCCTTTCTGTACTCAGTGCCCTTTCTGTACTCAGTGCCCTTTCAGTTCTTAGTGACCTGATTGTTGAGGTAATCTTTGCTTAGGATCTTTGATATCATTTTTTCCCTATAAAATCTGCACTGACTGCCATGAGTGGCCGGAATGAACAGCACTGGGATACTATTTGTAAACTTGTATTCTTTCTGTCTCACTGACACCTGATGTCCCAAGCAGCTTTATCACAGCTCTCTTTTGAAAATTGTCGCACTCTGTTTTAGGATCTTTGGTATAATTTTTTTCCTATAAAATCTGCATTGAATGCAATGAGTGGCCAGAATGAACAGCACGTGGGATAAAACAGACATGAGCCATTATTGGTTTTCCTGTTTTATGTCAAAATTGACATTTCTGAGTCATCTTTGTGCATGCAGAGGTGGAAAATAAAGTTGGTTTGCCAGCCCACGTGTGGATATCTCAAACTTATGTGTGTAGTTTTGTTTTATGGAAAATATCCATGACCTTTAAAGTTTCTATCGTCTTCTGTAAAAGCTATGCACTGCTTAAATTGTACGAAGGTTTTATTTAAATTAGTTTCATGGTATTATGTTTGTGTTATTTCATATACAGTTCTATGATTAATAAATTCAAAGATAATTTCACACTTTGATATTTTCTTCTGAGCCTTTAATGAATTTGCTGATTGCTATTAGATTATCAAACTTGAAGTATTAACATTTAGATCAGAGGACAGAGATCATCTGGATTTGGGAGAACAACACTTAAGAAATGTCAAAGTAAAGTAACAGATTTGGTTCATTTAGGCTGTTAAAAGGTTTTTGCAGTTTGCTGGATAGTTGTAGCTTAGCAGTAAAACTTCATTAACAAGGTTTCAAACAATTTTTGCCAGCATTATGATCTATGATACACTAGTTGCAATGATTTTTCTTGTGACAGGGCTTGGTTCTGAGGAGCAATGTTTCTTCCGCCAGACTCCGTCCATCCGGAGACATTATCTCTGTTGTCTCTGAAATTAAACTGTAGCATTTCTTCAGTTTAACGAGGATTCTGAAAAGCCAAAGAAGCATTTGATTCCGAACAGAGGGGGAGCGATCTCTGAGTGTCTGTTTTCAGCCCAGAATGGAGGAATACACAAGGTATTCAACATCTTGGATGTGGAACATGCATAGAGGAGACGATCACTATCTGTACACAGGAGCTGGAGCTACAGATCTGAGAAATGTCGATAGTCATGCTGAGGATTATGGCAACAGCCTTGACCAGCTGAACAAGATTGTGGAGCGTATTGCCCCAGATGCTAGGAACGCTTTGCCTAAGAAAAATGACCACAATTCACGAAAATCATTGCTAAGTGACGGCCAGTTTAATGACAGTGCGTATGAAACATTTCTCGGCTACGGCAACAATGAGTGCATGAATGAACTGATGAGTGATGGATGTCACGCTCACATGGCTGGATTTGAAAGAAGCGGCTGGAGTCACCCGTGTGGACCTTGGCACGGAAACACGTTCCAGAACATGGACGCATTAAACATGGCCAAGAGTGAAGAAGTCCTTGATAGCAAGATGCCCAACTTCAAGCAAAATCGAGAACTAGTTTCAAGAGAAAATTTTGATGCAAAGCAGTCGACCACAGATAACAGCACTGATAGCAGAAGCTGTTTGGATGTGTTTGAAAAGTGTAAGCCTGTGAAAAGTCTGGAAGAAACAAAAGAAGATGGTTCTGTCAGCAGCAGACGAAGAGCCAGAGATGACCCAGAAGCAGTCAGTCAGAAGCAGGCAGAAGGGCAAGAGGAGGAAGAGGATGAAGGCAAACAGAAGTCACAGAGTCCAGGCTGGTCCTCGTCAAAGCAACTTTTAGAAATCGGGAAATACACGGAAGGAGGTGCAAAGAATTGCAACGACTCAGAGTCCCCTCATGCTAGTGTTCTCCTGACCAGTTATGGGGAGTCATCTATGGCCTACGATTCACTCGGGGGTCTGAGCGGTAATGGTGGTGGTGGTGACGGTAATGGTGGTAGTGGCAGCGGATGTTACATCAGTCCAGTGGAACGAACTCTGTCGGACAGTGGTGACGCAAAGGGAGACGACGACATCAAGCTGTACACTTGCTCACAGTGCAGCTATCGGGCGACCAAGAAAGGCCAGCTACGCAAGCACATGTCCGTTCACGGAGTGTTTCTGTGTGCTCACTGCGAGTTCTCGTCAGAGCACGGGGACAGCCTCGAGGCACACCGCCGGGCCAATCACCCAGGGCTTTGTGGCCGTAAACTATGCAAGAAGTGCCGGGTGCTCTACCAGGGCGACGAACTCAAGGAGCATGAACGCCAGTGCAGCGGAGAGAAGCAGCGTTGGCCGTGTCCGACCTGCAACAAGGAATTCAAGTTCCTCAGCGTCATGAAGGCTCACACGCGCAAGTGGCATCCGTCGGTCAGCAGCCTGATGGGCGATTCGAACCCTGGGGAGGGATTTCCACCCGTGGCCGATTCGACGACCGAAGAAGTGACTGGCGGCTCGGACATGGACTCAGAGCAGAGTCTTCTGTTGAAGAGCATTCCAGAGCCGGAGCGGGAGAGCAGTTTCCACTGCGAAGACTGTGATAAGGTCTTTCGAACGAAGTGGATGCTGTCCAACCACATGGTTCTGCACAGCACAGATGCACCCTTCTTCTGTGATACAAATGGCTGCAGCACCACCTTCAGATCGGACAAAGAACTCAACGTGCACCGGATGAAGGTGCACGAACTGGGACCGAAGAAGTATCTGTGCTGTCATCCTGACTGCACCATGCAGTTTGCTAAATATGGGCACTACAAACGACACAAGTTGACTCACATAGGTAAGCCCTGTGGTGGTTTGGAAACAATCTTCCTCTGTGCTCATTTTCTTAACTGATTCTTGAAAGAAGCCACTGTGCACACAGTTCATGGATTTGTTGCAATTATTTACTGGGTTATTACCTCTGCTGCCATCAGAGGGATATTCAGATCTTTTAGCTGGATCAAGTGCGTTACCTGAGTAACAATAAGACAATAGTAGCAATTTGCAGAAACTGCCATTGAATAAAAGTTGAATGTTGTTCTATAGTGAATTTAACGTTGTACTAGTAGCTAACTGGTGAATCATGGAGTCATCATATCATGTTGAATTCAGTACTGTATGCGCTGAATACTGCTTCATGCAGTTATCATAGTATTTTAGGATAGTTTTATGAATTAAATATATTTAATCAATTTTTTTTTCTGTTTCAGTGGGCGATAGGAAGTTCAAGTGTGACTGGCCAAACTGCGGCAAAGCGTTTTCTCACACAGACAACCTCAAGGTTCACTATCGAAGGCACACGGACGAGAAACCTTACAAGTGCCAACGCTGCGAGTCAGCTTATCGCCAGAAGAGTGGACTCAAGTACCACCTGGAGAAGGTTCATGACGAGAAGTCAACCGGACGGCCAGGGAGGAAAAGGAAAAACGTAATCAGTCCAAGGGAGGAAGAATCAGAAGTGACAAGACAAGGGAGAATTGTTAGCTCGGATCGCAAGAGCGACTTGTACCAGCCGTACGGTTGCCCAGTGTCTAGTATATTTAACGGAAAAGACGAACCGTTCAAGAAGGCTGAAACCTTTCCTGGAGTGAATGCGATGGACAGAAGGTTGAGAGTGCTGAGCCGAGAAGAGAAGGCAGACAGTGCTGCCATGATGACTAAAGTTGCTCTGGAACAGAAGAAGAAAGAGAAGGCAGATGACGATGTGGGGGAGGATGAGGAGGAGGAAGTAGAAGATGACTTGGAGGAAATAACGTCTGTTTCCAATGGCTGCCCAAATGCCAGCAGCAGCAGTCGCCTTGGTGAGATTGGTCTGAACGATGACTGGGTGATTGATGAGCCCTTCGAAGGCGATGCCAAACACGAGGCAGATGATTTGGAGAAGCAGCAGCAACAGGTGGTTGATTCTTCGTCTGATTTCCGTTGCTTGACACCAAAGGTGGAGCCACTCGACGTAGACCTGAGAGAGGAACTGCGCAGGCTGAGCAAAGTTATCAGTGGAGAGATTTCTACCAATGACTGTGATGATGAAACAGAAGCAGCGGCAGTGGCTCCGGATGCACGCCGACCTGCGATGACCATGTCTTCTTTTATGGATGATCACCAGCTGAGTATTCCTCACCAGGAAGACGTGGAATGTGATTCATACACACACGGCTTTAGCCACCCGTCCTCTTCGTGCAGACCGTACCAAAGCCACCCAGACCTCTATCATCCATTGGAGAAGAGGATGAATGACAACTGCCCTGGTCCGTATGCTGGCGCCACCTACAAGCCTTGCATTAGCCGGCCATATGATGAGTACTGCTTTACAACAGGCAGAGACCAGAAAGAGCTAGAAATGAGCACCTTTTCAGGTGATGATGCTATGCTTGGTTTCAGCAGCCAGTTTCTTGCTGTTTCATCAAAATCAAGGCTTACTACCTCTACAGATGCAGTCAGCATCCAGGCACCTTTTGATGCACCTCATCATGCCTGGGTGCCTCCCGAGCAGGCAGTCACGTGGCCGTCGTCTCATACGCCGGATGATACTTCACCCACATCTGGTCGAAGTACTCGGTCCAATCCTAGCCGGGCCAACAGTGGAGACATTGCTGACCATTATCGAGAGGCACACAGTGCCCTGCTGCCAATCTGCTCTCCGAGCGTCCTGCACCAGGTTTCGGTGGATGAAGGCTTGCAGCATGGAAACACTGGTTACATGGAAAGATCGATTTCTGGAACTGCTGCGCTGGCTCCTCCGTGGCCTCATCTGGACCAAGAGGAGGAAGAGGATGAAGATGGGCCTGAGGAGGAGGAAGACGAAGAAGATGAGGAAGCAGGGCAGAATCCGGGTAAGGGCGATTGGCTGAAACAGGAGAATCTGTTTGAGAATTGGTGCCAGACGCCATATGCAGACCATCACCACCATCATCTTCAGCTGACGGATGTCAGCCATGGAGATTCATCGTCCTCGGCAACAGCAACTTTGCAGCCGAACGCCTCTGCGATCAACCTTTCCGACTATTCATCTGATGCAGGGTCTCAGTGGCTGAGTGGCAAACAGCATGAGTCAGCCTTCAGTTCGAGGGTCTCTGGCAGCTACGACATCATGATGAAGGGAGGAATGTCCCGATGGCCCAGCCAGGATGTGGAAGACGGCCCAGCCACCTACAGGAACCCAGATGACAATCCATTTGCCACAAGCAGCTACAAACGAACTAATACATACGGAATAGACCCTTCTGTGGATAAGGCTACCACTCTGGCCACTGGAGTGGCAGGAGGAGGGGTAGGGGGAGCAGGAGAGGGGTACGATCTGGGATCACAGGACTCTACCTTCTACTATAGAGCGCCGTCGTCTTCAGTCTACTTTCCTGCTGCTGCTGGTGCTGCTGCTGCCGAACCCCTGGCATACAGGTACTATGGACACAGTGACTATCCGCATCCAAGTCATCCTTATGGCCAGCCAAGTGCCACTCCTTACGGCCAGCCAAGCGCTAGTGCCGGTCGTATGTGGCGTGGTGGGGCTCCACCGGAAGGAGCTGGCTTCCATATGGTGCCACCAGATGCCAGAGGCTTATCACATACTTCAACTTCGGCCACCTATGCCCCAACAGCCTCGATGGTATACCCGATGATGCCACCCTACTTCTAAGAGACGGGCCACGTGCGGCTCTCTCTTTCAACCTCTTCGTCATTTATGCAGTAGAGTGCCAGGCAGCAGGAGTGCCGATGGCTGTAGGCAAGTAAAGCCACGGCTGTTCAAGTTTCAAAGACAGATTGTAGTCTTTGAAATGTTCCTACATGTTCTGCTGCTTTGAATATGTACTCATATTTTGTATGTACATTTAGGAGTTGATTCTTTTAATGTACAAATGGTTGGGTTCACTTGATCTGTGGATCAATCAATGGGTCATTTTTCAATTGGTAATCGATGGATTTGTGGACGCGATTGTGATTCATTGTAGTCCCAAGGCACTTACCATGCTGTTGCCAACTGTAGCACTGACAGTTTAATGTGCTGCTGGTCAACTGAAGGTGAAAGATTTGCATGTGATGCGCTGAGTTTTCTTGCACGGGATTGCTGTAGAAATGGAAATCCTGTCGCAGGTAGATTAATGTTAATTAATGTGGCAGATGAGTTTGATCTTTAACTTTGTCTCCTCTCTGTCGCAGTTTCTCCTAGCCATATGTTTTCCCTATCTCCTAGCCACCTGCATGTTTTCCTTATCGTGGGAACATCAAAACCAGAACCATTTGTGCAGAGGCATCTGTTCTTACATGTATTTAGTTACATGTCACGTTTTGGTAACAAATTTTGAACTGGTGACAATTAACTGAGTCAATCTTCATCTTTGACAATAATTTTTCTGCCACTGTAGCATGCTATAGGTTTGCGACTGATAAGCAATTACCTACCTGCCTGTAAAATTCCCCTCCTTCGATTTCCAACTTAAAACAGTCAAGAGATTAATTTTTCTTCTGCCATTGACAGATTTTTCATTTTCCCTGTGGTTGCTGCAACGTCCAGCCATCCGTCCATCAGAATTTCACTTCTTTTACCCTAAGCTGACAAACCTCTTCAGCCATTATTATCCTTCGACTCAACCCATCCGTAATGGCTTCATTATCTTCCAGCTGTACGTAGAATACAAGAGATGGTAGCAATCCGTTCATTTTATTTTTTGTTTGCTTTTAAGATTTGCCCCAGTTACGTTTCCAGATTCCCGACTGCCCTGATGTTCTTATGGTGATCTCTCATATTGCAGTTCTCTTCAGCTGAGTTGTTCTGCTTTAACCTTACACAGTCACTGTCAGTAGCCTTTCAGGAATGTCCTTGGATTTACCTCTACAGATGTGGCATGTGTTCAAATGGCTGACGGTAATATGACTTGCACCAAGAATAGTGTCTGATTGACAGATTCTGGTTATCTACACAGTGTTTTTGTGACACATGAGTGTCTGGTGTGTGTAGTCCTAAATACCAAAATGTTCCAACCATTTGGTGAGTATTTAATGGATTTGTTTAAATCAGTAATAAGTTTTCAATAAATCTTGCAGTCATTAGGAACCTAATGAAATTCCTGGGTTTTAGGCCAGGTGAAGTCACTTGGGTAATGGACATGATGGAGCCTCAACAAACTTGGTTTTAGAACGAGTCTCTGTTGGTTTTAGGGCATTTATTTCTAGATCTGAGTGGAGCTTCTTAGTTTTTTGTTTTTATTAATACCTATGTTGACAATCACCAGTCTTTCAAACGTGATCACTTGCCAGAGCGCTGGAGAGGATTTACAGATGTGGCTTCTTTCAGGAAAGCACTGTTAGTACAGTAAAACTTTGTTTTACTGGACTTTTGTGGACCACTGAAAATAGCTTGTTATATCCAAGGTTCCCAATAGTCCAGCTATGCATCAAGCCTACTCGAGTGGGGTGTTTTAAAAATTTCCATATGCAGGCATTAACCGTGTACTCTATTGCGACATATTCATAAGGCCCAGTGATCATCCGCCAGGTCATGTCGTTTGTGAGAGAAGGATTTGTCCAGAAACAACTTGCAGACCTGTACTTGTGAATCATTTTCATGGCATTGTAATGAATTGTTGAACCACTGCCTCTACTAACTTTACCTTTCCTTGTACGTTGTTGCGTAAGAGGGGTAAGGTAGCACTGGGAAGAGATCGGCTTTTATACACAAGAGACTATTCTGACTGAGTTTTGCTGCAGTTCCCATCCTGCTCTGGCATTGACATTAAAATGGCTATTGACAGTAGTAGGATTATTTCTGGCATTTTTCTTTATTAGAAGGTTTTCGGTTTTCTTTCTGCAGAGTTGCTTGTTTTGTTTCGGTGCTAATGTTGACAAAGGTTTAACGAGACGTAGTCTCAGTTCGTATTGAAGTCTCTTCTGGTTAGGATCTGATGCATGAGTTCACGTGCTGAAAATGTTTATTTTTATGACAAACAGTATCTTTATTTTGAGTGACATTTTGTTATAATTAAGTGCAGGGCCTAAATCCCTAGTATTTTCAGATCTGCACAAATTCTCAGCAGAATTGTAAAAATGAGTATTGTGTTGTTTGATCTTTGTTACTTAATTTTTTATGTGTTATTTATTATCAGAATTTTCCTCATTTTTAGAAACTGAAAAATTACTCCAGCTGAATAATGGAGTTTTTATGGATTTTATGCCATTTAAGAGATATTTTGCCTTCAGGAATTCAATCTGATGTGTAAAAATAATCCAGTAGAAATAATGTCTGGTGTTGAAATAATGAGCCATGTGCAATCTCTGAAACATTCTGAAGCACAGTGTACGTTTGGTTATTGGCTCATGTGACCGTGCATTGGAATAAGAAGTACTCACCAATGCCATCTGTATCTTGTCCTTGTTGCTTTCTAGGGACAGAAATGTAAACTAGTGAGTGGGCTGCTCATCAGTGTCTTAAAATTTATGTTGCTCCTTAACAATCATATTGTGTTGACCAAGTTTCTAATGCACATTTTAAGTAACTTGTGACTGACGACGCATAGAATTAACAATCCAACGGCTTTGCAAATTCTGAGTTTTAGTCCAAGTTGAATTGGAAGTATAAGCTTCTGCTAAAGTATCTCCACTGTTTGTCAGATATTTTGAGCAGTATACGAAATTATGTTAACCAATGCAACTTCAAGGGGAAATGAAAGATTTTCAAACTTATTTGAATAAACTGGGTTGTTTTAATGGCTTTGCTACCATTTTTGAGAGGGCTTTAGATCTGGTATGATGACCCTGTTATGATGGCTGAATACATTAAACCTTTTTGTAGACAGTGAGCTAAATCTTGTACACTTTACTCAAATCATTTCTTGTGTTTTCAGATTTTACTTTTGCATCACATCTTCTTCTGCTGCACCAATTGGCATTTGAAATGTAGTGTCATGTTAAGTCAGCAAGAAGATTGTTCTTGGTATCTGCATGATCGTTTTTAAGATTACTAATTCTGTCTGAAAAAGAGTAGTACAGTTTGATTTAACATTTTGCAGAGTTGACTGATCTGAAATCTTTGGTTTAGCCAAACGTGTATCTAGACGAGAATACTCTCTTTGTGTCTTTGCGAAGTCGATATGATGTTCGAGATGTGCAAAACAACATTTGATTGTATGAAACTGCTGAGGTTTCCTTTGGCTGTTAGAGAGCATTGTGACTCAAGGAGGACAGTTTGCTTGTTTCAGCTTTGACGCAAATTCTTTGTTGAAGACGTCAATTGATGACTACTTCTGCAGAGATTCTGTAAAGTGATCGGTGACAGAGCGATTGTAAATTCTGTATATTTAGTCTATTGTTGTTCAGTCTCGTAGAAGCTGTTTTGAAAAATCATTTTGCCGAGTTTTTGACTACTGTAGATAACTGGTGATGCGGTGTTCATGTGTAGCACAAACTTTTCGGTTGTGGCATTTGCTCTAGATTTCTATGATGCATAGTTGTTACAATGTACGTAAATTTACAGATGTAGCTGTTTGGTGTAATCACGTAATAGTTGTATTAATGCCGCCAAATTTGAACGAGACTTTGGTGAGAGTTTTGCCGAATGGCTTCGTCATCTCGCCTCTAGTACCTTGTGTGCAGGATTTTGTTTTTCAATGGTATAACTAGTTTCTGCTGATGCTACTACTGACGATGATTGCTTTTGCAAGAGTTGAAAGGAGGCCAATGTTTATTTGGCAAGGCATACTTATTTACAGGGTAATAAGTTCATGATAATTATACATAACATATATATATACATTGTTTATTTTTTATTTATAAGTTGTGAGTTTTGCATAATTTTTTGTGACAGTTGTTTTGTTGACTGCCGAAAAGACCATTTGAAATTTGAATGGATTGATTTTTCTGTTGCGTAGTCTCATTTGGTTTTATATCTACTTCGATCATATTTATATTATGTATATATCTACACATGCACTATATTTGTTCATATATACATTCATTTAAGTTGCTGAAATAAGTTTGTTAGCTGATCTTGTTAGTGTTTGCATGTGTTATTGTACTGTTTATTGACATGCATTTAAATTATTTTCACGTGATGTTTTTGACATGAAACGTATTATGATAAACAAATTAATCATTTGTATTAAATATGGACTCCACAATTTGGTATAAAGCCTACTTGGAAATGGCCTGCTATATGCCTGTTATTAGCTTGTCCTTAACATGGAGCCTTTTAATGCTTATCTACCTTTACTGCTGACCAAAGCATAGAGTGAAGCTAGTTGTCTAATGTCTCCCTGACTAATGGTTTTCTGGATCGGTGTTACTTAGCAGCCAGCAACCATCGATTGCTACCTTGTCCATTGTTACAACAGCACTATGGAAGTTCTCCATTTAGCAGTTGATTCAAGCTTTCCCTGTCCTTCACAGATCCTTCTTGCTTTCAGTTCTCTTCCTTGTGGTTCCTGTTCTGCCCTGACTGTTGATTCGGCCCAACCAATGCACTCGCCCCATTTAGTCGCCTAGGTTCGGCCTGGCTGGGCAAAATGGGAGCAGAGCGCTCTTCTCAGATTCTTATTGTAAGGCTCAGCTGTCCACAATTTTTCTCAACACTTGATTGATTCTATGTGCAAACATTTCACAATTTCAGAGAAATACACATGTTGCTGATGTAAGATGCTTATATAAAATGTTATATAATATGTATGTATATGCATTGTACTGCATAATATATACATATGTAAATCAAGCCAGTATCTGTGTGCATAATATGTATTTAGTTTGCATGTTTTTGTTGACGCTGCAGTGATTGTTTCTGTAAGAAGAGACGGAACTAATGTTGTCGTGGGAATTATGTTATATTGCGTTTTGTGTTCATTCGGTCCTTATCTGTCACCTGCATCTTATCTGTTGTTGTTGTTTTCTTATCTTTGGTCTGTTTGGTTTTTGTGCTGAGATATTTGTTTATGTAAATCTGTTACAAATGGATTTTGGATTTTCTGGTGATTTAAGTTGATTAGGTGAGATCTGTGTGAAAGAATTCAGAGGTCATTTGCACAGGAGGCTGATTTTTGAGTTTCGGTTTTTGGGTTGCTGGACAGTGCTTCATCTAGCTCTGGAATTCAAGGCCACTGCTTATGGTGGCTATTCAGATATGTAGTTGCAGTGCTTCTGGACAGGACAGTTCCGTTTCGTGCAAAACATGTGCACTGGAGATACTGGAGATGATGAAGTGAATTGATTCGTCTGCTCTACATATGCCTTTTCTGCTGAAGGCATCTGATACTCTCGGTATTCTCTTACAGTATTCTTTACTCTGCTTGCAACAGTCCCGCATTGCTATATGCTTTTCCTGTATTTGTGATTTCCTCGGCCATGCTGACTTGGTTTCGGTCGTTTTCCAACCTGCACTAGGTATTCCAGAGTGTCGCAAAGCTTCTTCCAAAGGCATGGACCAAGGGCCTTGTATGAGGTAAGAAGGGAAGGAGGGATGAAAAGACGGCTGCAGATGGACACAATACAGTTTATTCTATTCTCTGATTTCTTGTCTTGGAAATTGTCCCTGCTAATGAGGTGAAATATTTTAAGAAGAAGTTGGTTTTATTGGTTTATTTTTCATGTTTTTCTTTGATGAAATAGAAAAATTGCCCTTATTTTAGATGGTTTTATTGGTTTATTTTTCATGTTTTCCTTTGATGAAATAGAAAAATTGCTCTTATTTTAGATGCTTTTCATAGAGTAACAGGATTCCAGTGGGAAATTTTGTCTTTTATTTTGACAGACTTTGTATGTCTGACTGTCTGGATGTGAAAACTTGTTTTCTGTTTAGTTGAAAAGTTTCTGTTTGAAGTTTTTGGAGCTTTTCTGTTTGGGTTTTGCTGTTTTGGTGAATTATGAAACTACCCTGACCCGCCTCTGTCTTTGCCAAGGCTTTGCTAGTTTCTGTGTATATCTGGCTTGTTTTGGTTCAATATTGTGTATGGTTGTGATAAATCCTGACAATCAAGCATAGTTGAAAGTTTTCATTTGGCCATGGTCTTAGAAGAATTGTGAATGACAACGGCTGTGTATGGTATCTGCGGTGTCATTTCACTCTGTAATGTTTGAGTCACATGACCGTCTTTTCTGTCGATTGTATGTACCCTGGTTTTAGAAGTGTTGCAGGCGTTTTTTTGTCAGTTGTTTTGTCTTGGCTTGCTGAGTTTGTTTTTGAAAGAATTGGAAATCAGTAATTTTCAGGCACTGGGTTTTTTGGCTGGAGTTTTGTGTGCCACAGTGCTATCTGCTGTTCATATGGGCATCTCTATTTGTTTATCCGCACTGTGAACTTTGTGTTTAGTGTGATAGTCAAAGGGTTAATTCTGTCATCTTTTACTGCAGTGTCCTAAGTTGAAACCCCGGTGCATCATGTGAAATTCTCAAGGTAAAGGTCGTATAGGTTAGGCCGAGATTAAGGTTGCGAGTTAAGATCATCTTAACAGCCTGATTACCTGCGTGTTGCTGACCTAAATCTAAAAGCCTGGTTATGTTTCATTGCTCAGTTGAAACATAATGCCTAACGAGAAGACAGGCAGACAGAGAGAGAGACAGAGAGGGAGAGATAAAATACTAAAATTGGGTTGTAAAAACTTGTTTCAGTATTTAGACAGGCTGCCTGCAATTGGTAGGTGACATTACATTTAGTACAATTAATACTCAGACCTTCTTAGTTATGAAACTTACATCTCTTAGCTTTGGTTTTTTGATGAAATTTTTGTATTCTCATTGATGCTAGTTACTTGGCTTTAATTCTCTTTTTAGTTGCAGTCTGGTTATTTAGATGAGATGTTGGCACAATCTACCTCTGCTTAGTATCTGGGAAAAATATTCAATCGAAGTTGCAAAGAAAATTTTTGGAATACATGTTTGTGTGCCATGTAGGCTCTTTGTCTGCATGGTCCTTTTATGATGCACACGTGAAGGTGACCGAAAAGTCGGCATGTGCCGGGATGCCGATCTTATCAGTGTGTCTGTGTTCAGAAGGTGTAGCTGGTATACGTTCTGGCTTTGAAGTCAGAAGGTGTATGAATGAATGAGTGTTGATATGTGATAGAGACTGTCGTGCCGAATAGTGTTAGGTATTGTCAGGAAATACGATTGAGATGGGCTGTCGTCTGCTTGATGCTCGTGACGTCATTTGTTCGACGCATTTTGACAGATCTGCGTCTTGTGATTAAGCTGAGTTTTTCTGTAAAGCCATAAATCATAATAGTCACAAAACAGGTGACATTTTGCACTGATTTACTGGTACTTATTGTGAATATAATGTCTGTGTTGCAACACAAAATTAACAGAGGGTAAAACATAAGATTACTAATCGATTGTGACTGGTTGCATTAGATGGATCTTGTTTTGAGTGGCGTATTCGTACACAGCGTGGCTTCTATTGGATTTCCGAGCTTTATTTTAAACCTGTTACGTTGAAAGTGTTGTCCGTTGCAGTTAACTGTTCATACACGGAGTAATAATTCTGGTTATGAATTAATTTGATTCGGATTGTTCATTCGGTGACTGCACGAGAGATCTGGTTGGAAGAGACGCTGCATTCTGGGATTGTTGATTAATATGGTGCTGCAGGTTGGGGAAAGTTATGGCAGAGGAACACCGCATAAAGTATCCCCTATACCACAAATGAGACGCAGGGGAAGCGCTCATTTCCTTTCCTTTGGGCCCTTGAGCCGGCAGTGGACGAATCCCAAGGTCCTGGACACGGGGCAAGCGCATCGCAGGACTTGCCTATACTGAATTGCAAGTAGAGTCGACCGAGGCAAGATGTGCCGCTGCTGTTGTGGTAGCTTGGAAGATGGTTCCTGCAGCAGCAGCTGCTGCTGCTGCTGCTGTGTGCTGTAGCGATGTTGGTTGGACTCGTGCATCTTCAGCCGAGATCTGTTTTTGTGGACTAGATGTTGTTCGTACGTTAAAGACTTGATTCATCTGCAAATGATATTAGTAGAGTCATATCTTTATTCTGTGACAGGGTAATCTATTTAATTCGCGTTTTCTGTTTTATCTGTCAAGTGACATTTCGACTGTATGCATGGTTGTGATACACGTGACGTCTGTGTTCGTCAGATGCTGTTTTTCAAGAATTATTCTGTAAATAGGTTTCTGGCGATTTCTATCTGTCAGTCGCTGCTGCTGCTGCTGCTGCTGGCATAATTCTCACCGGCACCAGTTCAACTGAAAAATACTCATCGTCTTCTGCCGTATATATATCCACATTAGATGATGTGATGATGACGACGACGACGGTGATGTGCTGTTCGGTGTTTAGTCGTGTCGTCGTTGTAGCCGTGAATAATAGTCATTCAGCCTTTGCTACTCGTTCGTCAAGTTCTGTTCGATCTTCATTCGATCAATGATTACGTCGTTCCCTTGATTTTCTAAACGACCCCACAAAATGCACGTCAGCCGCCATTTTTATCTTTATTCATACAATTTACAATTTGGCTGAACCGTACAGCTATTGTCTACCCTAATATAATTTTATAAAATCCTTTTCAAATACGGGGTATACTGAATGATGTTCCATTTGATTAGGCTCATCCGTATAGATCAATGGGCTAAACGATGCTGACGACAGATGGTCTACGATTCGACGCGTCTCCCGTTGCGCGACAGACTGAACAAACGAACTACACTACGATGATGTCCTGTTTGAGGGGCAGACAACTTCACGCAGTCGGTTGTTCGTGTCTTTGTTGTACTGTGGCGACGGCAGGCGTCCGATCACTGGGCGACGTTTTGCCCAGAAACCGCATTAACAGGTCACCCATAAAGGATATTCCGTAAAAATGGCCCACTTTTGAACCCTTCTTCCCCTAGTCTGCATTTTGGGGTTACCCTGCCCATCCCTATTGCGATCGTTCGCGGAGTACAAAGGTATATTTTTGGGTAAATTGAAGGGCTAATTGTGCTAACGGGACGGAGTATTTTGATGCTGCTGCAGTGCCACGTCCAAGCAAATGGAGTAACAGAAACACCTATAATTATTATTTTATATATATATATATATCGTACTTTCAGTTTTGACTGAAAGACCTGGGCAGAAATTGCAAGAGATGGTGTCAAATATACATATACACTGTATATAACATTTCGATATATAACATTTTTTCTATTATTACATTCTTATATTGTACATTCCTACTTGTTTACTACACTCTTACTTGCCTTTTTAGTAGCTCTCATAGCTAATATCGGTTAACCTTTAAAACCTGAACCTGAAAGGCCCTACTAGAAAGAAAAGAATAGTTGTAGTGAACTGGAGTGATGACTGGGTCTGTGTTCCCCCTCATCTGTTGTATCATATGTTCACTACAAAAGTATAGCCTCTGTCTCATTAGATGAAGAAAGGCCATTTCACTGCAGTGGAGATTGTGGATGTCTGTGTACAGATTATACCGTTATTTTGGAACTGATGGAGCATAAGCGCAAATCAGAGGTCTGCAAAAAAAGAGATGAGAAAAATGAGAAAGCAAAAAGAGCAGTCGTACTTTATTTGTCTTGTGCATTAGAGACCAGTGCTACCGAAGTTGCTAATTACAATTACTTTCGATATCTGATGGCGGCTCCGCCCGATCTTTGTCCATAGTATCTGTTCTCCCCAAAGCCTTTATGAGTCGTCATCAAGAAAGCATAGGCCTATCTACTCCACACTTCACATCAGTCTGAGGGTGTAGGATACTGAGCTTAAGTAACCTTCTTAAAGAGGTTCTCAGACAGACTTTCTAAGTTGTTACAAGTTTTCTCGAATTACGATTAGCAAATGTTTGAACTTCGATCCAACCAGAGAATCGCAGCTTTATCATATCTGCCAATATTTTGACCGCGCCTGGCATATGCCAAGCCCTATATACTGGGTCTTCTGCGGATTCAGCTGGGGCCGAGTGGAAGACATCCATTTCCGTACTTCCGCTGTGGTGGTCTGAAATGAAGACACTCAAGTTAGTGCATCCTACGTGTAAAGCAGGTAGAGTAGACCTACAGTTGGGCGTCGTGGGCACACTTGTGCACTCGCGCTTCGGACCACGATGATCGCTATCAGGTTGGCCGTGCCTGAGTTGTACAGAAGCGGCCTGAGTCGTGGTCCCTGTGCAACACCGATAGGAACTGGTGTCCAAGCCGAGCGGTTCGAGTCGATTGTCACTATGATTGACCAAACCCCTCTTTAAATCTTTGCCCGTGACACGCCATACCATGGAGGTTATATCATCTATTATTCTATATCATTGGTCTATGCAGACATAACAAGGATTATGCATCACAGCATGCCAATTTGTCACTGGTAGAAGGGTGGCGCTAACAATAAAATGACGTTATGACGGATAGTGTTGAATCTGGACGTAAGTTCAATGTTTTTAATACTCTTTTACCGTTTCGATATGAGGTCGTTGGCAGTTACGTGTGATGTCCTTTAACCCGAAAAGATGATGTGGGTTGTCGAAGTTTTCGTAATCGTAAACTCGAGATTTGTATAGCGCATAACGTTCGCTAAGTCGCAGGAACCAGCTTATTCACAGGCGCTCAGAGAATTTGTTACGTATTTTTAAGTAAAGCGAGGCTTAAAATTTGCCATAATATTCAGAGATGATTAGAAATGGACACAGAGCTCAAAACGTATGTTCTCTCATCAACCACATATTTTAAAAATCAGCAAATGTTGAGTAATGAATTATTACGCTGAGCCAAGCTGGTACTTCGACTACGTAGCACTTGAGTCGGATGTTAATATTTACGTTATGCTCCAACTGTAAGAAATTTCTTAATAGTAGTTTTATATTTATTATTGATTTATTACAACAATCGGATTTATTGCTGGCGAATCACAAATTTATATGCCTTCGTCTCAGTAGCGCAGCGAAAGCCAAGTTTCTGCTAATTCGACCATCATTTCGTTTATAAGTTATCATATACTGGTCATATCAAGTTGCCCTCCATCATAATTTATACCTTGCTAACATCATGTTGCCATCGTAGACTGTTGCGTTCTTCTGATACTGAATTGTTATAGCCCCTGGTTTGATCAGAATCATATTTGTTAAAAGATCATCATTGTGATAATCTCATTTACCATATCAGCATAATACACTAAATCATGTTCACAGTAGTAAATGCCAGTCAGCTAATTATTGGCGAGCACATATTGCTTTTTAAATATGTCCTGCTGCAACAGGTCAAGCCAGATAAATTTTATCTGTTTTGTGTGAATTCAATCTCACTACTTTTCCTCCTGTTTAAAACAGTTTTGACTTTTCAGGTTGCATATTTTGGCAGTTTCAAATCTTCCTGAAAGAAAGGAATCTGGATTTTTCTAAAACATTTTTGTTGCTTGATAACATAGTATCTGCAACTATGGAAATGGAGGAATATAATTTATCATCAGTGACAGCAGATAAAGGCAGAGAGTTGCAACACAATGGTTGTACTGTCACAGAGTCGAACAATAGTACAATTTCCAGTAACAACCGGTATAGCAAACAAGTCAGTCAGGACTCGTCAGTTCTTGCAGAAGAAGGGAGTCTGAAAATTCCTCTTCTGTCAGATGAGAGTGGCATGGATGGAAGCGATGAGGGTTCACAGGACATGCTGCCCCCACCAGAACTCAAGGAATCAAAAGAGAAGTTATGGCAGATAGCTTTACAAGTCTTCTTTCCTTACATAATTGCTGGGTATGGCATGGTGGCTGCAGGATCTGTCCTCGAGATTGTTAAGGTAGGAAGTCGTTGTGCTATTAGTAGTGTTAGAAATTGCTACTATGCATGCCTTAAGATAAGGTCAACCTTGAATGTATGTAAGTATGTATTTGGATAGTTATATACAGAAATGGCCAAAAGTTAGGGTTAGTGTTACACTTTTAGACCCTTTTGGACTTTCAGGCCTTCTCAGTAGCCAGTCCAAAGCTTTGGAATTCACTGCCCAGTTCTATTCGTTCTGTCAGTTCTTTGATGTCTTTCAGGTCTAGACTAAAGACACATCTTTTTCAACTTGCTTCCCACTGTAGCCTGGCTTCTGATTTCTCTGATTTAGCAGAATTCAAACCAGCTTCTCCAGTGGATTATGGTGCTTGATTGCGATTTCACTTGGAGTGACCATTGATTGATGCCTTTGGAATTATGATAGCGGTGCCATAGAAGTCTTCAGATTAGATTAGATTGTGTTTGTGTATATATATGTGTATTTGTATAAAATTGTATGGGTTTTTTATGTCTTTCTGGCAAATATGCAAACTCATTTGTCTACTTCTTAAGTGTATTTTCTGTGTTTCAACAGCACTGGCCTGTTTTTACAAATGTTTCGGAAGTAGTCATTCTGGTGCCACCTCTTCTTGGTCTCAAGGGCAACCTTGAAATGACCTTGGCTTCTCGACTCTCAACTCAGGTGGGTACAAATTGAAGGTGTGGTATGTACATTAAGCTCATATCCGAGCATAGAAACATACATTCATACATATAGACATTAATTTAAAAATTATCACTGTTTCGTAAATAAATGGTAATTTGTTGCCACAGGAATCTGTTGATTTTTGTTCTGACAAGGATTGATTGTTTCATGTGGTTATGCCAGGTTTCATGTTGAACGAGTATTTTTCTGTTGGTGCAGCAGTAGTTGTTCAAGTCCTGAGAATTGTGAGATCATGTTTGGAATTCTGCTGTGACTTTTGCAATGAGAACAAGTACTACTGATCGTAATTTCTGTGATTTAGGCCAACCTCGGTCACATGGACTTGATCTCGGAGCAGTGGTTGATGGTTGGAGGAAATCTCGCTCTTATCCAGGTACAAAGCTAGGAAAATTTTCTAACAGATTTGAGCTGAACATTTTTCACAGTTGAATTAGTTAATTATTTTGGTTGCTGGATGACTTCTGATTTCTGATGTTCCATTAGTGATTTCCTGCATTCCATTTTTGATTTTCTGTGTTTGGTTAGCAATTGCTAGGTTTTATGGGTGATTTTGTATGTGCCATTGGTGATTTTCTGTGTTTTATTAGTGATTTCCTATGATCCCTGGGTGATTATTTCCCATATTTCTTTATTGATTTCTTATGTTCCATCAATGATTTTCTGTGTTACATTGGTGATTTCCATGTTCCGTTGCTAATTTGTTGTGTTCCAGTGGTGATTTTCTATGTTCTATTAATAAATGACCTTATCTCAACTAACCTACCCTGAATATAGTACTAGACTCACTGTAGTACTGTACTTGACCTTTGTTATACAGAAGAGGTTTGTAAGAATAATTCCAGCGACAGAACCAACTATGTAGTGAATGATATTGGATTTTGTTTTGTTTTAGGCACAGGCGATTGTCGTTGGTCTCTTAGCTGCAGTGTTTGCTATTGTGCTCGGCTGGGTGCCTGAAGGAAAGGTCAGCATCATACATGGCTGTATGCTCTGTGCTAGTAGCGTTCTGACGGCTGCTATAGCAAGCTTTGTTTTAGGTTAGTCAATTTCTGTCTGACTCTGTTTAAGTGAATTTACCTGAATGATCTATCTGTGTGTTAGGAGCCAGCTATGTCATGAATATCACCAAAGCTAATTAATAAAATATTAATCCCAGAGGATTTTAAAACTATCAGTCATGCATAAAGAAAACTCGTGTTTCCTACCTGGTTGCTAGAAATATTTCTAAATGTCTTATGACTGGGCAATGGTACGACAGCATGAAAGGTTATTTTAACACCATTTACACATGGCTTGACTGTGTTTAGTCGCTGTTGGTTTGCTTTCTGTTACCTAACAGGAACAGGAACTTGGATTAATTACTCTAGAGCTAAGTGTTTAAAATGACAATTACGTTTTGTCTTAAACCGTATTCTCTGAATGAATGGCTGACTGGCTTTTTATTCTGCATGAATAATAATACTGACATAATTTACAGCAGTTGCTCTCGGAATTTAATATTGTAAGAAACGAAGCATAGTTTCCTGTGGTCAGATGTTTGTAATATTGTGTAATATATTTTGGCCAGTGACCACCGTCCGTGGCTTGTGTTCACTAGAGTGGGTTATGTAGGTTTACGACGTGGATCTGCAAGGATTCTGACTGGCCTGTCTGCCTTTCGGATTTTGAGTTTTGATTTCAGTTACACTTGGCCTAATAGTTATCTGATTTGAATTGATGATTTTATTGAAGAAGAGTGACTTGTATTTGACAAAACATCTGGAGAAAGATTTTATGCATAATTTACAGAAAATAAATGCATTCGTCATTTTTAGAGATTGCATGTAATTTTGTATAATCCAAAAAATCAATGAACTTATACTGCTGTTTGCCACTAATCTATTGTTGAAGTCTGCTTTTGTCCACAGCCACAGGTTATTGTTATGCCTGTTATGATTTTGATTGTCATTTGGTTGTATGCAGAATTTCCCCAATAATCCTCCTATGTTCAGATTTCTTCTGTGATGGAGTCTGCGTTTGTAAAGTTATTTCTCTTCTGCCATCAAGATTTTTTGTTTTGGAATGGTGTTTGAATGCATTTTATCAAAGCACCATGCAGCACTGCTGGACTAGTCCAACTACTTTGAGGAGGGAACAGGTTCTCTACTGGACCATGTTGAGCTGCAGTCGGAAGGCCAAGAGAGTCTGTGGAGTGACACTGAACATCAGTTACAGAGAGGTTGTAAGACCAGTTGGGCTGGGTGCAGCACTTTTGAGAGGTACTTAAAGGGTGCTATGTATCAGGTGTCTTAATACATGCATACAATGGTTATGCGCTTGCTGTTAATCACATGTAGTTTATTTTGTATTGTTTCAGGTTCTGTGATGGTTGGTGTTGTGATGCTTTCTAGGAAATTTCGCATAAATCCGGACAACGTAGCAACGCCCGTTGCTGCCAGTCTTGGTGACTTGTCAACAGTCTCACTGCTGGCAGCCGTTTCAATGGTGCTCTTTAAAACACTTGGTATGTTTCTACTACTGCTCTGGTGCATGCAAATGCCATGGGTAATATATATTTTGATGAATTAACGCATCATTATTTTTATGTTCAATATCCTGCCATGCTTAAGCTTTTGATTGATTCATAATCATATTGAATGTTAGCACAGAGCAAGACTCTAACAAATATGTATTCTTTGACCTCAAAATTAACATCAGAAACCTATCTCTGCAGGAGGGAATATGAGAGGAAGCTTAAAGCTGGATTATGTGGCACAGCAGAATGCTTTATCCAGTTAGCCATTTGCTGCATTTGCATCTGGCAAGCCACAGTTCCTGTAGCCATGCTCTTACTCTCATTCCAGTGTCACATTGACTCGCTTCTCTCAGCCGTTTCAGCTGCCTCTTGTTTTAAATGAACTGACCTGGAATTTGTTCAGATTGGTTAGACTGCTCATTAGGTTTGTCTGATACAGTAGTGTCTGAAGTTTGAATAGTTCTTGATTTGATCTGCTCTTGCTAGAATTATAGAAACTTTGACACAAGTAATAATAGTTGGTATGCTAGGGTCCTGTGTGCAACATGGTTGTCTAATTTGTAGCTCATTTCATCTGTATAATCAAAGGATTGTTGGTTTGAACCTGTCGACCTTGTAGAAGATGTCTCTGTTGTGAAGCTGTATAATTTTGGTCCTGACATAAGCTGGGAAGTAAACAGCTAGTTCTGCAGTGTGTTGTCCCCGCATCCAGGACCTGTGGATTCATCCACTGCTGGCTGAATGGCAGGAAACAAATGCTTTGCTTATGTTCCACATGGGACATGAAAGCTTTAGCTTAGGGGACCTTCAGTGGGTCACTTGCTTAGGATGTTTCATTCATGAGCAGCTTAACATTCTGTCTCTGTGTTTTGCTTTGGTAGACAACTATGTGTGGGTGTCTGGGGTTCTGTTGGTTCTCGTCGTTCTCCTGATTCCTGTCTGGTGGCGCATCGCTCATCGAAATAAATACACGTCAAAAGTCCTCTATTCTGGCTGGACGCCTGTCATTGGCGCAATGGTCATCAGCAGGTCAGAGGTCATCTGGTGTCTTAGACATCATGCCTTCTCAGGATTTCTCTGAGTATGTATGTAGCATGATATTTACATAGCTCATTTAAAGTGCTGTTGGAATGTACTATGAGATCCTGTTTACAGGTCATTCGTGTTATAAAACACCCCAAAGAGATATCGCCTTTTACAGTTGATTTTGGATTCAGAGATCATGGCATACAAATGATTAAGGACAGCGCATCTGCAAAATTCTGTGACTCCCATCAACAAGTCTTCACGAAGACTGACTTTGACATCCTAGGACATTTAGAAGATGTGCATGTAGTTGTGCAGCATGAAAAGAATTTAGAACCTGTGCTGTCAGGAGTCCCTGGCACAGTTTGGCAGAAGGTCAACGATAATGCTATCTGACTCTGAAACAGTTCTGCCAACTGATATTACCCTCTCCCTGACAGTGGCATCTGGTGCATTGCCCACTGGGCTTTCTATTGAGATTGATAGTAGGTCCGCTGTCCACTGGACCTTCTGCCGACACTGATGGTTGGTGCACGGCCTGCAGTCCAGACCTGTATTACAGAAGGAAACTGTGGTTCTGTGTCCACTCTAATGTCAGCGTCACGCTATGAGATGCAGCCAGCGCTGACAGTAGAAGCCAACGCCAAAGTCTCAGCAGAACTGATTCTGTTATTCTTTAGTCACAGTTGATTTATATGTCTGCTTGGCATTAACAGATACATGCCATTAAGGTAGCTTGCTTGCATCTCAGGCATGCCACATGCTTACCTGAAAACTGCTCAGAATCCAAGACAGGTGCAGAAATAAATGTCAGATTCACTTTATAAGCCACAAGTCTTGGTGTTGAGAATGATACAAGCATGTTGTTGTAGTAAGTGATTGGAGAACATTAGCATGAGCAAAGAGTGCAAAACAGGATATAAGAAAAGTGTTTGTGGCACTTTCTAGAATATTAATTTCTTCACTTGAGGCTGTATTCAGTGTAAATGAAACTAAAAAATACCAATTGTTCTTGCTGCTTATATTTTAGTTTCAGTGATTTCTTTTGTTTTACAGTCTGGGTGGTCTGATTTTGGATTACACCCTCACGTATGATGGTATCGCTGCTTTTCAACCAGTTATCAATGGTAAATAAATGATTTGGTTCTGTCTGTTGTGCATATTTGATTTCTCATGTAAGCCTAACTGTTTGTCATATATGTGTGGTTTACTGGTTTTCTTATGCAGACATATGAATGGAACCAGTGGCTCCACTTGAGTTTAAACTGTCCTCTGTCTCGACCCACTACACTTAATCCTCTGATGACCTTGTTCATTACTATTTATGTTGAGCTCTTGCAGAAATGCTATGATCTTAGTAGTGACTTGCTGGTTTTAAAATTATAACTCTGTAGTTGCAATATGTTTTATTCTGGAATACAGATACAGCAACTTGCCACTTTCTCACAAGGTTTTAGGATTCAAATCCCAGACACAGTGGCTTCTGACTGTATAGCAAATGTGAAGTCTGTGCTAGTAAACCTAACATCATGCACACTCTCGCACGTAAGTCAAGCCTCCTGGAATAATTTTTATCCGGTTGTCTGCTCTGCTCATCCTCAGAGCAACCAGTACCAGGAACTGAATACAGTGTCAAACAGCATGCCTGGATAAGTCTCGGATGAGACGTGTGGTTGTATTGGATGATATTTTTTAGCTATGGTTGTATTATGACGGTACCTTATAGGTATGGTAAAATTTTGTTGACATTTTCTGCGTGTGATTGTATTTTGGTGATATTTTTGTAGACGTGGTTGTATTTTGATATTTTCTAGATATGGTTGTAGTTTCATGATATTTTCTAGACATGGTTGTATTTTGGCGATGTTCTGTTGCTGATGTCAGGAGTCGGTGGTAACCTGGTTGCTGTTCAGGCAAGTCGTCTTTCTACAGCTCTTCACAAAGTCTCAGTCCCTGGAGTTTTACCAGTAAATGCTGTTCATGGATGTCCAACTCCTTGTGCAACATTCTGTGGAAAAGGTATGATGTTGTGACTGCTTTTTTGACATCCAGCTGAAGTTCAGTGTGTTGATAGTGAGGAGAATCTTTAGTTTCTCATCTTTTATGTTCTTGTGATCTTGCACTGATGTCTTTGCACGGTTTATTTTTTGTCATTTCAGTTTTCTGTGTCATGTGGAGAAGGGTATAAAAAGTGAGAATGAGAGACAGAGAGATAAACATCCAAGCTTCACTTAAGGTCACCTCTTTTTAGTTCAGTTAGAAAGTATGCAGTGTTGTTTAGAGGTTCCTGAAAGGTATGATGGAAATGTCTTCTTAAATATACAAAGAGAGACACAAACAGAAAAAGCAAAGATGCTGACGTATGTACAGAGAGAGAGAGACAGAGACAGCAAAATGGAGACGTTGAGATACACAAAGAGAACAGATATAGATGAAGAGAAAGACAGAAAGTGGTATGCACAGAGAAAGTGACAGAGAGTGAGAGATAGTGAGACAGGAAAAGCTGTTACCTGTTATGAAGATTGATGACTGTAATGATCCAAATGAAATCTTGTTGATAGTATGATAGTTAATTATTACTGGTAAATGGCGACTGAATTTTCGACTGTTAAACCACAATTAATTCTAAAATTCTTCAAAAGCAGTGTTTAAATGCCTTAGAACAAAATTTGCTAATTCTGCCTGAGCCTTGGGTTTCGGTTTAATCTGCAACCCTAAACACAGATCTCATTTTTAATACCTGGTGAATAATAATTATAGTGATACTAAAAGTTACAATACCAGGAGCAATCTTAAAAGATGTTGTCTATACGGAAAATAGATTTTTCTGTGGCCAGAATCAATTTATACAATTTATACAAGTTGTTTCACTTAGAGATGCCTTTTTCTGTTCTTAACTGTTGATTTATGTTGCATGAGATGGGTGTGTTTTTCTATGCTTAGGCATTAGTTCACGAACGGCATTTGTGTTGATGCTGATGGTGGTACCGGGACAGCTCATCTTCTTGCTCACCATTTACCTGATGAATGGAACGAAGAACTTCAAGATAACGCCCTCGTTTGCTGCCATCTACATAGTCGCTGCTGTTCTCCAGGTCAGGTCCAAGAAGGGCATCTGGGGTTATTTGCCAATACTGCTATAGTTCTGTTGGGAGCACAGTAGTTTAGTGGTTAGCATGCTGGACTTTTAATGTAGCGGTAGGATTCAAATCCTTACCAGGTCAGA
Organism: Norana najaformis; assembly: GCA_964023275.1. Taxonomy (NCBI): domain Eukaryota; kingdom Metazoa; phylum Annelida; class Clitellata; order Crassiclitellata; family Hormogastridae; genus Norana; species Norana najaformis. The sequence continues at coordinate 13,287,153 of OZ029924.1, read as the reverse complement.
AAGATATTTCAAGGTTTCTGTTGCACTGGCACCCATAGCAAAACTCGGCTATAAAATTAGTATGCTGTTTGTTGATGGAAGAACAGGCCGTGAAGTAGAGGACTGGCCACCTGATGTCATATGCTGATGCCAAGAAAATGGAAGCTGCTAATTCTTCTGACCTATGGCTGCCCATCGGGCTTGCATAAAGAGTTGGCAGAAATTGTTACTGTAGCTAGTTAATTTGATGGTTGTCCTTGTAACATCGAGTGTGCAGCTTCAAGTCTCCCCTGAGATGGTTACTCTAGGGATGTTGAGCCAGTCCTATAAATGCTCTGCACCATCAGCTGATGCTTTGTCATTAGATAGTTGTGCTTAATAAAAGTAAAGAAATAATAATAGGAGTAATAATGATAATAATTGTATTGTATTGTTATTTGATAACTTATATAGCACTTCTTACAGAACAAACTTCTCAGAGATGCTTCCAGCATGAGAACCCCGGGGAAATAAGAACATCTTTAAACAACGAGTTCTGTCACCAACAGGACCCTTTCACGAAATGATAGCAGAAGTCCATTCCATAGAGATGGGTCAACAACAACAGAGCCCTCTGCTGCGCAAGCGAGGACTTAACGCGAGGAATAAATAGAGCCAGACGATCTAGAGAACGTAGAGGACAGGATGAGGTACTGGAGTGTGGAGGCCAAATAAGATCACAATTATAATACAATACCTTTTCCTCTACATTAGTGCTATCTGGATGTTGTTGTTGTGTTTTACAGGTGGCTATTCTGCTTTATGTCGCCAATTGGTTGGTGCATTTTCTGTGGAGGCGGGGAAATGACCCGGACAACTTCTCAATCCCCTACTTAACGGCCATTGGTGATCTGCTTGGAACCATACTCCTCGCACTGACGTTTCTTGTTTACAGCTTTCTGCCTCAGTCCACATGACCCAGTTGCTATGATATTTAAACATTTCCTGATTGTGGCCTTCGTTTTCTCATCCAAAAATTGTACAAATGGAATATTTTTATTTAGCATGAATCTGTCGTTCATGCTTCGTCTGTAGTGGAATCATTTTTCCTGTTCCTCGTCGTAATATTTGTGTTCAGAACTGTTGTCATAATTGCCATCATCAGTATATCATGGTTCATCTTCATCATCATGGTTGTTATCATATTTGATGTTGCTGCTGCTGCTGATTTTGTAATTGCTTCCCAGGATCTGTAGAGCCTGATGCACTGCTGTTGCTATGCTGCTGTCGTTGCTATTATACCTGCTAAAGCAATTGCAGATAATAGTCATCTTTTTATTAGTTATGCAATTGGATGCCAGCAGATGATAAGATTTAGACATGGTCGTATTGTGCCAGTTACGTAATGGCGTCTGTCAGATCAAGACGTCTCGTAGAATGCGATTCATTACTTGTTTGGTTCTGATCTCACAGCTTCTGCTGCTGCCTTTGAGTTCTGCACAAGTGATACTTTTGTTTAGTCTGCTTATGTGCTTTATTTATCTGGTTTCTTTAAACTTAGTGTTAGCAGTTCTCAGATGCTAGTAGCTTGCCAGAGATTGTTTAGTTCATGTCTTGAGAACTGCTACAAACAGACAACAGTAATCAGTTTTGAATATTCAAGGAGAAGTTGTCTTAGCTAAATGTGTTTCTTTATTCAACAGTTTACTCCCTTTTAGCACTGGGAAAGCTGATTTCCATGCATACTAAGTTTGGAGAGATCAACATAATCACTCTTATATAAATGTTTGCAAACTTGGTAGCAAACATCAAATTATAGCTTATTTGTTATGGTATTAGTTGTACTTTTAAGATTTTCTTAGATTACAGAGTTTTGACCTGTAGTCATTGTGTCGCTGGAAAGAAATGAAATCTGGTCAGAGAAACTGTAGCTTCTGATACTCAGGCAAAAAGAAATGAGTTTATATTAAAGTGACAGATGCAGTTCAGCTCAATCTTCAAGAGTCCCCTTTGAAACTGAATCATGCAATTTCACTTGAACAGGATTTTGTCGTTAGTGACCCTATTGATGCAGACCCGCTACAAAATTTATTGATGTGCCCACTACAAAATTTACTACGATGAGGTAAAATTCTTTGATGATGAGGTTTGATTGAAGATGAATGTTGGAGCCCTTACTTGTTTGTTTCCAATCATGTTTTGTCGGTGTGCATTGTGTTGTGGTGCCTGTGTCATCCGAAGTACATATCAGCCACTACAGAATTATTTGTGCATGATGCTTCGAGTTCTTTGCGACTGAATTAGTAGATGCTCAATGTCTGGAAGGAGCTGACTCTAATGTAGCAAGAACACTCTTGGATATCAACTGTCTAGTGTTAGAGCATAATCACCATGGCGAAACATTACTGTGGTCACGTGTAGTAAGTAGGCAAAATTGTCAGGAAGCAGGTGAAAGTGAGTTATGTTCTTCAACACCAGACAGTATTCTAGCTACATGAGTGTCTGCTCATAACAGACAATATATTTAAGAGTAGTTTTCTTCAAGTTTGTATGGTTCCGTAGGTGGTTCTTTCTGGTTGTGTACATAGTTTGCATTGTTGAGGCCTTGTAATGTAAATGGCATTAGATTTGTGTAGGACACACAATCAGTTACTGTGATGTGCACTGTACAGGACATGACATTGTGCTGTGTAATGTCTAGCAGAAAACATCTTCAGCTGAAGTTTACTGCAAATAACTGTGTGAATAGTTTGTTTGTGAGTGTTGCATCTGTTGACAGTTTTGTTGATATAATGATGATGATGATGTTTAACTGGGTCCATTCCCATGGCATGTGTGTATATATATATGTGGATATGTATGTATGTGTTACATGGGCTTTGCATATCACCTTATAAGGAAGGACCTCTCAAAATTACTGTGAACGTGGCTGTCTAAGGGACCAAAACAGATGCGCCTTAACGTAAGAGGAGAATATACTGCTGGCCACTTTTCTGACCTTCTTGGTTAAGCAGTCAACTTGCTCAGAAGTTCAGTCGTATCCTGGAGAATAAAAAGGATAGACTGGAAATGTTGTAACTAATTCAAGTGGAATAAATTTTGGAATGCTTGCTTGCTTGAGCTGAACAAGTCATGAGGAATGAGTTATAACTGAGCAGTGAAAGCATGGGACCAACTCTACTAAGTGTTGTGGAACTGATCATTTACATAATCATATATTGTATCCAATTCCGGTGAATGTATTGGATCAAGAGTGCCGCTACCTGCAGTGTTAGCATGGATGTGATGATTGAATTAATTTAATTTTTTTCAACATTTATTAAACTGTTTACTTGAACTTGGCTGATTCAGGTTTCTTGCTTGAATGTTGATATCATCTTTCTCTGTTTGTTTAGGAAATCTTTTATCGGCCGACTATTTTTATGTGATTTTGTTTTTCAAGAACATTATTCAGCGATCTTTATTTCTTTGTTTCCGGTTAGTCTTAAAGACATTTAGTGTTTTGCAAGTCATCTGTGCTCTTGCCAGTGTCTTCATGATGCAATACTATCATGTATGCTAAGTACCTGGAAGTTTTCTAACATCTTTTAGCATCTGTTGACTGGCAACAAGCTTTTGCAGACATTTATAGTACTTGAATGATTGTGCATTTTCATGTGAAATGAGTTGTGCAGTCTGAAGTACCAGATCCTTTCCAGATGTCTGTCGTTGAATTTCAACCAGAGTAGCATGGATGTGATGATTGAATTAATTTTAATTTTTTTCAACATTTATTAGACTGTTTACTTGAACTTGGCTGATTCAGGTTTCTTATTATTATTGCAGAAATAAATTATTCATACCTCCCTTACAATTGATTTATCTGGTTTTCAACTTGGCACTGAGAATTCTTCAACTTAACATAAAGTTTTTCAAAGGCCAAAATGCAAAATCATCAGCTCCATAGTCCATCAGCAGAACATTGACGTCACCTATCTGCAGGTTACCCATGTATCGGAAGAATTAGGGGGACAATTCTCAGTCGAAGGATTTGACCTAATATCATCAGAACCAACATAGGCCCTGCATGTGTTCAGATGTAGGTGATGCCTCTGCTCCGTCATCGTCAAACATTTTGGTAGGAGGATTCAGAACTGGAAACATCTATAAGCCTCCAAGTGAGCACTGGACCATGGGGTCTCTTCCCCAGCTCAAGCACCTGGAAGAGTATGTGGGTGTTTTCACCACCCATCACACAGACTGGGTAACAACACATAAGATCAGACAGGCGACAAGTGGCTGGCGGTATGGGCTGCTAACAGAGTTCACCTTGACCCATGATGTCACACAATGTGGAACTTTCCACTCTGCCAGATGGTCTAGAGAATACCCACCAGATCTTTGCTAGGTTAGTTTCAGAGGTAACACAGCAATGCCGGCATGGAGTCAAGCGGTATTGGGTAATTTTCCACACAGCCAGCACAGGACATCCACATTGAATCCAGCTGACCGTGGATATAAACATTGCTAGATTTTTCAGAGAGGTAATTGGAAGGAGTACACTAGCACTTTGCCACATAGTGTTATAACAATTCCAACATGAATCATCCAAGTCGAGGAAGCACACCGACGTCTTCTTGGAGGAATCTTCAGAGCAGTCACTGTTTCAGTTCCTCGTGGTTGTAGACCTGTCTAAATACCGTGGATGAACGACAAGTGCCAGGTCTACTGAAACGATATGAAGAATCTTGTCCCAGATGTTGTTGATCACTTTATTGAATTCCTGGATGCCACAAGGTGTGGACGTTGGATGGAAACAACGGAAAACATGAATTTTGTTAAATCAAGCCGGGGATCTTACCTGCCGCATGGGGGCCACTCAGAAACCACAAAACACTTAACAAAATGAACGTCAAACCACGTACAGTTTACTAACACAGTTCAGCATTTCTTCTAGACAGTACACAGATCTACGAGGCCAATTACGATGTAATTGTCAAAAGTTAGAACGTAGTAATGTGAATGTTACTTAGATGTCAACCTTGTAAAATGACATGAAATAAGATTAAAACAATAATAAAACAGTGAACAGCCTAATCAATCACTAAAATATTACAGACCACTTACAAGTACTGCATAAACTTATGTATAGAAATACGAAGTATTTTCAAAAAGTATTTTGAAAATTGTTTTCAAACTAGTATTTTTTTTTAATATTTTATTTAGTATTTCCAAAATGCAGTTTGGTCAGTTTTTTAATCTGCATTTTCAAATTCCATTTCCGGCCACTTTCCCGCACAAACATCTATTAATAAAGTATTTTACACAAATAAAGTATTTAACACATCACTGGAAGCTGACATTTTATACTCGACTATAATAGCGACACAGTTTAGAAGACCTGCTGCGAGAAATCGAGAATCGAATCAGAGAAGCTAAGGCCCCGATAATTAAAACAACAGAGCATAGAGCGCCGGTTGATGTGCGATCAAACGGAGTGCCGTTAAACTTGATCAGTGTTGGAAGAGAACTGTTTAAAGTCTGACTTGGGACCAGACTGTTTTCAGTTCGTCGTAGATCTTGACTTGCTCTGCGAATACCAGTGCGTCGTAATCGATGTCGTCTGATGACATGTCGGAATCATCAAACTGTGCGGAGTCCTGAAGACACTGATCGAAGAGCTCCTGAAGCCGCTTCGAAGGAAGGAACTCCGTCGGCGGCGCAGCGCCAGGACCGTCGCCCGAAGCAGGAGGACTCGTGCCACTCCAACTGGCCGAAGCACGAGACGCGTGGCGCAGAGTTCGATGAATGGCATGAAGGGCTTTCATGCTGCGATTCATGTCAGCAGCCTTCTGATGCATCGTCCTCATCGTCTTCTTGGAATCGAAGAAAACCAGGTCATCTGCACAGATAGCACAAAATCACTAAACTCACTGTTCATCTAGTCGACAGCAAGCAGTCTACATAATCCGTCAATACAACTATCTAGGCTTAAGTCAAAGATAAGTATAGCAAGGCTAAGTTTAGGTAAGATATGACATGATAAGGTTAGGGTTAGGGTTAGTACAGTACGGCAAGTTTTTTGACTATGCTGGCACCACCTGTCTATCCTACTGTTTGAATATCATTGATTCTTGCCTATGGAACTCTGTCAGATGTAAGAAAAGCAATTAAAATAGTTTTTATATATTCGAAAGACAGCTAGGAAAGTGGTTGTTGTTGAAAAGCTGCACTGTAGATGATTTACAAGTATTCGTTTTTGCCTCTTCTTTTCACTTGTGAAATGTCCTCAGTTACAGAACATTCGATTGATAGTAGGCCTGCAGTATGCGTAGGGTATGTTTATGACATATATGGCCGTGCCTTTAAAAAACTCTCACGAAGTTGGAAAGGTCAGTTTGCGAGAAGCTCGCTCAGATCGCAAGTAGCCATAAAAATGAGATCTCGCAACATCACTCTGTAACTATTTATAACGATTTTTACTATTTGTGATAGAAACATGCGGGCTTCACCTAATTATTCAGCAACTCCAGCCCAATCCAGTGCAATGTCGAACCCAGTTTTGATTTTTTCGACTGTCTGATGGTCTCAGACACAATCACATCATCATCATCATCATCATCATCATCATCATCATCCATGGGCCGAGAGCCCGTAGGTGTCCACTGCATGCATTGTCATTTGTCTCCACAGTTCCCGATCTTGTGCTCTTCTTATCAAGGCGTGCAAGTCTTGCTTACACCAATCCCTTATATCATCTTTCCACTCCCTGTTAGGTCTTCCTCGTCTCCCATTTCCGTCCATAATTCCCATCATCACGCTTTTTATTTTTCTACTGTCACATATGTGCTATAAAATAATCATACTTGGGCCTTTATATGTCTATCTATTATGCCAGCAAATAACTTAAGCAGTTTACATGAAAGAAACGAACAGGTTTCCCAGGTACAACACGGTGACCAACACAACAGATGACGTTACCTGATGGTTTACTGACCAGTCCGCAGCAGACAACGTTTGCCACAGCGCGAGCAATGTAATGAAAACCTTTGCGGTAGTTCTTGCGCAGAAGACCGTGGAGTAAGGCGTTGAACAAGGCATTTGCGAACACCAGTTTCAGCGACGACTCGATCAGAACGTCAGCTATTTCATGCTTCGCCATTATCAGAAGCTGAAGGATCTATCGTAGGTGCAAAATTCACAAACTATAGTCATGCTACATTAATTCTTGTCCCACAACCATTTGCAGCTCACATGTTTAGGGCTTACCTAAATTTAAAGATGAAACTCTTAAAGTTTCCATAACTAAAGCTAACAGAGAGGGTAGAGGAGGCAAAAAGAGAGAGAACATAGAACGAGAAGGTGAGAGCAATGAATTAAAAAAAAGTGGAAAAGAGAGATGAAGAGAGAGAGAGAGAGAGAGAGAGAGAGAGAGAGAGAGAGAGAGAGAGAGAGAGAGAGAGAGAGAGAAAGAGAGAAAGAGAGAGAGAGAGAGAAAGAGAGAGAGAGAGAGAGAGAGAGAGAGAGAGAGAGAGAGAGGCACAAACAGAAAGACAAAGGAGAGAACGACAAGGTGAGAATAAACACACAGAGAACGGTAGAAAGTGAAAGAATTGAAGAAATGTGGAAAACAGAGATGAGAAAAAGTGGGGAAAGAGAGAGACAGAGGAGAGAATGAGAAGCTCTAAGTTCTACGTGGAAGACTGTTACAAAGTGACGGACCCACGACTGCGAAAGCCCTGTGCTGAGTTAAGTCAGAGAACAAGTACTATAAGCAGTGCTACAAGTGCACAGCCTAACTGCTTAACTGTCAGACAACACTGTATTAAAACATTAGCGACCGCTGTCACTAGACATCGCATTTGGAGAGCCAATACCTTCCACACCTTTCTGCTAATGCAGATGACTGACTAGTTTCAAGAGTTGAAGGCATTGGCGCTTAATATTTGCATTTTTAGATGTGTAATTTATACTGTAGCACTCATTCGTAAACTGTGAAGTGTTTTAAGTACTTTTAACATGTGTAGCAACTGGAGACACGAATGCTTACCGTGTACGGAAGCCAAGTTACGATGAAGACAAAGCTACAGAATAAGACGCATTTCAAGAGCACGAGTTGTCTGTTCTGCCTTCGTTTGTTTCTTTTTGTTCTTTCGACAAGGTTTCGAACTCGTTCGAGGAAGTAGATCATACTTTGGTTGACCTTATCCGAATCACTCGCCTGAGGCTCAGCCGCCTCCATTTCAATGACCGGTTCAGAGGCCGGCGCTTTGATAGATCGGTCGGGTCGAAGTGATCGGTTGTTAAAGGAGATCTGTTTAAGTGGAATGGGCGCCGATGAGCTGCTGTAGTTGCAGTCGGCTGGAGATGGAGGATGGCTGCTAAGTTGGATCACTGACAATGACGAGCACCTCCTGAGGCGCAGTGCAGGTGCGTCGGCGTCACTTCGCCCCGCGTCAGCCGCACTGGACATCGGGGTGGATCGATCGGGAGTTTCGCTTGAGAGAACCAAGCCACTCGTAGTCCGATGTGGTTTATGGTCCGGATGTGTTTCCTGGTCCAAGCGTGCAACATTGCAAGGACAGGCGGAAGAACACTTCCTGGAGTAGAATGGAACATGGCTGGAATGATTCAGTTCATGCTGCTGCTGCTGCTGTTGATGAGGATGATGTTGGTGATGGTGATTGGCAGTGATGGAAATGTCAGCACTTGAAGTCTGTTCGATCGTAGCGTCGTATCGATCGTCTATTTCTGTGGGTCCTTTATTATTCAATTTCTGTTTGTTGTATCCATGGCAAACCTGTGCTGCGTCTAATGGATCTCCATCGATTCCTATCGCCGATCCATCGTCCACCGAACTCCAATTAAAACCCTCCACTGCCCTCCCCTCTCTCCCTCTTTCTACCCCCTCGCCTTCCGGCCAAAAGCTGCCACGTGTATCTAATGAATTCATGCGCAGTGTTGTCCATTCGGTTGTGATGTTATCGTCATCGGTTGTTCTTTGTTGACCGGCGATTCCTTCGCCATTTGACAGCAATCGTCTGTCTTCGGCTGCGCTGCAGTCGATGGCGCCATCGACGGCATTCAGATCAAGCGACATCTGGCAGCTCACAAGGTCCGTCATTGCTGTTTGGCCTCGATCCTCGCAGGTAACACCAGCCGCATTCTGTGCCTCAGTTGTTGCTTCCGTCGGCTTCTCCACGGCTTTCATGGCGTTCGAAATGTCGCGGACAAGAATCTCTGCTTTCTGGAAGTCGTATCTCCAGAAGAATCGCACGAGCGCCGCGTTGGAGAAGAGAAACGCCAGAAACCCAGCGGCGAAGAACAAAGTGATTCCAATATTGATGACGTAATCTGCGATCGACTGCAAGTGCCACTCGAAGTAGCAGAATCCCCAGGTACTAATCCTTCGCAGACTAACTGTGTCGAATACGAAGAGCAGAGCTGTTGAGCTGGCAGAGACAGTTACCGTGGCAGCGATGATGATCTTGAAAGTCGTGAAGGACCGGAGCCGGTGGTAGCTGAGCGGAGTGGTGATGGCAAAGAACCGATCAAGTCCCATCGTCACCTGAACCAGAAACTGGAACTTGAGATAGAAGCTGGTAGCAAACGCCTGGTAGACGCACAGCTCAGTCGTCTTGATGGGCCAGCGCCTGGTTGCTGATGCGGCGAATATCGTCGGCGAGTGAATGAAGAGGATGGAGAGCAGGTCGAGGGCGGTCAGGAGGCAGACGCAAGCGTCGGGGACGCTCTGGCGCGATCGGCGATTGCGCATGATGACGACGACGACGGTGAAGGTCAGGGCGTTGCAGATGAGGCCGATGGGAACGAGAAACAGATAGTAGACGACGTTGTTGAGGCCAATCGTTGCACTGGCCTCCTCCTTGTTCTCCTCCTGGTTCACGAGGGACAGACTGCCGTTGTCCGAGACAACTGAAGGCGTCCGACTGGTCCAGTTGATCAGGTCTTCCACCGTTTCCATCGTCCATCGCTCTTCTGGATGACCTTCAATGCTGGCCACCTGAGATGTTGCTGATTGTTTAAGTTAATAGGTACAGAAGCTGTATTTTGTCCTACAGCCGTCCTAAAACAGGATGTGAAACTCGTCGAATGATGAAGCTGGCTCTACGTTAAAGCTGCAATTAACGAGAAAAGCAATAGGAATTCTTTAGTAGCACAACGCCATAGTTATACATTTCCCTCATAGAAGTTGTTCCTAGCATTTCAGCACACATGTCTGTGTTTGTTTACTGCTCCGTCGCAGTCTGTTTGCCTGTCTCTGATTGGCGTTAATCGTTATGCCTATACAAGCCATCGAGTCAGATTGAGACTTGTATTGCTGATCGATTAAGCTACTTCAGGATTAGCGGCAGCCTATGGCACTCGTAGGCCTACGCAAAGGCCTTCATGATTTCACGCACGCGTGGAAAGAACAAACAGCAAAATATTTTAAGACGACGGATTCTCTGGCTTGAGTCGTAGAGGGAGGATTACTACAACTGTAGGCATTAATATCCCCAAGAAGAATATAGGTAGGCCTGCTATATAGGCCATGATTTGAGCCTCCAAGCAGCAGCTTCATCAATTAACCGAACATACCTGCAGCGATAATAAAAGACAGACATGAAGAACTAGGCGAAGAAGCGACGGCAGTTATGCAAGGTAGACAGTTATGCAAGGTAGACCTAAGCAGCAGTTGCAAGGGAAGAGAAGTTTGATTTGACTCCAGAACATGAAACAATAGTTTACGCCAAAGTGAATGACTGAATGACACAGTTGACAGTTTAAAATGCAATCCGCATTTCGTAGTTAATTTGTTCCATTATTCACTTTTAAAAACCAAGCAGTGGCCTTCTTACCAAAAAAAACTGAGCTAAAATCATTACGTTACCGACGCCATAGAAGTCTCTGAATAAAAATCAAGAACTGACAGGAAGCACGAGATTATATCGAAAAGGGACAAATAGCTGATCAATGTTTAGAACTACCATCACCCCTTGGGTACTTTATGAAGGCGCTACAGAAACCGTTAGTTACATAAATCCATAGTTACTTTCGCGCAATCCGCTCCAAATCGTAAGTAATCGGTGAATCATTGGCAGCCGTAAACATGCCAATCATAAGATACAAAAAGATCTATTAACCCTAAACATACATACGATGGATAAAAAGAGTTATTCATACCTAATAACGCAGTGCTGAAACTGGTTGAACACGATCCAAATTAAAAAATCAAATTACTATTGCTCAAAAGAGGAGTTGCTGGTACTTTTTATCGAAAGAACAGACGCGTCCAACATACACCTGTACCAATCCCGCATTAAGAGCTGTTCCGCGGCTCAGCTGAAGTGCTCTGCGATGCTCCTCTGAGCTTCATATGCCACAGCAGCCACTGGTCTGCGCCAGGCCATACATCTATCGGCCACTCGAGGAGGCTGTCGTCTGCGCCCTGCTGGTCGCCCGGGTCAGCTACAACTCGTGGCCCAGGTTATAAAAGACGAGACGTCGATCGGGTTTCGTCACCGATCAACGGACGAATTGGTTTGAATACAGATCGGTGTAAACACATTGATTCAGACGCCAGTACGGACCACGCACTTCAGAAACGCAGATTATATCGTCGATATAGATCTATTTAGTAAGCATGTAGGCCTTGGACTTTGAAACTCATGCTTATGAGGCCTAATCATGAAGATTCTTTGAAGTGCCTCACAAAAACTGCCTGCGTCAGGCACTTTTAAAAGTGAAGTTCTCTTAAAAGCTATAGTGTCTGGTGGCATACAAATGAAATCTGATTTCTGAGCACGACCGTATCCCTTGTGCTTTCTACTTTTGTCAGTCACTGTTCTGCTGACACATTTCAGTTTTTGGACTTTATAGGCTTTTAAAATAATCTTCCATGCCCTGTGTCACTGCTCTAGGTTATTCAGTCGGTCGGTCACTCTGCAAGTCTTAGTGCACAGCTATGCAAGATGGTGTTCGCTCATCCTACGTTCAGATGAGTTGCCAAGTTTTTGGAAAACCCGTACTTGCGCAATCATGGGAGGCTGGTCTAAACCAGTCTGATATCTTGGCAATAAAAAGGCCTATAAAAGCGGAGGCAAATGCAATGCATGAAAGCGCTAAGAACTGTAACACTGGTCTGCGGTAAGTTGAAAGTTAGAGTTACAAATGTTGTTGATAGCTTCCCGCATTTAAGTATTGTCATAAATGAATTGTTCGTTTAATAATAATTTTAAAATCAAAACTGTATGTCTTTACTCAAGTTAATGCTATGCTATGAATTGGAGGCATCGATGGTTTGAAGCCTGATCTACCAACAACAATGAAAGATCATCAACACAATATCCCAAGTCAATATTGATCTTAGATAACATGGAATTTAACGACGAACAAACCATTAACCTTATAATTTATGAACCTCGGATACCAAACTCTTAGCATTTTTATCGGCAATTGACATTGTAAAGCACCATACAACTTGCTCACTACTTACGATGCTATATAAACTGTTTTAGTCATATTACTGTACATTACACAATTACCTTGAACTTTGAAGAAAATAACAAACATGCCATTTACATCTGAAAATCACTAACTTGGATAATTTGGAATCTGAAACTGGAACCAAAATTAATAAGTCGAAAATAAAGACATAACATAGAAATACCCAAAACATAAAAATACATCACCATCCTAATTATAAGCTTGGCCGTTAGAAGTTTTAAGAATGAAAAAATTAAAATGCCAAGAGCATCACAGTTGGTTTTTGGCTTTAAACATGACTAAAACCAAGTCAAAAGCTTCACCCTGAACTTGGCCTTGAAGCATGCCAAAAATAGATGAACATGCATCACTTTCAACAATGTTGCTTTTAAACATGAAAAAATCAACAAACTAAAAGTCGAACATTAGCAAAGACTAGCCATTCCTGATCAAGTTTCACAGAATGATCAATTTACCTGCCATAATTGCACAACAATTGAATTGTGAACTTGTCAATGCTAAGGTAACATCATATGTTTCAAAGAACAACAGACAGACTAGTTTAAATGAAATTCAAATGCAAGTACAGGCCAAAACGTATATGTATATAGAATATATATATGCTGTTAGTTACGCTTGTACACTAATTATAATTACTTTGTAATTAATTTAGAACAAAGCCATCTGACACAAAATTGTCATCACAAAATAGAACAGGATAATATAAATACATAAATAAATCATTTATAAGTTTACAGAATTACAAAAATAATTATTATGCAATAAACGATGTAAATAAATTTGAAAGATCTGCATACTTTTTTGTTCAACCAAAGTTTTCCAAAAGATGGGGCAACAAGCCAAGGATTACAAGTGACAAAGAAAGATTAATTAATTAGTAACCTTTATCTGGGAGCGCCTCTGGGTGGAACTTGAAGGAGTGCTAAATAAATTATCTGAATGAGTGAATAAATAGGATGTACAAGGTCCTGCAAAACATATGGTACTACTGATACTGCGAAACACATGGTACTACTGATGCGAATAAAGCGCTACATCCAAGCAAAAGTTTAAATTGCAGATCGTGAAATGTCATTTCTTGTTAACTTAGGCAACAGTTAACTTCAACTGGACTGTCTGACTATTGATCTGCACTTGTATCATAGACTTTACAGGCACCCAATGTAAATATTTGAAGCATAAAATAAAATACAAAACTGACTGGATTCGATGCAAGTTGTTAAGGTTTGACATGAAAGTTTGGCACCAGCAGACAGTGACAGACAAGACAACACACAAAGACAAAATGAAACCAACACACACATCAACACAACAATTATACAGATAGGGAGAGAGATCTGAAGCCTTAACCTACGAGCCAACAGTTGAGCACGCTCACCAGTACACTGAGCTGCACAATTACTGTAAATGCACTGAACTAAGCTAGAAAATTAAAATTCTGGCAACATTTTGTTAGAATCACTCTTCGGAAATTAGAAAGAAGGCTTCTGAAACCCCTCTTCTGAATTCCGAAAATAACGCTTCTGAAATCCCTCTTCTGAATTCCGAAAATAATGCTTCTGAAACCCCTCTTCTGAATTCCGAAAATAACGCTTCAGAAACCCCTCTTCTGAATTCCGAAAATAATGCTTCTGAAACCCCTCTTCTGAATTCCGAAAATAACGCTTCAGAAACCCCTCTTCTGAATTCCGAAAATAACGCTTCAGAAACCCCTCTTCTGAATTCCGAAAATAATGCTTCTGAAACCCCTCTTCTGAATTCCGAAAATAACGCTTCAGAAACCCCTCTTCTGAATTCCGAAAATAATGCTTCTGAAACCCCTCTTCTGAATACCGAAAATAACGCTTCTGAAACCCCCTTCTGAATTCACTAGGTTACATGGCACAATAACAATTGTCAGAGCAATCAAAGATAGCCTCAGAAGGAGGTTCCAGACAAGAACTGAGGTTTAAGACTCCCAAAGTACTGATATTCATTTTGCCATGGCAATTTACAGAGACTCAAAGTATCAAAGACATTGCAATACATAACACAAGATAAATGCATAAGAATATGGTGAAAAGCTGGCATACACAACATGAAACTAACCCAAATCTATATACATTCAAACGACAAAACACCTGAATTTCAGACCAAACTAGAAGCTATCGCGTCAACTTTTTCGATTGGAATGTTTTGCATAGATACCAACGGATGTGCGATGCGTAACAATTACAACAGCTTTGTTTGCAACAGTGTTATTGGTACCGATGTGTATGCAAGCTGTACATACAGCCAAAATAAGTAATACAACAGCATATGTAAATTTTACATATTTGTAACACTTGTTACAACTGCATAATTGATTGTCACACACAGTTGCAACACTTAATATACAACTGTTTATGTAACTATGTTATAAACATGTGAGTATTAGATACTATCAGCTCTAACATCAAGTAGGGCATTTAGGACACTTCATATATATATATATATATATATATATATATATATATATATATATATATATATATATATATATATATCGATGACCTGAGCACACACAAGATGTTGTTAAATATTAAAAACAACTACTACATACAACTTATTTCATATGGGATACCTTACACTGTATTATATAGGATAAGGTAAGGTCAATATGTCTGTGGCCCTGACATCCACAAGATGTCATTAAACGCTAGACACTACTGTACATACAAAGCCATAACATACAGCTGTATATACACTTATAAGGCAGTTTTAAAAGCATGCCATTTAATTTCCTGGCACTCCATATGAATAAAAACCAGATCAACAAAAAGCCTTTCAGACAATTTATAACTAAGACAGGAAAATTTGTTTGGAATAGTAATGACGTGAACATGCTAACTTCTCGCTACGCATTTCCCTTCTTAAACCAATGACGACGCGCTCATCCAGTTAGGGACCACAAAGAACATATCTTAAGCAACAAACTGCTCCAACCACCCTGAGTAGTTTGTTTTGCAAGAGGTGCTACATAAATTGACATATACAATACCACAGTTACAGCCTCAGACAAACCCACCGAATGTGCATTAGCTGAATTTCCCTAAAAAGAACAAATAAAATAATACCTACACTGGCCAAAAATCCATAAGACACAGCAGCAGTTGGCTTTAAAGGTGCTCTGTAAAAGTCTAGTTATATTTGCATCAGAATCGCTCTATACCTTACACGTAACCGTAAATGCATTTGCATAGTGCCTCTTCCAGTGAAATTCCTCAGAAGCACCTGACCTGAGTTCGCTATCTTGGAGGTTTTTTCAGATCAATCCCTTGTTGATACCTGGGGCATTGAACAAGGGCACAACTGTTATTGTAACACTCAACTTTGTACAGTGCATCTCCTAGAGACACTGTACAAATCTGCACATAGCTGTACAAATCTGTACATTTGTACATACATTTGCTAGTCAATATATAGGTGCACTGACTACGAATACATCATGAAATCTAATGCAGATGTATTTCTAACGTACATGTCCACAGCAGTGGCAAAAGAAAGGGCACAAGGCAAAATTATTCTCAATATGCCATCAGAAATTGATACAAGAATGCAAACAGGAACCTTGTTATAACTTATATCACATCCGGGAGATTGTTTCAATCTAAACACGATAGCTAAACATGAGAAAAAGCAGTTTCAAAAACCAAAATTTGCACATGAACACGATATTACGACTTACAGAACATGTTTCCTTAAAGTAAAATGCAACAGGAACGCATTTCTGCACTACATTCTTACGAGAACAGCAAATATTCTTGTCATGGCATAAATGACAACAGCAAATGGCAGGCAGTCAGATCTGAGTAAAAATATCGTTTGCATCCGAATGTTATCTTGGGAATGACTGATCTTTGGTTTCTGCATACATAAATAGTGAAAAGAATGTTGAACATTGTTCCCAACTTGAAAAACATCACCGGATCTGAAAATGCAAAAATAAACTGTCAACCATTCACCAACCAAACAACATCTTCAAGCAACAATTGTCTGAAAATTCGGTAGCAAGCTTGGTCTGTAATCCAACAATTGCGAATGCAAGCCTGCTGAGGAGACTCTGAACAAGTTACTTCATACACAACTTGTCGTGCAATGTAAGGTAATATCTCAAAACATTTATCCAGCACCCTTCAAGCACCTCCCAAAAGCACTGCTTACATGGCTATTTAACTGATCTAAACAAATGTGACTTAAGGTAAACAGAAAATGTGTGTTGAGATGAATAATTTGAAACAGTATATCCATTAATGGAAGACATTTTGCAAGAGGACGAATGCATAAAACAGCCTGACAAGATTGCATTTGTCTGTGGAAGGGCTTCATGCCTCAGAAGATTAACGACCTTGTGCATATAATAACACGTGCAATAAATAAATAAACACTTACTATGTCTAGGCCATGTCGTCATCTTTGTCATCTTTGTCATCGACGTCTCTATCATCCGCAGCGACGTCCTCGCTAGGGGTCAGCTTCTCCTCAAGCATCTTAATCCTTCTCTCGTGACCTCTAACAATGATCTTCAATTTGCGCACATCATCCAAGAGTTTCTCGACATCCACACTCTGCAACAAGTTGTTGCACTACAGTGACATATGCATGTATGTATGTATGCATGTATGCATGTATGTATGCATGTATGTATGCATGTATGCATGTATGTATGCATGTATGCACGCATGTATGCACGTACGTATGCATGTATGTATGCATGTATGTATGCATGTATGCACGCATGTATGCACGTACGTATGCATGTATGTATGCATGTATGTATGCATGTATGCACGTATGTATGTATGCATGTATACATGTATGTATGGATGTATGTATGTATGGATGTATATTTCCGTTTATACAGCGCATTGTACAGCTGCACAAAGTTGCCGGGACATGGCCATCCAGCAGTTCTCAAAAGGTGCAACATAAAAGAAATTGAGAACGTCTAGTGCACATTTGCCTTTCTGAGGTTCTTACAAGGCGTCGTACGAGTGCTATGATACGTGTACATACAAACACACATATATACCTAGACTCTTAGCACAGTGTCTTTAAAGTACCTTACAAAAGCGCTGCCTAGGCTAGCCTAAGTGGCAAGCACTGCCTAGGCTAGCCTAAAAACTAAAAGTTCATTAATTAGCAAACAGGGCTGAGATAGCTAGAAAAGCCTTCACTGCCAAAAAAGATGCCCACGCAGAAGTGTTCAGTCCAATTATGCGACTTTATCTGCCCGGCACCCTGGTCTATGGTGCAGCAGACCCGTCTAATAGATAACACTCTGGGTTTGTAACCTATGACACGAGATCCTTGGTGTTTCTTTGCCTCTGTTACGTACATGATTCAAAACCGTTCCGTTTCATTGTGGTTTTGTGTCGTGAGGTCGACAGTGCCTCTCATGAGTTCTCTTGAAGTGGTGCTACATAAATTTGCGATTACAACTACAGTTGCAATTACAAATAAAAATCTATTTTGTTACAAGGCATGACCAGAATAGAAAACCACCAAAACAATATTCTGCTTACGGCTTGAAAGGCCAATCCCGGAGGCAGATCTTTCGAAGGACTGGTTCCTGAACTCTGGACGGCTGGTGTTTCTTTGTGCTCGGCTGGTTTGCTGGCATTTGGTGGGCGAATGATTTTGCTTATGCCAGACTTCTTTGTTGGCTTATACCCATCGCGAAGTGATATCTGTAGTCAAACAAAACTAGAAACATTTGCAAAGTAGTAAAGGAAGTTAATGAAATGTAAGGTTACACAACAAAGGTAAGAAAGGTAAAAAATGTGAGGTAATATGTTGTATCTATAGTTAAGATATGGCTGGTGTCAGGAACTGATGATGACTCAAGTAAATAAATGTATCAACATATAAACCTTGTGTGCATGTCTGCACATACATAGACATAAATACACACACATAAAACACATTCAAATAAATATGCAAAAGTCAACTTAACTTTTGTCTCTGCTCCCTCGTCAGGCTCCTAAATCAAATGCTCGGACTCTTGGTATACCCAGTGCACGGATTGTACTGGTTCTACTGGATTTCCTGGTTGCTGGTCTGACACTTTGAAATTCAAAACCTCTTTCTTCCCACTCTGCAAGATCTCACGTCATTCAGGTCTGGGCTGAAATTCTTGTTCCTGGATCGTTTATTCTTCGTAGCAGACCTGTCGTCCGTTCTCTGAGGCCTTGTTGATTTTGACCGGTTCTATCCAAAGGATTACGCTTTCAAAATTTGGTTTCACCTATAAGCGACCATTCTTGTGTATTATGGTAAAAGCAACGTAGATGTTTTCAGAACAGATTAGAATACATAAAGATCTCACGGATCGCAGATTAGAAGCGACCACTGATTGACTGTTTTGTGCGCTACGATAATGGCGCTCTAGAAGTTTCCAGATTAGATTTAGATTGTGACTGCAGCAACATACCAAGACAGGCGCAGCATTCTTGCCCGAAATCCACTCCTCAGCCGTCAGAGCTGGAGTATCTCCAATTGTATCAGGATACAGATCATCCTGGAATAATTCCGACTGCAAAAGACAACAGAAACTCGTGTTTACGTCCAATCCGAACTAATAGATACTGTATCAATCTATCCAGAATCTAAGTATCCACAATCTATCTGGCTTCATAAGAGATGGCTCAATGATGCCAATGAATCCCAAGTGCTTGTAATTATATGTGCAAATATATATAACGCCTCATCGAGAAAACTTGTCAGAGGTGCTTCTGACCTGACAACAAAAACACCACAATTAAAGACAATGGTCTTCAACCACTGGCAAAATACAGGCACAGAAAGGAAGAAGATCATGTTGCAGGTTGCATGGCAGTTAATTAATATGAACTGAATTAATACTAATATATAACTAATAATATGGTAAATGTGATTAACGAATTACCATATCCTACCTGTAAGGCGGCACCAAGCTTACCTTGCGTGGAACGGTCATTGGGATGACTTCACAGAGGCCTCTTGTGTGCAGCTTATAAAACCTAACAAGAAACAGAAACTCTTGTGAACATCGGCAAAACAAGACAATTGGTAATCTACCAAATACAATCTGGAAACTTCAGCTCAGCTGGCTCAAACTTGTAATCACTGGATTACAGGTGAAGCGCACTACCAATGAAACCACCACATCTGCATGTCCTTTCTGCTTGCATCGCTATCATCCAACACTGTTATTATTGTCTGTATCTTTACAGCACTGCTATCAACTAATTAAGCATGAAATTTATGGCACTAAGCAACTGTACACGAAAGACTTGCTCAAGGTCCTTACACAGTAACCACCCAGTAGTCATCTGCAGCACCAAAACAGAATTCCAGGCAACTAAGCAACCACAGAAGAAGCGAAACACATACGCATCAGCGAAACCCGAACAATAATAATAATAATTAAGGGATGAATGGATGTAAAAACACACAGCACATATCTTCTTCTAGACGTTCAAATATTCCATAAATAACGAAAGAATGATTAATTAATCAAAGGAGCAAATAACCTGGCTATTTCACATGCATTGACATTGAGACCTCTTTTCGGCATCCATCCAATCCCTCTCTGTGGATCAGACGACAGGTATAAGCTGAGTGAATGCACGTAGGGTGCCTCTTCCGTCACCTCGAAGTACCTTATGAAGCTGTCACCCTGTTCAGACAACCAACAAAGCATGTGAAATAAATGTTAGTTCAGTAAATTTCGTTTGGTAAAATCATTCTGTATATTTCACTTGGTTAATTTATTTGGTAAATTCCATGCAGAAAAATTTGTATGTTAAATTTCATTAGGTCAATTTTGTTCAGTAAATTTCATCTGATAAATTTTGTTGAATAAATTTCATTCAGTAAATTTTTGTGAAAATTCTGTGTAAATGAAATCGGCAAATCAAGATACCAAAACTCAGAGACCATAGTGTGAATCTAAATATTGTAAAGCCATTAAAATTCATACCCATAGTTTCAAATGTATTCCCAGTGCCATAAATGAGCTGCGAAGAGTGCACTAATTGTGGTGGCTGGTAGCTGTGGAAACGATACTAGCAATCAACGAAGTTAAGCAAAGCCAAGTACTGTTAGTATCTGGAGTGATGACTGCTCATAAAACATCAGGCCATTTGGACCACCCCAGCCCTCCATGTTTCTGTGAATGAGTAAATGAGTAAATGGTAAATGAGTACCAACATAAGCTGGGAGGTGAAAAGGAGTCAAGTGATTGTGTTGCTGTGGACAAGTTTGCATCTCATCCGAATGAACCTTCAACGTCAAGACCACAAGAAAGAAGAGTTTCTACAGATGTGGAAACGTGCTCAACTGAACCTTTTTACCATTACAATTACACATAATTTGCCAAAAAGTGTTTTCAGATTATTTGAAACTCATGTTATTTCCTGATCAAAATGAAGCAAAGACTGTGAAACATTGAAAATTACCTTGCCACAGAGGTAGACCATGTTGGTGTCTGGGTCGTAGAATGGAAACATGATGCCGTTGCTCGTGTCAATATCAAATGTGACCATGTTGGTGAAGTTCTAACAAAAAAATAGATTCAATGTTATTAATTCCTGTACCACAACACGCATATTGTTAAGTTCCAACAAATACACTAACAACAATTAACTTACAATAACACAGTAACCTGTAACAGATAATGATGAACACTAACACAGTAGCCTACTGGTTAGAGCACTCGGCTTGTAATGCGGACAGTGCAGGTTTGAGCCTCCTCTGACATTTGCTCAAGGTTTCCACACAGTAACCGTCTAAGAGAAAGCTCGAACTCATACTCTCCAAGCCGAGAGCACAAGCTGAGCACTCTATCCAACCAGCTACTCTGCCCAAACATATTGTGTGCAATAAAAAAACAAAAAAGAACAACTATCATGGCAGTGATGAAGACACAGAAGCAGAATAAAAACCTCATCCCAAAGCGCATACTGTCTGTCACCCGTCTTTGAGAATCCGGTCGTAAAGACGGTTCCATTCTTAAGGAAGACGACTTGCACTGGCTTACTTCCCTCATGTGTACCAGCTTCCTACAGAACAAAAACATAACAAACAATATGCTTGACAATGCAAGAACAGCATGTCCTTTCTGCTTGCATTGCTATCATCCGACACTGTTATTATCGTCTGTATGTTGATAGCACTGCTATTAAACAACTAATTAAGCATGAAATCTAAGGCACTAAGTACACGAAAGACTTGTTGCTCAAGGTCCTTACACAGTAACCACCCAGTAGTCATCTGCAGCACCAAAACAGAGTTCCAGGCAACCAAGTAACCACATAGAAGCGAAACGCATACGCATCAGCAAACTCGAATAATAATAATAATAATAATAATAAAGGGATGAATGGATGTAAAAACTTGGTGGTCTGATGTTTCAGAGATCAATCATTTTCTACTTTTAACCTAATTCTTTCATTTCTGAGGGATCATTTATACCTAGCGTCAAATAACAATTCCAAATATAACAATAATAAAAATAATAATAATATGTAATGCGGTCATATTCTGCAGCACTTTCTCTCAGCCAGAACCTGATAAAGTTTAATTACCTTGGAGTTCTTTCAAAATCCTTAGGGATGTTATCTACTTAAGATAAAATGCTATTTAGTAATAATAATAATTAGTATAAATATTTATCACACAACTTGTGTGCTGCTGTAAAAACAAAATGTTCAAGACAAAATGGTTTAAGCAGGAAATCAACGTCACAAATCAATACATTTGAAACTTTTCAAGTCCCTCAGTTGCACAGTCTGTTATGGAACAAGAACGTTATTAGCTCCTGCGAAGAATGAAAGATCCTCACTTTCAGCACATCTCCGGTCCGAGGGTCGACCACGCGCACCTTTCGGTCCTTAAAGGAAGCAACGAACTTCATTCCATCCCAGCTCCAGGAAGCACTCAGCGGAATGTCAGGAAAATCAACCTCAGAAACTGCTTCCCCCGTTCCAACATTCCAGATGACAACTTTGTTGTCTGAACCTGGAAGATTCCAATTGCATAAAAATCCTATCACGAATCCAATTATAAATCGTGATCATCATAAATCCAATTATAAAGCCCATGGAAACTGATGTCTGATAGCTTTTATGATAAAAACCTGTCATACATATTGAATACCAAGAATTTTGATCAAAATTTTTGTGATCTGCCATAAGCAGATAAAAAATTCCAACCATATCAAAATTCCAACCACAAAGATGATCATATAACTCAAGAATTCAAAAAATTCACGACAAAAATAAATGACAAACACATGACTCAAGAACAACTAAACAGTCATAAGTAATGCAATCAAACGACTTTTATAGTGCTATTATAAC
Organism: Norana najaformis; assembly: GCA_964023275.1. NCBI lineage: Eukaryota > Metazoa > Annelida > Clitellata > Crassiclitellata > Hormogastridae > Norana > Norana najaformis. Next base: position 13,264,348 of record OZ029924.1, on the reverse strand, counting down.
AATCCACAAAACATCAACAATTGTCTCAAATGAAACCCTAATCAAAATCGTAATCCACTGGAGAAGCCCGGTCAAACTTCGACAGGTCAGAGAAACCAGAAGTCAGGCTACAGTAGGAAAGCCAGCTGAAAGAAACAAGTCATACGTTTAGACTAGCAAGACATAAAAGAACTGACAGAACACACAGAACTGGGCAGTAAATTCCAAGCTTCAGACCAGCCACCAAGAATACCCAAGAGCCCAAACCTGTCCTGGGGCCTCGACCAGGACCAGGTTGATCTCTCGACATTTCTTTTAGGACAATTTACAGTTTTTACCAACCCCCACTGAGGAGAATGTTCTGCACAGTCGGGTGCCAAACCACGAGACCAACACGTCTCTGATGAGCAACGAGATCAACCATCGGTTCCTCGAGGTTTCGGAACAGTCCTCCCTCTGGGATCTGCCAGATCTTGACAGTACAGTCCTCGGATCCACTGGCAATTACGTCGTCATTATGCGGACACCACTGGATATCGAGAACGGCTGCCTTGTGGCCAACAACGAGAGGTGAGTCACGGTCCACTCTACCAGTCTGAAGGAAAAGATATGCAAATTATCATCATCAATGGTTCAGTCCAGTCCACCCTAGTCCAAACCGGTCCAGTCTTGTCTAATCCAGTTGAGCCCAGTCCAATGCAGTCAAGCGTTATCCAATCCAGCCCAGCCTTTTCCAAACCAGTTGAGCTTAGTGCAAGCCAGTTTAGTCAAACCCAATCCACTCTTGTTCAGTTCCATCCAGTCTAGTCAGCCCAGCCCAATCTATTGCAGTCCAGTCCAGCCTAATGCAAACTAGTCTAGTACAGCCTAGTCCAGTTCAAAGTCCTCCAGCCTAATACTGTATTTTCTAGTCCAGGTTATTCTAGTCTAGTCCAGTACAATCCAGTCTAGTCCAGCCCAGTTTAATAAAGTTCAGCAAAGACCAGTCCTTGCCTTAGTTACCTTACCCTACTTGTTTTACACCTTCTTACTTAACTTACCTAACCTTACCATCTATTAACTGTGCGATGGTGGTCTATTTGGTTAGCCCACTGGGTATGCAATCAAAAGCTGCAGGTTTGTGCCTGCCACGTGGATTCCATGTCATGACACTGGGCAAGCTGTTTACACCTCTGTCACCAAGCAGTATAATTCGGTACTGGCCTAAGCTTGGACATAAACGGTAACTTCTGCAATGCACTGGCCCTATGTCCAAGACCTTGCAATTTGTCTATTGTCAGCTCCAAACAGCAGGAAATGAGCAACTCCCCTACATTTCACTTTGTACTTTACCTTCTAATAACCTTACCTTAGATCATACAACATTACCCATTGGTCATGCAAAACTTCATATGACCTCAACTGGTAACTTAATATATACACCATACCTTCTCCAGTGGTAACACAAGAAATGCTCCTCCGCCGGCCGCTTCAGTGATGATTGCAACATACTTTGGATTGACGGCACAAAACGTGGAATCCCACGAACTCTTTGTTATGCGAATGTTATCATAGCACTGGTCACGCTTCAGCGGCTGGCCAAAGACATGGCGGAACTTGCTCTGTCGTACACGGAAAGACATCTGTGAACATTCAAAGGCATAGATCAGTTATATATGTGGAAAGCATCTGGTCATTAAGTAGCTTCAGAAGAAAGTGTTTGAACACGTTGAAACGGAGACAGCCTCACATATGACCATCAGTAGTATACAATGTTTACTGACATCTTGAGGATGTCAAGGCTTTTGTAGTGCATGTAGCCATTAATTGACAGAACATCAACACCAAATTATCACAATGACAGCACTCACTACAAAATCAAAATTCGTACTGATTGATACATAAGCAAAAAGGTCAACCCAAACTGGGTTGAACTTAACTTATAAATGAGTGCTGTGTTAAGAACTTTGCTCAACTATGTACACACTCACTGCCTCAGGGAAGAATGTGCAATTTACTTAAGCGTCTCGAAAAGCAAGGTCATGGGGTCAAAGGCAAAGTTAAATGAAGATAGAGCATGGTTATGTCAGGACTCTAAAAAGCTACATTAAACGAAGATACATTAAGGTATTCATGTCTGTCTAAGGCCATGTTAACTGAATTTAAAGTATGGCAGTGTATTGTCTGCTGAAGGCAACATCAAATGAAAATACATTATAGTAATGTCACCATATCCTGATTGAAGGCAACATTAAATGAAGATTCCATAAGGCAGTGTTGTTAGTTGAAGGCAATGTTAAATGAAGAAGCAGTTGCCAGAAGGGTAATGTTGTCTGTTAAAGGCAATGTTAAATGAAGATAGAGTAAGGCAATGTTATGTTTGTTGAATACAACATTAAACGAAGAAACATCAAGATAATGTTATGCCCGTACAGATAATATTAAATGAAAATAGGTCTACATAGGTCTACATCAGAGGTACCCTTCACTAAACTGTCTTGCATTATTGGCCAAAATGCAAAATGATTAGCCCAGTTTGGAAAGCTATTTGCTGCTCTGTGGAAAGCTGTTTTGTTATTGCCTAGATGTACAGTGATAAGTCTGCTTCTGCCGGATTTTGTCCGATTAGGAAAATCCCAAAACACTATTTTGAAAATCTTAAACAAGCAAGCAGCATAAAGTATTTTGCTACGATTACTGCTTCTGGTTTCAAAAGATTGGCTGCAATGTTAAATTAAAAATAATTTTCCACTGCGGCAAAGATTTTTTTCTGCACTAAAAAGCCAACGTGGTGATTTATCAGCAACGCACTGCACAATTTTTCCTCTGGAATGTTTTCATTAGCACTTAGTATTTCCACTGCAAGTCTGTGCATCAGGCAACACAGCATCTCCACTCCTGTCTCTTCATCACCAGCCGTCCTGTCTCTTACCATGACATTTCCAGGCATCACAGGTTGTCTCTGGTGGTTCACAGCCAGTTATTTCTTGGTCCTCCTCTCTTCCTTTTCAGAGATACAGTTCATTGCAAGGTCAGCTCTTTTATCTTTGTCCATATGAATTACATGTCCCACCCATCTCAATCTGATTTCTCTTTGTCCTCTTCTTCTGTCCTTTCTCTTATTAAATAATCTAAATAGATTCAAAATAATTTGGCCGTTCGGAAATACTTTTAATGGTGAAGAGATAACCCTGCACCTAGCGGGTTTGTTCACCATTCAGGTTTGTTATTTTTTATAAGAAAAGGAAAACCAATTATAGTGAGGGTGCTGTGTAGTCTACATTTAAAATGGTGGCCATCATCTTATGCGTGAATGCATAGATCATTAAATTCAACAAACAAGAAACTTGTCAGATAACATTATTATTTATTATTATTACTGAAATTTGCAATGCCTGCAAAGTAAACACAGAAATGTAAATCTGAAATGCAAAAAATTATACAATTTAGTTTAGCCTTTTGACCAAACTGGTTGAACCACAAAAAAGCAGCAAATCCAACCTTGGCATAATGCAGAAGAGCAGTCCCTTAGGCAAACCTCACGAGGCAGCAATGGCATGAAGAGTTAACACCTTTACTTTCATATCTTTGGCATATGAGGGCATATGGCCAGTGCTCTCCCTCCGCCGTCTCATCTTCCCACCGACAGCGTCTGGTTACTGTACTCATTTTATTGCCGAGTTCGCCAGAGGGCGCAGGTGGAACAGCGATCCTTGAATATATTTCCATCCTGTCTGAACCTTCTGCACTCTGGGTTGACAGCCAAACTTGTTAACCACTAGATTATCGCGCACCCCGTACAGTAATGTAAGGCAAATTAATCGTTCGTTTACTACAAGCCTCTTTTAACAATCATTTTCCTGTGAAGCGTTGCAACTGCCTCGCCGGGTGATGCCGAAAATGCGGGTTCAAGCTTCCATTAGACAGTCACTGTTTAAGGGCCTCGAGCAAGTCCTTTAGGCACAGTTGCTTAGCACCATCAACTGATGCTTTATCGTTTATTCTTGCGCTATGTAAATGTAAATACAGCAATAACAATGTTAATGATCGTTATACCGTAAATGCCGGAACTGTTTGCTAATGGCAAATTTCGCTCAAAATCTCCTATCCTAAACATGCACAGCATCGGACTTCTCCCCAACAACAATCTTCAGTCGAATTCAAACGATTTACACGTTCGGATAAACCGACGTTTACTTTTCACACGCGGAAATCGTAAGAAATGCTGCAAAATCTAGATCAACTCGACCTATCTATACGCCCATAACGAAACGAACAAATCGTACCTGGTAGAGTAAGAATCAGTTTCACAGTCATGCGATAACATGCTGTGTGCGGTTTATGACTCGGAAGGAAACAACATCTCCTCAAAGTTTGTTTATCTTTTACCAAATTATAAAGTTAAGCGTATGCGATTTTCTATAGCGACCATATGGCCTTCAACCCTGTTCATTTCAATTAATTTATGAAGTAAGTACTCGTAATCTCGAGATTTTTTCAGCGCCCAAAGGAAGGTAAGTCGCGGGAACCTACTTAATCACAGGCGTTCATTCAAAACAAAATCGATAGGCAAATAAGGTCAGGTTCCCAACCGGCAAACACACATTGCGCCAAAGTTGGAAAAAAGTTGGGCCAACATTAGCCCAGCGTGGGTGTGCTGGCTGGGATGCAGTTGTCCACTTTTTAGAGTGAGGGCCATATGGCCTTTCCGGAAATTCTGGTGGCCCACATTTTAACCCAGACAGCCTCGTTCACTGGGCCCACAGTGGGCTCGCATTGTCGAATTGACAACAGTTACTGGTAGCCAGGTATGGGTAAATATGAGCCAAAACAACACGGCTGTCAGAGAAAATAAATAAATGTAGGCCCAAACATGTAGGCCCCTAGGCCACAAATTTCACTGTGAAATAATTTATTCTGGTACTAAACATTGTTTAAATATTCAAATGTTTTATGAATGTCCGCGTAATGTTGCATGTAACTAGACGTAGATCTAATGAAATTAATGTGATGTAATAAAACCTGCTGAAAATCGCCGAAAATTTCTCAGCGCAACTAAAAAGCTGTGTGTTCATTCGACTGATATTCAATAATCTGATCCCGTTCGGTGCGATCGTTTCTTACCCTGTGGGATGGGAAGCTAAGATGCTACCGTGCATCAACAAAGCAAAGCGGATCTAAGCTTACGGCCGGCAAAGTTTATGTTAAATGAAAGATGCGACATTTGTTCAGAAGGCAGCTGGCACTAATCAAATTTAGGTAAAACTAGATAGCTAGACCTAACACATGCAAAATAAAACAAGTTTGCATCCGATACCTTGACGAATATGGTGATTCATACAGTTCATTGAGTACAAACGAATTGAGTACAAAGTCCTATCACTTACCTACAACACACTTCAATCTTTCCAACCCTCCTATCTTCGTCAGTTATTTACAATACAACCGCTTCGCTCAACCCGCTCCTCTTCGGCCTTAACACTTCTCCGCCCTCCCGTCACCTCATCCTTAAAATTTGGTAATCGCTGCATAGCCATAGCTGCCCCACCACTCTGGAATAAACTCCCTCCAGAACTGCAGCAGTTTTCTCCCCCATCATACAAACTCATCGATGCTCCACCGTTGCAATTTCTGCTTCGGCCTTTCGCTCGAAAGTTAAAACAGTCCTCTTTCACAGATCCTATCCTGACACCCCTTCTTCCTCTTATCTCTCTCTGCTCTCCAACCCCAAACACCACCACCTCCTGTAGCTGCCACGCTGTGTCTCCGTCTGACTTTTGGATCTTGACCTGGAACCGGACCCTTTTGCCTATCGATTTTGTTTTGACGGAGCGCCTGTGAATAAGCTGGTCCCCGCGGCGCGACTTTCGTTGGGCGCTGTAGAAATCTCGGAATTACGATTACGATTACGATAAACATTTATTTTAACCACCTTCTTTGATTAATTATCAACAAATTTTACCAAACTTCTTTGGCTTAGCAAAACTGTACATTTTCTCATCTTCTTACTTTCTGCTTCTTCCTTTCTCAGATTTTCATGATTTCTCTTGCATTTTCTGACATTTTTGTTAATTCTCAAAAGCTTAGTGCCTGTTTGGTTCTACCGGGAATTTTTATGATCTATTTTCGGTGTGCAATCCTCCCATAAACCTATTAGGAAGCATCTGAATGGGTGCCCCCAAATCAAATGGGGCATCATCAGGTTCTCCTTTCAATGGATTCGAATTTGGGGACATTTTGTTCCTATTGATAATACACTAATTACATTTTAGTTATGACAGATAAGCTGCTAACTGCCTGGTGACCAATAAAGGCAACTCGAATCAAAGTTAAATTAGGGCCTAATAATCTTCTGTGCTTTGATTTTGAACCCCAGCTTGTCAATCTTGTTAGATGTTGATCAGATGTCTGCTGATTGGCCTGAATATTCTTTGAACACAGGCACTCTACTCTAAGGATCAGTGTGTTGAAAGTGCAACACATAAATGACTATTTTCCTTTACCTTAAAGTACGGTAAGGTAAGGTAAGTCAAGGATGCTACCTTGCCTTACCTCACTTTACCCTACCTTAATTTATCTTACTTAATCTGTCATATCCCGACATGCCTTGTCTAGCAATACTTTACCTTACCTTTCTTGCCGTAGCTTAATTTACCTTAACGTACCTTATCTGAGCTTACCTTACCTTACCATAGGCCTACCATACTTTACCTTGAGTATGCTCGCATGTCTGCAGCCATGGTCGCTCGTTTTTGCCGATCGTTATTTTGGCTTAATGTCCGTCTAAATGCGGAATCTGTTTTATAATTCTTGTGTGTTCCGATTTTAATATGACTGACTCGGCGTTTCGGAGTTACCTGCATGAGTCTACAGTGGATTTTCTGTGTTTCTGGACGTATCTGTTGATTTTATTCATATGATCAAAGCCCACCGATATTGGACTGGTCCACTTATTCAGAGGTGGACAGGTTCCCAGCTGAACGGCCAAGGCCCAGACCTAGAAGTCTGTATGCGCAGTCTGTAACCGGGAATCTTGGATTCGGTGAAGGAATGGCGATGAGAGTCTTTGAGTCTTTGGTTGGCGACGTATGGCTGCTTTGAACTACTTACTTACTTACTTGCCACTGGTTTTGAAACGCCCTGGTGGTTCGATGTATAAGCGGACATCGATTGCATCTTATTCCACCTACGAGGAACTGCTGTTTGGTGTTTTCCGCGTACCTCATTGCCCATCGTCGTTTCTTTTCCTCGACTCAACCCGGTCCAGAAACTCTGAACATGGTATCAGTTCTCATCTCTGGAGGAGACTCAGACGGTTGGGCTTTTCCAGTGGTAACTCTTCTAGGTATTATCTGAACATTGTTTGTTTACTGATGAACGTTTGTTCTTAATGAAATTCCACGCTATGTAGGCTATCGTAGGTGGGGCTTTCTTGGGTGACTAACATGCGACATATTAAGTATGTAGATAGCATACTATCTTACCTTAACTCACCGCACATAACATCTAATACTTAAACTGTGATACTTAAATTCTGCCCAGAACGCCCTGGTTTTTGGCGATGTTAATTGTTAATTATAGGCCTACGTTACACTTGAACTGTTCATGGTGCATTCAGTTACTGTAAATCAGTTTCTCTCAATAGTCCTAACTGTTAATTTATGAATTTGAATCAGCATTCGGTGCAGACTATCCGTGAATGGCTCTACATAAATTACACGGGACTGTGACAATTGTTGATTAGACGAGATCAAGCTTAGACTTCAGAACAGTCTGCGGCTCATCTCGAAACGGCGGACGTTGCGTGAGACGGTTTATGGTGTACGAGGAGTTGGGGTGAAGGAGCCTAATCCATTCAACGAAAATCCAGACGATAATTAATAAACCTAAAAAGAAAAATAACGCGATAGAGCAAGTTGGGGTCGGGTCGTATAGGGTAGGATAGGGTATATTGGGGTAGGGTATATTAGGGTAAGGTATATTAGGGTAGGGTATATTCGGGTATATTAGGGTAGGGTAGGGTAGGGTAGAAATAGGATGGGTAGAGTTGGTTAGGGTAGGATAAGGTAGGATAGGGTAAGTTATGGTAGAACATTTTAGGGAAGGGTAAGGTAGGGATATAATGGGTAGAGTTTGGTGGGTATAGGATGGGTATAATTGGGTATGGTAGAGTAGGGTACGGTAGGGTAAAGTATGGTAGAGTAGGGTAGGCTAGAACATTGGAAGGGCAGGAAGAGTAGGGTAGGATATAGCAGGGTAGGATTGGACGGGCTAAACATGCCTGTAACCTTTATCATTTAGCCTTTTCAAGTATAGCTGTGTTAGCAAGTATGCTACCTTTACATCTTACAATTGCTTAAAGATATGTATAAGCTTAGATGCTCGGACCTGTTAGCACCGTTGCAGAAGCTGATATGTAACGACTCCATAAGTCCCGTACAGTTTTGGGAATGTTCCATCGGGACTTCGGCAAAGGTAACAGTCGTAGGGATCCGTGTTGTTAGCCGTGTTGAAGTTGATGGTAACGCAATCGGGCACCAGAAGACATCCGTCTTTGCAGCTGTCTACCGTCCGATACTGGCTGTATTTTTCACAGCCAAGCGAATTTGCATCGTCAATAGGTTCGGACCAGTTTGCTCGACAAGCTGAAAGCGAGACGCATAATCTCTGCACTGTTTCACGTGACTAAGCTCAACACACTTTGTCTGATTACATGCGTTGAATATGAGCTTAGCTCGGTGTAGAAACAAGGTTATTTGTAATTACCTCTGTAGACAACTAAACTCAGCGCTAGTTACATCATCTGTTCTAATCTAATCTCCGTGTAACGACCCTGGACAAGTTTTTCGAGCACAGGTCTCGCGCCTTAGACTCAAATTTAATGACCTCGCTTGAGTAATAACTGCAAAAATAATTAAGTAAATAAATTATGGGTCGAGCCATCTGGATGCTCGTTATATGCTTTGGCTAAAGAGGAGACAATGCCAATCGGGTGAACAATAGACTGAGAGATCACAATTACTCTGCCATGCAAGCAAACGATTAATGACAAACCATTGATAACGCATTGTCCTTTCAACTATGTGTCCTTGCAAACACGTGCTGTATCGTGCATTATCAGCAGGTGCCACAGCTGAGTAAGCTGCTTTAAACAAGTCTGACTTCGGAGTTAAACCCACAGCCTTGGAAACTCATGGTCCAAAGAATTCTGCTGGGACCGAATTCATGCGGGGTAGCGGTCGCCACCTTTCATCTATATTTGGTGAACCGCTAGGAGCAAAACTCTTTTTCTGCGCCTTTCCATTTACATTCAGCGCTGCAATGTCAGTGCAATCCGGGACACTTTCTCTGAGGTCACTCGAGACGAAGCTTCATCTCGCAAATCCATATTAGCAACTCCTCGCATAATTTCTTGTTTCTTGTTCCATCACCACCACTACCACCACCACCACCAACACCACCTCAGCAACAATAAAAATAATAAAAATTTCGTTTACTAGGGCTATGTTATGTGTGCATTCAACATAGGCCTAGGCCTACTTACCAGTTGTTACAGTAGCCACACTAGTTGATGTCAGCGAAACTACAAGAAAAGCAACAATCATAAAAATACTATGGATAATTACAAGCTATAAAGCCGATTGAGTATATATGTAATCGTAAGCATAAACTCGAGAATTTAAAGCGCTACTTAAAAGCTGAACGCAGGGCACCAGCTAGTTAACGAGCGCTGCGTCAGATCAGAGGGGTTGTCCATAGATACCACGTGAGGAACAAATCCGGTTGTCAGAAGACCAGAAAGGAAAAACTCAAGAAACATTTTCAGCTCACATCAAATCGCTCATTTTTAGATCTGTTGGACATCCATTTCAGAGTGTTTATGAGTTTCTTAAAACGCGCTATATAATTATCTACATACATACATACATTCATACATACATACATTCATACATACATACATTCATACATACATACATACATTCATACATACATGCATTCATACATACATACATACATACATTCATACATACATACATACATTCATACATACATACATACATTCATACATACATACAGACAGACAGACAAACAGACAGACACACATACATACATGAACATATACTGTATAATGAGTTTCTCGAATTCCGCAAGTAAGACTGCTTTAAGTTTCAACATACCTGGAAAGACAGTCGTTGAATCTGGCGATGACACTGTCACAAAAAATCCAAAAATAAAGTAAATTCGATGACAAAATTATCAGAACGTAAGAAAATATACAGAAATGCCAAGCTGTTGGTTTATTTGTAACCGGGCTCGCTAGGATGGCGTAAGTTTAGCGAAAATTTCAAGCATCTTCTACCTTGGCATGATTTGAACCTCGACCTTTAGGTCAACAGTGAGTAAAGCTCCCATGTTTCCAGTGGAATGTAGGGTAGGCGTTCGTTTCCTGCTCTGCGGCCCTTGAGCCGTCAATGGCCGAATCCCAAAGTCCTGGGCACCGGGCTAGTGAATCGCAGGACTTGCCGTTTACTTCTCAACTGAGGC